>CM053773.1:90927003-90997459 GCA_028658325.1 Potorous gilbertii | reverse complement strand
TGAAGGGATGATAGAAGAGAGGGCAGATTGGTGATATGGGTAATTAGAATGTCCAGTGTATTGGGGAGGGGGGAGGGGAGAAATGGGGAGAAAATTTTGGAACCCAAAATGTTGTGAAAATGAATGTAAAAAGTTAAATAAGTTTATTTAAAATAAAAAAAAGTCAAAAAAAATTTGTTTGAGAAAAGCATAATAAAGGAGCTTATCAGAAAGATACTTACTAGGGGAAAAAAGGTGAACTAATCAGTGTGTCAGAGTAATGGGCAGCCCAAGAACTCCATTGCTATCTATACAATAGAAAGAGAAATAAATTAAAGCTCTCAGTATATTGAGTGAAACCACCCTTTTCTCTCCAAAGAATTTATAAAACAAGGAGAGCCACAAAGCATCTGCAGCATGTATGGTTTGTGATTTGCATGACTGGAAAAGTATACACATTGATGAAACCACAAATCATCAAACTGTTGAAGTATTTATGTGTTATCCTGTAATGTTCAAGTTATCCAAACATGAGACATTAACTGCTTGGTCCATACCAAATCCAATTCGCTGGCTGGTAGTTTCTCAAAATTTAGACAGAGTGCTTTAGAAGAAATAATAGTCACATTGTTGTGAGCTAAGAAAATATCATAGACAATTGGCATCATCTTGAATTTAGAGAGGCTGAACTAAGTTTCTGAAGTTTTTTTAGTGGTTAGGTCAGGAAGGTACGAGAAAGAAGCCTTCAAGATTCACACTTGAGAAAGATTGATAATAAAGGAAATAAAACAGGAAAGTCTAGAATAATTCAACGCTAAATAGGACACAGAAAAGATGACTGAACTGAATAAAAATAAATGAAATGGTAAATAATAAATGAAAAAGAAAATTGAGAACTGAAAGTAATGAGTTAGAATTAGAGTAAAGATAGATAAGTTAGAGAACTACAAATAAATTGTTGCTGAGTGAAAGAATCAAACAGATTGTGGACTCTTTGATATGAGGAGCACTAGTGTGACAACTCCACCCCTTCTGCCATTAACTGAGAAACCATGTGGCAACAATCACTTTGTTTCTTTGTCGAAAGGATAATAGCAGGCATGTCCTTATGGTTGAAGGGTTATATCAGATGAAGATTCTACTCTAAGACTATTGTACACTTTTTGTTGGAGAAGGAGTTTTATTCTCCCCTCCATTTGGTTTACTTATAGGGCACAGCATCCTATGTTGTTCTGTATTAAGTAAATTTTTCTTGAGGACATACCATAAGCACTAAGTTTAAATACATTAATTTCTCATTGTCATTATTAATGAGAGATAGAATATTAATTATTAGTCATCTGCACACACAAATAAGTAAAAATGTTTTAGCGACATGTCATCTTACTCAATGACATACAAAATGTAAGATTACATTTTAGTACCTCTTAGAAAGATGGGCAAAAAGACAACCACACAAAAAAATCAAGGATTTTTTTAGGCTAAATAAAAATGAAGAATCTAGGTGAGTGGAATCTGTAACATTACAAATTAGCACAATGAAAAGTTAGAGTTAAAATTCTGCAATGGGCATATTAAATTAGGTTGCAATTTTAAAGAAGAATTAGAGCCTAAGTAGACTTTTTAAAAATTTCAGATGAAATCTCTTTATATTTTAAAGTGAAAACATTTTGAAAAAGAGGATTTTTGGGAATATGAGGCAATGTATAGAAAATTTTGCATTTAGATAAGTGTAGCAAGTAGAGTAATTGATTAAATTATTTAAACAACCAACCAAGCAATGTAGATGGGCTAATAGCAAACAAATAAATAAATAAAAGAGCTTTTAATTCCCAAGTTTAAGATGAGAAGACATATGCTTGTTTTGCCTTCAATTCACAGAGAGCTCTGAATAGCCCTTTTCATTTTAGTTATTTCAATCTTTATTTTCAAATAAATAGCTAATCAGTGTCATATAATGCCCCCTTTCTTTTCCATAGCAGAAAAGGATTGTGGATATATTTGCTGCACTGAGAAGAATAGATATGAATATCTAGGAAAAAAACAAAATAACTAAAAAAGGAAATTAAGTAAATGTATAAGAGAAAAGGTATAAATGTGGTTTCCTGCTATTTTTAAGGCAGATCAAATGAGATATTTGTAAAATACATAGCACAGTGTTTGGTACATAGTAGATGCTTATTAAATGCTTATTCTCTTTCCTTTCCAATTTGATAGCCAAGGTATATCTGCATCACCTGACAAGAGAGGTAAGAACGAGGGTTATTTAGAAAGAAATAGGAAGATGATTAAGTAAATTGAACTTTGAGTGTATATCTTAGATTAAAACATTGCTCTGTAACAAATTCTACTGACCATGGGTGAAAGCCATGGGAAATTGTATCCCTCACTCATCCATCCAGACATAACCTTTTGTAATGTAAAAGAACTGGGGAATGTAACATAAGTGCACAAAATCATGGCCATGATAAAAAAATGCCATTGAAAATAATCAAATATAATAAATCATCAAAAATGAATGAAGAAATGAGGAATTATCCTAAAAAGGAATGCAAAATTTATATAAATACAGTAACAGAATACTCTTAATAGTAATAAAGGGGGACAAATAATTACAGAGATAGTCAGTGCTCTGAGTTGAACAATGCCAGCACAACACAATGACAGTATTGCCTAAACTGATTTACAGATTTAGCATTTTCCCCAAACAGATTTCTGAGGGAACAGTTATTAAAACTAGACAAACTAATAACAAAATTCATCAGAAGAACATAAAATCTAGAATCACAAGGAAAATGAGAAAAAAAGTACATAAGCAGCGAAGATAGCTTTATTAGACTTTAAACTATATTATAATGCAGTACACATCAAACTACTTCATACTAATTAAGAATAGGGAAGCAGAATACATAACAGATTGGATAACTAAGAAAGAAAAGCAAATAAAACCCAGAGTCCAATGTTTGATAAACCCAAGAATATATATAGCTAGGGTGCAATGAGAGATGGGGCAGAAAAAAAATCTCTTTTTGGGAACTTCTGGGAAAATAGATACTAGTTTTGGGCAGCTAGATGGCCCAGTAGATAGAGCACTTGGCTTGGAATCAGGAAGACATCTTGATAAGTTCAAATCAGATCTCAGACCCTTACTAACACCTGACCCTGGGCAAGTCACTTAACCCTGTTTGTTCCAATTCTCATTTAATGAACTGGGGCCTTTCAGTATATTTAACAAGAAAATCCCAAATAGAGCCACAAAATATTGTACACAACTGAAAAGGAGCTCATGAACTTATGACAATCCTTAAACATGTAGATAACATAAACAAAGATGTATTACAAATTGTAAATACAAATGAATTTGAAGGAATAAGTTATTAAGTCTGAAGTAACAAAACATTTTATAGCAATAAAACGTTTTCATCAAATGTTATTATTAACTTACTATTGGTTCCTTTTGAAAAATCATTGAAAATAAGCAAGGTGCTGCATAAATGGAAATGTTTATGTGTTACACTGGTTTTGGAAGAAAGAAAGAAAGAAGAGAAGGAAAGAAAGATAGAAAGAAGAAAAGAAGAAAAGGAGAATGGAAGGCAAAAGGAAGAAAGAAAATAGAAGGAATGAGAAAGGAAGGAAGAAAGGAAGGAAGGAAGGAAAGAGGAAGGAAAACAAAAGGAAGAAGAAGGGATGGGAAGGGAGGGAGAAAGATATAGAGTCCTCCAACTATAGGACAATGAGTTGGACTTTAATTCTTATAAAATTCCATAATGTATTACTTAAAGATATAGTTAGTAAATGTTTAGAAAGGAAAGGAGTGATCACTAAGAACCAGCTTGACAAACTTTCCAGATTAATTATACTTCACTTTTATCACAGGGCAACTGGAGTAGTATACAAGGGAAAAATTGCACATATAACAAACCTAGACTTAAACATATGAAACATTTAATAAATAACTTATGCTATCTTTGTGGGCATATGGTGTGATGTAGATTAGATGATAGTATGGTTAGGTATATTTGAAAGTGGTTAAATAACTGGTCTCAAGAAATAATGCATCTTTGTCTCATAGGATGTTGCTAGTAGAATGCTTCAGGTATTTGTTCTTGGCTCTGCATTGTTATTTTTTTCTTAATGACTTGCATGACTCCCTAAAATACTGAACACATTAATATTATAGATGACACATAACTGGGAATAACAGTTAACACTGCCATAAAAAAGGTATCTATATCCAAAAATATTTCAACAGACTAAAAAATGGGCCAATTCTAATAAGATGAGTTTGAATAGAGAAATATGCAAACTTACACACTTGTGCTCAAATAAACAATTTCACCAGGATGGAGAAAATGTTACTAGAAAAGGACATTAAAAAACAAAACAAAACACAACACAACTGTTCAGGGATTTCAGCGAACTGTGATCTCAATGAGACATCAGTATGAGCTGACAACCATAAAATTTAAGGCAATACATAGAAGCATTAACAAGGGCAAAACAAACCAAAAATCAAAGACAAGGGAGTTGGTTATCTTAGTTGTAATCAGTCCTTGACAATCCACATCTGGAATATTACATTTAATTTCCTGATCCATATTTTATGAAAGGCACTGACAACCGTCAGAAGCATCATGGTACCATGGAAAAGACTTTGGAGTTAGAAGAACCAGGGTCAACTCCTGTCTCTTCCACTTACTACCAATGGGCCCTTAAGAACATCTTTTGACATCCCTGAAATGGTGTGAAAGATGTTTCCCCATCATTCAGATATTAAACTCCATTGTAACTAAGATTACCCTCCTCATTGACCATTCACCGTATGTTAGGTGTTTTGACAGGTTCATTTTGGCTCCAAATTCCATGGATTTTTCACCCTTCACTAATCATGATGGGCAAAGCAAATACAAAGTATAGAATGTTCTTTATTATAGAGGTGATAGGGATGCATCAATTCCTATTTAAGTGTCAGTGTCACAGAGTTATAAAGAGACCATGGGCATTTGGAACCAACATGTATAGATGCCCAAATCTTGCCTGCCTGTCCAGCAATAACCTAAATTCATTTTGGCAAGGAACATAAAAGAACATTGTCTCCATCAAAGAAATTGCATGATACAGATCATCGTTTAACTGCCATAATGTGTTACTAACCTGATCAATGTTGACCTCTTTAATTTTGGACCATTATCAGAAACTTCTTCCAAAACTCACCAATCCTTTGAATATGGAAAACTTTCATTTGATTCAATGTACAGTTCTTTCTACTCATCAAGTTCACAGTTTGGACCTAAATCCTGCTAATTACTCTTAAATATGTGCAGCCCTTGTGCCCCATTGCATCTGGGGATTAAGGACCAACGCCCTTAAACATAGGCCTTATAAAATTAATGCTGGCATATACACAATCTGAAAAGGAAGGTGGGTTACTTGTAAACATATGACTAACTAAATTGGGTTTAGAAAAAGTCCCTTTGAGGAAATTCGATTGAATATCTTACTCAGTTTTGTGTTCAACTCAATGTCTACACAATTATATTGTAAGAATCTTTATTTATTTTATTTTTTCAGATTAATTTTTCATATGTATAAATTTAGTGTGTTTAATACCAAAGCTCCGAAAATACTTTATTTCCTTCACAGCAGAGGAGAGTACAAACAATACTTTGTTGCTTTCAGTGAGCTTGTTGGCTTTGATCCATACAATTTCACTCAAATATTGAATGGACCAATTCGACCTGTTTTCTGGTGACTTGGGAGAATTACATGGAGATGCCTAATGTCTCCATATGGTCCATCTTTCAAGTTCACCACCTTTACTTTTTCTGCTTAAGCTGAGGCTGTCTATTTGCATACCATTTACATACACATGCATATAAATATCCATCAATACCAAACTCCAAGGATGTCAAATTAATTATATTCATTAGTATGATCTTCTGAAGTTCAATTCAAGCTGAATATTTAGAGTATTTTCAAGAAGCAATTTCCCCAATTTGTTCTAGAAGCTGTTCTAGTTATAGGAACAAAGTTGAGCTTGGGTGAGAAGCTATTTGGTAGGTACCAGATGGCTATCCTGGGGGAATGAAATCAAATCCAGTAGCCTTAGGTAAAAGACAGGACCTTACATGGCATAACTTGAGTAACACTGAGAAGACTTTCTTTCCCCAAAATACGTCTACTTAATTGACTTTTCTGTTGGTAAATATCAACATTCAGAATTTGTTCTTCTGGGATAAGAATTTCTAAGTGTTTTTTTAAATTTTTTGTGAAAATGCAAATACACCTGGTACAGGGTAGCTACTATTAACTTTTCACCTAAGTGTGTTTATTAGATCACTTTTTAATGTTATCACAAATTCTGATATGAGGCTATGGACTGTGGGATATTGCCTGGGGTAGATGGGACACAAGAAGGGATCCCAAAGAGCCAGAGAACCCATGGATACTACTTGCCCTAAAGATGACAAGGCCAAAGTCAGGAGAGTGAATGAGACCTTGAAAAGAGAGGCGGGAGGACACCAACTAGTCTCCTGTGTCCTACCTATTCTATAATAAGTTTCTCTAAGGTTCTTGTACTCTCTTTGGAGAACCATAGTACTGGACCACATTGACTTTTCTATACTCTCATAGAGAAGCTCATAGGAGGGAAAGTAAGATGATATCGACACCAAAAACTATGTAGTCAATAATCTTAACCTTTTTTTTTCTCCCCACGTTAGTCCAATTTCCCTGGAGCCTGTGGAGTTCAAAAGTCAGTATTCATAATTAATAGGAAGATATGTTTCCATTTCTATTCTGTTAGTTGACTGAGAATTTAGTGATAGTGAAAAATGAATGATCTAGGTTTCAGAAAAGAGGTGAAGAGGGGATCTTGGTCTCTAAGTAGTTGATGATTGGGCACACAAAGTTCTGGGGTGCCTTGGAGGGTCATAGCTGTTTATAAGCAATTAGACAAATGAATTTGTTTCTATAATTGGCATTGGTTTTAGTAGTCTTTAACTGGGAAATCCAAAAGCATTCTGCCTACTGTTTTTCAAGTACATTCCTGTTTGTAGGTGTACAAAGTTGTATGAAAATACTGGTTTGTTACTATCTGAATGAATGAATCAACTAGTCAATGAAAAATCTATGTAGCACTTGCTATAAGCAAGCACCATGTTAAAGGCTAAGAATAGAAATAGGAAGAAGGCCGGTGTTTTCATTATAGTAAGGGATACCAAAGTGAGGAAACTTTTCCTACCTTCTCTGTAATTTATAATCTTAAGAAGAATTTAGTGAAATGAGAGGTAAGTGACTTACAAAGGATCACATAGTCATGTATGTGCCAGAAGGAGGACTTGAATCCAAGTCTTCCTAGATTCAAGGTTGACTCTATTACATCACATTGCCTATAGGAACTGAACTTACAAATACAAAAGGATTAACAATCCCCAAACTTAAGGGGTTTATATTCTAATGAGGAAAACAACACACCCACACCCACCCACAGGAATGGTGGCCTGAGAAGGACAAAGAGTTCATATAATTACAAGGATAAGTGGGCCTATTACAGAGATGGAGATGCGGCGGGTATACAGCAACACAACTCCATCCAGGAAAAAATGACAGATTTGGTTTAAAAATTATGGCTCATAGTTCTAAAATTGGGCCAGGGCCTGGAGCTGGGGCTGAAGGTAGGGGAGAAAGTAGAGGTTAGGAGAAGTAAAATTTTGATAACAAGGCTTTTGGTAAAGTTGTTAAGGCTTTAGAGGAAATGACCAGAAAGAAGAACATCAAACAAAATCTATCTGGGGCATCCCTAAAATACTATTGGAAAGAAGCATGCCATCATTGCAGGCAGTGGTGATCCAGGGAAGAACTTCCACAAATGAAAAGATTAAAACTTCCAGGACATAGTCTCTGGTATGGGCAGCCCTGCTGTGTGGAAGAAGTATCTGAATGACTTCTTTTTCCTTTTTGAATGAGACAAAAGAGGACAGCATTTCTTCAGGATACAGAAACTTTGTGAGACTTTAGTGATAAGCAACTGAAAATTCAACCAGTATAGGGTAAGGTCTGTATCTTCAGGGGTTGATTTTAGAAGAAATAAAGGGAGATGTGGGAAGGGTAGAAGCCTGGGAAATCGTTCAAAATTAATTTGAGGAGCTAATTAAGTGTAATTGGATGTGTTGCTATGCATGCATCTCAATGAGCTTTACTTTTCTTTCTTTCTTTCTTTTTTTAAAACCAGATTCTCCTTCGAGAGGCTCCCCCAGCAAATCTGAAGTTAACTTGGGCAACACAGAGTCAGTGTATCCGAGAATAATTGAATCTCTGCTGCTCTCTCAAGGAACCTCTCTCTGGGTTGAGCAACAACTTACACACAGAATTACAAAATCAGAGTAACAGAAAGGACTTTGGGAGGTCATCCAGCCACTATCAAATCTGAAACTGTTCCAGAACTGATTATAGGTCACTTTTTATTCCAGATTTATTTTCTAATGTGCCAATCTGCCTCTTTATTCCATGCTAACTTTCGTCTGCAAACATCATGATCATCTTCTCTATTCTACTACCAGATGATGTTATTTAGGTATGTGTTTGCCCTCTGAAAATTCTGTGCATTATAACTTAAATATTAAGATCATAGAAGCCAGAGAACCAGGTATATCCATAAATTGTGAAAATAAAAAAAATAGTAAAATTCCGTGAATGCTTACTAGCTACTGCAGTCAGATTTGATAAAGACAAATAAACTATAGGGATGGAAGGTGGTGATAATTTCAGTGGGACACCTGTCTACCTTTTCCCTCAGAAATTGTTTGCATTCAACTTATATAAAACAGATCAGCTTGGGAGCCCAATCTTAAGTTGAATTATGTACTGCAGAGCTTTTACACACACATGTACACACACTGTATACATATATACATATGTATACATATATACATATACACACATAGGCATGATTATATACACATACATATATGTGTATATATGCACACACACCCATATACATACACACACATAGAGGATAAGAATCAGGTGAAATGTACTTAATGCAGAACAGGGGATCTCTAGGAGTCTGCTTATCTGCATGGTTTCCCCTTATGTATCTATATATTCTTTTCTGTTGCATGTAGCAAGTGTGACTGTGAGGTAATAATTGAATCTCTCAGGGCCTCAATTTGCCTGTCCTGTAAAATGACTGAATGGGGCTAGATAACACATAGGTACTTCCTGGCTCAGAATCAATGACCTTTAGATTCGGTGAGAGGAACTACTGAACCGAGACATCTTCTGTGTATTAAAACATGATTTCCAAATATTCGGCATTGTTCAATATGATTCTTCTGTGAGTTAGCCTCCTTGTGGCTAATGACTGGAAGCTACAAATTCAATGAATGAGCAAAAGTTTACTAAGATTATTCTCTGTGTTCACAGTGAAAAGAGCTTCAGTGCTTTTCACAGTTTTAGCCAGCTGGGGCAAGTGCAATTCCCATTTTCTTCACTTCACCCTTTGGACTATTATGTCTATGAAAAATAGTCACTGCTCCCTCTTTAACTTGCAAAAACAGTGCTCCAGAAGGTGTGATTTCCTTCCTTCTGTCATATGGTGGGTAGGTGTTATCTCTCCTTTCTTACTGGAATTTACAGGAAAATATTAGAGTAATACACAAAATGTTGTGTACCTGTGCCTCAACAGTGAAGACATTAGAGGTGAAATTTAGGTATAGAGGCAGGAATTTTTTAAAACCAGATATGGCCACTACTTGGCTGGAGGATTGATGGTGGAGCACTTGAAATGAATTTCAACTTTATACTTTTTGAATTTACTTCCTCTTGGCTAAATGTGACTCCATGATTCTCCCCCAAGAAAAACAATTCTGAAAAGCCAAGAAGAAAATCTGAATGGCTTTTAATATATCAAGTAACTCTTACAAAACAGTTCTTTGATGTTATATGCAAAAGAATCAGAAATACACAGATAAAATTTCCTCAGAGACATTTCTAAACCAACTAAAGAAAAGGGAATACTTTAGTAAAAACACCTCTTGCGCTTTGTCCATTCCCAAATGAATTTAAAATAAAAAGAAAACAAAACTGGAAAATAGACACTGATCAAATTCAAAAGCAGCAGGATTTTTCCATCTTTCAAAAAGACTGTTTTCTACTTCTTTGTTTATATTTTCCTCGCTTTCTTTACCATGATTCTCTGAATATATGTCACATAACTTCGATTCTCTAGGCAAAGTTAAGATTATAGGCTGCAGAGAAGGTGCAGACATATGCATGGAAGGATTTCCTCATCTGGGAGTCTGCTAAAATGAAATCACATATCCATTCTCTTTCTCAATCCATCTTTTATTAGCTAATTGATCTATCTATATACTAATTAACCTTTTTGTCATCTATCATGTACCACCCTATTTATCCATCCATTATCTAACTGATCTATCTATATTTGTGTCATATATCACTCTATCTATTCCTCTATTATCTATTCAACTATTATTTAATAAATTTATTGATATCTGTCTATCATCTATCAGTAGCTGTCTGTCTTTCACTACCAAATTTCAGTTCCAGGTAAACATATCCAAATAATATTGAGCTTATCAGTAAAGTAGATCCAGAAGACTTCTTCCATACTCTGGTATGTCTTCGTTATCATCCTCTGAATAGACTCCTATGACAAGTGTAAGTAGAAAACATTTTTTTTTTTAAATTTATCTTCTTTTTTTTCTCTACCCTTCTCATCTCTGTCACCTCTGCTCACAATATATGAATAAGATTCCAAGAAGCAAACTTAATTGACTTATTATGAAAAGTTCTATGACATTATTATGGTTTTGTCTGAGGATCAAAATTATAGTTTTTGCATCATTTATGACATTATGTAAATTAAGGTATTACATAACACTTTAGGGACACTTAAATGAAGGAACACTGGTCATATTGGACCAGAACAACCTTCATTATTAAGTCAATTGAGCATGCACTTGTATTTCCAAATATGCATAAGTTGATTATTTTAATGAAACTTCCCTGTAGGAAAATAAACTAACAAGCAAAAAAAAAAAAAAAAAACCAAACCCACTTTCGTGCAGAGAATTTCAAAGTATCTATATATGTTTAGGTCTAGTTGTTGTATGTGTGTTGAAAAGTATTGTAATCTCAGATTATCTGATGAGCATCTAAAATTTTAGGTGTTTATTTGATGCAGTTATATCATATATCTACATATACATGCAAACATACAGATAGATTAGATAGATAGATACATAGATAATGAAGAAGCGTCTGTGGTTTCCATCTTGATAATCCCTCTACTGATCCAAATGACAACTCACCCACACCTTATTTCCTTTTAAATTTGTCATTCATGCGCTATAAATAATTTGAAAAGCTTCACTCCATATTTTATAAAATTTCCTTGGATTTTCTGAATATCTGTAGGATCTTGTTCTATTACCTGTTGTTTCTCTTTCGTGCCATGTGAACAGACATTCTAGTTCCTTGTCTGTTTGTACATGTCATTATATCTTTTATAATTTACTAGAGTTATCCTTCAGAATATGCTGAGACCAATTTATACTTATCATGAACTTATACCTACCATGTCCTAAACTAGTTTTTAAAATTTTCTTGAAACCTCCTGAAGAGTATCAGAATGGATAGAAATGTTTTAAGGTCACATCATTACACTTTAAATACACGTATATGTTTATGATATATATATATCATATACATATACACACATTCATAATTCTACATAGAATATTCATTCTGCTCACTCCCATTTTAAGGCTTAATGCAAAAGAAAACCATATATTCCTAAGTTCAGCATTTTTTATACTCTCTGATTTTGGATTTATTATCCTTCCCCTCACCTTTTTCATAGGTAGGGCCTTGTAGTCAATGAGAAGGTTGACTTTGGAGTTAAGAGGACTGGAATGCAAGTCCTGAATTTGCCTACACTAGTTATAGAATCATAGAAAAGTCACTTAGCCCATTAATGTCCCAGGCAACTTTCTAAGACTATAAGTTATGGATGCATTGTTGATCTTCATGGGTGTGGGAAGTTTTCACATTAGGAATTCCCTACACTGATGAAATCACAGATCTGAATCATGCCCTTCCCACCTCCTGCCCCAACAAATACGCCTTTTTATAAAGCATATATATTTGTACACTTTGACTTTTTTTCCATAATGGGTAGTTATTACATAACATTTCCCCCTCAATACTTGGGAATCTTTAGCAGAAGTACCATTTGTTTTTCTTAGGGTCTTGAATCACTTTGGGAATTAATAACAGAGGAAGGAGACTTGGAACTCATTTTCTGCATTAACCATGTTTTCCTTCAATATTTCAAATGTCTGCCCCCCAAAAAAAACTAATACTGAAATTGCATTATAATCCAAAAAAGCTTTACTTTCTCTGCTGTGGGAGATTCTTACTTAAAGGCATATATATTTTTTTCAACTATGAATAACAATGGCATAATTCTTTATTGTAACATGAGTACTCACACCTCACACAGGGCTAATATAAACCATTATACACCATATGGAGAGCTTCAAACAGGCCCATTAATGAGGCTAATCTTACATCTTTAAAAAACTGGGCCAAATTTTTCTAAATCCATCTTGCATGTTATCTCAAAAATAACAGCCCCCTTTCATGTCCAGCTTCATCCCTTAATTCAATATATCCCTAGATAGAATTCAGTCATCTGAATCTTTATTGAACCTCTACTGTGTGCACTGTGAACCATGGAGAATATAGAATTTTCCAAATAATTTTCCTTTCAGTAATCCTTATCTTTTAGCTATTAGACTATAAACAATTAAAGTTACCCTGTGGTTTAGGGTTCTAAGATATATTTTACTCATTAAACCTGCTAATAGGTTTTACAGGTCTACCCCCTCACTGAGTGAAATTGACCTTGGCCAATACTTTCTTTAAAAATCACAGACTAGAAAGTAACCTTTTAATACATGAATTACTTCTGTTTTTTCTAAAACTTGTGTGGTTATCATTAAATTTAAGACTTGCCCTCATTATTTCAGGAAAAATTGACAGAGTCAGGAATAAAAGCCTGGCTGTGCTCTTAGATTTGGATCTCACCATATCCCGATGGAAGCTATTTCAGATACTCCCATCAATTATCATGTCTTTAGTTTATTAATCCAGCTTTACCTGATCTTCACTGGACATTTTACGCTAGTAATGCATCTAGAAAACACTCAAAAACAGATTAGGAACAGTTTTGGTCACTCAGGTTAGCATCTATATGTTCATTGTATTCAGAGAAGCCTTTGTTTACTAGTATGTGCTTTATACATGGAGACCAGGCTAAATGGAGCTTCTTGAAAAGCTCTGAGCTCTTTTCCTTGGATACAAGTTAAACTGAATTTAATTTAATTTGCACTCATTTCCACTACCTATCAGCCTTCAACTTTTAACCACAGATGAATTTCTTGCTTCCAGTATTGTTGGCACTGAACATAGTGTTCATGTGATACATATATGATACTAGTAAGAACTCAGAAATGAAAAAATAGAAGAGAAAAAGAACCTTTTAAGACCACCTAAAATTAGGGTGGTAATTTGGTAACATTTTGAACTAGGTAATGTGGGCTATAAAAAGAAGAGAATGTGTTATTCTTAAAAACAGATTGTTTAATTGAGGGATCCATGGTTTTGCCCAGTTTGTCCTTTCATGTTAATTATAGTTTTTCTTTCCTTTGATAATGAAGTTTCTAGAAAATATGGTCATATAATGGGGGAGAATACATTTTAAAGATCTTAACAGATATGATTCCATCTTCTACAAAACCTCTGCAATGGATTATCAGTATATTGTTGCATGAGTTTTTTTGTAAATACTGTGTAACTAAATGAGCCTCAGCAAGAAGGCAATCAATCCATAAATGGATTTTTACTGATTTTTAAAAATGTATTCAGCACTGTGTCAGCTACTGTGGGATATACAGAGGAAACTTAAGACAAAGACTTTACCATTTCATTCGTTTTTTCAATGATCAAGTATTTATTAAATTCCTTCTATTTGCAATAGGGGGCAGCTAGACGGAACATTGGATAGAGTACCCTTCCTAGAGTCACAAAGACTCATTCTCCTGAGTACAAATTTGACCTCAGATATTTACTAACTGTATGACCCTCAGCAAGTCACTTAACTTTGTTTGCCTCAGTTTCCTCATCCATAAAATGAGCTGGAGAAAGAAAGGGCAAACTATTCTAGTATCTTTGTAAGAAAACCTTAATGAAGAGTCACACATTACTGAAAGAACTTCACCACCAAAACAAAAATATACAAAGTACTATATTAGGTACAAAGGATATTTTAAAAAATAGCCCATGTTTTCAAGGAAATTATACTTTTAAAAAGTTTTCTTTTTTTGGTAGTATCTTCTCAAAATATTTTATTATGAATTTAACAAACATGAATATTTCAATGTACAAAAAAAAGACCATTGATACATGAACTTACGTGATTCATATTTTCCAAACAACTGTATGAAATATAATGTGATTGTAACAAAACTTCTCCCTTTCAAACTGTTTTTGTTTTCCTCTGTGTATTTTTAACGCTTATTGTTGCTTCTTGCCCATGCCCCTCCCCACCCCCGCCAAGCACTTCAAGGAATTTCTTACTCTTCCCTACTTGATCTCACTATGTTAGCTGTATTGATGCCAGACTATGTAGACACACAATCAACTTTTACCCTACTCCAGCACAGAAATTTTGCAGTCAAGTGATTTATCAGTCTCTCCTTTCCAATAGCAGGAATTACGAGTACCTATTTCCAAAAAGTTTTTTTTTGAAATAGTGAAAACTTCATCCTGTACCTGGGTCATATAATCTCTTAATTGTCAGATCTAATGGTCTTTTCTCCAGCTTCAGTTTTCTGGATTTATTTGGCTATTTGGATATCTTTGATTACTCTCACTTCCTAAATAATCTCTTATTGCTAGCATTTATCTCCTGGTTCTCCTCCTACCTACCTGACAACTTTTTTCCCTCAGTCTCCTCTGCTAGATCGTTACTTAGATAATTCCTAATAATTCCCTCCCCTGAGGAAGTATAACCCCCTCTTCTAGTCTTCCTCTTTATTCTCTCATTTGGTGATCTCATCAGCTCTCCTTGGTTCAATTATCTCTATGCAGAGATTAAGGCTATTTTAAATTAAAGGTTTCATGGAAGAAATCGACATTGAATAAGGCCTTGATGGATGGGTATGGTTTAGAAATACAAAGAGAAAAAGAAAGAGAATTACAGGCAAGGGGACAAGGAGGAGTAATGTCTTAAATGACATATAACAGGAAAACGCAGGAGTTTTATCTGCTTGGATGGAAGAGTATATGCTTGAAATCATGGATTGTAGATAGTAGGTAGACCAGGTATTATATCCATTTTATTGACGAGGAAACTGGGGCTTAAAAATGTATAGTGACTTGTCCAAGGTTGTGTCACCAATGAACCATTTAAGACTAAAGCCTAAGCTTTCTGATTCCTAGCCTAGAGATCTTTCCATTCATCCGTCCATCCATCCATCAAAATGCACTTACTAGACACTTATTATATGTCAGGCATTATGCTAACCACTGCAGATACAAAGAAATGTCAAAATCTTGTACTTGCCCTCAGGGTGTTTACATTGTAATGGAAGAGTCATTATATAAGTTGCTTTATACGTACAAAATACATACAGAATAGGTAGAAGAAACTAGCAGGTGGGAAGATCAGGAACAATCCCTGCTTTAAGCATTTGGAAAGGGTCTTTAAATAGAAATGTGAATGCCAATACATCATATTATGTTTTTATTGGCAAGAGAATCACTGATATGGGTTACAAGGAGTTTATATACCTTATACACTTTCAGTTGCCTAATGCTAATAGAAATTAAATGATTTACCCATTGTCATACAATTTGTAGTGTTAGGGGTAAAATTTGATTTAACTCTAAGTCTGGCACTTGGATATTATTCCATACTATCTCTTTATGGGATGTATATGATACCTCACTTACAAAAATAAAACCGGCCTATCTTTCTGAGTTTTGTCCCAGATGGTTTGACGGCTGAAATCTCTCAGATTTGATGAAAAATCTGAACTTATCTGACTCTAACACTCACTTGGTGTATTTATGACAATGCTGACAATTGAGTTATAATGCCACACCCATAAGGACTAACAAAAATGGGAGCCAATTCCTTCCATTGTATCTTATTCAATAGGGTTAGCTTGCTAAGCCTTCCCATTGCTCTGGTCCCATTTATTTTCTGTCTCTAAATCATCTTAAGAGCAATCCATAACCATATAACACATTTCCATAATTTGAATGACTAATACTTTTATATGACTTAACATTCATGATTGCTGTTGTCTTGAAGAACTTTTTATCAGGATTCACAAAGTTTTATCTTGAATATTGAACATCAGTTTAGTTTCCAGTTCCAGTGACTTAATAAGGATTGAAAGTAAAGGTTCAAGAACAACCTCTCTAGTTAGTAGAGGTGGTGATATGATGAAAGAGCAGTTTGTCTCAAATGCTAGACCCCATAATCTGCCACCCTTATGGTCCTAAACTTTGATACTCTGAAGACCTTTTATTTTGAAAGATGCTTATATTAAAACCCAAATGGCCCAGACGGGTCACACAACAAACTTTTTGGCTAATTAACACCTTATCAATCTATTGATTTATCTAATCATAGAAAAGGTCATGAGTAGAAAAGCAGAAGCCAGACAGGGTGATTGATAAAAGTCTGAATGGCAAACTGGGAATGAATTATTTGCCAGTATATGGTATAAAATATAAGCCAATTACATAAGCATATATAATTATATTATCAAAATTATACAAAATGTAGTTATATAACCTTGCTATTTTACAAGGAAAAATGCATATATATGCATGTGATATATATGTATACACATATATACATAAAATTTATATACATACACAAATCTGTGATTTCATCAGGACAAGGAAATTATAACATAAACTTCTTGTAAGTAAAACTTGCACCACTCTTTGTACTTAAATTCCTTGCATCTACTATGATGTCTGCCAGTTTATAGGCATTTAACAAAGACTTGTTGATTGATTGATTGATACCACCATGGAAATTCCCTCTGCCAATACATACTAGCAACTTCTCTATAACATGTTAGTAACTTGTCTGAGGCACTGAGAGATGAGGTAATTTGCCAGTCGTCTCAAAGTTTATATATGTCGGAGGCAAAATTTCAATCCAGGTTTTTCTGACTTCAAGCTAAGTCTTCCATGCACAGTCAGGCTGCCTCTGATACTCCTCATACCTTAGCATGAAAAAAAAAAGGAATGGAAACAATATGGAGATTTTTGGTGGGAAAAGATAAACTCCAAGGAGAAAAAGACACTGGAAGGGCAAATAAAAGACTGATTCTGTAGGCATCTCCATTACCTTCTATTTCTGATACAACCTTCTGTAACTGATACAGTTATCACTTACCATCTGTTAATCTTTTCCTTTCTTTTATGAAGGATACTGTTCTCCAGCTGCCCAGTCTTTGGATACAATTAAAATTTCTGCTATAAGACTGTATCTTATTTTTTCTTCACTCTTGTTTTTGCCCTGAGGTTCTAAACTCCCTGGGGCAAGAACTGCTATTGTTTTAGTACAGTTTATCTTACTTTACCATACTGGTCATTGAATTATAGCCGTATTGAATGCTGTTATACTGCCGGAAAGAATCTAAAACTCAGAGTAGGAACATTAGAATGCTAGTGTAATATTAATGAGTATGACATAGATTGCCATTGCCATTATGGGGGGGAGGGAGTTACCATTTCTAATTGAGTAAATGAACTCACCTTTTGACCTTAAGAAAATAATTTCTTTGTGGCTTATTCTCTTGATGGAATTCCTAGGAATTATCATAAGCGTTGTTGTATGAGACCAGACTTATGATTCACTAGCCTTTACCAAAAAGACACAAAATTGTTGCTCTGGGGAGACATGGTGTTTTTCACTGCCTTCAATCAACATTAGAAGTCAACAATATGTCAGCTTTTCTCAGTAGTTGATCATGTCAATTAGGCAGCGCAGGAGATAGACTGCTGGGCCTAGAGTCAGCAATACCTGAGCTCAAATATAGCCTCAGATTTTTACCAGCTGTGTGACTGGGTAAGTCACTTATCTTTTGCTTGCCTCAGTGTCTACAATTGTATAGAGGGGATAAAATTCACATCTACCTTACAGGATTGTGGTGAGGATAAAATGAGATATTTGGAAAGCATCTGGCATTCATTAGACATCATGTAAATGCTTATTCTTTCCTTTATAGTCTCATTTTTACACATTTGTCTAAACCTTAATTGAATTCACTTACCTTTCCTGCCTTGATGGCAAAGAGTTCTAAATTTTAAATTTCAATGAGTGTCTGTGATCCAAATACACAAGCATGTTTGCCTCTTACATAATACAGTAAGAAAGGTAAGATACTATACACAATTTCTTTAAAATCCAGAGACTATCTTATCATCGCCTTCATACAACTTTCATTCTAAGCTAGTTACAGTCCAACAAGCAAATATTAAGTATCTACTAAGCCTAAAGGCACAGCAAGAGGCACTGAGGGAAACAAAGACAAAATGAAAAATAGAAGTGGCCTTGCCCTCCATGAACTCATATTCTACTGGGATAACATTAAATCGCCATGATACATTGACCCCATAAGGATTAATCAGTTTCTCCTGTTCATAGATAAGCATGAATCAAGCTACCATTGCTAACTTAATTATACTGAATTGTCCTGTGCAATCTTTCACAAATATATTTATAATGGCCTTGAATAAGAAAGGATATTGGGAGAAAGTTCTTTTTAACGTTATAAGAAAGTAGGGGAAAGTTTTAAGGGAACTCAGAGCTGAAAGATTAAAAAAAGAAAACCCATTGCACAAATCTAATAGATCAAAGAAATGATTACGATATGTAATGCATAAATGCATTTTTTTTCAGAGAACAGGAAGCTTCTTTGAGCATGTAAGATGGATGATATATGGTATGGTTTTGTAATGATGTAAGACAGTAGGTTAAAGTAACTTCACATCAACCTTCGGTGCATGTCATCTAAGTACTCAAAGGTCAGTGGGAAAATGCATTTATCAACATGATAAGCTCCTTGAAACATTTTCCCTCTAATTCACCTTATATTCTTAAAAAAAGATGAAGAGTTTGAGATTAAACTTAGGTTGATATGCCAGACATCTGCCAGGACCTTTGGATTGTAACAAAAAATTCCTTTTCAGAGATTGGGACCAAATATGATCTCATGCTTATCAGCACCACTAACATGACTTATTAGCATCTTTAACCTAAAACCAAGGTTATATCTTGCTCTACATGAAGAGTGAAAAATAGTGTACTATAACAGAAAGGGAACTGGTTTGGGAGTCAGGAGAAGTAAATTTTATCTCTGATAAGCTAAGTAGCATTGTGCCCTGAAGAAGTTAATTCATCTCTTTGGGTTTCAGCGAGCAAAATAAAGGCTTCCACTAAATGAATTTCTAACAGTAAATACTCTATGGTTTTCACCTCATGAATGATCCACTGAAGCAAAGTTGCACACAAAGATGGACCCTGGTAGTGAAAGCAGCTGGTATTGATGTTTCATTGGACTTTTTCTTACTAAGAGTCCCCCAAGAATCAGGATTAACACTGATGCTTTGAACCAAACTGGTAGCTTTGGTTATATCAATATATTCAAGAGCATACTATTCAAATAAAGGATAAAATCGTTATACATAGAACATGCAAACCTGTATCATATATGGTCAAAATACAAAGCTAAGCCAAGCCCCTCTGGTGGTATATTATGCATCAATCAATCAATAAGCATCCATTATGCACCTACTATGTATATATCAGAGTCTATACTAAGCACTGGACATACAAAGACACAAGTGAAATAATTTCTACCCTCAAGAAGGGGAAAAATAACATGTACATACATAGATATATACAAAATAGATATAAAATGACTTTTTTTGAGGAAAGGCACTAGCATTTAGGGGATCAGGAAAAGTCTCATGTAGGAGGTAATGTTTGAGTAGAGTCTTAAAGGATACTATAATTTCTAGGAGGTGTAGTGAGGAGGCAGAACATTCAAGGAATAAGAGTACAGCCATGGAGATAGCAAATGTTGTACCACATACCAAGGAACAGGAAAGGAACCAGTTTGGTTCACCTGTAGGGATTGTCAAGGGAATAATACACATTAGGGCTTGAGACATTTGTTGGGACTAAGTTGTAAAGATCCCAAATGAAGAGTTTATACTTGATTCTAGACGTAATAGGGAGTCATTAAATTTTTATGAGAATGGAAGTGGCATGGTCAGGAGCTGTGATGAGGATGGACTGGATTGGGGAGAAGCTTGAGTTAGGGAGGCCATGTTGGAGGCTGATGCCTGGTCCATGTCCATTATGAATCAACCAGAGATTCTCTAAGAATTCATATTAGTTGATTAGGGACGCTTTAGTACACTTAATTTCAAAACAGTGAGACAAATTCATAGAATCACAGATTCCCCAAGTTGGAGTGGATCTTAGAGATCATCTAGTCCAAACTATATGAAAACCCTCCTTACACTATCCACAGCAAGAGATCATCTACTTTTCCCATTGAAGTCCTTCAGTAAAAGGACACCAAATACTTCCCAAGGCAGTTGTTTTTTCCCCTTTTTTGACAACCAATTGTCAGCAGCCCATTCCTTATATCAAAGTAATGTGTGCCTCTTTCTGTCTCATTACTCTTAATTTTGACCTGGAGTGTGTCCTCAAAGGAGTAGCAATCAGTACTATGCTGCCTAGTTTGATCCAAAATGATGGGCAACACTTCTGGAGCTTGGTTCTTGATTTTGCTTTTTCTTCCTTGTTATCCCAATCATAACACCATAGACCTAGAGCCAGAAGAGAATCTCAGAAGCCATCAAATCTAACCTCACTTTACAGATGAAGAAAGCAAGGCTGAGATGTTAAATGATTTGTCCAGGACCACATAGTAAATGTCTGAAGCAAATTTGAACCCAAGAATGAAGTCTTCCTAACTTTATTCCAATTCTGTGGACACTAACTAGGCCATGCTGCTGCCCTCTGAAGACATTCCGATTTCTGAAGTCTCAGCTGTAACTTTTTCCTTCTCTTCCCTGCTGACTGGTAATAAGGGTATATTATGTGGGATGTACTCAAAGCATTTTCCCTCTTGAAAGCCATGATGGAGAAGCAAAGCATGACTTTGCTTTAGTACTCTCTCTATTGCCTGCTAGCTATTGAGGGAGTAGGAAACTTATAGGTCTATTCCTATGTTTTGTACTTCACTCCAAGCTGAAGGGTGAGATTGTCAAATGCGAACTGAACTTCTCTACCTGTGAAGTCCAACGGCCCAGGAGAGATGTTGGGCTCATGGTCTTATTTGCTGTCCTGGATGAGCTCTGGCACAAAGCTAGGTCAAATAGCAGAAGCCTGGATTTGTAGTTTTTTTTCTCATTCTTTCTCTGTCATAGGAGTTGAAAGGGCCACATGATTATGTCCAGGCAGGATCTTCTGGGTTTAAGATAGGTATCAGTTGTAATCCGTTGTAATTCTTATTAAAGGGATAATTAGGTTTAGGATTATTGTTGAGGATTTCATTTTCATGATATAGGTCTTTATGTATTAAAAGGATACATTTAAATATGTGAATATATATTGGCAAGATAAACGCACATATAGATAGCCCCTACACTTTTATTTAAAATGCAAAAATATAGGAGAATTTTTAACTAAGTCAATTAATCATTTTAAAAGTACCTACTGTATACTGGACACTTGTCTAATCAATAGTTATATAAAGACAATAGTGAAACCCTTCTTGGTCTCAAAGAGTTCACATTCTCAAATGCATAAATGTTTGTAGATATTTAAACACTAGATATATAATGAATAATATATTAAATACAAGATAATCAATACATTTATATATTAATCTATTTTAAAATGATTTTACTTTTATAGTTTTATTTTATTACTATATAGTACATTAAAATATATTCTATTAATTTAATACATTAAAATGCATTAAAATAAATTTAATTAATCTATTTAAATATACAAACCTAGCTATGTTAAATACAAGATATATGAGTAATATAATAAATAAATACATTGATAAGCAAATAAATTAAATAGACTTTAGGAGAGGACACTAACCTCCAGTCAAATCAGGAATGGCTGTTTGAAGTTGACCTAAAATGGAGTTAGGAGTTGCAAGCAGTGAAGCTCAGAAATGAATATAACTAGTAAATATACTTTACTTGTTATCTAGCATGTATTTATGTAGCCTTCATTCATTCAATATTCAGTTATTAAGCTGAAGTTTATTAAATATGGGGGTGACATTCTTAGACCTGTGCTTTAGGAAAATTGCTTCGGTGGTTGAATTGAGGATGGATTGGAGTGTATGTGTGTGTATGTTGGCGGGGGGGGCAGGGGGGAGACTGAAGCAGGTGGAACCAACAGCAGGTTGTTGCAGGAATCCAGGTATGAGGTTATAAGGCTCTACACCAGAATGGTAACAGTGTCAGAGGAGAGAAGTGGGCATGTTTTAGAGATGTTGCAAAGGTGAAATCAACAGGCTTTGGCAACAGCTCAGAAGGAGGGGTGAGAGATAATGAGGAATCCAGGAAGATTTCTATGTTGTGAGTCACAGAAGATCATGCTGCCCTCTGCAGTAATAGTTACTATTGATAATAACACCATTGATAGACATCAGGCTGGTAGGGAAACGGCAACAGTTATTATTGATAATCACACTCGGAGGGTCCAGAAGAACCCTTAGGCAGGGGCCCATTGGCATCCCAGCTTCAGAGCGCAGTAGGTTTAAGGTTTTGGGAAGGTAAAGGACGGGACAGGACAGGGGAAAGAAAAGGGAAGGGAAGGGAAGGGAAAGGAAGGGAAGGAAAAGAACCAGTAAAACCCAAGTCAACTGGGCATCTTTTGGCCATCCAAGTTTACCTTTGTTTGGAGAGGAGAAGGAAGGGAAGGGAGAGGCAGACAGGAGAGGAGGAGTTGAATTACCCATCTAGCTGAGTCCCCATTCAGCTAGCTGTGTGAGGCGGAGGGAAAAAGATAAATAAATTCTGTTTTGGACATATTGAGTTTAAGATGTCTGCTTGTCATCTAATTTGAGTTTGAGATATCTGAAAAGTAGTTAGAGATGGGAGATTGGAGGTCAGCAGAGAGAACGAGGAAGGAAAGGCAGAACTGAGAATCACCAGTAGAAAGATGGCAATTAAATCCTTGGGAGTTGAGATCACCATAGAATTAGAAGAGAAGACGACAGCAGACAGACCCCTGAGACTCACGTAAGGTTAGAGGGCATGATCTAGGGGAATATCCAGCAAAGGAGACAGAGAAGGAGCAGTCACATAAGTAGGCTGTGAATCAGGAGACAGGGATAATCTGAACACCTAGAGAGAAGAGAGTATCAAGGAGGAGAGAGTGAGTAGCAGAGTCTAAGACTGCAGAGAGGTCAACAAGAATGAAGACTGAGAAAAGTCTAGTAAAATGTAAGCTCCTGGAGGAAAGGGACTATGTCACATTTTTCTTTGTACCTCTAGTGCCTAGCATACTGCCTGGTACATAGTACATAACTTAATTAGTGACTGATCAATTTAGAAAATTTTCCTATATTCTGTATATTTATGATCCCTTCTAAATATCTTTCCCTAGAACAAAATTGTGTAGTGATTTTGAGGGAGTTCAGCTCCCTCAAAACTATTAGGAATCCTGGTTTTTGAGAGCAGATAGAAATGGCAGCCTATAAACATACAAATCTCTGTGGGAGCCATATTAATTTTGAAAACCACATGTTAACATTATCTATGTTTTACTGCATTTTTATTTATTTTGTTAAATATTTTCCAATTACATTTTAATGTGGTTTGAGTCACACTTGAGTGTATTGTGGCCTGCTTGGGGCATATGGGCTGTGGATTGAATATCTCTGTACCAGAGGTATGTCAGATTCAACAGCTGGTGGAAGGTGATATATTTCCTTCCCCTTTCTTCCACATGACAGGCTTTCAACTACTTAAAGACAGCAATCATGTTTCCCCTGAGTCTCCTTTTTTCAGACTAAATATCCCCATTCTTTCAGCTGATGCTCACACTTCTGACTACTCTTGCTCTTCATCATTGAGTTTTTACTCTGTTGACTTCAGCAGTTAACTTAGGTTAAAGCATCAATGAAAGTAGGACTATTTAGAAAATAGACCAGGGAGTAGTAGTCAAGATAGATCCTTGGTTCTATTTCCCTCGAGTTGACATTGATGTATGATCTTACCTCAAGGAAGACATGAAACTTGTGGGTCACAATTTACCCAATATCAAAGGACTGTGGGGAGAATGTTTAGGGCATCCATGTTCTGAATGGTTCAAGGCCCCTCAGACTTCAAGTAATAGCTTGTAAGACCAGCACTGAGAACCATAACAAAGCTGAATGTAAGCTTTTTAAAAAACACACAAATACTCCATGTCCTGAGCTGTTTAGTTCTTTGTTGCTCTTTTCCTTGAGCACTTGCTGTGGCAGGAGCAGCCTCCCTTGATATTTAAAAATAATATTTTATTTGAGCTTCTTAAAGACACAGCTATCATGTTAAGACGACAGTCCCTTTCTCCTTCATGAAATAAGATTGTGTTCATCTATATGTAAGAATGAAATCTTCGAGCAGTTAGGAGGATTTTTTTTGTCTTTGTATCCCCACATAGAACATTCCTCTCCCATCTTCATACTTTCATTTGTCTATCCTCCATGCCTGGTATGCACTCTTTTCTCACTTCTGTTTTGTGGAACCCACTTTTTCCTTCAAAACTCAGCTCAAGCTATACCTTTTTCATGAGCCCCCAGCTTTCAGTGCCTTTTATCCCCCCCAAGATAACTTCATATCTGGTTTGTATATCCCTGTATATGTACATATCTTTCCCATTAGAATTCAAACTTCTTGACGACAAGGTCTCCTCCATAGGATCATTCACAAAGAATTGAAAAGTGACCTTAATTCAATTACCTCATTTTACAGATGGGGAAACTGAGCAGCAACATTTTCCATCTTTACTTCAACACAAGCACAGGGTCTTGTGCATGGTAGGGACTTAGTAATTATCTTAAGTTGAATTGAAGTATAGTAACATGTTTTTATATTATAGGAATGGGTGTAACAATGGTTAGTCAGCCCTCTGAGCAATCCAGAAATTCTGCTCACTGGGTTGACCTAAGAAGAGTTCTGAAATCGTTTCTTTGAAAAAATGTTTCCAGTTAGCTATTACCCAAGAACTAGCAGGTCACAAGGTGCCATGCCAGTACGCTTGGTATTAATTGTAATTTTATCTTATTTTAATTTAACATTTTAATTAAAAACCCCAATTGTAATTATTAAAAAAAAATAAAATTACTGTGGACTGCATAATCTGGATTTCTATTGCATAGCCTATTATTGAAAACACTTAGATACTCTTGCTGTATAGAGTGTTTATGCTGGAAACTTCTAACATACCTGTGGGTTTTTATGTATCCTGGGGCGTGGAGAATGCTCCTGGGAATATTGGGATCATTTTCCTGAATGTGAGGATAGGGGGGACACTGAGTGCCCTTTCTCATCACTATATATTGTGACTGTAGCCCTTTTTCTGGCTCAGGTCAGAATTCAAACTTTCCTCTCTGAGGATGCTGTTACTGGCTTCTCAGGATTCCACAGGAGGGCAGCCTCTCCCTAAGAAGCTTCTGGGAGCAGAAAGGAAACATGGACAATTCAATGACTGAACCAAGATGGTTATTATGGAAGAAGGGAGACAAAAAGGAAGAAGCAAGTCATCCATGGTGGTAATTGCCTCTAGATTTTGGCTGAAACTTCAAAAAATAACCATCAGGTTCTGTGCGTTCTCTGGATGACTTTTCCTTTCCAGGAACTGATCTGAAATACTGTGGGCAGTGTGAGCACAGCTTGAGTAAGATAGAGAGGATGTGAGGATCACTTACTGGTTTCTCTAAGAGTCCTCTCTAATCATGTGCCTTAGATTTCTCAATTTCTGCTTTAGGCATATTATACTAAGCAATAGAATTAAATTGATAGAGCAAAACAAAACAAAACAAAAATAAAAACATGTTTTCTCCTCCCCTCCCTCTGCCCAAAAAACCCAAAGAAAAAAACATTTGTTCTAGATTGAGAGTTGGGACTATTAAAAGATCCATATTGAAACTGTTGAGATGGTACAACAAATTGAGAATTTTTCATTTTTGCAGGCATAGGGAGGGATTGTGGAAGGATAGAAAACATTGTGTCATTCTTGTCTGAGTCACATTGCTTAAATATAATAGAGTCTTCTAAGTTTGCTCATGATGGGACCATATGGGAGAGACTTACATGGTTTTCTCTGGCTGACTCACTTTTCTGAATAGTTATAGCACAAACCAACCAATTGTCATGTAATCAAAGCTGAAGCAGGGCTGTTGGCTTCTTGCTTTCTGAGTGAGTTGATCTATCTCCACATGCAGAATACCCCTTCATTAAACCTCTCCTAGGATTGACTTTAGACTGTCTGAGCCAGGCTTCTATCTCCAAATGATTTTTTTCTAAGCTATTTCTTAAGTGAAGTGAAGGGTGTTTGTGTACTATTGGGGTAAGTTAACTTTTTGGATCTGGGGTTTCCTTCCTAGGCCTTGTGCCAGGAATGTCATATATAAATTGATGACCACAAGTAAAAGAAGATGGGGGAGGCCAGGAGGACAGATCAATCTTAAACTTTCTATTTGGGAAAAGGCCAGAATTCGTAAGTGTATGACTAACTCTCTTTTTTAAAGGCCAGACAGAACCAGTAGGGGTTTATGATGACTACATATAATGATACAACAGAGATTGTACCTTCTGTGAAAATCAGTGGATTATTTTCTTAAAGTTTAATTAAACAAATAAAAATCAAGCATAATTATGAATTTTGGTAAGAGCTTATTCATAACTTCTCTCAGGATTATGTGCTCTGAAGGAATTAATAGAGCACCTGCTGTTGAGGTCCTTTCTTCTAGCATGATACAGCAGAAAGAACACTGGGTCAAAACTCAGAGAACCTGAGCTCAGTCAGTCAATAAGCATTTAGTAAGCACCTGTTGTGAACCCAGTAATCTTGCCTCTGATGCATACTTATCTGTGTGATTGTGGGCAAGTTACTCATCCTCCTTGGGGTTCAATTTCTTTGTCTGTCAAATGAGGGGGGTCAGTAAACTAGACAGCCTCTGAAGTCCTTTCAACACTAAATCTAGAACTCTGTGACCTCAGCATATGATATATACAAACATTGTTCTAATGGTAGGTATGAGGGAGAAAAAGAGTTTACTAGAGAAAGGAATGAAGGAGAGGAAAGACAAAGAGAGATTATAAACAAGACACTGTCCCTGATCACCTTAAGAGGAAAATAAAAGAACAAATGTAAGATGCAAAGTAGCAGAAAGGACAGCTGAGTCCTGTTTTATAGTTCCTCCAAATAGATCTAGAAAATGAACTAGGATTGGTCTTGATTGGGAAATCCAAGAAAATGAAATCATAGATAGTCATTTTTTTATCTTTGTTTACCATAGGAAAACATGGTCTACAGATGTTGTGGATAGAGACTAGCCAGGAAAATCTATGAGGAGCATACTAGAGCAGAGAGAATTTGTGTATCAGTTCAAGAAGAGATCCCATACCTAGCAAAGAAGAACCAGTCTACACTTGGGTAGATTGCAGGAGTAGATGCCAACTGGCAGGTCCTTTGCTATTTATGGGTTGTAAATGCATGATGGATAGAGGAGGGGGCTCTACACTTAAGGGCAGAATTTTAGGGTGAGTGGTCTAGGCCATGTTCCTAGAAAGGAGAAAGTTGAGAAGCAAGCATCAGATGTATGGTTCTGAACCTAGGTGTAGAGTAGGTCTCGGTTCCAGCTGCCAGTCTAATTTGAATCCTGTAATAGAATAGCCAGAGTATGAATCTTAGACGTAAGGGGAGCCTGCAGTTGTATCTCTATGGACAAGTAGAACTTTTTAACTGGTTGATAGAGGATTAATCCAGCAGCAGTCTCCTGGAACTCTAAACTGAACATGACAACAGGCATATTGCTCATATCCAAACACAGGTCAGACACCTGCGGAGCTCGGACCAGGAAGGTAAGATTTTTCCCTGAATCAGAACTCTTTGGGATTACTGAAAGTCTTCAGATCCCTAGCTTGAGCTATTTATGAGAACCTAGAATAATATTATATTCAAGAAGCATCAGGATCATCTCAGAATCGTGGATATTCCCTCCAGCAGTATTCAGAGCCTAGCCTTAACATAAAGTTTGAAGTAAAGAAGTTGGCTGGAAGAATTAGTAAACAAATAAATAAAAATAATCCTACTATAAGTACAAATTATGGTGACAGAGCTCTCAGATACAAACCAAGAAGAGAGGAATCACAAAATATCTATAAAGCTTTGAGAAAACCACACTTTGGGTACAAATTCAGTTAGAATTCCTGGAAGAGATAAATGAAGCAACACCTTTTTTTTTTAAGAATTACAATGTTTTTATAAAAGAAATGAGACTGCTAAAGTAAAAAAAAAAAGTTGAAAGGAAATGAGAGCTATAGACAAATGAATTAGAAAGGAAATGAACAAGTTGAGTCAAATAGCACAAAATCTTACCCAGTCAACATACTCTCTGAAAATTAGAATGGACCATATAAAAGACATTGTTTCTGTGAGATAATAAGAAATAATAAAACAAATCAAAAGATTGAATAAATGTAAGAAAATTCATTACATCATTAAAAGAAGGTTACCTAGAACCCAGATCTAGGAGAGATGATTTGTAAATGATTGGACTATTTGAAAGCCATGACCAAAAAGAAAATATTTTAGAAATCACATTTCTAAAAATCACAAAATCATAAAAGTTAATTGCCCATATTTCTTAGAAATACAAAGCAATGTGGAAATACAAAGAAACCTCTGGTCACCTTCTAAAAAGAAACTCCAAAATAAAAAATCCCAGGAATATTATAGTCTAAATCCAGAAACTTCAGGTAAATTAAAAAAAATACTACAAGCAGACAAAAAGAAAGAGTTTAAGTAGTGAAGAACCACAGGCAAGTTCAATGCAACATTTAGGAGTTATCACCAGAAAAGGGAAAACTTTTGAGTTTTAAATTCTCTCCCTCCTGCCTAACCCTTCCCCACCCACCAAGCAAGGAAGTAACATTATGTCAATTATACATGTGAAATTATGCAAAATATATTTACATATTGGTTACATTGCAAAAAATAGCAAGAAAAAAATTTTTAAATGAGAAAACTATACTTCAACTTGGCCTCATAGTTCATCAGTTCTTTCTCTGGAGGTGGACAGCATTTTTCATCAGGCATCCTTTGGAATTGTCTTGGATCTTTGTCTTGACAAGAGTAGCTAAGTCTTTCACAGTTGATTGTAATTACAATATTACTGTTACTCTGTAGAAAATTCTGCTGGTTTTGTTTACTTCACTTTGCATCAGTAAATATAGGTGTTTTCATAATTTTCTGGAACTAGTCCGCTCATCATTTCTTATATCATAATAGTATTTTATCACAATCATATGATTTAACTTGTTCAGCCATTACCCAATTTATGAACACTCCCTCAATTTCTAATTCTTTGCCACCACAAAAAGAGCTGCTATAAATATTTTTGTCCAATGGGTCCTTTTCCCTTTGCTTTGATCTCTTTGGGATATAGACCTAGTTGTGGTGTTGCAAAGGATATGCACAGTTCTGTAGCCCTTTGGGCAAAATTGTTCTTTAGGCTGGTTCACAATTCCACCATCAGTTTATTAGTATACCTAGTATCCTTGATCCTTTCCAGCATTTATCATTTCTGATAGGAATGAGGTGACTCCTTGGAGTTGTTTTAATTTGCTTTTCTCTAATCAATAGTGATTTAGAGTATTTTTATATGACTATAGATAACTTTGATTTCTTTTCCTGAAAACTGCCTGTTTATGTCCTTTGACAGTTTATCAATTAGGAAATAGTTCTTATTTTTTTACCATTTTGACTCAGTTCCCTATATATTTGAGAAACTATATATTCAGAGAAACTTCCTGTAAATTTTTCTTGATATTACTTCATTGTCTACAGCACTGTTTAGCAAAATGTTGTTACTCTGATTATTTTAATTAACTCTATATTTACTTTTGCATTGTCTGTGATTCTGATTGCTACCCCTACTTTTTAAAAAAAATTCAGTTAAAGCATAATAGATTCTATTCTATCTATCTCCTTATTTTAACTCTGTGTGTATGCCTTTCTGTTTCAAGTGTATCTCTTATAAACAACATATGATTTCAGTTTTTAATTTATTCTGCTCTCTGCTTCTGTTTTGTGAGGGAGCTCATCCCATTCACATTCAGATTTGTAATTAATGTGCATTTCTCTTTCTCTTCTTTTCTTCTATTTATCCTTCTCTCTATTTTTATCCTGTGCCTGCTCAAAAGTCTGTTTTATTTCTGACTACTGCCTTTCTTATTCTGTCCTCCCTTTTATCATTCATCTCAGTTACTTTTATCCCCTTCTCCTTCCTATTTCCCTTTTGGGTAAGATAGATTTCTATATCTTAATGAGTGAAGGTCTCTCTGTGTGTATCTTACCTCTTTAATCAATTCCAATAAGAATGAGGTTCAAGTATTGCCCGCAACCTCAATTTTCTCTCCATTTTAAAAGTTCTTCCTTCTGAGCTTCCTCCCTCATTCTACTTCTCTATTCCCCCTTCTCCTTCTCCAGTAGCTCCTTCTTTTACATGCCTTCATTTTTTTAGATCATTCCAACAAAATCAACTCACATCTGTGTCCTCTTTGTATATAGACTGTTTCTAGATGCTCTGAAGATGATGTTCTTAAGAGTTTCATGTATCATTGTTCCATACAGAAATGTAAATAGTTTAACTTTGTTGTGTTTATTATGATTTCTATTTCCTGTTTACCTTTTTATTCATCTTGAGTCTTGTGTTTGAACAACAGATTTTTTTTTTTTTATTCATCTGTGTTCTTTTCATCAGGAATGGTTGAAAGTCCTCTATTTCATGAAATGACCATTTTTTCTCTAAAGGATTATACAATGAATCCTCAACTTTAATGGGAATAACATTCCTAGAAAATGACATGAAAGTTAAAAATTTGAATGTCAATGTGGGAAATGGAGAGTTAGATTCTTGCAACTACCCCAAACTATAATCTTTCACTAGAGACTGCTGAAAATACACTTTTCCATACACAATTCTTCTTAACAAAACATTAATTCTGACAATATACACTTTTCCTAACACACTAACCATGAAATAAGTCATATAATGCAATACACAAAATAAAATTGGTAACATGCAAAACATTTTCTCACCAGTAATTCCCTAGAATTCTTTGACCTTTTGTGCTAATATCTTAATAAAAATATTGACTTCAGACAATATTCACTTTTTATAACACATAAAATCTACAGTACTATAACTACTATACTGCAAACAAAATTCATAAAACTGAAACATTTTATAAACTGAATCATTCCTTCCACTGTGTCAAATGGCAGTGTGAATGTATTGTACAGTATATCACTCTCCCTTGGCAACTCTCTGAAAAGCAAAGGACAGGTTGCTGAGAGTTTAGTCATTACTGGTAGAAGATGCTGAGACTGGCAGGGTCCCAACATCACCCCCAACACTGTCCTTCAAGGCTGGTGGATGGTATTGGAGATCCTCTGGAAGTAAGTAACTCAACAATAGGAACAGCAGGATGGTTGAGGGATGATTCATCTTTTGATGAGACAGAAAGAAGAGTTAATATTTGACCCTTCTTCCCCTAAAAATAAGGTAGAAAAATGAGTGTATGTATTTACACATATATATATGTTCTTGATTACCTGTGAATAGATTATCCACTTTGTTTACAATTTGAAGGGGCTACAGAATATATCTAGTCCAACTTTTCTTGAACAAGTAGCTTTCCTCTTTCATACTCAGAAATAGTTATCTAGTCTTTGCATGGAGGTCACCAGGTCCAAGGAAACTTCAACCTCCAAAGGGGGCTTGATCTGCTTCTGTATAGTTCTTAGGTTGGCACAGTGGATAGAATATTAGACCTAGAGTCAGAAAGACTCATCTTCTAGAGTTTAAATCTGGCCTCAGACATTTAATAGCTAGCTGTGTGACCCTAGGCAAGTTACTTCACCCTGTTTACCTCAGTTTCCTCATCTGCAAAATGAGCTGGAAAAGGAAATGGCAAACCACCCTATTTTTGCCAAGAAAACACAATATAGGTGCACAGTCAGAAATGACTGAAAAACTACTCAACATATGATTGTTAAAAATTTTCCCTTTATATAAAGCCCAAATATGCCTCCATAATTTCCATGCATTGATACTAACTTATCCCTGAAAGATTGAAGCAGAATAAGGCTAATCCTTTTTCCAGAAGATACTCCTTCAAATACTTCTTTAAGATATTTAGTGCAACTTCTCTTCTCCAGAGCAAATATCCCCAATATCTTCCCTCATATTTCCATGATACACAGTACTCTGGATGTGGGGTCTTACTGGGACAAATTAAAGCAAGACTACCACCTCCATAATATTGGACCAATGTGTCTCTTAATACAGTCTAAGATCATATAGGGTTTTTGTGACTTTCATATCATGCTGTTTATACATATGAGCTTGTATTCCACTAAAACCTCTACTCCTTTTCAGATAAAAGCCACAATACAGCTATGTCCTCTTCATTTGTTTTTTGAAAAGTAGACTTTTAAAAAAAAAATCTAAGGTAACACAACATTATTTTCAGGGAGGATGTGGGGATGGGAATCTGTGTTTTCTTAGGTATAGGAAATTCTCAGTGAGGAAACTGCTTCTACTAATTAAGATCATAATAGAGAGTGAGCATTTATGTAGTGCCCTCTATGTGGCAGGTGTGAACATGGCCTCTGTAATGCTTGCACTAACCATTAAATATGCCAGAGTTTCCTTTTTTCACATGGGAACTGGACAATGGAATAGCACAACAACTAGCCAATCAGGAGGACTTCCGACATCCAGGGCTGCTTGACATAGCAACAGTCCTTTGTAGTGATCAAGAACAAATGCACCTGGATGTTCAGAAAATAGCAGTTCTGAAGTCAATTAAGCTCATATCAACTTTGAAGCAGACCCTGAGCCATTGGTGTTTATGGATCTTCAAGAGACACCCTTATCTTCAGAGACTCCCCTAACTGCTGGTTATGGGGCTTTCAGTCACGTCCTGTTTTGTGGTTTTTGAAGACATTCCCCTATTTTATTGCATGTGCTCAAGTCTTGAACTGTCAGGACTGCTTATAACCAGGAAGGCCTTCTGAGTTGTGTATCAAAGGACCACAGCTCTTAAACCTGGAATTGCTCACTCTCCTTGTTTCTGGAATCTTCCCTATTCCATGGGAATAGGACTCCCTGCCTCATTCCTTTCTAGGACCTACCCAATTCCCACCTTTTCAAATTTCTTGCCTTCCTTTGTTTAAAAAGTATAAATCCCTCACCCTTTCCAACTCTCCTCTAAACAGATGTAATCTTTGTAAACTGTGATAGGACTCTGGTTCATTCCAGGTCCTCCTTTTTGGACCTGGGATTTCTTCCATTTTAACAGTTCATAAGTGTTCGTATTTTAACACAGGCAATATGCTTAGTGCTTTACAGATGCTATCTCATTTGATCCTCACCACCACCCTGAGAAGTAGGAGGTATTATAATCTTCTTTTTACAGTTGAGGAAACAAAGTGACTTGCCTAAGGACATGCCGCTAGTAATTGTCTGATACTGTATTTGAACTTGTATCTTCCTGATTCCAGGTTCAGCAGCCTATCATCATCACCTGCTCTCCAATTTATAGTCTTATCAAGTGGTTTTGGTTGCTGAGAAGTTAAGTAACTTGTCTAGGGCCACATAGCCAGCATATGTCAGAAGCAGGGTTTGAACTGGCTCTCTATTTATTATGTTAAACTTTCCTTTCAGACTTTGCATCTGTTTCTATTAAATTTCATCTTACTGGCTTTGGCTTCATTATGCTGTCTTTTCTTCCCCAGTGACTTTTCCAATATCACACAGATAGAATGACAGATAGAAATATTACACAATATCATACAGACAGAAATGACAGATAGAAATGTCTTTTCATTTTCCCTCCATTTTGGATTATCTCTTTCCTTATCCTTGCTTGGTCCTTATAGTTTCAGAATTCCTTCCAATTCATCCTTCCATATTAAATTGTATGAAACAATAAACATAATATAGCTTTTTCTCCCTGCTTCATCTTTGATGACATTCATATTTTTTAACTCTTTTTTCCTATTGTTTCTTTTTCTTTGGATAAGCAAAGTGTGTTTTCTTGGTTTGGGAAATACTAAGGATTAGCTCTACAGTATCAGGGGTAAGTAGGCCTAGAAAGGAGGACAGTTTTGGTCTTTCTCAACTACTTGTGCATGGAAAAAGTCATTAGCAGCTGCCTACTCACTGGGCCTGAAATTTTTTTTCCTTTCTAGCTCTCTCCTTAAGAAATGGTGTGTAGGAGCAAAAATTAGAACTTGGAGCAGGAATTATCTTCTACCTGAATCTCTCTTCAGTGAGTATTGCTGTTGAAATTTGCTTTGAGAGCGTCTGTTTTGTTTCTGTTTTTTGGTTAGAAACTGAAAGGTGAAGGTTTGTGTTACATCTTAAAGTTGGGTCTTTTTTTCATCATAAAATCTACTATAAATACAGCATTGATCTAGGTACTGGTAATACAAAAAAAAGTCTAAGGTCTACAATCTAGGAGATTATAATCAAATTGGGGAAGAAATTTCATGAATGTTTCATAGATTCGAAGCTTAGAAGGTACTTGTAGGAAATCTAGTAGGACTCCTTCATTTTACAGCTAGGGAGACTGAGGCCTAATGAGGTTAAATGATTTGCTAAAAGTCACTGAGGCTGTAAATGGCAAAAATGATGTCATTAGAATGCAGGTCCTCTGATACCAAGCCCAGAATCCTCTTCAATGTACCACATATCCACTGAATTTCAAGGTAATTTGGATTTCACAGATATGTACAGTATTTAGTATGTCTACAGGCTATGTAGACTCCAACTTAGGGCCTCTGATTATAAGGGACTATTAAATAAAGAATTAAGATACACATTTCAGAATATTCCACAATGCTATGTCTTTGCTGAAATTTAATTTTAGACGTCAGTGAGTCTTAATCTGGCCTTGAGTATTTATACTTCTTCAGGGAGTTTTAAAAATTATTTTCTTTCTCCAGTATCAAACTGTTTCTTTTTACTTACAGTTTTCAGTGTATTGGTCATACCCACAATATACAAACATACGCATATATTTATACATAACATGTCTCTATGAATATACATATTACACATGCATTGTTTGTGTGTTTATGAATGTATTTAACAACAACAATGCATGCATTAATTCTCTGTCTTGGGAGATCCAGGCCAAAATAAAAGAAACTGACTTTGCAACGTTAATTTTATGTGAGTTGTTGTTGCTGTCGTGTCCATCCTTCATTGCTGAAGATGACCATGCCATCAGAGAAATGATGACATGACTTGCACTTGACTTTGTTTTGAGTGAGGGAAGGCTGTGCAGGTCACCAGACTCACTTCTGCTCCAGAGACATCTGAATCCAGTGACCAGATAGTCATCAGGATGACTGGAAATGGCCCAGGATGCAATAGGGACAGCAATAGGTCCCTGCCCAAACTCCACTTAATGACTGTTTACTGAAGCCCTCCTGGCTTCAGAATGATTATCAATAGCAACTGTTGCTCTTTTCCTCCCAGCTTGATTTAGTGATATTTTTTTTCTTTTGCTTATTAAAGGGGCCATTCCCTAACTACTTCTTAAACAAGCCTATTCACTGAATGGGCATTACCTCACTCTAAATGAGTCCCTGAATATGTGAGGATATGCATTTGTAAAATACTGGAGCATTAATGATTGTGTGCTAGGTTGAAAATCACATACACTGATCTGTTTAATTTTGTGCTCTTTTCTACATAAATTCCACTGAAACACAGGAGAAGAATAAAGCAATTTGGGAGTGGGGGAGAAGACAAGAGTTATAAAACCCTCTGAAAACAACGTGCAAACTCCAGGTCAGATTAAGACATGCTGAAGCCTCAAACTATGTTAAATATAAGAAATATTGTAGTATATAATATTATATTATGTTAGAGTATATATTATAGTGTTCATATTATATTATAGATGTTATATATTATGATATATAATATATTATATGTAAGAAATATTATAGTATATGATACTTATAAGAAATGTTATAGTATTACCCTGAACATATAGAATATTCCATATTGTAAATTCAGTTCTTTATTTAATGGCCTCATCATAATCAGATACCCGAAAATGGAGCTTACATAATTCATGGACATAGTATAGCAAGCATCCATGAGCCTCAAATACCCTAGAAACCCAGAAGCAGTGGGGAACTTTGAAGAGATTGCCAGACATGTACCCGAAAAACCTGGGCTTGAATCCTGTTCACCACTTGTTTTCTGTTTAACAACTTAAATAAGCAAAATTATATATACATAAACATATTATGTGTGCCTGTGTATGTATAATGCAGATATTTCTTTTTATAGTCGGTTGCTCCTCTTATAATCAAAGAAAGATAGAGAGGAGTATGAGTGTGGTGGCACGGGAATTTAATTCATTTAAAGGTCATTGTGACATTGGGCTACTCAAGGCAAACCGCTGTGCTCCAGGTTTAGGATACCTATTTTATTTCCACTTGCAGCTCCCCTAACTCCTGATTTAGGATTACAGAATGGTATCATAAGGGCCCAGCTTTTTAAATAAGTTTAAATAGTTAGTTCCTGAAAAGGACTGCAAAGCAAGGGAATGAATGGTTTTTAGGGGGAGAAAAAGAAAAAAAAATACAGAAGCAAAATCCCTAGCTACCACTTTTTGGAAAAAACAATCTCCTAACTCAAGGAATGCAGGAAATAGGGGAAAGAAGAAGTAAAGTCATATTTTTTTCCCTTTTCTTTTTATTCTTTCCTTGAGAAATGTCCTCTGGATTCTCCAGCCGCTTTGGCGCCTGCCACTCCCCTAATGCTTGGCAAATTGATTCCTCCTGAGTGCAAGCAGCATCAGCTGGCCCTGATTTGCAATGCATACCCAGCAATGGCTTACAGCCCGGGAGGAGTGCTGGAAAAGAAAAGAGTTTGTACGTGCTTCCCCAGGAGATTGGACAAATGCTCTGAGAAGACTTGTGAAAGGACTACAACCTTGCAACCCACCCCTCGCCCCATTACCTTACCTCTCCTCCTTCTGCTGAGTTTTTAGATCTCTGAAGAGTGCATGGGAGCACTCAGATTTCTAGTGGGAAAAGTTTACGAGGAAATAGTCTCATCAAAAATAACTCTTTAGGTTCATCTGTATTTTGTTTGAGATACTACTTAGAAGACACACACAAAATGCACGCACACATGCACACACACACATCGTATCACTGATTTTTTCATAACTGATCACTGAGTTTTCCCCCACTGAATAATTCAGCTCCAGTCAAAGCTGGTGCAATTAAATCTAGAATTTCTGAGCTTTTCAAACCTGACCATTCCTGGGCTTCCAGGCTTCAGGTGAGCAATGAAAGGTTTGATTTTCTACGTTCCACACTCCTTGGCAATTGACTGATCTATCTACAAATATGTATTAAATACCTACTGTGTGATGGGTTCTGTGCTATGCACTGGAGGTATAGGTAGAAAGAATGAAATGACTCCTAGTCTTAGTTTAATGGAGATGACCACAAGTATGCATATGAATGTGTCAAATCCCTCAATACATATATATGTATATATTATACATATATATGTATATATTATACATATATATGTATATAATATACATATATAATATATGTATATATAATGTGTGTACGTATATATACATACATTCATATATAAACATACATGTATGCACACATGGTAAATAAAAGACAGTTTTAGAAGGAGAGCACTAGCATTTGGCAAATTAGGAAAAGCTTCCTGCAGAAAATGGGTATCTGAACTGCATCTTAAAAGAAGAGAGGAGCTCTGCTAAGTGGAAGTAGGAAAGGAGTACATCCCCCATATGGGGGAATGGTCAGTACCAAGTCACTGAGAGGGGATGTGGAGTGCTGTGACTGAGGATGGAATTTGCCTGGATTGAGGAGTATGGGAGAACACTATATCTACCAAGACTGAAAAGGTAATTTGGGCTGAAGTTGTATAATGCTTTAAAAACTAAACAGAGGTGATTGCATTTTATTCTAGAGGCAGTTGGAAACTACTGGAGTTGGTTGAAGAGTTACCGAGGTCTGGGCTTAAGGAAAACTACTTTGGAAGCAATATGTAAAACAGGTCAGAATGAGGAGAGACTTGAGATAGGGAAACCAACTGGGCAGCTATTGCAATAATCTAGGAAAGAGGTAATAGGATCCCAAACTAAAGTGGGATTGGAGAGAAGGAATTATTTGCAAGAGATATTATAAAGTTAAAAACGGCAAGATTTGGCAATTGATTGGATAGGTGGGGTGAGAATGGTACCTAAAACAGACGTGGGGAAGTTTGGAAGAGGCAAGAGTGTAGGGGAATGTATAATGAGTTTAGTTTTCAACATTTTGAGTTTAAGACACTTTTACAACCTGGGAAAAGTGCAGTGATTAGCCAATTTCATAGAAAACTAGAATGATTGACATATGTCCAGGGGCTTGTGACCCAGCTCTGCCCAGTAGAATTGGTGCCAGTTTTGTTTTGTTTTTTTCATTCCTACCAGCATGCCCTTTCAAATCAAATCATCGAAGCAGGTTCCATACTTTCCCTTTTCTTGGCTTCTTAAAGTGTATTGTTACAAGCAATGAAGATTGAAATTTATAGATAATTCGAAGGACTGTGAACCCAATGGTTTCTTTGGATGAACAACAGACAAATTGAATAGGGTGATTTTTAAAAAATTGAAATAGGATGATTAAATTTTTTTATTAAATTAATTAAAAATTTAAAAGTTGAATAGGACGAATGAAAAAAAGAAATTTAAAACCAAAAGACTCCAGAGGTGAATGGACAACTCTTAGTGCCATTACTTATTATTCCTTCTGACTTCTGTTTTTTTTTCCAGTCATATTTTACTCTTGGTGACTTCATGGATCATAGCATGCCAGGCCCTTCTATCCACTGTCTTCCAAAGTCTATCCAAGCTCCTGTTCATTGCTTCAATGACTCTATCTATCCATCTCATCTTCTGCTGTTCAATTCTTCTCTTGTGTCCGGTCTTTCCCAACATCAGGGTCTTTCTCAATGAATCCTGTCTTCTCATTATGCGACTGAAGTATTTAATGCTTCAGCTTGAGGATTTGTCTTTTCCAATAGTCTGAATTAATTTCTTTAAGTATTGACTGATTTGATCTCCTTCTTGTCTGTTTTTTTTTTTACATCACTTATAGAAGGAGGATAATATCTGCTTTCTTCCAAACTTTTAAGGATGATAGGAGAATAAATATACCGAGATGAATGATAAAAGAAGGAAACCCAGCACTGACCATAATGATAATGCTAGTTATTTCAATTACATGAAATTTGATTTGGAGTCTTATTCAAATCCCTCATTCTATGTGACTGTGGATGGCAATGAATGATTTTTTAAATTAACTTTTTGGAAGTGGAATGTTTTATAGTCCCTTGAGTTGTATGAACACAATACCAGGGAAGAATAAAGTACATACTGAATTGTTCCATTTGACAGGAACATTAGATTACATTTTAGTCTTCTCCAGAAGCTAAGTTGTCTTTACAACAACCATCCCTTCATGTAGCAGGATTAATGCTTCCTTGAAATTTGCATACCTTACAGGAACATAGAAAATGTGTAATGTATTCTGAAAGGGGTTAATATAACACAGTACCATATGTTATCGTGTTAACCTGCACTTTGCATGTGTTAGCTGTTTGGATTCCTTAGATGTTAGAGCAAATATGTATTTGTAAAAATAGTAAGAAATAAAATTTCTAAATGAAGTCAAAACCTGCCTCCAAGTGATTAAGAGAAAAACAAAAGAAATCCTGGCAGGGACTACCAATTTATAATATGCAATCTGAGTCTGGTCTCCAATAATAAAATATTACATGCAGTACTTTGTAAACATAAGAAATATTAATAGCCCAGCAATTGTGATGCCCAGAGCACCTTGTTACCAAAGGTCTGAAATAGTCATTAATTATGAAGGAGCAGGAACGAGTCAACAAAAGAGAAACTAGCTTTATAAATTCATTGAATCCAAGGATTTAGGAAGCTTAATAAGAAATGCTAAAGGATGGATTAAAACAGAGCAGATTATATATGGTGAAGAATATTTTAAAAAATTTCTCTTGGAATCATTTAACAGAAATGTTCGTTAAGCACACACACACACACACACACACACACACTTGTACATAAGCACAGAGAATCAAGATGCTAATGCTATAGCTCATTTATTGCCAGCATATTCAGTGACATTTCATAATGTACATCTGTCAGCTAGAGATATAAATGAATGAGGTGAACCATACAATTTACCCTCAGGAAGTTCCATTAGAGCCCCCAAAGTATAATATTTATGAGGTCAGAATCAATTAATCAGATAGCTATATTTGTTTTTCAGCTCAACATCCTCAGTGTATCACTAAACTGTTGCATTTGAAAATCTTTCATATTTGGCAAAAAAAGAGTCAGTGTGTCCTACTGTATAAAAGCTATTTTGTAAACCAATTTCTGTAGTAACACAGAATACATAGAGCACTAATTAATGGAGTAGGCATTACTCTTGTTGAGTTATTTCTGACTCTGTGATCTCATTTGGAGTTTTCTTGACAAAGATACTGGAATGGTTTGCTATTTCCTTCTCCAGCTCATTTTACATATGAGAAAACTGAGAAAAACAGGGTTAAATGACTTGTCCAGATACTAGGAGGTATCTGAGGTCAGATTTGAACTCAGGTCTTCCTGATTCCAGGCCCTTTACTCTATACACTGTGCCAAATATCTGCCCTTGGGGTAAGTAGGGAGAATGTAAATGTATTCTCTTCAGAAATACGGATAATCTCAATAGGAGTTCCAAATATTCCTTCCTAGCTGAGATAGTCTCTGCCCTCCCACTTATCATGGAGAAACTGGGTAATGGCAGATGAGAACAAATGACTTAAAAATTGTGATTATATATACTATGACCATTTCAATTTTGACTGTCAAGACCAGGCAGAAGATTATTGATACAGAAGTTACTTGCTACCCAGATATCGGTGGACCTGGAAGAATGAAAGCCAAGATTTGCCTCAGAGACTAGAATAAGGAGATATCATCAGTCTATCCTCAGTGTCCAAACCTGCCTATCCAGAAAGTAGTTATAGAATGAATTCTTAAAATAAATGTCCTGGGAGAGAAACTCTGAGAGTTGAATCACAGTACTTTTGTTAGAAGGCACAAAAAGCAGGGGTTATTTCTTTGTTAAACAAACTTGTAGAAGTATTTTTTAAATTATAGTTTCATTTTACTAAATATTTAAGTGGATGTCTATAATGGATGGGTGTAGATGATATGGAGGATATTTACCAGTGAAAGCTATCAGTCACTGAGACACTACACAAATTCAGTACACTATGGAGTTGTTATTATTGATCACCTATTAGGGGTCCATTGTGGTGGTAGGTATTACAGGGGGATCTGTCAATCAATGAATGTTATTGTATACGGACTATGTGCAGAACACTGCACAATGCACTGCAGGAGACAGAAAGGTATAACATAGTTTCTGATCTCAAGTTTATATTCAAATTAAAGAGACAAGACTAACACATACTATAAGAAGCAATGAGGAAGGTGGTAAATAATTAAGCACTGGTTCCTGTGATATTGTGAATACTTTAAGATCTCAGATCACAGAAATGTTAAAAAACATATTAATTAAGATGAAAGGTGAAGAAATTGTTTGCAAAATGTGATTTTCAGAGGAAAATGTGAGAAGAATTGCTTGTGTGCTGCTGCATACCCTGAACAGTTCAATAGCAGTGGCCATCATCTCATTTGGATGAGCAAAAGAGAAGACTGAGAAGAAATTAGTGTAGTAATCATCACAGAAGGGCTAGAACATCTATGGAGCTGGAGACTGTGGTCCTAAATACATCATGCAATGATTTAATCAATATTTTGGGAAGAAAAAGACAAAGTATCAGTGTCAGGAAAAGGCTGAGCATCTGCTGATATTCCAAAAACTAATGTAGTTAAGATGACCTAGAAAGCAATGTCCAAAAAAGATTTCCAAGCCTGATTTGACCCTTATCCATTTAAGCAGTTCTCAAAACTTTAAGGGGAAAATTCAATGAGAAAGGCTCACAGGTTCTGAAACTTTAGAGAGAAGTTGATTCTCGTCTTGAAACCAGTCAATAGAAATTGATTATTTCTGTCTTACTATACCTAAACAAAATTGAACATCATTTTTACACTCCTAGTAATGAATAAAACAACAGGAGTTATGATAAGTCATTTTTACACAGTATTTTGTGACATCCCAAAATCTTGGTGGGTTAGGGAAAGAAAATATCATTAACCTTATTTTACATGTAAGGAAACTGAGGTAGCGAAGTTAAGTGACTTTAAATGATCTTGATGTCCAGTCACCACTTCAAATAGAGCATATCCCAAATATCTGCATATCCAAGCATATCTAAATCACTGCTTCTATCAATGCTACCACCAAATACTCAGTCATTAAGGTCAAACCCTTGTTGCGTCTTTGACTCTTTCTTACTATGACCATTTCAATTTTGACTGTTAAGACCAGGCAGAAGATTATTGATACAGAAGTTACTTGCTACCCAGACATCAGTAGACCTCGAAGAATGAAAGCCAAGATATGCCTCAGAGACTAGAAGAAGGAGATATCACCAGTCTATTCTCAGTGTCCAAACCTGCCTATCCAGGAAGTAGGTATAAAATGCCTATAGGTATAGCCTAGGTATAGCCCCTCACATTGTACATCCAATCAATAATCAAGTACTGTTGATTTTACCTCCTCAATACCTCTCAGTACTGTCCTTTTCTTTTCTATTCTCATTGCTACCACCCCAATACAGACTGCTATTAGCCATTTGGATTATTGCAATACCATGTCCTTACCTGTTGTGTGTCCTTCATTCTCGAAGAGGACCACGGCTTCAGGAAGATGATGCCCTGATATGCAAGTGAATTGGCTTTAAATGAGGGAGGGCTATACAAAGTCACCAGTCTCACTTTCTCCTACTTTGTTTATCTTTTTCAATTTACTTTATACTATAGTTCTGTGAATAGGTATGTATAATCTACACATCCTAGGCTGTGAGATGTAGGAGGTCAGAATTTGTGTCTTATCTAAACTGTCTTATTGCAGTGAATCATAGAAAACCAGTGTTAATAATGTCAGCTAATTCAATCCTTATTAGAACAAGAGTTCTTGTACAATATCCCTTTCAAATGAAATGCTGCTCTAAAGACAAGGAATATGTCAAGAACCCATAATTTTGATACTTTGGGTACTCCTTCTACCAATACAGATCATAGCCAGTCTATAACTGAGTTAAGTCTTAGACCATTGCCTGAGGTTCAAGGATGGTAAGTCACTTAATGGTCACAAAACTAGTAAGGGTAAGAGACTATGATTTGAACTCTTACCTTCCTGAGTCTATAGATATCCTTGTGTTAATTAGATTATCCCCTAGACAACTGGAACCAACAATGAGGTGATAACAGCAATGTTTTAAGAAGATTAATTTGCTTAAGCTGGAGCTATTACAGAATGTATGTTGATAGGAGACGGGGCAAGAAATGCAGAACCTGGAGATGTTAAGTCATTTCAGCTTATGAAACAAATTAAGCCATTAACAATCATTAGCTTACTTATTGTGCTAAGTTTATCAGACTACCAGGGGGCATCTCAAGGATCCTGAGGAAATGGGAAACAGGGTTTATGAAATGTAATGAAAAGGAAAGACAGGAGAAGTGTGGCTAGTAAGACAGGATGATTGTGGACATCCACGGCATTAAATTCCTAGGATGGAAGATGGGAGTGGGAGACTGGGGTGAAAGAGAAGGAAGGCTGATGAGCAGAGAAGGGAAGTGACATAAAGAATTGTTTCCATCTTAAAATTTTGCTAAGGTTCTATTCTGGTAGGTGGATTTAAGTTAGGGCACCTAGGTGGTACAGTGGTTAGAGTACTGGCCCTAGAGTCAGGAAGACTGGTCAAATTTGACCCCAGATACTTCCTAGATGTATGACCCTGGGTGAGTCATTTAACCCTGTTTATCCCAGTTTCCATTTCTGTAAAATGAGCTGGGGAAGGAAAAGGCAACCCACCCTAGTATTTTTGCCAAGAAAACCTTATGGACAGTATTGGCTACTTGGATATAGGTCTTTCTCTTTCCTAGACCAACTTTATTTCTGTAATGCCACATGATCTGCTCAATTGTAGGTGGTTAACAAACACTTGTTAACCTAAATAACCCTTCTTTTATCTTACAGGTCTCATCAAGAGACACTGAGGTATAAGAGAAAGAACTCTTAAATATGTCTCAACTTGAAATTCAACAGACTTATGGGTGAATCTTTTTTTTTATTTAGTCATGTGTGCCTCTTCATGACCCCATTCAGAGTTTTCCTGGCAAAGACATTGGATTGATTTGCTGTTTCCTTCTCCAGCGCATTTTACAGATGTAGAAACTGAGGAAAACAGGGTCAGATGACTTGCCCAGGGTCACATAGCTGGCAAGTGTCTGAGAGCAGATTTGAACTCAGAAAGATGAGTGTTTCTGACTCCAAGCTAGGTAGTTTATCCACTGAACCCCTTAACTGCCTTGTTTTTAGCTCTTCTTCAAATACTAAGTAATAGCAATAACAGATGTTTATGTAGGTAGCTAGGTAGTACAGTGGACCAAGGGCTGGCCTTGGATTCAGAAATAACTGAGTTAGAACACTGCCTCTGGCAATTATCAAGTGTGGAGCCCTGGGCAAGTCATATAACCTCCATTGGTCTCAGTTTCCTCATTTGAAAAATGGCGATACTACGGCTCTTGTGAGGATCAAATGAGATAATTGTACCGTGCTTTGAAAACCTTAGAGCTTTATAGAAATGCTGTATACTATTATTATTTATTGTTTTTGTTGTTATGTAACACTTCAAAACTGACAACTTGCTTTATATACATTTTCCCCTTTGAATCTCCAAACAAGCTCATGAGGTAGTGCCATGATTCCCATTCTACTCACGAGGAAACTGACGCTCAGAGAGCTAAGATGACTTGACTTTGGTTCCACAGTAGGTATATAAAGTGGGATTTGATCCCCAGTGTATTTTTAGACAATAAATCTCTGCACTCTTAAACCTCAGTTTCTTCTCTGTAAATTGGGGATTATCATACTTACATGACCAACCTCACAAGACTGGTGTGTAGGAAGTGCTCTTTACATTAAAAAGAGTCAGATAGATGTGACCCATTAGCACAGTACCTTGGCCACAGCAAGCGCTCAGAAACATTAGTTGAATAAAAATGAATGTGTTGAATTAGGCTATTTTATTCATTTAGTTTTCAAAACTTCTTATTTCCTTGTCATTTAGATGCTTTCTCTTACTTTCCTTTGATCTGTTGATCCAAGCTAGATCATCCTGGAAATATGCCTGACCTCCTGTCTTTGGCTCTTCAGTGATTCTCAAGAGCTAATAGTGCTAATGAGAATAGCATTATCTTGATGGCTGTAGTTGGTATTGTGTTTGGTGCTGGACATTTTGTGCTTTGATTTGCTGATGATCCTGACTAGCAGGGATTTTTGCTGTGGCTGACAACCTCCTGTTTCCCCCTTCCCTCCATATACCAAATGCATACCCCCTGGTGGCTTTATAGAAGATGGTTAATGTCTGACCACCATATACTTTGTTGTTGATATGAATATTTATAATCCTTTTATTTCTGGCCCAGGAGTCTGGATATTTAAAATGACATTTAATTGCTGAGTCCCTTTTAGGCAAAAGCATCACTTTTCTTTCATCTCTCAGAATCAGAACAGAGCAAGATAGAGTCCATTTTGTTCTCTGTGAAAGCTCTTGATTAGCTAAGCATCACATGGGAAATGGGTTTGGCGTGGTTGTTTCCCTGCACTCTCATGCCGCAATTTTGGGCCTCTGCTGCTGGTTCTGTCTCCAAACCCCTTCTGCTTCACTTATGTTAACAAACTGCTTTGGTTTAATTGTCCCTTGTCCTCTTCCAGATTGGTTTGGTAGCAACACCTAGAGATCATTTTGGCTCATGGTGCTTGACCAAAAGAGGGAGAGAGCTATGGCAAGGATAGCAGAATTGTAAATAGAAAAAAAATAGTTAACAATCCCTTCATCTTCCTTTCTCATCTTTTTTAGAGATACCTATTTTCCTCCACACAGTTAATGACCTATAATTTTGAGATAGACTTCAAAAAACTTCAAAAGGAGAACATTCACAGAAAACGAAGAACACCATCTACCCCCATTTTTGTTTATTTTCTAATTCCAATTTTACCTAATATGGGAAATTAGAATGAGTAAGCCCTTCCCTGTTACCAGTCATATACCTTTCCTCTTCTTCCTTAGGTTGACCTAGTTTTCAAATGTTTGGAGCCTAATAAAACCCAGAACTTCCTACTCTGTCATAGGTATAAAATGTGAAGAAGGGATAAATTAGTCGCTGAGGTCAATGTATAGAGGGCAGAAGTAAATTTTGATTTCAGAAGTATCTGACACATGATTGAAGATGGACAAATGCCTAATATGTGAGAAACAATAATAAATATAATCCATATACTTTCCATAGTTCAAACTAAAAAAGCAAAAAAGAAACACAGCAAAAAGGTCACATTTCATGCAAAGTCCCATAGAATAGAAGCTCCTTGAGGGAAGAGATGGGTTTTGTTTGTTTGTTTTTTGTATTCCCAGCACTATTCCTGGTACATAACAGGTACTTAACAAATGTTTATATTAATTGTTCCACTGGCATTGACTGATGAGAAACAAAGGAGTGGATCCATGTAGAGCCTTCAAGGAGAGTAGAATTCTGATGAAAGATGCCAAGTAGTGAAAGGACAGAGATAAAACTAGCAAATGGTAGGAAGCCAAACCTTTTGTGTACAAAGATGTATGGAGAGTGCCAATTCAATGAGGGATATATAGGATGTGCAGGGAGGGTTAGCATCTCTAGTATGAGGGATCATGAGCCCCTTCATTGCTGCTCATCCACCTTTGGTGTCCCCCTGATTCTCCTAACTCTTACCTGTGGCTCCAAGAAGCTGTAGCATTGCAATGGCCACATCCCAGTAAACCATCTTGACAGATGGACCAAATCAGGTTGAGGGTAATCTACAGGCTTAAAATCCATTGGAGAATTAGGGGGATGTCTACTTCAAGCATGTGAAGACTTCTCATAGCAGAATAGGTTGAGACAATTTGTTTCAATAGCCTTGAAGGCACCCACAGCAGGGGCTGTGGAACTTTCAGTTTGGTCAGACATCTAAGATACCTAAGTCATCCAGTTCATCCCAAACCATTGCAGTTGTTTGACTTTTGTCTTGCCACTGGACTTTGATGAGTCTAAAAGAGACAATGAGGCTGATAACTTTGTGCAACTCTGCCCTCCTTAAATCCAGTTCAATGGGTGGTGTCATTGATCCTCTTTGAAGGATGAACATCAATAATGTCCTTTGTATAGGATAAATGTTTGAATTGTTCTTGATTTGTATTTGTATTTGTTTACCACTTTATAGTTATAATGGATTTTTAAATACTAAGGAAAATAGTGGTTGCCCTTGGCCCCAGTCCACTTATCTCACTAACCTGATATATATTTGCATGCATTCCCAGAGATGGTCAAAAGGCTATGTAATGATAACCAGTTATTAAGCATTCATCTTTAAAGTCTTTTCTAAAAACATTTTTACTTTTTAGTTTTTCTTTTTAAAAATATGAAATATGTACAAATCACCTGTAATCCAGTAATCGTATTTCCATTCCCCATGGCATTACAGTCAATGTCATGGGGCCATGTTTTAACTATATTAGCAATAGGAGAGCCTTGGGAATTTGGTGGAAAGAACATGGGATAGAGCATTGGAGGGCGGAGGTTTAAAATCCCAGACATCATTTGGACAAATCATTAAATCTCAGTTTCTTTATCAGGAAAAAAATAAACAAATGAAGAAAAACAATGTTGATGGAGAAAATATCTAGGGCCCTTTCCAACTCTTCAGTCTATGATCCTGGGACAATATCATGCCTTTGAGAGGTGGATTGAAGGAGATCAAAAGATGCTGGTGGTAGCAAATAGGGAGGTAAGTAGAATTCTAAAAAGGAACACATAGTAAGTCTATTTCTGATTGTCACTCTTATTGAAACAAATAGCTTATTCCCTGGGGATCATGGATACCAAGGAAGTCTGAAGTAAATGAGTTGTCTTCTCACCTAAAGTCATACATTTGGACCTTGAAGGGACTGCAGAGATCATTTACTTTACACCTTTCATTCTGCATTTAATCCTTTGCATGTCACATGTTTAATACATGGAAGAGTAAAGATTTGAACTTAAGCCCAAATTTAGTGCTCTTTATGCCATACCACTCTATCTCCCAGAAGAGAAGCAGAATCAGCTACAACTAGAATAGTCTTAGCCACTCAGACTGCTATTAGGTAACTTCCTAAGTTACCTAATAAATAAAGAAATTTGTACTCTAAGATTTCTGGGTCTCATTAAAAACAAAACAAAACAACATAGGATTCAAACTTGCAATTTAGTTCAGAAAGAAAAATTTGAGGGAAACCACTAGGATATGAAATTCTCATGGCATACTGATGTCAGACTAGGTTCATGTGGGTTTGTCATCTGTAGTGGTTGATTGGTATGGATCTTTGGGTTAATTTCTACTTTTTGTTGTTGAGGGCTTGTTGCATTGAAAGATTAGAGTACTGTGGAGGTTTCTCTTCCCCCCTGAAAATTAATTTAAAAAGTCAGATCATTCTCTTTGTTTTCTGAAAGAAATTACTTCAGTGATTGATCTTCAAATTTTGTCAGGCTATGCATGATACTTAAATCTTAGAGTCAAACAAGTAAAGAACTAAAAGAATCCATGAAAGCTCGCTTTATCCAATCCCTTCATTTTACAGAAGAGGAAACTGAGATCAAAAGTGACTGATTTCTTGAATAAGATCTCACACATTGTAGATCTGTAACTTGCATAAGGGCTCAGAGATTTCTGATTATATTTAGAAACATTCCATGATGTTTTGCTGATGTATTCCTAAATGGGAGAGTGAATATCATTATCTATTTCCTTTCTTGCCTCTGAATGGAGGATGTTGGAACAAAGGAAAGAAAAGTTTTAGGGCAAGAAATAAATACAAGGAGTCATTTAAAAACATTATTTTTGGTTCACTTTTGAACTAATCCCAGATTTATTTTATCATTAATTTTATATATCTCCAAGCAGCTAGCTTTGCTAGAGCTTAGAGCATTCTATCTACTTTGTGATAGATAGTCTGTGATACAAATATCTACCTTATAGAAAGAATTTTGGTTTTAACTCAAAATAACTTAGTGGTACATTATGCAGAATAATAGTTTAAATAAGATGATTCCAGTAATTTTGTCTTAAACTTTTCCTTTTCTGAACAATTCTGATATGAGAGAAGCAGCATGAAATAGTGGAAAAAACTTTGAAATTGGAGTGAGAAGACCTGGATTCTAATTTAGACTTTATAACTTAATAAATGTCTGACCCTTAGGAAATCATTCAACCTCTCTAGGCTTCAACTTTCTTATCTAAAAAAATGGAATAATAACATTTTATTTACTTCACAGAAGTTTGTTGTGAATAAGAGCAAAAGACCTTGGATAATTCACTTCACCAAACCTTTGTTTCTTCATCTGTTAAATGAAAATGTAGTAGGAACAGTATCTACCAGTGTTCCTCATCATGTGGCCAGGCTTGTGGATGCAACTCCGTGGTTTCCTGAATAACCACGATGAGTTTCATCTGATCTTAATCAGGATCTTAATAGACTGCTCACTACGGATGATGCGAAGGTGGGAAACCTGTATTCAGTTTCAACTGGGTCAGTACTAACATTATTGGCTGAATGTCCCTTATCTCTTTTGAATGTCCTTCCTCTGCTCTGGCTAAGCAAATCTTTTCTCAACTGTTTAATGGTCAGCTAGGTGCTGTGATAGTTAAAGCATTGGAATTGGGACAACTCATTTTCCTGAGTTCAAATCCAGCTTCAGATATTTACTAGCTGTGCGACCCTGGTCAAATCACCTAACGTAATTACCTCAGTTTCCTCATCTGTAAAAAGAGGTAGCAGACCACTCTAGTATCCTTTCCAAAAAAACCCTAAATTGGGTCATGAAAAGTCAGATATGACTGAACAACAATAAAATGTTTCATTTCATTAGAACCTCAAATCTGAAGTCCCAACCCAATCTGGTCAGCCCTGATCTAGTACAAAGTGGATCAGACTAGATGAATTTATAGTCATTTTCTGTTTTAAATCTTTTATACGAATACATGTAAATGCCTTTGTAAACCTCAGGAAGCTAAATTATTAAATATAGCCTGACTCAGGCAAAGCATGAATTATTGTCACATGTAATTTGCCCCCAGTGAGTCTCTCATTTATTTCAGTTGAATGATGTTTGGTAGAAGAATGAAAAACAATGATGCCATCATATGAAACAAATGAGATGCCTCCAGTGTTCTCAACCATTGAGGAAGCTGCCTGATTTTTGAACATCAGCCATCCCAGAGAGCTGCCACTGAATAGATGGATCCCTTGATTCTACGTTGATTCTAACAAGTAGAATCCTGTGGCACGAATGAATTCTACTTTGGACTGCAACTTGGAAGACTAAAATGTCAAGGAAGTTCCCAAGGTCCTATGAGTGATCTGCTAGAAGGATCTTAATCTCTCACATCATAGCTGTTTGGTGCTTTCTGTGGGATTGTCAGCTCCTATGGCCATACAACCTATGGACCATTGTAACGAAGAACCATTAATAGGTCCAGAGGAAGATGAGACAGCTGAGGGAAGAGGGGATCACCCAAATAATTTTCTATAAGAATTGGATTGCTCTGTGGAAGTCAAGGCAGAATATATGTTGATTGATTGATTGAATTAGTTGCCATCATTTAGTAAAGAAGGCTAGGCAGGCATTATGAATGAGAAGACAACTAGTGGCACAAGCAAACCAGTAATCTAATCAAGAGAGGTCAGCAATGGGAGACCTTAGAACAAGAACATGCTCTAGGAAAACAGCTACCACCTTAATAGCATAAGGCATCAGGAATCTGACTGCATCAATAAGTCCTCTAGGGTGCCAGGGTTAAATTGCAGATGATGGTAGTGGGGGAGATTCAGTCTGTGACTATGTTTTAATCTAAAGATTCCCTATTCCATTAGAATTTTGGATTCCAGTAAAGACTTGAGAAAGAACTATCAAATTATTCAGCTGTAATTTTGAAAGGACATTTAAAGGAAACAAACATTATTTTGATGAAATAAGTACTTTATAATACACTTCTGAGAAGCTTAATTTTTCATCAAATTATTTTGTCTTTTTATGCGCACTAGAATGAATATTTTGCTCAAATGAAGGAGGGGCAGAAAGGAAGCAAGTTTTCTTTACCTAATGTGTTGTATGTCTTATATACCAAGAAAAGACTGGAAATTTAGGGAAATTATAAAGTAGACTTTAAAATATTGATGGGCATACTTTATGCTTGTGTTTTTTAGAGGATAATTATACTTGCCTAATGATGTTTGAATTAATTTCCACTGAAGACCATTCTCTCTGTGCTGGGCACTAAATAAGTAAACAGTAGCTAGGTACTTCAGTTACTTAAATACATGTGTACCAATTCATATAAATTTAGCCTTTTATAGGATGTTCTTTAATGTCATATTATATCAATTAAAAATTTCAGAAGCTAGCAATTTGATTTTTCAAAAGCAACAAATTCTAAAATATGCTTTGATTTTGTCACTGGAGGCAAAGTGAGGGATTCCACCACCTCCCTCCCCACTCCCAAAAAAGAGTTGGCAATGGGATTGTGACTTAGTAGATAAATCCTAGGGCATATAGAAGCTAAGTCATGGAATGAAAATCCCAAATCTAGTATCGTCAAAGGCAGGACTTGATCCTAGGTTTTCTTGACTTCACGTCCAATAAGAATACAATGGAGTGTGGGCAAAACCAAGAGAATGCTGTATACAGTAATAGCAATATTGTTTTAAGAATAGTTTTGAGCAAATAAGTCATTTTGTCTATTTTAACTATCCAGATTAAGTACAAAGGACATGAAGGAAGATTTCATTTTTGAAATGACCCTGGACACTATTTTTTAATCTTTTCAATTAATTTTTTCCATCATTATTTTCATCTGTCTGCATCCAGAGAAAGAACTGATAAATTGAAATATGTATAGAGTAATTTTACATACACATACATGTGTGTGTATGCATGTGAGTGTGTGTGTGTCTAATGGTAGCCATACCTAAGGTGAGAGCGAAGAAAAAAAGAGAAAATAATTTACATTATTTATATAATAACTTTACTATATATTTAAGAGGAATAGTAACTTGAACATCATAGGTTTACAATTTCATGTGAAATTACCTTTTTATCATATTGTTTTGGAAATGCTTTAGTTCATAAATTAAAAATAAAATAAGTTAAAAAATAAAATTGAAAAAACATAAAAATTTCATTGGACACATATTCAAAATTCCCCCCAAAAAGAGAATAACAACTAAGATTTATATGTTGGTTTGAACTCTATGGAACTTTATGTTCTCCTAGGATAAGCTGATCATATGACATCTCATCATCATTCCATTAATCAGTTTTGAGTACTTCACATTTTCCCAATTCCCTTAACTTCCTCTTCCCTCTGATTCAAGGGCTAGAAGATGGCACACTAAACTGCTCTCAAAGCTTTCCTTTATAGAGAGGCCAAAGATCTGGACTTCCTAGTTCACTCTCCTCTTTGCACTTGTAGCTCTGTTTGGTTTAAACTCCACAGGTTGTGATACCACCATCTTGGTATCCCCTAATGTCTCTCCACCCTTCTTTTTGTGTCTTCTCTTCTTTCATTGGATTATAAGTCCTTGAGGTAAGAATCCCATCATTCTTTTTCTTATTTGTATCTTCAGTCTTAGCCTGACACAAAGTAGACATTTCATAAATGTTTATTGAATGGAATTGAATTTTATAGTTCCTTAGAGTTTGAAAAATTATTTCATTTATAAGTATCTCATTTGATCATCACAACACTCCTGTAAGGTTAGTACTATTATTATTTTGATTTTATACTAGAGGAAACTGAGGCTAAGAGAAGTTAAGTGACTTGCCCAGGTCACAAGGCTAACAAGTGTTAGAGGTAGAATTCAAATCAAGTCTTCCTGACTCCAAGTCCAACACTATATTTACTGCTCTATCTAGCTGTACCTGTACTCTGTCTGCAATACCACCTTGCCTTGAAAATAACAAAATCCTATCAACAGTATCAAAGAACAGTAGGATTCCACGGACATAAACCAGGAATTGTTGTACTGTTCTGAATCTTTTATAAATATGAAGTATATTTAGATTAGGATTCCAGCTCTAATTTTTGAAGTGACCCTGGACACTATTTCTTAATCTTTTCAATTGATTTCTTCCATCATTATTTTCATCTTCCTTTATATATTTTAAAACAAAATATAGATAAATAAGAATTTTTCATTCCAAGCTCTAAATTGCAGTAAATTCTTCATCACCAACAAGCATTTTTTTGGTTCTGCGAAGAGTTATTTCTCCACCACCAAAATTATTTGAAATAATCTTACCATAGAGTATATTTAAGTAATAACATTGCAATATGGAGAATCACTTAAGCAGTCAGGTGTTGAATTCCATTACTTAGCATGAAGTAATAAATTCCCAAATATCTAGCCGCAGTATATAAATAAGGTCAAAGAGAATTTAAGCTAGTTACTTGGTAGTAAATCTAACCCAGTTGGTTTGACCACATTGCTGCTCATGCCAAGGTTATAGCTTTGGTTTCTCTTTGGTTTCCGTTGGTTTTTCCTTGTTTTATAATCATGGATAACAAGCTCTAACCCTGGGCCATTGTCTTGTAAATGAATAATGGAGGCCACAAAGGGCAAAAGGTTAAATGATTTGGTATGGTCCTATCGTCATGACTATAAAAACATTCCCCAGTACAACCAGGTTACTATTGCAATGCTTGTATAAAAAAAGATAAGCCCAGACATTCAGTGCCTCATTTTCCTCTTCTCTACAATGAAGGGGGTGAACCAGATGACTTCTAGGACCTCTTGCATCTCTAAAGCTATGATACCAATATTATTCCTGTGCTACAGATCTATTATGATGCTTCCCTCACAGTGTGGAACTAACTCTGGCTTCTCAAAGCCTAGCAAACATATGGACAAGTCCTAACAACTGATCAACCTCTGGGTGTGAGCTGTGTAGTATCCTCTGTGGCTGTCCACACAAGTACTATTCTAACTGATATGGTATCTGTACCAATAACTGATATTGGTAAAGTTCTTTACTAGAGATTTTGGCCTCCTGGGGATGGTTTCTTGCCCCAGTCTCTCATTATAAAATCTAAGCATTGTCACAGCTATACTAATTAAATCAGGGATGCATGACTTATTCAAGTAAATAATAATATCTTTGATATGAACAGCCCTTTTATTTCTATGATGAAGGCATTTCAAAATTCCTCCTTTATTTGTAGTACATGAAGGGTATTAAACTCAAGCAGAAGGGAAGCCACTAAACTATACATATGGATCACTCAGTTAATATTTATTTACAAAACTATATATTAACATTACCGGCTATATTTTTATTTATTTTATTAAGTATTTCCCAATTACATTTGAGTCTGATTTGACATCCCTGCTATAAAGCACTGATCTAGAGAGATATGGATTTTCAATGAGCAAATAGGAAGCTTGAATTCCATCCAGGGTCTTATAATCAGTATTTGTGACCAAAGGATCCATTGGGTAGATGTTAGCTGTACAGTCTGCCCTTGACCTCTGTGTCCTAGAAGCAGTCCATTATGAATGGACTATGATGAGGTATATTGATAATGCATTTTTGCTTATTGTTAACATAGTTTTGCTTCTTAATAGGAAGCTCTTCTCTACCTATTAATGGGCCTGGGAAGATTTGTAGGAAGGCCCATACCTTTGATTGATTTTCTAATGAGACACTGGTTCTCAAGGGTTGTGATGCTCTCTGGCTCTGAAAAGTATATAAGACTCTGAGGTGGGGTTTTATTTGGGGATCTTACTGACTGGAAGCAATTGTTTGACCACATGAGACTCTGGGCAGCCACTAATGAGCATCCCGGCTTTGAACACCCAGATGTTGGTGCTTCCCTCTCTGGTAACCATATATATATATACATATATATATATATATATGTATATATATATATATATGGTCAGACAGTTATCTATTGATCTGTGATGTGTGTCAGATAGTTGGATGCCTGTCTGTTGATTTTGATTTTCTCTGAAGTTCAGGGTGCTGACTTTTCTCCCTGAACTAAGTGAACGATACATGGGCTTGATTAAAGTGAATTCTGACCCCTCAAAAGTTGCCTTTCCTTTTAGAAAAGCAGATCTAAGAACCTGGGATAGCAGGCCCCATTGTGTATGTTGAGATGCTTGCTTTTACACCAGGAAATGTGGCCAGACACTCGGTCCTGCTGAGGATAAATGTAAAGCCCATTTCTTCAGTATTCAGCTTATATTGTAAATGAAACAAGATAGACATTCTGCTTTGAATGTCTTCTCCTTTCCTTATGTGCAATAGACAACAAGTGATGGGGTAATGGATTTGACATTGGAGGGCCTACATTTAAATACTAGCTTTGTCATTTACTATCTGTATGACATTTGACAAGTCATTCTCTGGGTTTCAGTTTCCCTGATTGCAAAATGCAAGGGTTAAACTAAATGGCCACATAAGGACCTTCTGGCTCCAAAATTATGATCCTACTCTTAGGTAAGTGTTTTCTTTCAAGGAGCTGCACTGAAATGGGGACATGAGGCTAATGCAAACACACACACATACAGACACATAAAAGCAATTAGAGAATAAGGCAAGACAGTTTATAAGCTATGCTTAATTTTGCTTCACTGACAATAAATGTAGCAAGAATCCACAAAAATGATATGACTATGGGGGCTAGAATATTTAGAGAAAGGGAGTGGGACTTGAATAGTGTGGGCATTGATGTGTTAGATCAGCAGCGAATTGAAAAAGAACATTTACAGGCTGGGGAATAGTATGAACCAAGACTTGAAGGTGGAGATAGGTGTGTTACATTAGGATAGGCGTAGTTCAGGAGAATACATGAGAAGTTAAATCTTCCTACAGTGGGAAATTTGACCTAGAAAGGAGTAAGATTACAACATAGAAAAAAAAGTTTTGAATCTGCATGTTCCTTCCCTACTTCTCAAAGTCAAGGAAGGGCAGTTCAGACAGTGGCCTGCCATAGGGAACAAATACCCCTAAGGACAATTTTCCTGATCAGATATGTAAGTGCTAACTGTGAAGCCTTTGGGTCATAGAGACTTATCAAATTGTTAGCATGATTTGATGAAGTGAAACACTTCATTTCTGGGTTATCTAATTGCCAGCTGCTGAGTGGGTATTTGCACAATACAATGTTAATTACTCCAGGGCAGGAATTTTGAGTGAAAACTCAATGACTGCTAAACTGAGGAGAGTGTAAATTTTTTTAAAAAGACATTTTCTTGGGGTGTCATTCACAGTACAATAGTTGTTACAGGTCATAAACACGAGGCATGGTTTTAGTCATCTGGATTTTTCTTTCTGACAGTGTCAGAAGAGCATAAAGAAGGAAAATTCCATGAAGGTTTTCCCCAAAGAGTTATGGTTGCACAGGAGCACTGATTTATCATCTGAGAGACCAGTTCATAAAATAAAAATGTAATAAAACATAATGGGGAATGGTTGCTCCTCAATCCTCCCACATAGCTCGTATTAACATTAATGGGAATTGTACGTGAGACTGGAGGGGAGATGATGCCCCAGGATTTCCAATAGTTTATATTTAGGCCAATTCAATGAGAGAGGGTCTTGTGTGCTTCATGTAAGCCCATGAGGGAAGGACTGGGGCCCTTCTTTGAGTGAGGGGAGCTTTTGGTTGGGATATTTTGATTTATGTTTCTGTGTATTATGTGGAGGCCCAGTAGAGGAACATGTGGGAAAGAAGAGAAAACAACGCGTTTGAAGGTTGATTTTCCTAAGGTATAAAATCTAATCCTTCTAGATTTAAATTCCATGACCATCATCATCATCATTGGCAGCCAATAATAGTATTAAGATGAATGAAATGCTTTCATTCAACTATTTAAAAAAAACCTAGTTTTTTATCCACCTGTTCAGTAGTCCATAGAAAATTAAATGTAAAAGGATAAGAGCAGAACATTGACTAGTCTCAGGACCATTTTTATCTGAATCTTATTGAAAAAGATGAGAACATGCTGCTAATAGTCACAATAAAATTGAAAAGAAGATAATGGCAATGATGAAAACTACTTGAAAGTGGGACGAATCCTTCTCGATTGTATATACTACAGAGTATAATTTTCTCTACCTCTAACTCTGACATTCAAGATGCCTAAGAGAATGCCTGAAGAGCCTTCGGATGCCTAAAATGCCAAAGAAAATAAAAACAACAAATAACACGAAGCTGACCCATCTCACATGATTTACTTCCCCCCTCTCCCTTCTCTCTAATTGAATCCCCCTAGCATTGATGAAAAAGATCACATCCTCATATGGTCAGCTGTCTCACCGCACTTGATAATTTCACTGTCTGTGAAGTCCCAGGCTCTACCAAGCTGAAGATAATGTCATCTTGGAAAACACCAAATGGATTATGATAAAAAGCTAAGGGGCTTAATGGCATGTTCCTTGGGAGCACAACTGGACGAGGTGATGAGGGAAATAGTCCAAGGACACCATATATTAGAAAGGAAGGGGAGCTCAGTTATTTCATCTGTGAGATGGCATAATACTACGCACTTCACTGAGTTGCTGTAAGGAATTTACTTTGCAAACCTTAATGCTTTGTATCAATATGACTGACTATTGTTCCTGCCAAAGGGAGCAAAGCATTTTCATGGGAATGGTGAATGGCAAAGCAGAATCCAATTTGAGTTGCACTTATATATTTAACAGGTAAATGCTATGGTGGGTAAGGAGGGGAGGGGGATAAATGTCAGAGGCTCTAGTACAGACTTCACAGGAGCTGATTTTAAAGGCTGATATCATTTGTCCTATCTGAATGACACAGCAGATAATCTCTCTTGCCCCAAATGAAAGATCTCTGTGCTGGTAGCAAATATCTTCAGGTGTGAGGAGATTTGAGTCTCAAAGACAAAGAACTTTGGATTTGCTGGGTTTTACAGGACCATAGCTGTAGAAGTAAAAGGGAATCCAGGGCTCATCTAATCCAACCTTCACGTTTTACAGATGAGGAAATTTGGACCCAGAGAGGTTCAATGATTTGTTCAAAGACACACAGAGAATAAATGACAGGATTGAGATTCAACACTGATCCTCTGACTACAAATCTGATGCTTGATCAATTTCTTGTAAGGGTGCAGACAAGATCCAGCAACTTTGATTTGTCCCTTGTGAAAGGGGATGTGAGTCTGGCTCAGGAGGCTACATCACCATTCATTTTTTTTTTGTGGGGTGGCATTAGAGTCTTCGTCTCTTCCTTCTGACCCATTTTCTTAAACTTCCCCCCCCCCGCCCCAGCCCATGACACTCCCCTAATTCCTGTTGTCCAGCATTATTAGGCAATTAGGTGGCATACAGGATGGAGCACTGAACTTTGGAGTCAAGAAGATCTGAGTTTAAATCCTGCCTTGGACACTCTTTAGTTGTGACATTGGCTAACTCACCTTTCTCTGTCTCAGTTTCTTCAACTGTAAAATGGGGGGATAATAGCATCTATCTCCCAGGGCTGTTATGAGGATAAAATAAAACAACGTTTATAAAGTGTCTTAGCTTCTATAACTCCCTGCTCCCTTATCAAAACATGAACTTAGGGTAGAACCTATTGAACTCATTGGCCTCTTCAACTTGAAGAAAGACATGGTTTTATTGGTGGTGGCATTTCCCTCTACCACGTCAAGTTACAACACTTCACCATCTTTCATGAGTTGCTCTGACAGATCCTCACTACACCAGCAGAGGGGTCACCCTTCGGGTGTTGATGTCTATACCGAGTCCATCTTATTCTCAGAAAGTAAACAAAGTATGGTATTAATTACACTGTCAGAGCTCTTCCAAAATGGGAGGATCAGGGAGAGACTGCCCTTTCCTAAACTTTGAACCCCCAAAGTCATCTGGAACATGAATGGGATAGCAATCTACTAAGTTAGGGGAAGCTGAACTGAAAAAGATTTAGGACAATTGAACTTTTTGCCTCATCAAAGTATTTATATTTCAGTGAAGGAGAAAAGGCTTAAAGGAAGAGATGCTAATTGATGAATGTGAGGCATCACAAAGTAGGTATAGAAGGACTTTTAAGAGAGAATAGACCTCCCTGGTACCCTAAAAAATCCTAGGTCTTTTGGTATTGTCTAGGGAACAGTGATTGCTTTATAACATAGGCAACTTATAGCATTGCATCAATTTCTTGAAATGGAGAAAGCTTTGGACTTGTATCCAGGATAGGGTGTGTTAGAATCCTGTCTCCAAACCTTAGTTGTATGAACTTGGATGAATCACAAATCCTCTCTAAGCCTGGGCTTCTTGATCTGTAAAATGGAAATAAGAACAACACCTATTTCACAGGCTTGTTTAGCAGATCAAATCAGATAATATTGTGACATATATTGCAAACAAAGTACTATGTAAATATCACCCACCATTATTATTTTGAATAAACACAAAATATCTTTCCTACAATATATATAGACAGTTGATCCCCAGCAGTTTCTGGAGTCTTGAAGACTGGATAGCAAATCACACTAACTGTGTAATGCTGTGCAGGTCACTTAAAAAAAAACGAACAAAAAACTCTGTTTGCCTCAGTTTACTCAACTGTAAAATGGGGGTAATCATAGCACTTCCCTCTCAAGGTTGTTTGTGAGAATCAAATGAGAAGATCACTATAAAAAGAGCTTAGCACAATGCCTGAGACATAATAGGTAATACATAAATGCTTATTTCTTCCTATCATAAACTATTTTCTCAGGAAAATCTGGCCCAGGGTTATCTAGGCTATAATAAGATTCTGTCTCTTTCCTAAAACTGACATGCCCGAGGCCCCACTGCCACCCTTTTCTCTGAGGAGGGCAGCAAAGACACATGAATGATGCTTCCCACACAATCTCGAATTCCCCACTGCCACCAAATTATTGTATCTCTCCCTGCCCCCTCATCTCCAACAGAACTAGTGTCAAGGAGGATAGATGCGCAGGTCAAATCTTTACATCTTATTAGGAATGTAAAGATGTTTGCTTATATTTGTCCTTTGTTTCCATATGCACAATAGGAGCCCAATGTGCCAAAACACAGTATGGTACCCATTCCCAGGAAACTTTCCACATCGTATGATGAAGTATCTTGAATTGTCATTTCTGCTCCTTTTTGTCTGATTATTCAAAATCAGAAATCATTATATAATGTTGAGTTTTTCCATGTGTAAGGTGCCATGTTCAATGTTGTAAGGGATGGAAATAGACAGTCTCCCTCTTTAATAGCTAATAGCCTAATTTCAGAGAAAATGTTAATGTACAAGTTAAAAAATAACAAAAAGTGAAATAATAATCCAGGATAATAACATGAGATATCACAAGAGACTAATCAATCACCAAATCAGACATATATATATATATATATATATATATATATATATATATATATATATATACATATACATAAGAAGCATAGTTTTGGAGGAGAAATGGATTAAAGTAGGTTGCAGTAGTTTGGGATAATCAGAAATCAAGGTTAAGTGACTTGCTCAGGGTCACACAGCTATTAAGTGTCAAGTGTTGGAGGCTAGTTTTGAGTTCAGGTCTTCCCAACTCCAGGTCCAGCTCTCTATTCATTGAGCCACCTGGTTGCCTCCATCAAGGATACTGGAAGCATATATTAAGAAGAACAAAAATAATATGCTAGCATTTATATAGCACTCTAAGGTTTTTGGAGCACTTTACAAAATTATCTCATGTTATACTGGGAGGTAGGTGCTATTATATCCCCATTTTACAAATGAGGAAGTTGAGGGAAACAGAGGTTAAATGATTTGTCCAGGGTTACACAGCTACTAAGGTCTGAGGCAGGATTTGCACTCCAGTCTTCCTGACTCCAACTACTGCTCTATTGCCTTTGTACACTCCCCTAGACTGGTATGGTCTAGTAGCAAGACCCTGAAACTAAATCCAAAGATCTAGGATCTCAGGTCATTCAAATATAAAATACCTACTTCCTGAGTGGCCTTCCTCTGAACTTCAGTTTTCTCATCCCAAAAAAGGGAATTTTATTATTCAGCCCTGTCTTATTCTTTGTGATTTTCTTGGCAAAGATACTAGAGTGGTTTGCATTTCTTTCTCTAGCTCATTTTCTAGATGAGAAACTGAGGCAAAGAGGGTTCAAGTGACTTGCCTACAGTCACACAGCTAGTAAGTGTCTGAGGCCAGATTTGAACTCACAAAGATGAGTCTTGATGATGCTAAACCCAGTGCTCCATCCACTGTAGCACCTAGCTTTCCCTATAAGAAGGAGTAATGCTACTTTTTCTTGCTATGTTGTAGGGTGGGTGTGAAGACCAAATGAAATTTTGCATGTGAAAACATTTGCTAGCTGAGAAAGTGTGAAGAAGGAATGTATGAAGACAGGGTGCGTTTCCCAGAAGCATGCAAGGTACAGTGAAAGGAAGCAAAGTTTGCTGGCAGCGCAGAGCTCATATGGCAGCCCCTTGGAAGATGTCAGATTGCAAAGAGCCTTGAAAGGCAGCAGCACGTAGCAGGAACGCGGGAGACGCCCCAGAAAAGGAGAGATTCGATGATCTTTTTGTCCATTCTAGACCTCCGACTCTATGTGAATGAGCGTGATCGAATGAGCGCCGCAAAATGGACCGATCTGTTTACGGGACCACGGGGCTTAATTGTCATTATTGCTCATGAACTACCTAACAATACATAGACGTGCCTGTCAGTGCCTCAGAGTCCGCTTGCAGGAGGGGGAGAAGAGGGTAATGAAGCCTAACTAATAGGAGCCTTTGGCAAGGGGCTCCGCTGTTAAATCTCTGCTGAAGGAGTGGCTTGAGACCACCAGCTTCATTTCCAAGCTTAGCAGGTTTACACATGAGTGAAGTGAGAATTAACGAGGTTCCAACAAAGTCTCTCAATTCGCTGCCAAGGCAACCATAAAAGCAGAGCAGAAGCTGGGGCGCTTATTAATTAGAAAAACGTTTGCAGCTCCTGGAGACCACTGTGGTGTGTGTGTGTGTGTGTGTGTGTGTGTGTGTGTGTGTGTTAGGGAGGCACTGCAGATAGAGTCAGGAGAGCTGGATTCAAATCCCAGTTTGGTATAGACAGGATCAAAAATAAAATTCTCCTTAGCTTTTAAAGCCCCTTAGAACATGGCCCTTTCCTACCTTTTCAGTTTTTGTACACCTTACTCCCTTTCAAATTCTCTATGACTCAGTGACTCTAACCTCCTTATTATTCTTCAAATGAGGCACTCTGTCTACAGACTCTGAGATTTTTTAGGGGCTGTCCTCAGTACCTGAAATGTTCTTCCTCATCATCACTGCCTCCTGGATTCTCTGGTTTCCAGTATCTCAGCTAAAATTGTACCATCTGCAAGAGGCTAGTTGCAGTCCCCCTTAATATCAGTGCCATAGTGCCTTTTTCTCAGAGTACATCTAATTAATCCATTATATATCAATATATATGTGTACCTATGTCTATGCATATATACTATATATAAGCATTTGTTTATTTTTATATTTATATTATATGTATTCAATTTATCTGATATGTGTGTATTTGCATATATATGTATATATAATATATACATCTATATTATACACATACACACAAAAATGCATATATACAAATACAGGCACATAGATATATATGTGTATATCTTGTTTATACATGATTGTTTGCTTGTTGTCTCCTCCATTAAATTGTGAGCCCCTTGAGAGTGTCTTTCTTTTTATCCTTGGCACTTAACACAATCACTAGTACATATTAGGTACTTAATAAGCGAGTTTTTTTGACTTGTCTTGATGTGGTCTCTGTCTTCAATGAACTTACAAGCTTATAAGACACAAATATATTAAAAGGTTCTTAATATGGAGTCCTCAAATCTGTTCAGGGAATCTATGAACTTGAATGGGAAAATTTCTATTTTTATTTTCACTGACCTTTAGTTTCCTTTATAATCCCCTGCTTTTTAAAATTTTTAAATTTTATGCCTTTACAAACATGATTCTAACAAGAGATCCACAGACTTTATCTGAATGACAAAGGTATAAATGACACAAGAAAGGTTAAGAAGCCCTGATGTATGTGAAATATATGGAAAGGAGGATGGTGATAGCAGCAGGGAGTTGGTGGGGGGGGTAGGATGGAAGGATCAGGATAGGTCTCATGTAGGACAGCAAGCAATCAATTTTTCTCTCCCTCTCCCCCAAACCCCCTTTCTTGAGTCATGTTCCTGAAAGCAAGGGAGTACAGGAAAAATAATTTTACTAGGCTTAAAAATTTAATTTAAATAAATTTAGAATGGGAAGGAGGGTACATACGAGTAGTGGTGGAGAGAGAAGAAAGAAAAAAATTTGTTTTGTCTTTCTTTTGAACACCTTTTGGTGCCTAACTTAAAATAAAAGCTCAATCAATTGCTATGGAGGATTTCACAGCAGCAAACATAGCTGAGCACATCTGGTGAACAGCTTCCAGCTTTATCCATGACAGCTGTTCAAAATGTGAGTGTGTGTGTTCTCCCCATGGTGCTCCAAAGAATCAGAAGAATAAGCAGTCTGACTGTGCTGGGAGGTGCTCATGATTCTCATAACTACGTTTTCCCACAGGTGGATAAATGTTTCAGGCAGAGATGCTGCTGCTGTGCCTACCAGCCACTTTTCTGTGATGCAGTTAACATTGTGGCTTCCCTGCCTCGTTCAAGACTGTGACAGTATCACAAACCAATATACTACGTATTATATTCATCAAATATATATAAGGGACATACTATGGGAAAGGTCATATGTTGTCTACCTGAGGGTTGCTAGCAATCATACTTATGGACATATTTGTGGAAATAGTATTGCTTTCTTTGATGGTAAGGAAAGAATCACAGTATTTCTGGGCTAGAAGAGCCCTCAAAGGCCATCTGGTCAAACTTAGAACTGAATTAGACTCTCTCTAACAACATTCCTGACAAAGAGTCGACCATTCTCTGCTTGAAGTTGTTCAGGGATGGGGAGACCAACTACCTCCAAATGCTTCCCATTTTACTTTTGAATAACTAATTGTTGAGAAATATTTCTCCTGTCAATAAGCCTCAGTTTGCTTCTTTTTATGTCTATCCGTTGTTCTTAGTTTTGCCTTGGGACCAAGGTGTTCAAATAGTATCCTTCTCCAACTTGATAGTACTTCAAATATTTGATAGAAGCTATAATTTTCCACCCAAATACTTTGTTTTTATTTCAGTTTTAACATCCCAAATTCATTCAAGTTCATATTGATTTTCATCTTAGACACTTCACCATTCAAGTCATCTTCCTCCAAATATGTTCCTGTTTGAAATGTCCTTCCTAAAAGGTAGTATAGAAAATCAAAAACAATCCTGTCTTGACCTATGCAAGGCAGGACACATCAGGATTGTGACCAAAAGAGCCATAGAGGCTGTGTTTCTCAGTGCATCTGACCTGATAGTTAATTTATGAAAATATGAAAAAGGGACAGGCACACCTTGTTCTTTGGGTACTCATCTAGATAGACCATAATTGGCAGAGGAAAATGGGGCTATCACATTCTAATAACTACAATGGGTGTAAGGGCAAACAGAACAGGAAATACAGAGACAAGTGATGAAACACAGGAATGCAGAGGCAGATGATGCATGGACAGAGTTATGAGATGGCGAAGTGGAACAGGCAGAGTGAGGAAGAGGAATGGAAAGGGAAGGAGTCATTTTAGGTGATTGAGTATTGGTCTTGAGAGACTTGAGCAGCATGGATCCTTAGGAGATGGAAGAATACTAGGGAATAGGGGAGGAATTAGGCTTTCTGGGGAAACAGATCAACTCCTACCTGTGTCATTTGGTTAGTTTATTAAATATATCTTAATCATCTAAGTTATAAATCAAACTGCAAATTAATCATCCAAAGTTATCACCACCTTTTGGATGTTCTATTGGTCTGAAACGGTGGAGTTCTGAATTTTGTTTGAAGTTTACATATCAGAGGACCAAAACCCTGGCAAGCACCACCTAGATGGCTTCTCCTGATTAGGCATATTAACAGGATATTAATTTTGGTAAATATATGGTGTGTTTTGTAAAATATGTTTCTTTGATTTCTGGAACAGTTTATACAAAACTTTCTTTACAATTTTATTTCCTCCTTTAGCCCCATTTATACTAGCCACCTATGAAACTTATTATACTGACTTGTGTAGAGGAGTTAGAGGGACCAGAAAAGGATACAATTTTAACATAGCATCCTAGGAATGCATTAGCTTTTTCAGCTACTGTAACACAATGTTAATTCACATTGTTCTAACAAGCTACTAAAACTCTGAAGTATTTTTGAGAGTAGCTGGTGTCTGGTCAAACTTATTTTTTTGTGTGAAGTAGAATTTATGTTCTTCAGTTCAACTGAAACAAGATTTGATTACAATTCATGCGTAGGAGTTAGTGTAACTTGGTGGTTTAGTAGGTGTGATTGCTAATGTTGGGCTATGTGGTTTCTTTGCTAAGGTAGTTATCAACCCCTCTGAAAAAATTGGCCTGGGCATAAGGTGTTATATTTTTGTTTGGTTTGTTTTTTAGCAGACATTTATTGTTTAATTTGTTCAGCATGGCTTAATGGATAGACAAATAACCATTGGGTCAGGAAAACTTTTATTCAAATTCTGCCCCTGATGCATACTGATGGTGAAATTTTAGACAAGTCACTTAACCTTTCATTATTCCAGGAAGCTCTTTAAGTTTCAGAGAAGGTACTGGCCAGAATTAGTAGGGGCTTTTGTCAGTGGAAATTCCCCATATAAATGATATCACAGATACTTTGTGCAAAGGCCTATATTGACTGCTACAGGGAATTCAGTCCCTATTTTCACAGAACTTACTCCCTGGTCTCAGATAATAGTTGTGTAACCTTGGGAAAGTTATTTAACCTCTGTCTCAGGGGCTGTTGTGGTTATCAAATGAGATAAAATTTATGGAAATGCTTAGCACAGTATCTGATGCATTGTAGGCATCATATAAATATTTATTTCTTTCCTTTGCCTTCCCTTCCCTTGCCTTCCCATACCTTGTCTTATCTTCCTTTGCCTTCTCTTCAGAAAAAGTTCAGAAAGCCCTTCTTCTATCTGTCCTTTCCTTAAACCAAGGTGTTATTGTTTCAAATGCATAGAAATAGCTTCATAATGTTTTCTGAACTGGCCTTGGGACCCCCACATGGAAAGGTTTCAACAACTTTGTTCTTTGACATGCCAACTTTCTTTTATATTTTCTTTCACAACTGTGTCGCTAGAAGGTTTGTCTTTGGATTGGTTCACAACGCTACTAAGTTTGCTTGACATTTCTGACAGCTCTCTGTGTGTTTTGGATTATTTTTCTCTTGAAAACCATTTTATTTACCAAGTCCATTTTTAAAAAAGAAAGATTTGTCAAAGGAATAGATGTGTTTCTTATCCAAGAGTCTCTTATGGAATGTAGTAATTTGCTACATATGTTTGGATAATGCAGAGCAACATGACTATTTTGCAAGCAATCATTACATCATCAATGACTAAAATGTCTCCCTCACCTTCTTGACAAGAGGACTTTATGATAGTACATTTAGAAAGACTTTCATATGGAGAGGGTGATTTGTTTTCCCCATTGTTTTTATAGCTGCTCAGTCTATGTTTTTGCTATCCTCCAGGTTACAGAGTTTGTCAGCACATTCCTGTGAATCTCCATGCTTTGCCATGAATACTACTAGGGAGATGAAGACTTTAAACATGTATGTATCCATCTTAACTACAGTGCTTCTTAGGGAGAAGGGTTGTTTGAGTCCTATGCCAGATTCTCTTTTGGAGCTCCATGTGATGACATAGAGAAAGGAAGTGGATCAGCCTCCAGTAGCCCATCTGATAATGTGGCACATGGTCCATCAATACTGGTACTTGCTCTGATTACTTCTCTAGTACTTGAGAACTTAACTTAGTCTTTCTCATTTTGCATGGGCTACTAATATTGTTTTGCCATTGGTCTTAATTACTCTCCATCTGTATGTGTTTTCTTCCCTCAATTCCATATGGAAGGAAGTTGGGTTGTTGGTTTTTTGTTTGCTTTTTTTATTTTGTTTTGTTCTGTTTAAATCTGTTATAATGTTCTAATCAAACCCTTTCTCTCATACTGTGTGTTACAGGGAGTAGTCACTCAGAGAATGAAAGGTAACCTGATAGAGTGTCAAGGCCTCTGATACTGGAGTCTGACAACGTGTATCTCAATTCTACTTCTGACATTGTGTGACCCTGGGTAAAATCACTTAAGCTCTCTGAGCCCCTTGGAATTTCTTCACTTCTAAGATGGAGGTAATAATACATGATATTATTCCCAACAGGTAATATCTATTTCATGGGATTTATTGTGAGAAAACTTCTTTGTAAACCATTGGCCTTCCTGCATTCCTTACCCCTAGGGCTTTCTTCCCTTACACTCTTCAAATAAAGAGTACTGTGAGCCAGTGGATAAAAGAATTGACAGTCACTACCTTATCTCCCACCTTATCATTTATCCTCCTTTGGTCACTTTTGTGTTTATTCTTTTCTGTTCTTAGGTGAATAATTATCTGGAGATGGAATAATTCACCAGCTTATTATTTCATAAACTCCAAAAGCTTAGAAGAGCCAAAGAGGTCCCTTGACATAGTAATTCAGACCACTGGAGCTGGTTAACACTAGTAACTGACTTCACTAAGGAAATGGTATAGCTGTTTAGTGACCTGCTTGATTCAGTTAGTAATAGATTAGATAATTTGCTGAGAAGTCATACTCTTCAAGCATCAACTCTGCTAAAGAAGGTAGAAACTTATTCCAAAGTGAATTTGGTGGGGATTGTACAAAGAGACAAAGGACTTCCAGGGCAAAGAGTTGTACGACACTCCTCAGCCATGCATACTCCCTCTATTTGTGTTTTGCTACCTTTGTGCTTTAAATTTGAGCCTACCCTACAGGTCAAAACCAAGTATATATAGGAGGGAGAAGGTGCCCACAATTTGTGGAATGTCTATAACTTCTATTCCTTTTAGACCATCTTAGTAAATCTCTCTCTTAAAAAGGCTAATTGACGTCATCTGATTGATTGGTATTGGAGAATATAGTAGATGGGGCTCATGAATTATAGAATTAGAAACTTTGGTTCCTTAAAGTTACCCCAAGGGGAGTACTACTTAATGTCATTGTCCTTCTGGAAATTCAACCTTCCAGAGTGCATGGTTTTCTCCCTCCCTCCCTCCCTCCCTCCCTCTCTCTCTCTCTCTCTCCCTCCTTTCCTCCCTCCCTCTCTCTCTCTAAATATATATATACATATATATGTGTGTGTGTGTATATATATGTATATATATATATGTATATAATGAATACATCTATTTTTACTGTTTTCATTAAGGACAATTTCTTTTACTAAGGACTATTTTATTTACATTAAGTTTTCTTGCCAAGAGTTGATTTACAAGGTTCAACCTTTTAAAAAATAATTAATTTGTTTTCAGTTTTCGACAATCACTTCCATAAGTTTTAAATTTTCTCCCCCTCCTTCTTTCCTTCCTCTTCAAGACAGCTTGCAGTCTTATATGGGTTCTACACATACATTCCTATTAAACACATTTTCACATTAGTCATGTTGCATAGAAGAGTTAAAATGAATGGAAGAAACCATGAGAAAAACCAAACCAAAATGAAACATAACACAAGAGAAAATAATCTGTTTCATTCTGCGTTCTGATTCCATAGTTCTTTCTGGATGTGGATGGCATTTTGCCTCAAGAGTCATTTGGGAGTGTTTTAGGTCCTTGCATTGCTGTGAAGGGCTTAGTCTATCAGAAACAGTCCTTGCACAATGTGGCTGTTACTGTGTGTAAGGTTCTCCTGGATCTGCTCATTTCACTCAGCATCACTTCATATAAGTCTTTCCAAGTTTTTCTGAAGTCTAATTGTCATCATGTCTTATACCACAATAGTATTCCATTACATTCATATACCACAACTTGTTCAGTCATCCCCAATTGATGGACATTCCCTCTATTTCCAATTCTTAGCTATCACAAGAAGAGATATACAAGGTCACATGGATAGTAAGCAACTGAACTGCAATTCAAATCTAAGTTGTCTGACCCTAAATCTCTATATTATTTTATATTGAGGTGTGATTTAAAATAGCTTCTATTACTTATTTTTCAAGCGATCTCATTAAGGTTAAATAACCATCCCTTTAGAAGTACAACAGACTTTAGAGACCATCTAGTCCAATCCTCTCCTTAAATAAATAAGGTTAAATGCTTTGCCTAAAAGAGTGGCAGATCTAGAATTCAAACCCATGTCCTTTACCTACAAATCTAATATTCTTTCCATTGTACCAAAGAATCATGAAAACCAGGAAAGGGTAAACATGGGAAAAGTTACTAACTTTTTAAAACATAATATTGCTGAGACCATAACAAGCACAACAAACTAACATTTGGATATTCTTCCAGTTTTCCACCCAGTCAGCAAGCACTTATTCAGCTCCTACTACGTGTTAGGCATGAACTAGCACCTATGCAGGTACGTGGCATAGTAGATAGACTAGTGGACTTGGTAGTCCCATAATTTTTAAATTGTCTCTCCTGGGTCTATTTTCCAGGTCAGTTGTTTTTCCAATGAGATATTTCACATTCTTTTCCATTTTTTCATTCTTTTGGTTTTGTTTTGTGATTTCTTGGTTTCTCAGAAAGTCATTGGCC
>CM053773.1:90881916-90926503 GCA_028658325.1 Potorous gilbertii | reverse complement strand
GCCTCCCAGGCTCAGTTCCCTCAGGGGGTTTATGCAGAGACCTTTTGTAATGGAGCTGCTGCTGAGCTCCTGCCTGCTCTGGGAGTCTCTAGCCGCCTGCTCTGGGAGCCTCTGGCCGCCGCTGCTGCTGCCGCTGCTGCTGCCACCGCCACCGCCTCCCGAGGGGGCCTGAGTCCCAGAGACACCCTGCTCCTCTCTCAGCCCGTCTCTCTTACTGACCTGTGAGTCTGTGGGTGGAAGGACCTTCGCAGCCGCTGGAGATTCTGTCCCTGAAGCCTGCTTGGATCTGCTCGCTCCTCTCAGCACCTCATGGCCGGGGCAGGGGAGGGCTCTGCTCCCATTCGGGTTGTGATGGACCTTTGAGATCGGTTTTTCAAAGCTCTCTGGAAAGGAAATCTCCTTCACTGTGTTGTTGCACAGCTTCCACTGTTCCAGAATTTGTCGGGAGTTCTTTTTAGAGGAAATCCATGGGCTGTGGGTTCAGAGCTACCAAATGTGTGTCTTTCTACTCCCCCATCTTGGCTCCTCCCCGACTAGTGGACTTGGAGTCAGTAAGACCGCTTTAGTTCAAGTACTGGCTCAGATATGTTATCTGTGTGACCCTGGGGAAGTTTCTTGATTTCTTTAAGCATCCATTTTCTCACCCCCAAAATCAGAATAATGTAGCATCTATTTCCCAGGAATGTTGTAAGGATCAAATGAGATTGTATATGTAAAGAGTTTTGCAAATTTTAAAGCAATATGTAAATATTAATTCTTCTTGTTTATTTCTTTAAATGAAAAAACCTTTAAAGTAAGAAGACATTTCTATTAATGTATCTTACTCATCCAATAGTTCTTTTTATTATAATTTGTTTAGATAATAAAATCCTTTTAAAACAAGAAGACATTTCTATTGATATATCTTATTTGTCCATTTTAATGCGATAATAAATATTTCTTAATAATAAAGATGTAAAAGCTAGAATTTGTCAAATCTGTCTATTCTAAAAGCTATAGGATAAATGAAAGAGATACTATAGAATCTGTTCTTGACTTTCTCTTAAACCCCTCTAATGTTTCTGATTTAATTTAAGCCTGCACAGCACAAAACCTTCACTATTTCCTATCAAGTAAGAATGCCTTACACAACTGCATTTGTCCTGAACTAGCACACATGCCCCACGTTCAAAGCTTGTTTCACACAAAGTGTTCTTGGGATGTTTGATTCAACAAAAGGCCTGTCTCTGTTTTCCATGAAGGCTCAATGCCAATTGTCCTTAAACTGACTGCCTTTTGAACAGTATGCCTCTCTACTGCAGAATACCATGCTACCCTTCCCATCCACATTATTTTGGCACATCGGGGTGAATTGAATGATAATATGGCTTTAATCCAAATATTCCTCTGATTGACTTGGCTTGCCCATGCTGTGTTTCCTCAAGGTACCAAGCAACACTCAAGGGTCTTTCTTTAGAGAAATAAAATCTTACAATTACTTGACAAAAGAAAGCCCTATTCTAATGAAGTCTCACTTCTACTTCACATTTATCCTGTGTTAAAGCATTAGGAGTAGAATTTAAATGTTGTGTGCTTATCATGGAAAAGATCCACTTTTATTGCTACTCAGACTATAAGCTTCTTGAGAGCAACAACAATGATGTCTCTTCCAAATTAAATGAACTTATAACACGCTTTACAAACAAGGATATAGATTCTGAGAATCATATTCCTTCTGGTACTGGCAAGAGTTCTGGGTCCATTTTTCCTTTTAAAATTAATTTTGTTCTACTGAGAAATAATTTTCTTCCAAGACCTCAGGGTTTGTTATCTTATAGCCATTGCTCTCTATTGAAACTGAATAAAATCATCTGAACATTTGCAAGAAAGATACTGAAAATTCCATTTGTTAAGTCATTTATCTTTGGGGGAGTTGTGACTACACCTAGATTGAATTTCTCTTCCCTCAGTTATTTATGCGGCTGCCACTGTGTCACACAGTAATCATCATTGCTTCTGTAACTGTCTCTTTGGCTGTAGTTTTAGCAAAGTAGGGCAGCAAATTTGATTGTGAGGTCTTCATATGCTTCCTGTCAGTAATAGAAAGGTTTAGTCTTCATGGTTTGGTATCTGTCAAGTTACTAAACCTACTTTCCTAATTGGTTGTATAAGCATCCCATAGAGCCTAGATGTTGACACAACTATGTATATATGCCTATGTCTATGTGTGTCTATATATACATATATACACATAGACATGCACACATTTGTTTAGTCATTTTTCCAGTGTTGTTTGATGCTTCAGGATCCCGTTTAGGGGCTTCTTGGCAAAGATACTGGAGTGGTTTGCCATTTACTTCTCTCTATATACATACATATACATATGCATATGTACATATACATATATACATACATATACATATATATTCACATATGTATGTATATATATATATATATATATATATATACACACACACACACACACACACACACAAACATTTAAGTGAGTATCAGGTATCAGGCTGTAAGTAAATATTGGCATAGGCCTGCAAACAGGTGTCTTAAAGCAGTATCCCTCAACTTTCACTGTTTAGCTAAGTAAACAGAAGGAATAGCACGGTAGAAATTTAAAGTTAACTATTAGCTAAATTTAAATGTCCACTAGTGAGGGGTAGGCAATGGTTCAATGGCCTAAGAGCATTATCTCAGTGCCAAAAAGGCAGGTGTTTCTAGATAATCATCAATATCTGATTGCTGAATTAAATAAACTCATTTATCAAATTTATTAAACATTTGGGGTAGTAATTTCCCAGCTGCACATGGAGTCAGGCAGTAAATGTGGCATGGTGTTGTCAGTACAGATGCAGTTGAGAGCAAGAAAAAAGTGACTAATAACATTATTTATTACCTTATCTGAGTGAACAGATGCCCTCTATTTAAAAAAATATCAATTTTTTTCTTCAAAAAACCCCCAAAGTAGATTTGCCACAGGATGAAGTAAGTACTACTTAGTTCAAAGCATGTGAGGGAAAAGGAGGTAAAGGCCGATGACTATAGCATCAGAAGGCATGTGTTCAAATCTGATCTCTCGTTCTTATTACCTGTGTGACCTTGGACAAGTAATTTTATCTTTCCTGAGATTCAGTTTCTTCTTCTGTAAAATGAGGGGGTTGGATTTTGAGATGTTTTACCTTCCTTGTGACTTTTGAGTAAGGTGGTATGAAGTAGACAAGCATGTCTATGGTTTATGATTATGTCTGGAAGTAAATCAGCTGTTTTAATTCTTCTGAATAACAGTAAAGAAAAAATGAGAGATTTTAATGAGTAAACTACTTAATGAAACAGTATAGGAACTACATTAGCATGGTATCTTCTCTTTGTTGAGATATTTAAAATATCATTGTTTAGTTCTATTTACCCTAGTTTTCTCTAGGACAGGACCTGTCATTTCATGAAGAAAATGGGGCTGAGTATTGAGTATATTAAAATATCAGAACTTAAACAGGTGTTTTTCAGAGAGACTATAATAGAATGTTCCCTAGATAGGTATTGAAGGAAAGAAAACTATTATACCAAGGGAAGCTTGGTACAATGAATGATGAAACTAATTTCTTTAGCCTGACTCTTGAGATAGTTGATGTTGGTTGGTATTTAAAGAACCCCACCTACTTTTGCAGTTATATTAGACATTATTGCCCATCTCAGACTCTGCGTCTAGCCAAACTGACATTTTTGCTGCTCTTTGTCCCACTCCTATACTTTTACAAAGGCTGTCCCCTACGCCTGCCATATGCTACCTTCTCTGATTCTTAGAATCTTTAGTTTCCTTCAAAGATAAGTTCAAGTATCACCTTCTTCACAAGAACTTTCCTTACACCCTACACCCAACTCTTAATACTCTTATGGCCTTTTCCTCTGCATTTCTCTGTAAGCAATTCTTTTACTTCCATTTTATGGACATACACATGTATACATATATATTATATATGCATACATATATATAAATATATATACATATTTTTACATGTGTGTGTGTGTGTTTTCTCCTCCAAGAGAATAAAGGTACCTTGAGAACAGGTCAATAAATTTTTATTGGTTTTTTGAGTCATGTCAAATTAACTAAAGACCAAAGTTTGCTTGAAAATTTGGGAGGGTATTTTAGTTATTTTTGTTCCAAATAGTGTATTTTGAAAACTGATAAATAAGGAAAGAAAAATTTAAAATATCTCAAACTTTTAGTTGAATACAACTGAAATTTCTCTTTTTGTTGAGGCTTTAAAATTCTTGTTGGGGCAAGAAATTAAAACCTTTCTCCTCTGAACTTAGTGACTAAATTGTGCAAGTTGATTCCAAATTATTATAGCTTCGCAAAATCAGGGCAACTTTATTTACAATCAATTCCCTCTAGGATGTGCTAAATTTCTTACTCAAAACATCTAACATCAATGTGTAAAATATTCAAACTGAATGCCAGACCAGAAAAGCTTCATCACATATCTAAAGGTAGGGGAGGTGTTGTTAAGAAAGTTTTGGATATCTATTGATTTCTGGATACTGTCTTCTTTTCTCTTATCTTCCCCTCCATGTAAACTTATTAAAATAAGCAACTGTCTTTTTTTCTCTTATCTTCCCCTCCATGTAAGCTTATTAAAATAAGCAACTGTAAATAGTTTATCCCCACCCTAGTAGAAAACACCCCTATTGTTTTGGTGTCTTCATACTAGAATAATTTATCATGTCCTCAGAAATTTACGGTTTTAGAAAGTTGCTATAATAGAGTGTGTTCTGTCTCCTTGGGTTGAATTTTGACTTCTTAAATAAAAATCTTTAATATCTATTCAGATCTTTTCTCTATGAAAGCTCTGGTTCTGAAGCTACATATTCATGTTTCTTCAGAATTTAAGTTGTTTACACCCTTCAGGGAGTCTTTTATGGAACTTTAACTGTACACAGTGTGCCTACCCTGAAGACATCAAATACATTCTTAATTGTATCAATTGGAAGTGAGGGAAAGAAATGGTGATTATGCCATTGCTGATCAGAGATCACCAAGAGCAAATGGAAGTATGGCATGTACCAAATTTAGGGAACTAGATCTTTGGACTGCTTAATAGAACTCATGAAGTAGTATCTGCTTCAGTCTTTGAACAATACCTGTTGTAGGCCATTTATGGAAAGTTAATGGGAAATATTGTTTTCACTGAACCAAAATGAAATATCCAATTTATTTCCCTTCCCTTCCCTTCCCTTCCCTTCCCTTCCCTTCCCTCTCTTCTCTCCTTCTCTTCATGTAACAGACCTCAGATAAATCAATGCTGGACCTTGGCTACTTCCTAATGTGATGGTAGTGGTGAGGGGATAGAGGGGAGGGAGGTAAAAATCATACTCATTTCACATTAAAAGTATGTATTTAAAGGAGCTCTTCTTTCACTTATACCTATGTGTGCAACTGCCCTTTGAATGGAACATAGCTCATGTTCTTTTCCCTTTATTTCTCTCTAACACAGGATTTCGTAGAAGGGAATTATACCTATTTTTTTTTAAATATGCCTCAGAAATGAAAGTATAAACTTTGTTTCAAGTTGTAAAAGTCTAAGATTGGAAGGGTATTTAGAGAATATATTATTAAGCCTTCTCATTTTACAGAAAAGGAAATGAAGGCAGATTTAGCTATACCAATCAAATTTGAATGATAAATTAAGAAGTTAACTAAATAAATGGATGTCTGTATTGAGAAAGGCTATGCCCAAGGAAACAATGTTTGACGTAAACAAAAGAATCAAATCTAAAATCATTAAGGATGATAAAATTGAATAAGGCATATATTGAATATATTGTATAATAATATAATTATTGAATGACAATAATATAATAGCATTGAATGCAGTCATACCCCCTTATAAAGTAATCCTGATCATTGTGATTTTATACCATTATTATTAAATAACTGTAAGGAAACCCTACTGTAAAGCACCAAACCCTGTAGAGTATTATTTGGCCAATTACTCATTTTCAACATATTTTCTATGGTACCAACTACCCCTATGTAACATATATTTTAGTGAATCACTGTGTTTATCTGGAAGAAATTGATGATTTTATGCATGGTCCTATATATCAACAATACCTTTTAAAGAGAAGTTATTTTCAGAATCATAGCCCTGAGGCTTTGTAAGACACCCTGGTCTCCTTTCCACTCCAAGTCAGCAAAGAAAGATTGAGTTATCTCTATTGGAATGAACTCAAAAGCCCAGAAAGAGAGCTAGTATATTTTAGAAATATTTTTATCAATACAATTTTAAAATTTCCCGTGGTTTATGTCTGTTATTCTAGCTTCTGTGGAATCTGATGCTCGTGATCTTCTGAACATGAGTATTAAGTTACATTGACTAAACTGATTGGGTGTCTACAACAAGTCCAACATTAATATGGTGAGCCCTCAGGAGCAGAGGTCCAAAGTACCAGTGTCAATCAGTAGTGAGATAAGACACATGAGAAAACCTTGCATTGTGAGCCTGGGCACAGAAGTACTTTTTTTAAAGGTGGAGGTTAAAAGAAATGGGGGCGGTGGTATTTCTATTCACCTCTTAGTTAACCAGAAAATTTAATTCACAGGAAACCTCATTTACCAAAATTCTGGTGTACTAAGGTTTGGTTTTGTTTTTTACCGAATTTATCAGTCTATTGTTGAATATATGCTGATTCTTAATAAATATTACCTGAGTTGGTTTTGTTTGCTGGGAATGAGTGGTATATTGAGAGAGGAAGGCAAAAAACTACTCTTCTAAAACAGGATCCAGTGGGCAGTTTGTTAAGGAGGTATTGGGTTTAGAGACTAAAAACTTGGAAAAATCAGTCCAGTGAGTAATTGTCATCCTTTAAATTTCAGCTTACTTCACCTCTATGTGAAACATTTCCTGATTTTCCTAGTTGTTTGTGTTCTCTCTCTCCTCAAATCATTTGTACTGTACTGGTTTGAGTATAATCTAATAACTCATCTGATACCAAGTCCTGCCCAAAAAGAATGTGAGCTTCCTAAGAGTAGGGACTATACCATCATTATACACCCAGCACCAAGCACAATGCCCCATCCATAGAGGTTACTTGAATATTTGTTCAATTGACTCAATCTGAGATATTATTTGGGGTTATTTCATGTAAAACAGGCTGGGGCATATAAATTCATTCAAGCATTATGACTTCAGAATTCAAAACTGAATGTGGCAAATCTTTGAGTATTAATTAATTCAATTTCCCCCCTTGATTTAAATAATCATTAATCCAACAGTATTTATTTCTATACTATGCAGACAAAAGTTTTATATGGTCAAAGTAATAAAAGAAAGAAGAGAAGAAAAGAAAAAAGGATGAAGGAAAGAAGGAAGAAAGGAAGTAAAGAAAGAAGGAAAAAAACAGAAAGAATTAACAAGGCTATTGGTACACAAGGAGGCAAGGATATGAGCTATTAATCTCTAAAAATGTAAACAAGATAAAATTATTTTGATAACTAGAGCTACATTAAGGAATAGGGGATTGATGGAGTATGAAGCTAGAAAGTTTTTCAACCTTTGTTCAGCTATTTCATAGCAAAAACCTCATAAATTAATCCCTACAATGAAGATAAAGTTAGCCAGTTTTAGTTATACAGACAAATCATATGGCTCTAGATTCAGAAAATATTAAGCTGAATAATTTTCTATTTATTAATATTAGTTGGTTTGAATTATTTCAAGTGTGGTTTTGAAATACAGAATTACTTATGATTGGGGAATCTGATTTTTCTTCCAAGAGTGGGAAACAATGTCATTAGTTTACCTCACCTGTATAGATCTGAGATTGTCTCAATATAGGTATAAGTACACCCTGGAAGAGGTCACAGCCTGTAATACTTTTGTCCATGTCCTATGAATCATTCTTAGATTTCTACTGAAAAGTTTGGAGCCTTTTTAAAGTAGCTTCAATGTTTCATGGGTACTAGAGTACCTCTTAGTTTGTCCACTCCTTTTTCTTTGCTCTTAATATACCATTTTTTCCCCCTAAAACTACTCTTTTCAAGATAGGGCACTTCTTTAATTTCATATGCATAGCATTTAGATAGATTCTGTCAAATTTGCATTAGGCATGAAAGACAGGAAATATGTTTAAATATTCACTTTTTTTGTAAAAAATATTGTAGATGGTCTTATTGGTAAACACTTTTTTTTGGATTCATTTAAAACATTTTTTTTCATCAAGGAAGATGTAAATTTAGTTCTTTTAAAAATAGTACTATAGAATGAGTTTTGGATGAATTAATGACACTCTATTATTCGTCTTTCCTGTTGCCTTTTTTCTTGATTTACCTCTTTTTTCTTTTTGTAATGACACTAACTGCTCCAGTCAACAAGGCTGAGAGCATCATTCGTCTTTGATTTTCCTTGCTTCTATTCCCCAATCCTCATATGCAAACAGTTATATCTACCAAGTTCTATCTCCTTTATGTACTTTGAATCTACCTTTTCACTTTTCATTCATTCTGTGACCAAATAATTCAAGCCTTCATTACCTCTCCCTTGACTGTTACAATAGACCTTTAACTGGTCTCCGTGCTTTCAGTTGCTTTTGCCTCCAATCTGCCCTAAACCACTTGCTGCCTAATCTGTACCTGCCATTTCCTTACCCCTGAATCATCCATAGTTCCCCATTATGAGTAAGTAAAGTTCCAACTCTTTAGCCTGGCATTTAAGGCCCTCCAAAGTCTGGCTCAAGTATATATTTCCAATTTTCTCTCTTATTACCCTCTTCTTGACAGCCTCCATTTCAGACAAACTGACTGCTTATCATTTCTTGGGCATGCCCCTCACTTTTCACCATACCTTTGTTTATCAGTTACTTTATTTTTACAATGCTTCTGCTCTGACCTGTTGAAATCCTATCAATTCTTTGAGTTCCAGCTTAGAAAACCTCTTGTCCATGGAGCCTTTCTTGGTCCTACCTGTCCGGAGTGATCTCTTTCACTTCTGAATTCTTATGACATTTTCTACCTTTCTTATATTAGGTGTATTGGTCTTTTTGCCATCTCAAGTGGATAAGAAACTCCTTAGACATATGGACTAGGCTTGATAATGTTTGCTGAAGTGAACTGACTTGGGTCTTCTGATGACTGACATCATATAGTTATAGAGTGGATAGTCAGAAATATTGCTTCTGAAACACTGAAAATTGTCATGGAAAATGACATTGGGTTCATTTCCAACTTAATTAGATCTTTTGTTAGTAAAATCAGAGAAGTTAATAACCTTTAGCTTTTATTAACCAAAGTTCAAAGGCCAGTTTAATTACTTATCTCTGTCAGTAGAGACAATTGGGAAACGAACATAATTATAAGCTATCTTTTAGTATGGACTTCACCCCTCATTGTAATAATACTAGCCAGCATTTAGATATCACTTTAAGGTTTGCAAAGCACTTTACAAATATTATCTCATTTATCCTTACAAAAATCCTGGGAGGTATTACCATTTTGTAGATGAGGAAACTGAGGCAGCCAGCACTTAAGTGAGAGAAGAAATGATGGAAAGAACAACAGTTATGTATGGTTAACCTGGAGAGGAGAACTAGCCTAAAATCTGACTCTGACATTAAAGCTCCCACCCTTCTCCCTTAGTGTCTGTTTCTTGGCATTGTGCAGTTCTCAATACTCGGAATGAGTCCCTACTTTTTAAAAAAAATTTTTTTAAATGTTTAATAATTTAAATATTTTTAAAATATCATGGATATTATAATATTTAAATATTACAGATTTTAAAGGAATAGCAAATTGTGCATAATAGATTTGCAGTTTTATGTGTGATCATCTTTTTTAATTTTACTATATTATAGAAATGCTTGTTTTATTCCATTAATTAAAGATAACAAATATATTTTTAAAAAATATGGAAATCCCTATACATAAACAGTAACCTGTTTATTCCTCTAAGATTAAATAAGCTGAAAAGTTTCACTAGCACACTTTTTTTCTTGGATGGATTTTCTTTTGTGATTAGAAGTATGATGTCTAGAAAGAGTTGCAAATCAAGAAAAAAAGAGGTGGGGGGAAAGAGATGGTTGTTAGATTATCTAATATCTAAACTTCTTTCCTGCAGGGTCCACAAGACCATTAACTTTAGGTTTCCAGTGTCTGATTTGATCTGTGGTTTGTAAATCCATGACAGGCCTGTAGAACTTTCTCACCTATGACTAAAATCAATTAACGCTCTGCTTGTCATTTGAGGAGCAGAGAGCTTCTGTACACATTAAAGATGCCCATCTCAGAAGCCTAGGAGCTAGCTGTCTCTGAAGGAGGTGCGAAAGACTGGACAAAATTAGCAGTGCAGTTTATAGACTTGCATTGGAAGCTTTGGTGAGGGAGGAGCTAAAAATAAAAGATTAGCATCAAGTGGAAAGGGAATGAAATTAGGAAGTGGATTGTGAAAGCAGAAATAGATTTCTAAAATGTTAGAGCAGGTTGGATGCTAAGAAGTTGTGCTTCCTTTATGGATGGGGAAACTGAAGTCCAGTGAAGTCTTGGTCCCACATTGATGTATTCTAGGAGACATGAAAGCATGCTAGAATAGGGACCAGAGGACTTGGGTTCAGTTCTTAACTCTGTTACAGATTAACTGTGTGACCTTGGCTACACAGCTTCTCTGGGTCTGAGCTTCCTTATCTGTAAAATGAAGTTGGACTAGACAGTCTCCAAGGTCCCTTCCGGAGAAATTAAGATGAATTTAATTAAAAAGCTCTTTCCTGACTTTTATTCAGGATACTCTGCTCCAAAGTAATTAATAGATCACCTTCATCTGAGGCTATTTCTGGAAGCATGGTACAGTGAAAAGAATAGTGGCTCTAGAGAAAGGTGACCTAGAATAAAGTCCTACTTCCCTAATGCTCACTACCTTTGTGACCTTGGGAAACACACAACCTCGACTTTCGTTTTCTCATTTGTCTAAAGATGTACATGGCTTAAATGACTTGAAAGATCCCTTCTCCTACTCTAAATACTAGAAATTCCAAGTTTTAATATATTACAGAGAAATGAGCCAGTCCTGCCATACTTCATATATATAGTAAGCAAGAACCTCTGAATTACCTTAAATACTGTATTTCAATGTCCTGACTCTTCAAGGCCCCATTTTGTGAAAACTAGTTAGCATGCTTTTAAGGTAAGCTTGATGGTACACCCCACCCCAATTAAATCTTGAAGGTCAAGATTTCTCAATTGAGTCAATCAAAAGTATAAATTAGGTGTAAAGAAACCATTGATAAATATGGGGGGAATGAAGTAGTTGTTTGATTATTGGATGAAATTAGATGATGACAAACAGAAAATATGTTAGGATTAGTTGAATCAGATAACATCTCTTAGGATTGGCATTCCAGCACCTGGGCAATCTGATGGTAATTGAGATTGTTGCCTTTGAGGGTGAGGTTTGAGCTTCCTCTTTTCGTTTCACATATTGAACAAGATCTTGTGAAATTTGAAAGTTCAGATTTATGTAGGGAGCAGGGACCCTAGAGCAGTGGTGGCCAATGGCCTTATCTGCATTAAGAGCTGAGAGACACATTGAGTATAAGTTGGACACACAGAGTTAAGGCACTTTCAGATTCCAAAAGGTCATCAATATTTGAAGACAAGATGAAAACTATAGCTAATGAGAACTTTGTGAAAACTACAGAAAGAAAAAAAAGACCTTATGATGACTAGGAGCTAGGCTATCACATTGTTACATATGCCCTTTCATTTCCCTTTCATCACAAACCCAGCATGTAATAATGGGGCTCTTATTCTTTGATGATCTCTTACCAGACCATCTCAGTAAAAGCGGGTAGAGTGCCAGGCCTGGAGTCAGAAAGACTAACCTTGATTTTAAATCTGGCCTCAGGAACTTATCAACTATATGACCCTGGACAAGTCACTTCACCTCAGTTCCTGATCTGTAAAATGAGCTGGAGAAGGAAATGTCAAACCACTCCAGTGTCTTTGATAAGAAAACCTCAAAAGTAGTGGTGAAGAGTCAGACATGACTAAATTGATTGAACCTCAAATAAACAAACAAAACTAATTAAATTTTGATGGCTGACTGATATCAATGGTGAGCACACTAGCTGGGGATCCTGGGCAACCTGCAAAAACAATTCCAGCCCCTCAGGGTTATCCCTGAGAGGAGGAATGGTCACCAGCTCTCCTCTGGAGCCCTGATCTTCCAATATGAGTAGGAATTAGGGAAGCAGTTCTGGAGGGATGATGTATAAGAATAGCAGGGACCCTTCCAGTAACAGAAAGCATCCAAACAGTAGAACAAGAAGGAAGAGGTGGTTTGAAATATATTCTCTTGATTGGGGAGAAGGGAGGGAGAGAAGGGAAGTAAAATAAAGAGATAAAAAGTGGCTGGAAATTGAATTTCTATAGTATGTAAGAACAAAATAGCTGAGTGCAACTTCTCTTTGCATTAGGACTTTAGCAGTCAACTTACAGCTCCAGATCAAAGGTGATTGAATACACTCATGTCTAATTGAGAGACAAGACATTAAATCCTCACTAGCAATGAACTATTATTCAGGAGCCATTAATAAAGTATGTGACCGTAACAAGTCACAACCTGTCTGGGCCTTGTTAACAGTTACTTCTAGTGACTGAAAAAAGAAAGTTTACTATGGCAGCCCATCATGAAAATTAAGTCATAAGGAAAACAGAGAACAGAGGCTCTCGATGCATGTTCTCCAAGAAGGAGAATTTTTCATTGCCTTCCTAATAATTTACACTATCAGAAAGCAGAAAGAGCTGCCTCCAGAGATAGTAGGCCTCTCTTGACTAGAAGTCTTAAGCTGATGGCAGGATGACCATTTTAGGGGATATTGTGTGGACACATAGGTATAGGTTGGGCCAGATGATGTCTGAGGTCATTCTGACTCAGATTCTGTGATTCTGTATTTTAATGATGGCGTAGCCTGCTAAAGAGCTAACACGACTTTAGATTGCATTAAGAGTAGCATAGAGGCCAGAACAAGAAAGGAGGTAGTTCTGCTGTTAACTTCCCACTTAGAGAAATCAAATAAATTGTCTTTAGTTCTATACATATTTTAAGGGCATTGATAAGCTGTAAGAGGTTCACAAGTAGGCAAAAAAAAATTTCTGAAAGGACTGGAGATTTTGTCATCAGATGACAAAAGCTTGTAGGAATTCAGTATATTGAGCTGAAAAACTAGAATGAATGAGAATAATTTATTAAATGCTTACTCTGTGCTTGGTGTTGTATTATATTATACAAACATAAATACAAAAAAAAACAAATTGAAACTTACCTAATAGAGGTAAGATAACACATATAGAAAGCTGGTGGAAGGGGAGGGGTATTTTGATAAGGAAAATCACAAGGAGGGTGATTGGAATTGTAGGGCAATTGATGAGTGCAATTTCAAGAATGGCAGTGATTCGTGATTAATTAGTCTTCCAAGAGCCAGAAATGTAAAATGAGAGGAAGATGACAAATAGGTTAGAGTATGACATGAAAATGGCTGAGGAGTTGTGGTGCCTCTGGGTCAGAGCAGGATATGGTGGGTGTCTAACCAACGAAAGACTTAGGAGAGGCCATGAAAGCCATGTTCAAATATTTGGAGGGTTATACTGTAGAAAACTACACTTGTTCAGTTGGGACCCAGAGAACGTAAGTAGGAGCACTTAGTTTCTGCAGTTGTCAGCTCTCCTCTGCCTTGCCTTATCTATTGTTCTCTTGGATGAGTCAGTTACTTCCCTTTCTGGATCTGATACATTTCTCCTGTACATTTCAGGTCATCTTTTATTGAACTTCTGCTCCTCCTCAAGCTATCTATGCCTTTGGATCTCTGAAAGCCTCCCATCATACCCTAACATGTTTTTCCCTCCTATTCAACTTGTTGGAATTATTTGCCACCCAGCAGCTAAAGATGGTTATCCTTTCTTGTAGGACTCGGCTTATTTATTATTCTAAGTCAGTATTAAAGGATTAGCCTGTCCAGTAGCTACATGGGTATTTGAGAAAATGAAAGAGTATAGCTCTCCCCTGAGAGGAATTGTAACTTACTGAATAGGGAACCATTCTCAGGAGTTAGGAAGACCCCACTTCTATTCTTACTTCTGACACATACTGGCAGCGTGACCCCAGTAAAGACCCATAATTTCTCAGTGTCTCTAAGAAAGTCTCTAAGACTAAATAACAGAGAAATTGTTGATCAGCCCTGGTAGAGTCCTCTCACTTAGTCTTTCCTACAGCAATTAAATCACGTCTGTACCAAAATTATAAAGAGATAGAACATAGTCCTCCACAAGAGGAAGGAGAGAAGGGTTTTCCATCACAGCTCCTTTCTTCTTTGAAATTGGTTAGATTTGAGGATACAGTAATGAACCTAGAGTCAGGAAGATCTCTGCTCAAATCTGGCCTCAGATGCTTGTTAGCTGTGAGACCACTGGTAAGTCATTTAACTTTTCTCAATCTCATCTTTTTTGAAAAAGATTGATAACAGCACCTCCTTTGAGAGTTTTTATAAGGATAAAGTGAAGTAATAGTGATAAATCATTTTGCAAACCTCAAGCATGATATCAGTGTTAGCTACAATATTATATATAATTAGACAAACATGAACAGAAAATGGTTCACTGAATTGACTTTATCAGAAATCCAGAGAAAGTGAGTCTCCTGAACCTGTTGAAAAAGCAACGGATTAACATTTGGTGCTAATGCTAGAAGTGTCCTTGGGTTTAAGAGCAATGAAGGACTCTACAACAAAGAGGAAAACTCAGCATCTATTCATTTTGTTAGTACATTCTGGTATTCTGTGTGGGATGGCAATGTGTACCTCTGCACCACCATGTAAATGTATGATGAGAGGTATAGTTCAAAAAGTCATTCTATAACCTAGCATATCAAAAATAAAAGATCGTACTTTTGTGTCTCTTGGGTGACAAGTTAGGAGAGGAAATAAAAGTAGGATGACATTTTTTCTCCTTTCAGAAATTCATATCACACTTTGTTATTCAATTGTAAGTACTGAAGGCACTTGGGGACCCTCTGGTTGTGGGGGTGAGTGGGCTTGATAACTGTACTCCCCTTCTTTGACATCCTAAATTGAAATCTTGACATTTGGATTTTTCTTCAAGGTCAGAAAGAATTTCTTAACTTACTTTTAAAAACAAGACTTTTCTGCTTGAGTTCTAGGGATACTTTTATTTAAGACTCATCAGAATCTTGTTTGGAGACCTCATTATGCTATTTCATTTGTTGAGTACTGAAAGCCCTAGATCACAAGACAAAGTCAATGATATTGCCTCAACTCAAAATCATAGATTCAAAATGTATCTGAGCTGAATGGAGCCTTATAGATCATTAAGGTTTGTCTCCTAAGTCTTTTGTCCCTTCTGTAACCACTAGACAATGACAAGAACACCTAAATAAATCAGTGTCTTGATTTTATAAGCTATAGAAGGTAGCAGTAACAGAGACCAGAATCAAGGCGGTGTCATATTGACTGGCAGAGGGCAAAATCACATGTGCTCAGTGGGTGCTGATTTCTAGAATGTAAGGGCCTTTGGTATAGCCTTTGCTGTTGGAAGTGGGGGGAGGATGGAGGGAAAGGGGAAATGGAGAAAAGGAAGGGAGGGGGACTGAGGGAGAGGGGGGGGTGGGTGGGTTGTTGCTTTTTCCATAATTTGGTCAGAATGCTCTGTATCCCCACCCATCCCTAGTCCAACTGTGGATTACTCCTTTCTTGTATAGAAAGCAAACTGCTTTTCTAAGAACTGATAACATTTGCCCCCAAGTCTGATGACTATTGTCTTTGCTGTGGGAATACAAGGAGGCCAATCCTAATTGAAAAACAAAATAAAGGGACAGTTTTAAAACAAAATTTTAGTTGTGTTACCTTTTTCTCTTGAGGCCCTCTTCTCACATAATAAAGTGATTGTTCATTCATGAGGGTAAGCTGAAGGGAAGGTTGTTATGTGCTTGTCTGCACAATGGTAAGAAGCAACACACTATTTTCTATTATTGTCAATTGACAAAGGCATGGAGGAGGACAGCAGGGCCAGGTTGCCCTGGTCGCCATGGTGCTGTGGGCTGCCAGCCTGGCATTGCACAAACTGAGCTGGTCTTTGTGCCGAGGGGCTGCATGCTGCCAGCATCACTCCCAGTTGAAAAGACTAATATTGGGGCCTTTGCATGACATCTCAGAGTAAATGAGTTGGATACGTGGGGCTTCTTGCTGCACCTGCTCCCAGCTCTCAAATTCCAGCTCCACTGGGGACTGTTATCTTCTCTTCCTCTCTCCTTCCTCTCTCTCTTTCTCTTTGTAATTTTGTCTAATCCCACAGGCACCTGCCTTATCTTTGAGGCACCACTGATGAAAAGGGGCTGAAAAGACATCTTCCCATTTGTGTCACAACCTAACAACCACAAAATGAGCACTCATGACTAATTAAACACCACATGTTTAATGGGCAGGTGTAAGACCTTGCATATATTTCAGGCATCACCTGCTCACTCTTCATGAGGTTCTACAAAGCTATCTTCATCTAGGTCCATTTTCGAAATTAGGTCATCTATTTGGTAAATCTTTTAGTTCTAAAATATCTGATATTTCTTCCATTTAGGTGTTTTGATTTTTAATATTCTTAGTACAGTTCACCAGTCTGGGGCTTTTCTATTATTTGTTTTTATTGTTGTACATAGGAATGTAGGGGGCACAGTGGAGAGAGTTTTGAGTCTAGGATCAGGAAGACTTGAATTCAAATCTGACCTCAGATATTTACTAGCTGTATGACCTTGGGCTACTCACTTAACCTCTGTCTGCCTCAGTTCCCTCTTCTCTAAAATGGGAATACTAGTAGCACCTACCTCTCAGTACGGATCAAATGAAATACTAATTGTAAAGTGCTCAGCACCGTATCTGGTACCTAGTAAACCCTCTATAAATATTAGTAATTGTTATTATTAAAGGAAGCCTTGAAATCTCATAAAAATCATTTGGGTGTTTCACATCTTTAAGAGGGAAAATATTTCAGAAATATTTCATTTTCTTTCCAAAATGCCTTTTTAAAATAATATTTATATTTTTAAAATTTCAGTGAAGCTTTTTTATTGTTATCTTTTGCTCCACCAGAGTCTTGTTTGAAATTAAATAAATCAGAAAGTTGTGAGCACACTGTGTTTCCATCAAAATAATACACCATTTTTTAGAAATGGCGTATTTTCCCCTTTCTCTTCTAAACACTAATGGAATAAAAAGATGTACCTGTGTTTTTAATGAGAGTAATGATGATGATGGCTAATGTTTATATAGTACTTACTATGTGCCGTGTACTGTGCCAAGCACTTGTGTGATTATTTTATTTTAACCCCACAGCAAAGCTGAGAGGTAGAGGCTACTATTAGCCTCATTCAATATATGAAGAAACTGAGGCAGAGGAAAGTTAAGTGACTTGCCTAGGGTCACACAACTAGAAAGTATCTGAGGTCATTTAAATTCTGGTCTTCCTGAGTACAGACCTGGTGCTCTATGCACTGTGCTTTCGTTAAAAGAAAAAGAAATTAGGACACAAAATGGGACTATAGTAAGGTGGTCAGTAAGTTTGAGGATGGCCTACAAAAAGTTTACCAGCTTCTAATTTTCCTTATCTGTTGTTCTCATACAGAGGACTAGCAGACAGTCAAATAGAAGTATGTATAGAATGGTTTTACATTTATATATGTATGTCTGTGTATATAGAATGGTTTTACATATATGTATATACATATATATGTATTCATACACATTTTGCCTAATGGTAACCATTTCTAGGGCAGGGGTGGGGGAAGGGAAGAAAACAGGGAAAAAAAGAAAGTTTCATAACAACTTTATTTATTTAAAGGGGATACCAACTTGTACACAACAGATTTGCAGTTTTATGTACAATTACCTTTTTTTTCTATTCTACTATGTTATAGGGAATGCTGATGTTCAGAGGTATCAAATTCACAGCCTCTGGCTGTAAAACTCTCCAGTGGCCCAAATCAGTCAAAACATAATTGGAAAATGTTGAATACAATAACAAGTATAATTGAAAAAAGGTTACCTTAAGTTGTGGTTTTCTAAGTCAATGCACAGTTTCTATTTGAATTTGAAATCCTTAGTCTAGACAATGCCACCTCCCACCCTACTTTACAAGTGAAATTTATTTTTTGAATTCAGGTGTAAGACTTTACATTTATCCCTGTTTCAGGTTAATAGAGTGTCTAATGTTCTAGTTTGCCAGCATATACATGTACATACGTGCATACATACACATACATGTATGTATATGTATATATCTGCATGTATATTCTCTCTCTCTCTCTCTCTCTCTCTCTCTCTCTCTCTCTCTCTCTCTCTCTCTCTCCCTCTCTCCCTCTCTCCCTCTTTGTCTCTGTCTCTTTTTCAACCTACTAGACATCTCTACCAGTGACTCCCATATAGACATCTTAGAATCAACATCGGAAACAGACAATTGTTTCATATTTTCCTACACCAACCCTTCCTCCTAACATCATTATTTCTGTCAAGACATAACTCTCCTTCAGGTCATTCACATGAACAAAGTTGGAACTGTCTTCAACACTTCACTCTCCCTCATCCCCCGTATCTGATTAGTTGCAATACTTGTTCACTCTACAATCATATCTACTTTCTCTCTCCATTCACGAAGTCAATACCCTATCTCAAGCCCCCATCACCTCTTGCCTCAGTTATTGCTTCCTAATTGATCCTAGTTGCTCTGCTTTCTGATTTGTTCTCTATTCCATTGCCATGTCAATGTCCCTAAAACAGACGCTAGATTATATTTCTCCCTTCTCAAAGAATTGTTGCCAGCTTCCCTCATTGTCCTCCAGGATAAAATACTGATTTCTTCATTTGAAAATTTAAGTACTTTAAAATCTGGCATTCCCCTATTTTTCTAGGCTTATTTCATGTTATTACCCTTCATTTAGCCTACATTCCAAGCATGTAGGTCCATTTTTTGGTTTCTCTACATCTTTCTTGTTTAACAAACTCTTCCATGTCTAGAATTCTCTCCCTCTTCTCCTCAGCCATTTGGAATCCATAGCTCCCTTTAAGGCTCAGTTCAGATGTCACTTCCTACAAGAGGACTTTTCTGATTCATCCCCTTTACACCCCCAATTGTAAATATGCTCCATCAGAGAGAGTTATTTTGCTTTAATTTTGTATAGATTTTGTATTCATTCATCTGTCCATAGGTTGCACAGTATCAACAAAATAAAAGCTCCTTGAAGGCAGGGACAATTTTGGCTTTTGTCTTCAACTCCACTCATCCCGTCCCCATAAACACACTTAGCACCTTGACTCCTGTACACAGTGGATTCTTAATAAATGTTTAGTCAATTGAATTCTAAGGAGTTTTGGATATAGTCCCTATGGTACTGTGCTACCAACTCTTGTCAGCTTTGTTGCCATCCACAAATTTCACAAGTTTTTCATCTATGCCTTCAATCAGATAATTACTAGATTGTAACTCCTTAATAGCAGGAATTTCCTTTTGCCTCTTTGTGTATCCCTAGTGACTAGGATAGTGCCTGGCACATAGTAGGTGCTTAATAAATATATGTGGATTTATTAATAACAGAGCTCTGGAGCAATTTCCAATATAATTCTCTTCTATCAGACTTTGAACCATTGCAATTGGGTTGATTATTTCAACCAGTTCTGAATTCAATGAGCATATTTTGTCTACCATTGCCTACCTTAGATCATTCCATCTTTTCCACAAGAGAAGCATGAAATAATTCATTATATTTTGGAAAAATCTAAGTAACCTATATCCACAGCATCCTTCTGATCTATTCATCTAAATAACCATGACAAGAAAGAAATTAAAGTTAAACTGACATAAACAGTTACTGATGAAGCCACAATGACATATTGTAATAATTGCAGCCATCTTTAGATAGTCATTAGATATTTTATTAGTATATCTAGAATTGTGCCAGAGTCACACATACTATTCTATAGTTTGAAAATTACATTTTTTTCCCTTTTAGGAAAATTGGGAAAACATTTACATGTGGTAACCATCCTGTTCTTCATAATCTTTCAAAAATCATTGGGAAATAAACACACTTTTTTAATAATTAAGGATATAGTTTAGCAATATTTTGCTGTTTCACTATTTATCTTGGTATTGATTCTCTATTAGCATTTTTGTTCATTCCTTTCTTGACTAAAGATAGTTGTCCTTAGCAGACAAGGCAGAAGCAAAATATAGATAAATAATCTGACTTTTATTTCTTGAGAATGTAGTCTGCTCAAATGTTCTATTTTTCTGATTTTTAATTTAAATACAAAACAGTTATATGACTACTGTTGTATAATATAGTTTAAAGTCTGGTATTCCAATATCTTCTTCATTTTTATTATTTTCCTTATGATACTAGACCTTTTCTTCTTCCAACTGATTTTCTAAATTATTTCATCTAGATTGAAGATTTTTTCCCTTAGTAATTTTAGTATGTGAATAAATCTTTCCATTAATATACATAATACTGTCATTTGTGGTATATAGACATTTTCCAATCATTAGCAATAAATATTTTCAAATAATTTAGCTTTTTCCCTTCTAGAGTGTTTGTAAATTACATTAATATATGTCTTATAAGTAGCTTGGTATGTTAATTTTCAGTTATTTTATATATATTAAAATGATTTTGAACTAAATTTCTCCTTTTTAATTTCTTCCCATTTTAATAATAAAGAAAAGCTTATGTTTTGTATGCTGATACTAGGCTATGTTATTAATATCTATTAATCATCTTAGCTACTTTCTTCACTAATTCTCAAGTCATCTAATTACACCCTCATATCATGTGCAAATAAGGGCACTGTTGTCTTAATTTTCCCAATGATTAGGCTTTTAATTTTGTTCTTTTGACTTGTGCTTTACTCTTGCCTGTACTAGGAAAGTTCTAATGATTCTCCATGATAAAGAATGCTAGCTCTTAGTTTTAAATATATGCTTAAATTATATGTAAGAAGAGCCTCTCAAATCTAAGTCTTTTGAATTTTTAACATAAAATGAATGTTAGGAAGACATGAGTTCAATTCTGTCTTGGACACTAGCTGCATGACCTTGAGTGAGTAACAGAACCTCTTTCAATCTCAGTTTCTTCATCTTTAAAATGGAAATTATAATAGCATTTACTTCCAAGATTGTTATGAAAATTTTCATTGTTGGTGGAATTGTGAACTGATCCAATGATTTTGCAAAAGTGTCTGGAACTATATTCAAAGAGTTATTCAACTGCCAAAGATGGAGAAGAACCTATATGTTCTCAAATGTTTATAGCAGCTCTCTTTGTGGTGACAAAAAACTGGAAACTGCAGGGATGCCCATCAATTAGGCTGAACATGATTGTGATGGAAGACTATTGTGCCATAAGAAATGATGAGTTCAATGATCTTAGAAAAACATGAAGAGACTTACACAAAATAACGAAGGGTGAAATGAGTAGAACCGAGAGAACGTTGTACGCAGTAACAGTAAGATGATTTTAAGGGTGACTTTGAATGTGTGTCATTTTGACTATTATAAATATGCAAATTAACCATAAAAGACATATAAGAAAAGCTGCTATCTGCATCCAGAGAAAAATTGATAATGGAAGCATTTGTAGAGTAATTTTATACACTCTCTCTCTCTCTCTCTTTCATACACATATTTGTGTCCAATGCTGTCCATCTCTCTGGTCGGGGGAGGGGAGAAAGAAAAGAAAAAAGAACCAAAAGAAATTCACATAACTTTGTTTTATATTTAAAAGGAGTCCAAGTTGTACATATTTGCAGTTTCCTGTGCAATCATCTTTTATATTATACTATGCTATGGAAAAAGTTGTTTTATTCCATAAATTAAAAATAAAATAAATTTTAAAAATGAATATCAAATAAAACAACAAATGTAAAGTGTTTTGCAAACTATGTGACTATTGTTTATTGTTATTGTGGATAATGATGATTATTTTCCAGTCATGGATCTCATCTCAATAAGCAATACCTGTTAGGTCAAATTACCTCCTCTATTAATGTCCTAAAGCATAGGCTGATGTGCACTGTCCCATTCTAGAAAGGCTCCAGATAAGGCTCAGGTTGCCAATTATTTCTGTGATATGACTTAGCTTCTACCATAGGAACTGAGAGCATTCACCAATTTTTGTTCTTCACTCTTTGACTCTTTGTGAACACATTTGGGGTTTCCTTGGCAAAGATATTGGAGTGATTTGTTATTTCCTTCCCCAGATCATCTTACAGTGAGCAATGGAGGTAAGTGGGGTCAAGTGACTTGCTCTATGTCACACAAGTAGTAAGTGCCAAGGTCAGATCTGAACTCAAGTCTTCCTGCCTCCTGGCCCAAAGCTCTTTCCACTGTACCACCTAACTGCCTACTTACAAATATACTCTCTACCTTTTCTGGATAAGGTAGTGAAAAGGACACTGGGTCTAGTGAATATTTGGGTGTGAATCTCAGTCCCATGATAAACTAGTCCTATGACTTCAGTCAAGTCTCATTTCCACATCTTTGTTGAGATGGGTGAGTGACTCTTTGGCCTGATCTTTCTTGTTATTCCAGTGACTACCATCCCATCTAACACCTGAGGCTCTCTGAGCATTAACCCAACTGACTCTTTTTCTTTCAGCATCTCAGAGGAGCAGCTTCCTAATCACCTTTTAACTCAGCCCCCAAAAGAGTGAACCATCTTTCATGGTCATTAAGAAGTGAATGTTTGAATCTCTTCTTCGCTGACCAAATTGTTTGGTTCCTGTGTTTTCACCTGTTAGTCATCCTAAACCACCACCACCACCACAACCCACCACCACAACAATTGCAAGCGTTTGGGTATTGTTTCAAGGAATGCAAAGTGATGCATACATACATACATACACACGCACACCTATATATATATATATGTGTGTGTATATATATATATGTGTATATATATATATATATGTGTGTGTGTGTGTGTGTGTGTGTGTGTGTGGTTTGTGTGTATATATATGTATACACACATGTATATATGTGGATTTTATTTTATTTTCATAACAAATCTGTGAATTAATTGCTATTAGTATACCCTTTTTAACCAATGAGAAAACTATCCAGGTTTATATAGCCAGTAAGTTTGTTTGGGGAAAGATTTTTAATTCCTATCTTTCTGTCTAGCACTCTATCCATTACACTGCTTAGCTGTCACTTTTTCTATCTCTTGGGTGTGCTTTATCAAACTACCTCTAGCAATATCACTATTTTACAAAAGCATTTAATGAAACTGGTAAAGTAAATATTAACCTGTTATTTTCAAATCCAAATGCAGGTACCTCTCATACCCTAATCTCACTCCACTTAGCCCTACTGCAATTTTGCTAAGCAGTAAGCAGTGTTCTTCTCAGCTCCCAGAAGGAAACTGGGGTAAAAGGATTTTAATTCATGAGTTTGATGATAACTGGGGCTGATTTAATGAATTCAAGAATCTTCATGTCTCTCCCAAAGATTGCATGTTCTGGTGTGAGTGATGAGCCAGACAGAATTGGCTTTACTTTTCCTGACTCCACATGTCTCAACTTCCGAACTGGATCTGAGTTGGGATCCTTTATCATTGGAGATCAGATGTACACATCAATCTATTCTCTCCCTCCTTAGTACTAGACTTTTGGGTTTCTTCACAGAAAGATGCCATTGCATGCTATCCCTATCTCTCCAGAACTAAATGGTATTAATGGACTGATTTATGCCCTATCACTATTATTAGTTCCTGGGTATCTCACCTCTGAAGCTTTCCACCTATGTAACCTTGAGTCATTTAACCCTTCAAGTCAGGAAAACTGAGTTCAAATGCTGCTTCAGAAGTTTAGCTAGGTCTGGCACCCTGGGCAAGTAATTTATTCTACCTCATTAACAAAATGAGAATAAATAGCACAAATCTCCCAGAGTGGTTATGACAATAAAGATTAAATATGTAAAGTGCTTTATAAATCTTAGTGTCCAAGGACACTTATCACCATCATCATCAAGTGTCTATGAACCTCAATTTCCATATCAGTAAATGAAGGAATTAGACTTCTAAGGTCATTTTAATTCTAGATATATGATCCTTAAAAAGCCTTTAGGACATGTCTCACCTTTCCAAAATTCCAAAACAATTTTCCTTCTGGAAGTGGAATCATAGACTCTCTCACTACCCCCTGCTCCCCTCCCTATTTCATTGTATCATTGTAAGATTCTCATGTATACATTATTGTTGTTGAGTCATTTAAGCCTTCTGACTCTTCATGATCCCATTTGGGATTTTCTTGGCAAAGATACTGGAATGGTTTGTCGTTTCTTTCACCAGCTCATTTTTACAGATGAAGAAACTGAGACAAACAGGGTTAAATGACTTGCCCAAGGTCACATAGCTAGTGAATAGCTAAGACAGGATTTGAAATCAGAAATGTGAGTCTTCCTTATTCCAAGCCAAGTACTGCACCACCTAGCTGCCCTGAAGTTGTTGTCCTTGAGTCGCTTCAGTTGTGTTCACCTCTTTGTGATCTCATTAGGGATTTTAGTGCTTTATAACTATAAAATGCTATATACATGTGAACTATTATTTTCATGTAGCTCCTATAGTCTAGGGGTCCTGAATTTTATTGCTGTCTCTGCCTTGAATTTTATAAGATGTTAAATGGGTCACTTAACCACTCTGGACTTTAGCAGTCCTATCTAGAAAATGAAATTTTTTGTCACTTATGGAAGGCAGTTTTGAGGGTTAGTGTACAATTTTATTGTTCCTAGGTTTAAGTGTTTATAGTCAGGGTCTTCCTGAAACACGTGAGGTTTCCATATTCACTTTCCCACTATCTTAGCACATCACTCTGACTCTCACCTCATCTCTAACCTTATAAGGATTGGAATCCAATAGCTAAAAGACTTACACTAGTCTTAAAAAGACGGAACATGTATCCCTTCCAAGGTCGTGTTGCTGTCCAAAAAAAATCGTTTAGGAAATCAGCCTGAACTTTGGGTGACCCGAAATCTCCCAATAAGTATTACAGGCTGGGACATCTGGTGGACAATAAACTTTTTTTTTATTTGTTTTTACATGAAGCAGCTGTACTTGGGCAGATGACCAGAGGCTGTGTAATCAGAGTGTGAATAGCTGAATTAGTAAATTATATTAGGCTACTTAGGCACTTATTTAAGGGCTACATGCTTCTTTTTAATTTTGCCTTATTAAGGCTTACCCAAAACATAGCAGCATTGGCAGTTGGGTTATTAGTGACTTATTTGCTTCATTAAAATTTATGGCACGTTTTACATCCACCATCTGGGGCAACAGCTCCCCTTCTCACTGTTAAAATGTAACCTAAATCCAGGCCTGGCACTGATAATTCCCTAAAATAAAATACTTTATAAATGGAATTCTTTCTTGCAATGCCAGGATTATTCCATCTCACTGGAACTCCATATACAAACACGATAACAGTAAAGGCAGTATTTCTAGGCCAACTACTATTGCTTGCTGCTAGGGAACAGGGGTCATGTTTAAGTTTCTTATAAGGCACTTGTTCTTAGATAAGAGGAAAGTGGAACTCTTTTGTCATTTCAGAATTTAGGAAATCTGTGGGTAAAAAACAAAAATTCTCAGCAAATAGCTTGGAAATGTACAGTAAAAAAAAATGTGTGCTGTTTTGAAGATATATTTGTTTTGGGGGTATGCAAAATCATGGATATAATAGTATATTTTGGGTGAACAATAGAGTTACTGATGAAATAAGTAGTTCCCCAGGACTGGATGTATCTTTCAAACTTCTAGACTGACTAGCATTAAAAATCAGAGCATGCTAGTAATCAGAAGCATTCCCAAGTCCTTATTCATATGCCTGGTCTTTAGGGTCCTCCAAGTCCGCATTTACAAGCATTGAGCAATCGTGCTAGGGGGCACTATGGTTTAGCAGTTATGTTTTATCTTCCATCTGCATTCACTCCTAGAATTTGCTCCTAAAATGATTTAGAGTGTAGCTGGCTAAGAGAAGATTTGTAGTAATAAAGGTCTATTTGTTCCTTGTCTGTTTGTACCCACACAGCGTATTATCAGAGCATGGATATAGTTCTTGGGTGGGGTGGGGTAAGGGGGAAACATGCAAAACAAAGCAGAAGAATAAGAATAAAAATGTTAGACAACAGCAGGACACATAAATCTTTTCTTAAGTACTATGAGTAGGCAACTACTTGTGGCTTTGGCCTTGTATCCTGAGATCAACCTGTACTTAAAGAGATTGCTAATAGAAGCACTTTGCTTTTTTGTATTCACTTGCTAAAAAGCTTTTAGCCTGACTTGAATTTGTTGAGGCTCCATGGCTTCACAATGCTTTGTGAATATTTGCTGAATTAATTTGAAATTAAGAAATAGATAGCCTGGATCAGAAATGTGCTGTGTTCCTGGTATGTCTATGAGTCCTTTAAATATGTCACAGAATAACTTACCACCTCTGCTTCAACCAAGACCAAGATTGTTGATGAACTTGATGTCCACCATTTACTACTTAGGTGGCTTTTTGTAAGTCACAACCTCTTTGGACTTTGGGTTTCCTCATCTGAAGGGCACATTCCAATACCTGGCACATAGTAGGTACTTGATAAATGATAATTGAATGACTGGCTCACTGCAGAAAGATCACTTCCAAATGTAAATCAATGAGCCCCTCATTCAGCATATATGCAGAGCAGTTGAAGTAGTTGAAGACTACTAACTCTTTCCAAACTGTGGGTTATCCAATGCTTTTATTGGAAACAAAGACATGGAGTGCCCAGTCTGCAAGAAAAAAAAAAGATACTTCAAGAGAACAGGGAATTAAATATCCATGAGTACCACTCAAGGGCAGCTGTAGTCCCTTCATATCACCTGGCTACAGATTCCCAGCAGAGCTAGCACTGGGGTGGGAATCAAACAAGGTACTCTTCATCTAAATATCCTAAATTGTACCTAGTAACCTGAATGGATCCATATTTGAAAGACATTCATTTTGTAGTATATTTAGAAATCATCAAGCATTTGTTAAGCCAGTTGTGTTTGCAATTCTTAGACCCTCCCCTCTTCAATCAATTTTCCATGTACCTTTCAAAATAACTTTCCTAAAATACAATCTTCCGGGTCTCTCTCCTGCTCAAAAAATTTTAGTCATGCCTTCTCATTTCTATGATAAATGTGAAATCATCAGCTTGACATTTAAAGTTATACATTTTCAGTCTTAGTATACATTATATCCTTTCATGAATTCCATATTATAGTCAATTGGTCTATTTGCAAATCGTTATACAGGCTGTTCTATCTCCTGTCTCTGTCCACGCCTATCTTCCACTCTTGAAATGCTCTCTCTCATTGTCATTGCTTTTTATAATTCCTAGTTTCTCTCAGTGTGCAGCTTGTATATGTCCCCGCCTCTGGGACACCTTTATTAATTCCTGTATTTCTCTACATTCTATCCCTCCTCAAATTATCTTGTATATGCTTACTTGTTTAATCATTTCATATGTTCATGTATTCTAAGGTCCTTGAAAGCAAGGGCCATTTTTCATTTTCTCTTTGAGATTCCTTGGAAAGGGTCTAATATAGGGCTTTGCACACAATGTAATCTCTAATAAATGTTTGTTGGATTGTATTGGACTAATACTCAATGAGGTATTGAGACTTTAACAATTATAAGAAAACTGCCATTTGAAAGATACTCATATTCAGCATTTTTAGACATTCAACTTCCTTGCTATACTTGCTAAAGGGAGGTCTTTCTCCAAAATTTGATCTTGCTCAAACTTAACAATATCTGATCATTTAGGGTATTACTGTAGAAAATCAAATGACAAATATTCATTTAAGTTACTACTTTTTGTTGCTTTGGGATTTGCCAGTATTTCATGGAGACTATCAAATTTCAGGTGATCATACATTCTCTCTCTCTCTCTCTCTCTCTCTCTCTCTCTCTCTCTCTCTCTCCCTGTCGTTGGGTCATCCTCATGTTAATTCATCAGATCTCCAAGTAAAAAAGTGAAATGTGAATGATAGATTTTATAAATATGCATAATGAAATATATTTTTGTATATTGTCAATATGGGCATGTATTTTGCTTGAGTGTGTATATTTGTTAAAAAGGCTTTTTTTTCCCCTCCTTTTTCTTTTTCCAGTTAGAGGAGAGGTAGGAAGAAAAAAAATGCTTGGTAATTGAAGAAATTGGACTTAAAAAATATTAATGTCCACTATTGCCTTCTCAGGCTACCAAATCAGTGTTTCTGACACTTACCCTATCCAAAGTAATATACGTCAAATCAATGAAATGCCGACACCAAACTTACATCCAAATACAAACTAAAATGCAGGGGTTATCCGTAACCAGCTCTTCCTGGCTCATAAGAGGCAATTCTGCAATTTTTATATTGAACATTTAAACGTCGGAAATTAGCAAATAACTTACATGTCACAGTTTGATTTATTGTTCTGTAGATTGTCTAGATTTAAGGAATTGAGAAAACTGCTAATGAAATCAGATTATTATTAACTAATATTAATTATTATTATTTTAGTGAGGTTATATTCTTAAACTAGCCCAACCTAAATCAACAGCCACCCACATTCCTAGGGACATGGCTTTTCTATCATTCTCTGCTTGACAAGTCAACCCTTGTTGACCCATTTTATTAATTGGTTGCTGGGAAAACATTCCATTGAGCTGCCCTCATTAGTACTATGAAGAATTTATCTGTTCAGAAATACTGACTGATCAATATCAATGTGCTTTACCTTAAATTGTTAGAGCTTGTTTAGCCCCAAAATCACAAACGGCGCTGTGGCACCACTTGCTTACTACTCCAGTAACCATTTTGTGCTTCTAAGAAATTCCTTACTTACTTTTGAAGCCACTACACCTTGGGCTTGCTGTAAGTCTCTTTGGGGATTCCTTTCTAAAGATTAACTTGTACTCTCAATTATATTTCTGCAGAAGTAGCCCGTTTTGCACTCTTCTCCTCTGTGCTTGTTAATCAACCAAACAAGCATTCCTTTAGTTCTTAGTATCAAAAAATGAAAATATCCTTACCCTTAAAGAACTTTCATTCTACTGGGGGAAGCATGTTCCTTTCTAAGCAAAATTTCCTTTCTAAGCAAAATTTCCTTTCTAAGTAAAATGCATATTGATGCCCAGAGTCACCTGATACTATACTATGTTGGACCACCTCCCCTGAAAATTTTGATGCAATGCAACAAATACATTATAAGTAACTTTCCTATCTCTTTAGATTCCTCAGATTTACTAAAATTTGTCTTGTGTCTTATACTGAGGGTGGAGGGCATATCCAACATAGAACCTACCTGAGACACTGAAACCACAAATATGAGTTAACTGCTCATAAGGAATCTTTTTCATATGAATAATTTCAGTTTTATTCAATAAAGTGGTTGTTATGTATCACTATTATATTTTTTTTGGCTATGTTGTTTATTGCATATCCAGAAACTATTTCTATGAAAACATTGAGGTGTTGGAATTGTTTCTACTTTTGAAAAAACCCATAAAGGAATATAGCAATTTAGGCTGATCAATATGATGTGCCAGAGGCACTGATTTTCCCACGAGACATGACCAAGATGCCTTAGTCATTTATCCATATTGATTTTGCAGGACCATTACAGGCAGTAAGTTTGTTGATTGTGATAGGCTCCTCAAAATGGCTCAAGTTATTCTTGCATCCATCTCAACCCTCTCCTTCCACATCATAATTCTGTGTAAGTTTTTCCCCAATATACAAGTCACTCTAGTTTTTTCATAATAGATCTTCATTTACCTTACTTGAAGTATAAACAGTTTGTGGATGAACAACTTATCCTAGATCTTACTATTGGAATTCATTGCTTTGGTCAAGTTTAAAAAATTGTGCAGAACACTAAGGATCTCCCAAAGCAAACTGGTGGAGACTGGATAACCAGATTTCCCAGATTTTTTTCATTATTCAACTTATTTTATTACAGGAGTTAGTCCTTATGAATAATATCTTAATACTTTTCTACCTGTTTCCATTCAGATTTATCTGAAGATTGATAATATAATCAAGAATATATTTTGAAATCTGTGTTATTTGGACTTATTCTCATTTTTTATTCTTTTTTAAAGATCACAAGTTAATCTTTTCTAGGAACTCTTGAGCTGAGTTAAGGGATATTACTCCTACTCTAACTGAAGTCATGGGACCAATTATACAAAGTCCAGAATTCAGAGGAGTGGGTTGGAAGTATCACATGAATACAGAGCAAAGGTGTTCCATCCAGGATGACATAATGACAGCAAAATCGTTACATGCATCATCACTTTAGCCATCTGGCATTGACTTTTTGGCTACATCTCTTGAGGATTTATGAAAATTCCAAAGGGAAGGAAGCCACAATTCTCCTTTGACCATCACAACTGCCAAATAAGAGAGCCAGGCTAGCATATGGTTATGTTGTTGGTGGTTAAAAGATTATATCAGACAAAGGGGAGGTATGTAATGTATGCTTCACCACTGGGAGAATTTGTGAGCAAGTTATGCATAAGGCAGATGACTTGTTACGAGGGTAAATGTCCAATTGCAAACCTCACATGGTCAGTAGGAACCCTCATTCTAGGATTCTTCATTTTCACTCTTCTCTTTCTCCTAGGAGGCTAGACTTCTTTTGAAATGAGGAAGAGTCAATTACCAAAGCAGTTTCAGGCTACAGAGCATTGGCTTTTCTCACCATGGGTATTATTAGGCTTTCATGAATGAAGAGAATAAATTCAGGGCTACTTAGTATATGTGTTTATTAAGATTCTCCACATTGATTTTCTCAGATCAGTCTCTCGTTTAATTCAGTAGAACAAATCTTTCATCACTAAATGGAAAGTTCCTCTCTCCCTTTTGTCAATATCTATGCATCTAATATGTATATATATATATATATATATATATATAATGTATAATATATGTAATATATTACATTATATTATATATTATACATTTTATATATATATATAATATATTTTATATTTTATATATATATATATATATATATATATATATATATATATAATATATAATGCCTGTGGATTTGTTTACCAACAGTTATATTTAAAAATGAACAGTTGGGGGAAAAGCCCCAAATTTGGAGACCCTTCTTTCTCCACACACACAGGTAGCTGCTTTTCACCACATCTACTAGAGAGAGATAGAAGATGAAGTGAATGAGAATGACTAGTAAAAAATCACCAAGTCACAAAAGTCACACCTTGGTGTGAGGAGGTGGAAGAGGAAGACAGTCCCTTCCTTGTTCTTTTGACTATTTCTTGATCAACAATGTAGAATTCATCTGGTCCATATTTCATCTTCAATTGTGCCCATCCTTGGCACTGAGCCAGAGATCTGCTTATAATGGCTCCTCCATTTAGCCACTTATGGTGATTTCTGGTGTCTTTTTCCTTCCTCTGGCTTTCTACTTCTTTTATGGCTTGCTTCTTCCTTTTACAAGCCTTCAAAAGGTCCATGTAACTTTGGTCAGTTGGTTTTAGGCCAAGTTTTGCTCCCTTGCCCCCAATGCTTAGTGTCTTTCTTCTGAGACTATCTTTTATTTACATTATATACACATATCTTACATACACATAGTTTTTTCATTCTGTCTTTCTATTAGAATGTGAACTCCTTGTGAAAAGTGACTGAAATGGATGGAGTTAATAAATCACAGGCAAAATTAATTAGGAATTTCAAGAGCATCATTTATTAGCCAGGCTGGCAGCTGCCTCATATAGAGACTCAGAGGAGACAGCCCCGAACTGAGGTGGGTGAGTGCATTTTAAGCATTCCGGCACTACTCAGTACAGCCTTGCAGTTTCCACAACAAACAGACAGAGCAAGGGGGAGGGGTTTGTTGTTAGACAAGAGCCCCCAAAACAGAGGGGGTTGTCAGGGTACTGCTAGGTAAAGGACCCCAACAGAAAGCAGGTGCCAGGGGAGGTACCCAATCGAAGACTGGTTGTCATTCAACATACAGTAGTTGTCAGGAAGGGGGGGGTCTAACATTAGGGGGGCACAGTTGCCTGGCAAGGGGGTCTAACATTAGGGGGGCACAGGTGGTTACCATGGAAATGGACTAAACAAGAAATGACTGTTAATAATTCATCAGCTATTTCACAACCCAAAGAGGAATAACGTTTTGACAGCGGCCCAACAAAAAACCTGTTACTAGGCAGGGTAACCTGACAGATATCTCAACCTAGGGGCCCAGGGAGGAATAATGTCTACTTCAGTGCCCATGTTTTTGCCTTTCTTTGTATCCCTAGCACTTAGTAGAATGCCTGACACATCAAAATGCTTAATAAATGTTTGTTGACTGATTAAGACTCAAAAGATGAGTTTCATTTTTTACGACAGTAGACTTTGTGCTTCAATATTAGTATTGTTAGAATCTCAGAGCTGGATAGGACCTGAGAGACCAAATATTCCAGTATGTTCCAGAATAAGAATCCTCTCTGCAATATTCCCAATAAATAATCATCCAACCTATCCTTGAGTAAACCTATTCATGGGGAACTTGACTTCTAAGAAAGTCCATTTTATTCCTGAACAGCTCAAACATTTTCGTAAATCAAGCTTTTTACCCATCATCTTCTATTTAATGGGCACCTAGGTGGTACAGTGGATTGAGCACTAGGCTTGGAATCAGGAAGATTCATCTTCACAAGTTCAAATCTGGCTTCAGACACTTACTAGCTGCATGGCCTTGGGCAATTGCCTTAGCTCCTTATCTGTAAAATGAGCTGGAGAAGGAAATGGCAAACCACTCCAGTATCTTTGCCAAGAAAACCCCAAATAGAGTCACAAAGAGTCAGATATTACTGGACAGCGCTGAAATTGTGTATCTCTCTTTTTTCCTGTAGAATTGCTGCCCATCTGGCAACTGCCCAAGGGCTGATGCTAATTTAAAATTTTATCTTCTAGACTTACCTCTTTATTTGTTGAAGTTCAGTCAAAGGGATCAAGGTGAGAAGAATTATTTTCCAGGAGGTTCTTAGCATCTCTGGATTGAAAAATAACCTGACATTGGCTTATGCTGTTACCTGATACAACAGTGGAATGGAGGAGGCTTGCAAAATAGCAATGGAAGCTTCTTGAATTCAGTACAGTGGTAAGGTTTGAGACATAAGAGGGCAATTTGCGTTGATGTGTATAGGGGTGTGTGTGTGTTTGTGTGTGTGTGTGTATGTGTGTGTGTGTGAGGGGGAACAAATAAGTTGCCTGGCCACACAGAAGAATTTTCCTCTTCTTAAAGACCACATAGGGACTGAACCTTCGACCTTGACCTTATTAGTACCTTTTGTGACTATAATGCATGATGTGAGACATCAAAGTGACATGAAAATAGCATTAAACTTGAGTATGAACCAGTTCTGAGCAACTAGTTTTTCATCCTGCCTCTCACACTTAATATCTGTGTGACCCTGGGAAAAGATAACCTCTCTGAACATTAGTTTCTACATCTCTAAAATAGAAATTAGCATGATATCTACCTCAAAGGGTAGCATAAAATGATGCAATGTATGTAATTGCTTTGCACACCTTAGTGAATTGTATGAATGTGAACAAAGATGAAGATGTTACAAAAATTTTGTTTCAGGGGCACCTGGAAGACCTCTCTCAGTGATCAAGTAGACTTGGGCCTTCTTGGCTTCACAATTTTATAAGTGCATAAGACTAAGCTTCTTCTTACTGTTATGTCACAGTGGCTCAAATTTATATAGAGTTGTAAGATTTGAAAAATGATTCCTTCTAATAACTGTGTGAAGTGGGTAATATAAGTTGTTATAATCTCCATTTTATAGATGAGGAAACTTAGGTTATGAGATACTAAATAATTTACCCAAGGTTCCACAGAAATTAAGTGAAAGACCTTAGTTTAAACACAAATCTTTTGAGAAGATTGCATAGTCAGTATGTTTTAATTATATTATACAGCACTCCAGCTGGTTAACCTGGGCAAGTCACTTAACCTGTTCGTATCTTGGTTCCCCTATTGATCAAATTTTAATAAATGATTATCCTATTTTACAAGGCTAACAAGGAGATAAAATAAGAAAAAATATGAAAGCACTTTGTAAAAATGTATAAAGTCAAACAAAAGTACAAGGTATTATTAAAAGATCAGACAATATTAGGATAGGAAAGGATGTTATAAGTTCATCTTGTCTACTTTCCCAGACCTCAGCTTAAGTATCTCACATGGATAAGATAGCTTTGTTTTTAAAAACCTCCAGAGAAGAGATTCCACAACATTTTGTATCCTCTTTTAGTTTTAATAGCCCTCATTGTCATTATATTCTTTTAGTTTCTAACCTAAATTCCTTATGCTTCATTGGAAGCCTATTTCCTTTCTTTATGAAAAAGCATCTTCAGGAGGGATGAAGAACAGCTGGTAAGGGCCCTTTATCTTTATTAAATACATCGCATAAATAGTTGTTAGCTTTCTTCTTCCAAGGTTACATAATCTCAGTCCCTTGAAAAATTTCTCTAGGACTTATTTTCTAACCAAAGAATTATTCAATTATTTTTAAGGTCTTCACAGTCTCTAAATTTTAGATGTAACTATTGGACATAATACTTGGCCAGAACTTTGTCCATCACAACAGTCAATATTTTGCCTCAGTACCATATACAAAGTCAGGACATAGGTTTGTCTGAACCAAGCTGGTACAAGCTTTGTGCTCCTTCAGGAATATCTGGTTAGCAAGAGATAGAAGAATTCCACATCTGACTCACTCCTTTGACCAGCTGTCTAGAGAGGTATGGAACCATTTCTTTCAGTGTTTGACAAATTCACAACCTTCTTGTGTTTCTATTGTAACACAGCAAAACACCTCCCCTGTACTTTAGTGAAAAAAATATCTTTACTATGACATCTTTATCCTCCAAATCTTCATCTCAAAATCCCTTGATGTCATTTCCCATTCTGTCCTTCTTTGCTCTAGTCTTTAATGAAGAGATCTCTTTTTGCCAGTGCCAATATATACATACCTTTGGTTCTACCTTTTCTCATCTTCTCTGTCAAATTATCCTTACCCTTTGTAATCCTCATGTTCTCTCTATCTACTGACTCATTTCTTGCTTATTATATGCCAATGTTTCCTCTATCATTAAAAATGTATATATGTATTTATAGGTATATATCCATACACATATATCCATAAATATATGGGTGTAAACACAAGTATAGTCAACACTATCTCAAGTTGTTGTCCTAAATCTCTCCTACCTTTTAAAGCCAAATACCTAAAAATTGTTTAAACTTACTCCTCATTTCCTCTTGCAATTTATTTTGCAAACTTTTGTTATGTGGTCTTTGTTTTTCTCATTCCAAAATTACTAATACTCTCCTAATGAAAAATTAATCTTAATCTTCCTAGTTTCCCTCTTTGTTTCATTTAGTGATGTTAACTACCCTCTCCTCCTGAATCCTTTCTACATCTTCATGGTATTTTTCTCTCTTAGTTCTCCTTCTCCTTTTCTGACTCTACCTTTCCAGTCTCCTTTCTAGGATCATCATCTAAATTCCATCTCCTAAATATAGTTCTACATTAAGGTTATGTCCCATCTTTCTCTTTTTTTCTTTACAATCTCACTTTGTTACCTTGTCATCTACTAACTCTAGGGAATTGGATTAATCTAGATCAGCTTTAATCTAATCTCTCTCAAGCTCCAATTTGCTTCAGCAACTGTTAATTGATCACTTAGAGCTCATTTAGAACTAAAAAAAATAGGGGCAGCTAAGTGGTGCAGTGGATAGACTACCAGTGCAGGAGTCCAGGAGGACCCTGAGTTCAAATCTCACCTCAGACATTTGACACTCATTAGCTGTGTGACCTTGGGCAAGTTACTTAACCCTAATTGTGTCATTCTGGGTCATCTCCCATCATCCTGATGAATATCTGGTCACTGGATTCAGATGACTCTGGAGGAGAAGTGAGGCTGGTGACCTGCATAGCCCTTCCTCACTCAAAACAAAGTCAAGTGCAAGTCATGTCATTATTTCTCTGATAGCATGATCTTCTTCAGCAATGAAGGATAAACTCACACAGAACTCAAAATATCTAAAAAAAGAAGTCACTGTGAGTATGTCTATTTTGGTATGGATGCCTAATGCCTCTAGTTATGCAAATTCAAAACCTGAGAGTCATCCTTGAATTCTCACTCTTTTTACTTTCTCATATTCTACATCATTTTCATTGTTTCTCTCTCTACAGCTACTCTTTTCTTTACCTCTTTTTCTTTACTTGTGAAGTTCTCACAATAGTTCAAGCTTTTTTCACCTCTTGTTTTCACCGGCTTCTTAGATGATTTCCTCTGCTTCAAATCTCTCTACTTTCCCTTCTGTTCTCCACATAGCTACCAAGGTTATTTTTGATAAAATCACTTTTGATTGATTAACCAAAATGGCTCCCTATTACCTCTAGTAACAGATACAAACTTGTCTGATTTATTTAGCCCTTCACAACCTGTCTTCAATTTACCTTTATTTTATAAATTAATTTACTTGGGAGATCAACTACTCACCTAAGCTCTTAGAAAACCTCCTCCAGATACCTCTAAAAAGAGAATCTGACTAAATTTTGGAGGGGCAGAATCCAATATGAGACAGACTATGGCAGATTCAGAGCCCAAGACAGACTGGTAGCTCAATGGGAAGGATCTGTTCTGTGAGGCTGGAGGAGCACACAATGCACAGCTCACAGGCTGTACCAGTACGTCTCCACAGGGACAGGGCCAAGCAGGAAGCCCTGGACAGACTGAGGCAGCAGTTGCCCTGTGGAATTTCAGGTGTATCAGACCAGGAGGGGAGTCCAGTGGAACTGACCAAATGAGAGCCTCAGAGTCACAGGTATTTCCAGCAGCTGTTCCTGAGACTATCAGCCCTGCAGATTAAATGTCTGTAAGTCATCTACTTGAACTTCCAGGAGCCAAAATCATGGAGTGATCAGTAAATGTTCTCTCCCCTACCCCTTGCTGACCTTGAAAGAACCATAAAATATTTCCCCAGAAAAATCCTGGAACAGTGGAATCAGCAGAAGGGGCAAACAGTCTCTTAGCACATGAGACTAGGAAATTGCTAAGCAGAGTCTCTCTTGCTGTGGCTGAAGAGACCCAGAACAGTCCCAGACTTGCTCCACCTTAGCAAACTGTGAGGAGGTCCAGAGTCCCAGGTGGGTAGAGCCCCACAACCACCAATATCAGTACCCCAGGCATGCCTCAGCACCCCAAGGGGATTGAGAAGACATTAGGACAGCCTGGATCACCAGTCTCTGAGCTTGCCTATGCTCTAGCTTAGCAGAGGAGAGCTCCTGTGACCAGATCACCACTCTGCCACACCTAACATGCTAGCTCCAGGTTAAATCTGGGGAAACACAAAAAGGCTTCATCTGTCCCCTGCTTTCTCACACCAGCCAGCTCAGTACCATGTAAGCTTCAGCACTTTACCTTCTAGATGAAAGAAACAGAGGACATAATAAAGTCTGAAGTTCAAGGCATAAGAACTGTGGGACAGAGCCCCTTGTGCCTTAGAAACAGAGATCTACTTCAAAAGTCAGGAAAAGGGTGATTATCAACATCATGAGTAAGAAGCAAAGCAGGAAAGAAAAGACCATAGAATCTTTCTATGGGGACAAGGACCAAAACATGAATAGCAAAGAGATCAGCACTGAGACTATACTACCATCTAAAACTTCAGAGGGGACTATGAACTGGTCACAAGCACAAAGAGCACTCTTGGAAGAGCTGAAGAAGGATTTTAAAACCCAAATTAGAGAAATAGAAGAAAAACTGGCCAATGATTTTAAAAGTATGATAAAAGCATTCACTGAAGAGAACAACTCCTTAAAAAGGAAAATTGGACAAATGGAAAAGGAAGCACAAAAAGTAACTGGAGAAAATAACTCCTTAAAAGGAATATTTGAACAGATGGAAAAGGAGATGCAAAAGTTAACTGAAGAAAATGATTTGATAAAAATTAGAATTGGACAAGTAGAAGCTAATGACTCTATGAGACATCAAGAATCAGTCAAACAAAATTTAAAGAACAAAAGGATATAAAAAAAATGTAAAATGTCTAATTGGGAAAAACAACTGACCTAGAAAATAGATCCAGGATAGAAAAATCTAAGAATTATTGGCCTACCAGAAATCCATGATGAAAAAAAGAGCCTGGACAATATCTTCCAAGAAATCATCAAGGAAAACTACCCAGAAGTCCTAGATCTGGAGATAGAAATAGTTATTGAAAGAATCCACCCTTCACCTCCCAAAAGGGATCCCAAACTAAAAATATCACAGAATATCATTGCCAAATTCCAGAACTATTAAGTGAAGGAGAAAATACTACTGGCAGAAAGAAAAAAATCATTCAAATATTGAGGAGCTACAGTCAGGACCACAGAGGACCTTGAAGCTTCTACATTAAAATATTAAAATATTGAAAGAACTGGAATATGACATTCTATAAGGCAAAGGAGCTGGAACGACAAACAAGGATTAATTATCCAGGAAATTTGAGCATAATATTTCATGCAAGGAGATGGACATTCAATGAAATAAAGAATATCCGAATATTCTTGATGAAAAGGCCAAAACTCGATAGAAAATTTAATCTTCAAATTCAGATTTCAAGAGAGGCATAAAAAGGTAAACAGGGGGAAAAAATCTTGTTACTTAATATGGGCAAACTCTTTACATCCCTATAAGGGAAGATGATACTTGTAATTCTTGGGAATTGTATATTTATTATGAAATATAGAAGGGATATATACATAGACAGAGGAAGCAGGTATAAAGTAAATGATGTGATGATAGAAATGTGATTTAAGGGTGTGAAGGGGTTGTAATGGGAGATGTGAAAAGGAGGAAGCAGAAAATGGTAAATTATATCATAGGAAGAGGTACAAAATTATATTACAGTAGAAGGAAAGAGGGAAAGAGGATTAGCATTGTTTGATATTTACTCATCTCTGATTTGGTTCAAGGAGGGAACAACAAATCAGTTAAGTATAGAAATCTAACTAGCTCTATAGGAAGTAGGAGGGGAAGGGGGAAAGAAAAGAGAGGGGAGGCTAAAATAGCACCAATTTGTAACACAAATAGTAATCATACTTGTGAATATGAATGGGATGAACTCTTCCATAAAACGGAGATGGATAGCAGAATGGATTAAAAACAATAATCCAACAATATACTGTTTACAAATACACACAGGATAAAAGTAAAAGGTTGAAGGAGAACCTATTGTGCTTAATCTGATGTAAAAAAGCAGGGGTAGTAATCCTAATCTCAGATAAAGCAAAAGCAGAAATAGATCTAAGCAAAAGAGATAAGTAAGGAAACTATATCCTACTAAAATGCTCCATAGACAACGAAGCAATATCATTACTACACATATATGCTCCAATTGGTATAGTATCCAAATTCCTTGAGGAGAAGTTAAGGGAGTTACAGGAAGAAATAGACAGTAACACTATATTAGTGGGGGACCTCAACCTCCCCCACTCTTAAATTGATAAATCTAACCTCAAAATAAACAAGAAAGAAGTTAAGGAGATGAATAAAACTCTTGATAAGGTAGACATGATAAATCTCTAGAAAAAATTGAATGGGGATAGAAAGGAACATATATTTTTCTCAGTGGTACCTGGCACGTATACAAAAATTGATCATGTACTAGGACATAAAAGCCTGACAATCCAGTGCAGAAAGACAGAGATAGTCAATGCATCCTTCTCAGATCATAATGCAATAAAAATTATATGTAATAAAAAGTCATGGGAAGATAGACCAAAAATTAATTGGAAACTAAATAATCTAATCCTAAAGAATGAGTGGGTTAAACAACAAATCATAGAAACAATCAACAACTTCAATCAAGAGAATGACAGTAATGAGACAACCTACCAAATCTTACGGGATACTGCAAAAGCAATTCTTAGGGGAAGTTTTATGCCTACATAAATAAAACAGAGAAAGTGGAGATCAGTGGATTGGGCATGCAGCTAAAAAAGCTAGAACAATTGAAAACTCCCAAATAAATGCCAAATTAGAAAACCAAAGGAGAGGTTAATAAAATTAAAATTAAGAAAACTTTTGAATTAATAAATAAGAGTCAGTTTTATGAAAAAAATCAATAAAATTGATAACCCTTTGGTCACTTTGATTAAAAAAAAGAAACCAAATTACCAATATCAAAAATGAAAAGGGTGAACCCACTTCCAATGAGGAGGAAATTAAAAAAAAATTAGAAATTACTTTGCCCAACTGTATGTACATAAATTTGACAATCTAAATGAGATGGATGATTATTTCAAAAAACATAAATTGCCCAGATTAACAGAAGAGGAAGTTGAATATTAAAATAACCCTTCTCAGAAAAAGAAATTGAACAAGCCATCAATGAACTCCCTAGAAAAAAATCTCCAGGGCCCAATGAATTTACAAGAAAATTCTATCAAACATTTAAAGAATAATTAATTCCAATACTATATAGACTATTTGGGAAAATTAGAGGAGTCCTCCCAAATTTTTTCTATGATACAAATATGGTTTTGACACCTAAACCAGGAAGAGTCAAAACAGAAAATTATAGACCAATTTCTTCAATGAATATAGAAGCAAAAATTTTAAATAAGATTTTAGCAAAACAAATACAGTTTCTTATCATGAGAATAATACAGTATGATCAGGTAGGATTCATACCAGGAATGCAGGACTGGTTCAATATTAGGAAAACTATTAGCATTATCAATCATATCAAGCAAAACTAACAGAAACCACATGATTATCTCAATAGATGCAGAAAAAGCTTTTGACAAAATACAACACCCATTCATACTAAAACTGCTAGAGAGCATAGGAATAAAGGGAACTTTCCATAAAATAATAAGCAGTATCCCCCTAAAACCTTCAGCAAGCATTATATGAAAAGGGGATAAGCTAGATGTATTTCCAAAAAGATCAGGACATCAAGGATGTCCATTATCACCACTGTTACTCATTATGGTACTAGAAATGTTAGCTGTAGCAATAAAAGAAGAGAAAAATTGAAGGAATTAGAATAAGCAAAGGAGAAACTAAGTCATCATTTTGCAAATATGATGATATACACAGAGAATCCCAGAGAATCAAGTAAAAAAACTACTTGAAATAATAAACAATTTTGGCAAAGTTGCAGGCTACAAAATAAACCTACACAAATATTCTGCATTTCTATATATTACTAACAAAGCCCAACAGCAAGAGATAATAAGAGCAATCCCATTTAAAGCTAGGGTAGACACTATAAAATATTTGGGACTATATGAACACAATTACAAAACACTTTTCACATAAATCAGATCTAAGTAAGTGGAAAAACATCAGTTGCTCATGGGTAGGACAAACAATTAATAATAAAATGACAATTCTACTAAAATTAATTGACTTATTCAGTGCCAGACCAATCAAATTATCAGATAATTATTTTCTAGAGCTAGAAAAAATAATACTGAAATTCAGCTGGAAGAACAAAAGGTCCAGAATATCAAGGGAACTAATGAAAAAAAAATGCTGGGGAAGCTGACTTAGCTCTGCCAGATCTCAAATTGTTTTATAAAGCAGCAATTATCAAAACCACTTGGTACTGGCTAAGAAACAGAAGGGTAGACCACTGGAATATGTTAGGTACGCAAGACACATTAGTCAATAAATATAGTAATCTACTGTTTGATAAACCCAAGGACCACAGCTTCTGGGATAAGAACTCACTGTTCAACAAAAGTGGTACATGATCTAGGTATAAAGACTGATATTATAAACAAATTAGTGGAGCAAGGAATATTGTATTTATCATATTTATGGAGAAGAGAAGAATTTTTGACTAAACAAGAGATAGAAAACATTATGAAGTACAAAATGGGTAATTTTGATTACATTAAATTGAAAAGATTTTGCACAAGCAAAACCAATGCAACCAAGATTAGGAGGGAAGCAGAAAACTGGGAAAGAATTTTTGTAACTAGTGTCTGTGATAAAGGCTTCATTTCTAAAACATATAGAGAAATGAGTCAAAAGTACCAGAATACAAGTCATTCCCCAATTGATAAACAGTCAAAAGATATAAACAGGCAGTTTTCAGAGGAAGAAATTAAAGCTATCTATAGTCATATTAAAAAATGCTCCAAATCACTAACTGATTAGAGATATGAAAATCAAAACAACTCTGAGATACCACATCAAATCTATCAGATTGGTTAACATGACAAAACAGGAAGATGATAAATATTGGAGAAGTGGAACACTAATTCATTGTTGGTGGAGCTGTGAGCTGATTCAGCCATTCTGGAGAGCAATTTGGAACTATGCTCAAAGGGCTACAAAAATATGCATATTCTTTGATCCAGCAATACCACTTCTCAGATTGTATCCCCAAGATATCATAAAAGTGGGAAAGGGTCCCACATGTACAAAAACATTTATAGCAGCACTCTTTGTCTTGGACAAAAAATGGAAATCAAAGGGATGCCCGTCAATTGGGGAATGGTTGAATAAATTGTGGTAAATGAATATAATGGAATACTATTGTGCTGTAAAAAATGATGAACAGGATGACTTCAGAGAGTCCTGGAAAAACTTATATGAACTGATGCTGAGTGAAAGAAGCAGAACCAGGAGAACTTTATACACATCAACAACCACAGTGTGTGAGGATTTTTTCTGGTAGATGTAGAACTTCATTGCAATGCAAGGACTTAAAATATTTCCAGTGATCTCTTAAGGCAAAATGCCTTTCCATTCAGAGAAAGAACTATGGAATTCAATTGCAGAATGCAGCAGATCTTTTTTCTTTTATGTTATGTTTTGGTTCGTTTTATGATTTCTCCCATTCATTTTAATTCTTCTATGCAACATGACTAAGGTGAAAATGCATTTAATAGGAATGTATGGGTAGAACATATATAAAACTGTATGTCATCTCAGAGAAGGAGTAGGGAGGTAGGTGGGAAAGAGGTGAGGGAGAGGAAAAATATAAGATATATGGAAGTGATTGTAGAACAGTGAAAACAATTTAAAAATATAAAATCTTCAAAAGAAAAATATATTAATTAATTTCTCTCTTTTTGGTTTTTAACCATCACCTCCATAAGTCTTAAATTTTCTCCCTCCCTCCCCAAGATCGCATGCAATCTCATATGCATTCTACACATTCACTTTTATTAAACACATTTTCACCTTCGTCATTCAACCTACCTATCTAATCTTATCACACATTACTCTCCTTCACATTCTGATCCAACTTTTCCTGGGATACATCACTCTCTCTCTCAAGACCATGCCTTTCCATAGATTGTCCTCCATGCCTGGAATGCACTTCTTTGTCGTGGCTCTTAGAAGCTCAAGTTTTCTTCAAAGGTCAGTTTATGCACCATCTTTTCCATAAGACCCTTTCTTCATACCTCTAATTTCTTGTCTCTCCTCTCCTACAAAATCTACTTGTATTTTTTTCCCATATTCTTATACATGTGGTCTCCCAATAGAATGAATCATTTCCTCTTTTATAAGGAAATGTCAGTTTTTGGATCATTAACAAATACTCCGCTTAGCAGAATGTCATCATTGATGTTTAACAAATTATTGTTGATTGGTTTTCTTGCATTCAGGTAAAGTTACAGTGGACAAAAGCAGATGCTCAAACAAGAGATTTTCTTTCTTTTCCTTAATATGATAAACATATGAATTTCTTTTCAGTTCTTAAAACAGACATAAATATAACCTAGGTTCCTTTAAAAAATTTAATTTTAAAGATTATTAAAAAAAACCTCTTGAATTCTTAACTTTAATTTTCATTTCCTCTAATCAAGGAAGGAACTTTATTAACTACTCCACAAAGACTCCCCTACATTTGAAATCAACCTGAATTGATTATATTTGCTTCCCTTGCAACTCTGTACTTTTGGGCTCAACATTGATTGTTCTCCCTTTGGGAACCTTCCATGAAGAAGATACTTGTCTTTTGGACCTCAGTGATGCCTCCACTGGGCTTTAGGTAATCCTTCACTGATGTTGTAGTTACCTTGTTTCTTGTCCTGGAACTTTCAATGACTTTAGGTACCCTAAAAATCTTGTTTTCTTCCATGAGTCATTTCTGTCCCAACATGTTCAGTAGCTGGTTATTGACTGGCTCTGGTCTTAAGTGAAAGTCTGTGTCTTCAGATATGATTCTAGGCTCCTACCTGGTCCTATTCTCACTAACAGCCTTGTGCTTTCATGTTAGGGACTACCCATATAAAAGTCTATTTGCACTTGATTGGTTCCTTTCAACAAAGAACAGTCAGACAAATATCTCTCTGTAATTCAAGCTCACGTTCCCTCTTAGACGTTTTCATTCACTCAAACATTTTTTTTCTCTTTTTTTTTATTTTTTTAATTTTTTTTTATATAAATTTATTTAACTTTTTACATTCATTTTCACAAGATTTTGGGTTCCAAAATTTTCTCCC
>CM053773.1:90862366-90881416 GCA_028658325.1 Potorous gilbertii | reverse complement strand
ACAAATGGGGAGAAAATTTTGGAACCCAAAATCTTGTGAAAATGAATGTAAAAAGTTAAATAAATTTATTAAAAAAAAAAAAGAATATATTAAATTGTAAGTTCCAAGACCTGTGACCTACTGCCTGTGAAATTGACAATACAAAGAAAAATACGGAAAGATTTATTTTTACACTGGTTGTTCAACATATGAACTCTCTTAGACAACCCTGTTTGTTTGTTTGTTTTAGTTTGTTCTCAGATTTCAATACTGTTTAGTTTGTTTTTAGAAATATTTTGAGCTCATATCTTTTAAAAGGTGTTTTATATTTTGCTACATGGTCTATTAGTTGGTGCAGCATTCACAACTCATCAGAAGGAAGCAAGGGTGAAAACTCATTCAGACTATCACAAGGCAGTTCTGCCAGAAAAATGAGTCACTCACTGACTCCACATGATTACTTCTAGGTTTCTTCCCAAACAACTAAGGTTAGTTTTCAAAGCATAGTCCAGATTTTAATACAACCACCAAGGCTGCCAGAGCACTCAAGAAAGATATTCAGTCCTTTAACAAAGTGGGTTTGATCAGAATGGTGCCTGATGTACATTGTGGTAAATGTGGTAACATTTCTTCATCTCCCTCTTCCTCTGATGCTCTCTCCTTTGTTTGCTCCTTCCACCACCAGCTAAAGGGCAAAGGCCAGGATCACATATTTCAGATCTGGATGGGACCCTAGAGTCCATCAATTTTACAGATGAGGATAGTGAGGCTGAGGCAAGTTTAATGAATTGCCCAGGGTTGTACAGCTAGCAAATCTTTCAGTATGATTTGAACTCAGGTCTTTCTGATTCCACTCAGCTCTCTATGCACTGTGAATGCTTGTTGTTATTTATCATTTGCTTGTTGTTCAGTGAGTTTATTTCTTGCTCCGGTTCCTGAATGATGATCTTCAGCTTTCCAAGCCCTCATTGTAATTAATCAGTGAACAATTATTCAATAAATTATCTCCTATTTCCCCAGTTCAATAGTAAGTAGTGTTGTAGACATCAAAAACAATATGACCAAGTTGATGTCCTTAAAGTTACATTCTTGGGTCCAGTCTGGAATCCCATACCAAACTGCCCTCCTCAATCCATATCTTCTGCTGTCCATACCTTGAAGATGCTATCTTCCTTATATTACTGAAACCTGTAACATCTCTCCTTTCCCCAGAGTCAGGCTCTCTAATAATTCCATTAATATAAATAAACAAATCTTGCATTGATGCTCTCTACTTTCTTTTTCTCCTTTCTTTTCTTTTGGCATTCTCTTATCACTAGTTACTTCTATCATATTCCCCTCAAAGTAAAAAAAAGAGAAAAAGTCAGCTTGGCTCTCTCTCTGTCTCTGTCTCTGTCTCTGTCTCTCTCTCTCTCTCTCTCTCTCTCTCTCTCTCTCTCTCTCTCTCTCTCTCTCTCACACACACACACACACACACACATACACAGTTCATACAATTAAACAAAACAAATCCACATACATTGGTCATGTCCAAAAGCACCTGTTTCATTCTATACTCCTAGTACATCACTTCTCTGTAAGAAATGAATAACATACTTCACTGTCTGTCCTCTGGAATCATGCTAATTCTCATAAGTGAAGTGCATCAGACTATACAAACAGGAAAGATCAGAATACAATGATCAGAATTCTTAAATATTTTAAAATTACTTTTCTTTGGAATGCTTGAGTCAGAATATACATTGTTCTCTTGGTTCTATTTACTTCATTCTTATGGCAAAAAAAATTCCTTTACATTGACATATCACAATTTGTTCAGATGCTCTCCAATTGTATAAGAGGTAATCTTATAGTAATCTAATATAACCTCTTAGTTCTAGTTCTTCCCCTTCCCTTCCCCTACTTAATATCCCCATAAGGATAACCAGGTTTGTTTTGCTTGCAGTTATTCCTTCCCTGATATCATCTTCCCTCTTAACCCTGCTCCTTCCTCCCTTACTTCCCATCTCTGTTCATCTGTCAATTGAGTTTGATATATTTCTACACAAAAAGTTTCTATATGTGCTCAAGCTTTTGTCTGTCAGTAGTGAGTAAGGTTCATATAAATCCTATTCTGCCTCCTTCTTTTCTGTTTGTATAGTCTGATGCACTTCACTTATGAGAATTAGCAAGTTTCACCTCCTTCTTCCTTTCAATGCTGCTCTATGCTTCCTTTTCCTCTTCCTTCTTTACCCCTTAATGAAAAGCTGAGAAAACTCTAAAGCCCACACTTGGAGGGGGCTCCCACACATATTTTCTCCAGGGTGTCATCTATTTTCTATAACAGCTGATCTGTGCTGAGGAGAATAATCAAAATGACAAGGCAGACTGGGAGGGGAGCTTCTACCTGGCGAGCAAAAGGTTCTCTTTGTACTTCTATTCACAAAAGACGGGACAATACCAAACTCATGGCTAAGTGGTATGTATAATGTCATTAGGGGAAGGGAACCCTGATTCAACAAAAATATCTGCAAGGTGTTCTGCTTAATAGAAGAGAGAGTGAAAGAGAGAGAGAGAGAGAGAGAGAGAGAGAGAGAGAGAGAGAGAGAGAGAGAGAAGGAAAGAAAGAAAGAGAGAGGAGATAGAAAGAAAGAGAGAGAAAGAGGAGACAGAGTCAGAGAAAGAGATAGACAGAGTGAGATAGAGAAAGAGGAGAGAGATGGAGAAAGAGACAGAGATAGAGGAGGTACTATTTATTATATGTAGTCTACAGGTATCCTACATCATATGATCTAGATATCATATACATATATAGACATATGTGTATATGTATGTATGTATAAGTATGCATATGTATATAAACATGCATATATATACACCCAAACACACACATACATACAGATAGATTATCAAGATAATTAGATTACAAAGAGAGGATAGATAGACACATATAACTATATGCATTGAAAAAGACAGAAAGAAAAAGATAAGGAAAATATACACATGTATAAACATCCCTAGGATAGCTTATAAACGGATTTAGACACTGGTGACTTTGATGTATTACTACAGTGTCACATAGCATCACAGCCTCCAGCCCTGGGCCCCGAGTACCTGTATAAGCTATGCTTTTCCTGGTAGACAATAGCATTCTCTAATGTCCTCACTCTCCTCCCACCCACGCAAAGGTTAGCTTCTTTAAATGTAGCAGAAAAGTCCCAAGCCATTCTCACTGAAGCAGTGACATTTATTTTCCCCATCAAGAGTCATTCCTTCATCACTATTTCTTTTTAACCCAATAAGAGATGAATCCAGTGCTATCTAGATCTTGGATACTTTTGCAATGAACTTTGAAAGTCTAAGACTGGTACATTCTCAGTACTTTATGGAGTCTAGCCCTCAGTACAGCTAAGCTGGAGAGGAAATATATTTTCTCAAAAACAAGAGGATCTATCTCTCTCTCTCCCTCTTCCCCCCTCCCACTGTTTTTCTATACATATGTATTAAAATACAATACCTTAGAATTTCTATTGGCTAACATATTTTATATATTTAATAACTTCAAAGCGAAAATAAACATTTAGGAAAAGGAGGCTAAAGCATCTCAAACCTTAGACAGAAACAGGGAGTTTAAAGTAGAAATTTACTTTGGATCCCTTGAAGGGGGTATTAAAAACATGACAAGAAGATTTTTATTGGTTGTGTTCTAGTCATCTCATCCTCCCTGATGCAAGAATTTCTGCATCACTCATAGTGGCATGATGCCTGGCATCTCATACTGCCTTCTCTCAACCTTCATTCTGAGTCATTTCTGCCCCTTATGGCTTCTCAATTTCATTATCTTACATGGGATGACTGTTTAGTGTGTCTTCTTTCCACAAGGCATCTCAACTAAAAGACAGAGAAGGGGAAGGGGAAAGAAAGGAGAGGAGAAGAAATGGGAAGGGATAAGTAGTATAATGGCATAGTGGATAGGAACCTGAAGTCAGAACTGGTTTGAAGTCCTACTTCTGCAACACGCTCTGATGTGACCTAGAACTTACCCTCTCAGTGATCCCAGAAAACTGTCGTTATAAACTTCAGTGAAAGAATGCAAGGCCCTCCCTCGTAGCTCCTTATGTTAATGAAATCCTAGACCTGTTCAAGGTAATAACAATAGTAGCTACCTACACGTTACAAATATTATATATGTAGATTTGTAAGGAGACAGAGTTTTTAATTGCTGCGAAACGCTGAGAAAATATCCAGAAACTAAATGCCATTTGGAACCTCCACCTATGTAGATACTCAGGCTCAAGGAGCCAGCCTCACATTTTCTATGTCCTTTTTCCTTTGAGGAAGGGACCAGCTATGACATCCTGTGAGATTCTGCTTCATTTAAATCCCTTTAGAACTATGAGTCAGGTGACCATGTGAAACAACAACGCCATAACAAGTTAAAAGTAGGTGTATGTAGTGTTAATGAAATTTTCTGAGATTCTGAAAAAGAATATAAAGGAAAAGAAAAAGTACAAACAGGTGTTACAGGAAATGAAGACAAACCAGAAGGTAGTGCTGGTCTCTCAGTATGTTAACACACACACACACACACACACACACACACACACACATACACACCAGATTTCCTTTATTTGGGAAAAGTAGTGGCTTCTTGTGAAAAATTCTGAGTTATAGGCTGGAATTCTTACACTTACTGCTTATGACCTAGAGAGTCTCTCTGAACTTCAGTTTCTACATATACAAAAATAGGAATAATTATCTACCTATCCGCGGAAGAGGGTAATCCTGAGGAAAGGAACTTATTATTATTTTTCATTCCGCTCAATGAGAAATATTTCATGCTATTTTTCTCAAATAAGTGTCAAAATAAATATCAACCTGCAAAAACACCATAATGCCTTAAAGGTCCAAGACTCCACAATCTTTTCTGAAGCTTTGGGAGCTATTAAGCCACTCTTTTACTTGGAACTGGAAGAGAAAAAGCACGCGTTATATAACCCGTACGATTGAGTCTCTAAGAAGTGATTGTTTCTTCTGTCAAAGCCCAAAGTTCACTATCTTTCTGAAGCTTCTCAGCCTTTCCGATCAGGCAGTGAGGAAAATGTCATACTACTTTCCTGCAAGCATTTTCCTATTACTATTAAGTGAAACAATGATCTTGGAAGACATCAGCCTGACAGCTCCAGAGACTGAGATGCTCTGATTAAGCAAAGGAAAGGCCAGTACTGGTGGCAGTCGGGCAGGCTCCTCACTGCCCAGATCCAGAGCAAAAGAGTCTCAGCGAAAGTACAGATTTGCCTCCTGTCCTTTCTGCTGAGGCCATGGAATACTGTCCTAATTAGGGCCTACTGTGATGCAAGCTACTGAGGCAGATTTAAACCTGATCTAAAATGGCCAGTCATAGCAGTAAAGGGCCATTAAGTTGTTTGGACTCTCATTCTCCATTGCCTTAATCAACCCTCAAATCAAAGGACTCTGAATTGATTGCCAGCCCCACTATGCATTGCTTCTCTGAAATGTTCATAATAGCTCCAAAACACAAGGTTACTTTTTGTACTGTTATGGCTATTTGTGGCTGTGCTTTTCTATCCTCTGACATTTCAGGGTAGCCTGCATTGATAAGGATTTCTAGTGCGGTTACAGAGGGATGAAGTTTTGAGCCACAGCAATGCTGGCAGATGTTCTAGCAAATGATAAAAGTCTTGGGGTGGGGGGGATATGGATTAGAGTCTTTATGCAGCCTAAAATACAAATACTTGGAACATCAATCAATTAATCAAAAAGTACATGTCAATATATTCTAGGCACTTGTGTCAGACTCTGATAACACTGGAACAAAAATGAAACAAAACCTACCCTAAGGGGGATTACAGTTTAGTAGGAAAAATAACATGTACAATATAAATATATGCAAAATAAATCAATTAATTAATCACCAAGTGTTTGAGTTTCTTAATAGTTATTTTAATTTTCCAATTGCATGCACAGTTTTTAACATTCATTTAAAAATTTTTTGAGTTCCAAATTCTTTCCCTCTCTCTCCCCTCCTCCATCCCTGAGATGGTAAGCAATTTACTTATTTTTTACTATGTGTAAAACACTGGTGGGTGTGATGATACAAAGATAAAAACAAAGCAGTCTCTATTCTCAAGGAGATTACATTGTATTAGTGAAAATGTGGATATATATACATACTAATACATATACACATATATGTATACATATATACATATATATGTATTAATAGATACAAAATAAATATATGGTGATTTCCTTTGGAGAAAGTGTCTCTAGCAAGTGGCTGAAATTAGCAATAGCCTCATGTAGATAGGGATATTTGAAGAAAGCTGTCTTCTCTAACCACATACATGAGCTGAAAAGGATAGTCAGAAATCAATACAATTATAACAATGATAGTTAATCTTTATATAAGCACTTTAAGTTTTGCAAAGCACTTCATATATATCATGTCACTTGATGGCCACAACAGCTCTGTAAAAGAAGTATTTTCCGGTTTGTTTGATTCTTTTTCTTGGTAGGGGCAAAAGGTGGTAGTGAGACCCATAACTTCATCTATGTGGGGAAGTCCTGGTGGAAAAATTCCATCTCTTGATGCAGATCAGCATCGCAAACATCATCTCTCTGTTTTAGAGAATTTACTGGAGCAATCAAAGTTAAGTGACTTGCGAGCATATATCAGGTCTTCCTTATTCCAAGCTCAAACCTATATTCAAGATAGCAACCCCTGACTAGCTTCACCCAGAATGACACAATTACAAAGTGGCATAGATGGGATTTGAACACAGCTCACAGGTCTTCCTTGGTGCCCACTCCAGCACTCTCCATACTACATGCATGTTTTCCTAATCATTAATGGCCCAGAGTATGCACACATGCCTGCACACTCATAAAGATACATAAACACAGACATCTACACCTAGACCAGATTTAGTAATAACTCTTTGTGGGGTGGCTGTCCCACTTCAGGATCATCACTTTCGGAAAACTCCTAGTGAGAAAACTCCTTCTACCTATGAATATAAATAATTGATTTATTTTTCCACCAAAGGGATATATGGGGTATTCAGAGAGGGTAGGACCTCTGGTCTGAGAGACCCCAAGCCCTTTTCAGGGCTGCTCATCAGTCTTTGGTGTTCACCTTTCATCCAACTCTCACCTGTCCTTCAAGAAGCTGTAGCATGCACAGCAGCCACCTCTTGGTAAAAATCATTTTGGCAAATGGGCTAAACCAGGTTGAGGGTAACCAAAAGACCTCAAACTCTTAGTGAATCAGGGATATGTCTACCCCGAGCATGTAAAGACGGTCCCAGGCAGAATGGGTAGATGAGAACAATTTGTTCCAACAGTCATGAAGATATCTGAAGCAGGTGCTATTATAAAGTACTTCAAGCTTTGTTGGACATCAAAGATGCCAAGGTCATTTACTGCATCTTTGGTCATTGCTAGTCATCTTGACTTTTGTCCTGCCACCGAACTTCAATGACTTCACTGGAAGGTAGAGTAAGGTTAATAACTTTGTTTAACTCTGACTCTTTTAATTCCAATTCACAAGTCAAGACATCACCCTATGATATCATTGGTCCTCTTCCAAAACACAAGATAAACACTATCTACCATAATAATCATCGTTGTTTTTAAATCAAATTTGAATCTTGAATGTCCTGAGTCTACCTCCACTGCTATGTTGGGAACTGATGGAAAAGAACTCAGCCACAGTCACATTTCTGTTTGTTGTTGTAAGCAATACTCCTACAAAGCTGAGAGAAATTAATCTGCTTATAACACCTTTATTATAACTCACATAGGGCTTAATATTTAGATATTGGCAGTAGGTGGTCATCCTTTTGGATGGGAGAGCCTTGCTAAGTTTTTACCTTTGGAGAGTTTGGAACTCTGGGAATCTTCATTTTGTGGGATGTCTAATTTGAAGCCAGTTCAAGGTTATGTTTGGGGGAGAAACGTGTGACTTGAAATGAGAAGAAAATGACACTTGTAACTAAGAACTGTGGGCAGGAATACCTGCTTTGGGGACAGGACAGGTTTTTGCAAGCCTAATGATTTTTTAAAGGTTAATGAGAATGACATGACATGCTGATGAGGTCTATGGCAAGACAGCTGTGGAAAGCTCCATGACATGTCTGAGTGTGGCTGGGGCAGGGAATGACTCCCAAGGGGTTTGGTGTGACCTTACTGGTGAATGCCCAGTTCTCCTCTTCAAAGCAATATTCTTGGCAGATATAGTAAGCCTCACTCAAACACAGAATTTCAGAACTGGGAGTCATTTTGCAGACCTTTTAATCCCATTCAAACCTAAATAAGAATCCCTTGCACAATGTACTTGACAAGTTATTATCTAACATTTGTTTGATGGCCTCCAGTAAATGGAATCCACTTCCCCCATTATGGAGCATGCCATTCTTCTTGGGGGAAAGTTCTAATTCTTAAGAACCTTGAATTAACATCAAACTTAAATTTGACTCTTGGCAGTTTCTGCCCATTGTTACTTGTCCTCTCCTCTTGGTCATAATAGAACAAGACTAGTACCTTTTCTGTGTAGAAGTCATTCAGATGCTTGAAGGTGGGTATCATGCCCACCTAAGCCTTTCTTTCCTGCATCTAGGCATCACCAGCTCTTTCAATTGGTCCTTATCTGGCATGGTGTCAAGGCCTTTTAGCAATCTGGTTGCCCTCCTATAAGTGTTCCCCAGTTGATGAATTATCTTACTAAACTGTTTACACAGAAATGAATTCAAAACTTTAATGTGAATGTGCAGAGTTCAATGGTGCTGTTATCTTATGCCTAGATGTTAGGCCTTTCAAAGCAGCTATTGATTGCATTTGCTTTTTTCCTGCTATATCACTACTTTTGTCTATAACAATCTTGTCTTCCATAAAAATAAACCTCCAGATCTCAGTTTCCAAGCCATGGGCCTGCGAATTGAGGAAATGTTATGTTTCTTGTCCTAGACAAGAGTAGATTGTTATTGCATTGCTTTGAGTCACTCTGTACCATTTATCCATTGCATTGTTGTCTGGGTCCACTATCAGTCAACTTCCTATTCTAGAACAAGGGTTTTAATGCTTCCATCACAGCCCTTATTTTTCAGTGGGTCAGACCACCAACCATGGGGTAACACATAGGAATAATGTGGAAAGGGCTATTCTTATTTCTTAACTCAGGGCACTATTCCTTGGCACCAAAGAAGGAGTTGCACAGACTGATAGGTAGCTGGCTCTTCCTCTGAGTTCTGTCCAGACTCTCTAATGGGCATCCATCCAGGCCTTGGTATACAAATTCCTTCTGCCCTCAATTTCACTGTCTCATTCCCAGCAAACAGAAGATTGTAGTCTTCCCAATTCACTCATTATCAATTCATTTATTCATTATATTATAATTTATGGCACTCCTGTGGGGTGCCTGGAACTATACCAGGGACTATGAGATAGAGATGCACAGCCTAGAAAACACATGGGCTCCCCTCAGGGAGTTTATATTCTATTATAAACAAAACAGACTATCCTAAGCTAAACTATAGTGTAAAATAGGTTCTTGAAATGATAACATATGCATCATAGATAACGGGAAATATGATCACATGTAGCATATACTATTCTCTGAATATGACAATATTCTGAAATAGACTAAACTTTGTATGTTCTTTAAACATTAAATCAGTATAACTCACCCAGTGACTAAAGAAGGGTATAGGAAACCTTCTACAGAAGTATATCCAGATGAACTGCACACGGTAAAATGCTCAGCATTGATCTCAAAACAGTAAATTCTCTGTCACTTAGCATGGTTTGGGAAATAGGACATTCTGCTTTAGAGAGAGTTACCATGTATGTCTTGTGAGGAGAGGACACTTACCATAGCAATGAAGCCCTGAGATCAGCAGCGTGTTTATGTGGAGTACTGACAGTGGGTCGAGTAGAACGGGGATCGAACTACCAACCTGTCATCCTTTACTCCTCTGAAAACAATTGGTTCAGCCAGAAGTCCACTGTGAAATTCTAATCAAGACCACTATTAGATTCCAGTCCCCTGGCTAGGGATTCTTGCCAAATATGGATTACTATACTATAACTAATTTGAACAAAATAAAATCCATTTAACTTTAAACTTACCTTGGATGTGATTTAATCCCTCTATCTAACTCGATGATGCAGAAGGCATCTCTGAATTTTGTGATGACACATGGCAATAATAGTCACTCACATTGAAAAGGTACCAAAAGGTCTACAAATGGCTTTCATTGTAATAACACTGGGAAGGTAGTTATTGCAAATATTACTATCCTCATTTTATAAAGGAAGAAACAGAGGCTTTGAAAGGGCGATTCCAAACAACCAGCTACTGTGTCCAAAATGGGATTTAAACCCAAATAACCTTGCTCCAAAATCAACACTCTATCACCTGCTATATCTTGCCTCTCTGATGATGAATGCTGGTCCTCACTGCATCAAAGATGTACAAAAGTTCCAGTTATAGAAAAGCTTCAGCTAATAGAATATGGGATGGCAGAGCCTTCATTGTTCTATTAAAGTTCATTCATGGTAACCCCAAGGCAATAGAACCATAGGCTTTTGAGTCTCAGAAAGAAAGAAAAAAAATTGCAATACAGGGATGTGGGTAGAGAAATAAAACTTCTCTGAATTTCTTTCCCTTGGATTCATAGAAAATCAATAGCCTTGATGATAAATTAGAAAATGAAACCTTTTTCAATTGGCTAATTGGAACTGGACTGGCAATAGTTTTAAGTCTGTAAAATCCATGGATTGCTTTGGGGGTGAGAAATCACAAAATAGGATGCAGTCAGTTTCATCAGTAATAATGTTGCTAACTTCAAATCATAAAAAAAAAACTGTCAATCTACAGTACTGAATAACAAGATGTAAAATTTAATCAACTCTCAGTGATATGCAGTGTGAGCTGATAGAAATCAAAAGCTGGATTAAGGTTTGGGGGTCAAAAGGGCAAAGTGAAAGTTCCCTGAAGACCAAGTGAAAGAAATATCACTTTGAGTGGAATATCGGATGGAACAATAGATATAAAGAGTCACAGTTTCATAATCTCAGTCCAGCCAGTTAATCCTATCAGGCATCAGTATTGATTTACATTCCACATTTAACTTTCTTAGCTTCTGTCAAATTTAATGCATGTTGATGCAGATATTGATTTCCTCAGAAAAAGGAAATTAACAGGACATTGTCCAATTTTGACCTTTACTTAATGAGCCATGTAGATATCAAAAAGCTCTTTGAAACTTTCTGAGTTACACAGCTTCAGAGACAATCTTGCGAACTGATAAATAGAAGAAAATCAAACTTTTAATGATTTTAAAATCTCATAATTACTACAGAGATTGGACTCAATAGAAATCCAAAAGGAGACAGTCCTTCCTCCATATTCCAAGCAATGAAAATTCTTCAATGGCTCACAGTATGTGGAAAATGGGATACATCTACTTGTAATTCAAATACCATCTTTTACAAGGCCCTGAGGGAAGTTTATTTAATAGAAATTCTGAATAAAACCTCTGGCCGGGTACCTTTGTGTCTAAAAATAAACCCCAGCACATGTTTGTTTAAAACCCTGCTACTGGAAAAAACTCTTCGTTCATTTCTATTCTCTTTCCCTTTAAAAATCAGTATCAGAACAATGAAAGCAAGTCACATGCATTTCTGCTCCTTGACTGCTTCTTGATATTTGGTACCTTCTTAAGTATGAGTTTTGTTTAGACTTCTGGACTAGGGTCATGATGATCTCTAAAATAAACCCAATAGATGCCTGAATTTTCTAAGAAAATACACCTACAAACCCATAAAAGGGCAGAGGGGAAAGGCAAGGGATAAAATATTTCACAATATGGTCACTTCCCAGAATTACATGCAGCACAGAAATTTCTGCTATGTTAAAATTGGCAGAGCATCAACAACTCCTCAAAACCCATGGGGTATTTCTTAAAAATATGGATATATTTTTGTTATGTTAGAGGTTTACTTGCAATGATGGGCTATAACAGAATTATGTACAGGATATTGATAAATGGTTTGTAGCCAGGCAAGAAAATGGGCCAAAACCAATTCATCATGGCTGAAGATTTTTTTTTAAAAATCCATTTGCATGTTTGTTTCACCCTAAATAAAAGTAACATTTTACTTCTTCCTTAACTTTGCTAGAACAACATTATTATGGTACATTATGCGGGAGAAAATTGTAAGTGTACCACATTTGAATCAAATCCAAAATAAGAAATATTCAAATTTACATGAAAGGCAGGTTAATAAAGATTAGAGAAAGGGATCTTATAGGATCATTTGAATCAGCTTTAAATAGATAAGGAAGGTATTATTATTGTAACAAAAGAAGTTATACCATATAATTAATATGTGCTATATAATTACTATTAATTATTAATAGACTTGATTAATAATAATTATTGTTAATAATTATACCATATAATTAAAGCTTTATAAAGCACTTTCCTTACAATACCAGGGAACCTATTATTATATCCATTTTACAGATGAGAAAAATTAATTTGCCTAATATCACACAGCTAATAAGGGAAAGGGGCAGGTAGGTGGTACAGTGGAAAAAGACTCATCTTTGTGATGCCAAATCTGACTTTAGACACTTACTAGCTGTATGAACCTGATCAAATCATTCAACTCCATCTGCCTCATTTCCTCACTTGGAAAATGAGCTGGAGAAGGAAATGGCAAACCACTGCAGTGTCTTTGCCAAAAAAACCCAAATAGAGTCACGAAGAGTTGGACACAACCCAAATGACTGAACGACAATAAGGTAAAGGGAGCAAGGACTCACCTCAACTTCTACCTAAGGCAGTGTTGTTTTGTCGTTATTGTGGTTGTTGGGGGTTTTTTTGTGTTTTTTTTTTTACTAAACATACCAAGCTGCCTTAATTAGGGATAATTATTTAACTACTGATATATCTGTCAAATTGTGTTTGTCCTTTTTTGCTGAAGAAGACTATGCCATCAGAGAAATGATGACATGACTTGCACTTGCTTTTGTTTTGAGTGAGGGAGGACTGTGCAAGGTCACCAGCCTCACTTCTCCTCCAGAGCCATCTGAATCCAGTGACCAGATATTCATCAGGATGCCTGGAGATGACCCAGAATGCATCTGTCAAGTTATAAAAGTATCAATAATACATCTCCATACGAATTTGCATAATTAATTTAAATGTGCATAAATTCAAAATAAAATTGATTCTTATACACATTTCAGGAGCACAATAAAAACACGGCATCAGAATATCAACATTATTGTTTTACATCACAATTTTAAACAAGCATACCACTCAATACTTTTCAAGGGATCATATTTAAAACCCTTCTCTTTCTCTTTGTTATATACCGAGCAAAGCCAAACATTTGTTACATTAGCTTTTAAGGTCCTCTGTAATCTGGCACTATCCTAGGTAGCTAGATGGAACTGTAGATGGGGCACTGGCCCTAGGGGAAGGAAGACCCAACTTCAAACTTGATGTCAGGCTCTTACTAACTACATGATCCTGGACAAGTCACAGCCTCTGCTACCTCAGTTTCCTCAGTGGTAAAAGGGGAAACAAAATAGTGCCTTCTTCAGAGTTTTCATTGGATCCCAGGATCAAATGAGATAACATTTGAGAAGTGATAGTATCTGACACATAATAGGTGATTTGGAAGCAAATAAGCCATTTTAAATAGGCAGAAGGGAGAGAGAACATTCTGGGATTGGGCATAAATACAAAGACAAAATGATGAGAAATAGAGTATAGTATGTGAGGAGCAGCAGTAGGCCAGTAGGATTTATTTATAGAGTGCATACAGAGGATTAATATACAAAGAAGTCTGAAAAGGCAGGAAGGTACCTCCAGTTCACAACTGTGAAGAGCTTTAAATGCCAGGCAGAGAAATTAATTCAGGGTGTTTTTTCTGTATTTGATTCTAGAGATAACAGGGAGCCAGTTAAGTTTATTGAATAAGTGAGGGTTACATGGTAATACTCATGATTTATGAAAATAATTTTGACTACTTTATGGAAGATGAATTGAAGTAAGGAAAGATTTTAGGAAGAAAGATCAAATAGGAGGCTAATGCCATAATCCAGGGAAGAGACTGAGAAAAAAGGAAACATATATGAAAGATGTTGTAGATAAAAATGACATGATTTAGCAACTGAATGGATATAGGTAAATCATTCTCATAAAGATTTTATCTAGATGATGAAGTAAATATATGAGTTGGAAGTCATCGATTTTCTACATTGGATAATTACATTTTCCTTGATTTCTCCCCTGCCATTCTTTTGGCATCTTTGAGATAACTTTTTTACAAGCTATTTTTTACAGTCTTAATTATGAGATCCATCAATACTTCCAAGACTGCGATTCTTCCTACACATATTTTCTCAGTGTGCACTTGTTTTTACATAATCACTCTTCCAAATTTTATCTTAAGTGATATTTCTACTTCCTTATATAATATTTTAGGGGCTGGGAAGTTAGATTACAAATGTACAATTTCCAATATCATTGATTATGAATATATATATATATATGGGGGGAGGGGTAAAATAATATTGGCAAATCTGTTCCATTTTCCATCTTTTTGATTTTAGATGCTCTTGCTGTATTGTATAGGACAGTCAGATCACTAAACCATAAAGGAACCTCAGCTACCATCTAGTCCAGGATTTCTGTCTCAGACATCCCTGCATCCCCAAGACTTCAGTGCTTAGATTTCAGTGGATCTGTGGACTTGGATGAGAAAAAAAAATACATCTTAATTTTCACAAACATCTAATTAATACTAAAATTAAATTTAAATGAAAATATTTAAAATTTCCTTCAATTATTAATACAGTCAACAAAAATTCATAGATGGGTTACATGCACTTCATCAAACTGCCAGTGGGGTCTACATGCAAAAAAAAAGCTTGAGAACTCTATTTTCCAGGAGATTATTTATTTATATTCATATTTTATTATTTACTTATAGTATTTTTATATTTACATCATTTTTACTTATATTATTGAAGGGAAATACATATTAAAACATATCTGATAAGCTGTTGTCAAGACTCTACTTGAAGACTTCCAACTAAGAATAATCTATTATTTCTCAAGGCACTTTAATCTCCTCTTATAGAGCTTTAATAGTTAGGAGATTTATTTGTCTGTTTTTCATTTCTGTTTTCTGATACCAGGTCTAAGATTATTTCTCCACCACTCCCACCCACTGATCCTGATTGTTTAACTCTTGAACCAAATGGAACAAGTTTGGTAAATCAATACAGAGTAGTCCTTCCATACTTTGAAAATGGCTATCTTGTCCCCTGCACTGAGTCATCTCTTCTCCAAGGTAAACATGCCCAGTTCCTTCATGTGATCTTCATATGACATGTCTTAAAGAACCTTCATCATCTTGAAAACCCTCCTCTGGATACTCTGCAGGTTATCAATGACCTTCCTAAACTGTGGTGCCCGAAAAGAACATAATGCTACAGGTGAGGTCTGACAAGGCCAGTGTAAAGTGGGAACATTACCTCCCCATTCCAGGGAGGCTACATTCCACTTCATGCATCTTAATACCAAATTAGCTTTTCTTTCAGTTGCAAAAATCACATTCCTAATTCACAGCAAGTTTGCAATCTACAAAACCTCCACATATTTTCCCCAAATAACTGCTTTCTTCTATTCTTCCATTTCACACAAAATTTTCTGTGGACTTGCTTTCTTTATTTCCCTCACTTGTAGTATTTTACAAATAAAAGAACACACTAAATTGTGGTCTTTGTTATCCATACAGCTACGCTGGACAAGGGGTTCCTATGCTCATCTGGCTTTGTTATTGTGGGAATTGCTTAATATAGGTTTTTTTCCTTCCAGGTGATTGCAATAATCAAGATTAATATATTTGCTCCTTTCTGGTCCCCTTTTTGGGGGTGGGGGTTTAAGGGAAAACATTGACATCTCATTGGTATAGGTCAGTTTGAAGTTATTTACAATTATATAGAGTTTCATCTTATCTTCAATATTTCCTTTAAATTTAGGTTGATTTTAGGTTTGTTCTGATGGTCTGGCTCTATGTATACAGTTGATAGTATCAGAGTAATTGGTCAATAAATGTTAGCCTTTATCCTGGATCTTGGTCTTTCTACCAATTGTATTTCCTTATTAATTTGGAAGAATTTTCTGACAGTGAGATATTACACATTTGAATGTATTACTGAGAGAGGCTATAGAATCCAAAGATCTAATAAGAAACCACCAGCTAGTCACAAGCCTGGCATGGTATCGATACAATCCTGCCTCAAACTAAGGGGGTAAGCTAAATAATGAAACCAGATCCTTTCTACTTCTAAGACTTCACAATTTTATTTTGAGAATTCATGAAAAATATAATACCACATTCAGGAATTATGAAGTGTAACCATTTAATCTCAAAATAATAATGGTACACTACAAAGCAACATCGTATAGTGTGTTGAGTTCTAGGGTTTGAAGTCAAGAAGACGTTGGTTCATATCTGCCTTTTGCACTTGCTAGGTATATCTTCCTTGACAATCTAATACGTTTCAAGCAATTGTCCAGGATTTATCTGTTAAGTCAAAAGTAGAGAGCAAATTGAGTTGTTAGAAGGATCTCCCACATTGGGTTCAAACGCTCGCTCTACCACTTTGGAGAAAATATTTAACTTCTCTAGGCCCCAGGTCTTCATCTATAAAATGAAGGGGCTGTATTAAATGACTTCTAATATTGTTTCCAGCTTTAAAAATATGCCCCTTCTTGTATTCATATAATAAAACAGTTATGGGGTATTTTCCCCCTACACAGAGCTCAGAGAGTTACTGCAAAGTAACACATTTCCATGATGTATATGTGTGCCACACATATTATTTACATTTCAAGAAAAGAAAGGTTTTATTACTTGTAATATAATAAATATCCATTACTTTTAATTTTTCAGCCCTCACATGCAAAGGGTTAGAACTTATATAATGGGTAAAACTATATCAGTATAGATCTTAGAATTGTGAGAAATCTACCCAGATCATCTGGGTTGTTCTCCCAGTTGGAGCTGATACCTCCATCTGCTAGAAGGATGGGGAAATTAGGTTCACAATACTAGCATCTATGGGACCTCTCTGATGACTTCACCTCTTGGAAATATCACATACTGTCAGAAACAAGTCTATTTGTATGCCATTTGAAGAAATTATATTATTATTATATGTCAATATATCAATGATCACTGACATGAGAATTCCCTCCAGAAAACATAGGACACCTATGCCACAAAAAATAAGCCCTAGAGAGCAGTGCTCAGCTGCAGAGAGGTTAACTGATTTGTCTATTGTGCCACTAGTGCAGATGAAAGATAAGACTTGAATCTCAGTCTTCTTAATTTCATATCCAGTATTGTATCTCCCTCGCAAGCTGCTTCTCCCAGTTACATTATGTGAAAGTTTATTATTTTTTTCTCTTTTGAAAATATAGTAATGAGATTCCAGAAAGCCATTTTGTGGGCAGGGTAAGGAATAATAAAATTTGAATTCATCAGAAGGAACCTGGATAAAATAAAATCTGACAGAGCTGAAAACTTGAACAAGAGAAGGATTTATTTGGCTCAGTATATGTAAATTATTTCTGCTTTGACTATAAATTGAGATGAAAAAGAGTGGGCTAGATGTATGGAATGAGACACTTATACATGGCCAATGGGTCGATTGCACTTTACCAGATATATTTATAAAAAAAAAGAGTTGGTAAGGTCTCTTGGTGAAGGAGCATAGGAAGACTTTTTTTTTTCTAAAAGAAAAGAACATCTGAGATCTGGAGGAATCCATCAGATAAGAAGCAGTAACTCAATGGAAATGGGAGGGTCATCCTAAAGCATTTATCTGATCGTTTTATGTCTCTGAACTCAAGAAGCTTTAGTAGTTCTTTATTGTCTTTAGGATAAAATGAAAATCTCTCTATTTGATATTTATAGTCCCTCACAATCTATCTTCAACTTGTCATTCCAGATTGGTTTTATATTAGTTTACATGTATGTATATATATATATATATATATATATATATATATATATATATATATACACACACACACACACATATATGTATTATATATACATATATTTATGTATTATATATACTACATATATACAGATAGATATAGATATATATAGATTTTTATAGAGAGACAGATTTTACATATATATATATATATATATATCTATGTATGTATTTGTTAGTCTCACTCAGGTACTTGTATTCTCAACCAAACTGGGCCAGCTGCTGTTGCCTGTACAGGATATATTCATCTTATCACTCCTCACTCCATCTCTTGTAATCTCTGCATCCTTTTCAAATCTCAGCTCAGATATGACTATTCACACAAAACCTTTCCTTATTCCTCAAGCTTTTAGTACCACCAAACCTCACCACCCCAAAAGTTCTTAGTATATGTAATATGCAAAGAATATGTTTATGTACATATATACATACATATTCACATGCACATCTACTTATAATAGTTACTTATGTGTTGACATATATTTCCTCTTCAACAATCGAATGTAAGCTCTTTGAACATAAAGTCTGTTGCATCTTTGTTTTGTTTTGTTTTGTTTTGAATATCACTGGCACTTAGCACAGTGCCTTGCACATGCTACATGCTTACAAAATGTTTGAGTGACCCACACACACATTCACACATGCACGCACACACAGAGACAGAGCACAGAGTGAATTGAATAGGATGGGATCATATCTTAAAAGAAATCAAGGTAAACAGTGAGAGAGAAATGGAGTGGGAGGAGAGAGGGTGAAATGGAATGGGATAAATTATCTCTCATAGAAGAGGCAGGCAGGAGTCTCCTTAATAGAGGGAAAAAGAGAGCTGGGAGAGGAAAAAAAACAAAATCCATGAAGTTTACTCTCATCACATTTGACTAAAGGAAGGAATAAAAGCCACAATCATTTTGGTATGAAAACCTATCTTACAACACAGGAAATTGGGGGAGAAGGAGATAAGCAGGGTAGGGGGAGGA
>CM053773.1:90790193-90861866 GCA_028658325.1 Potorous gilbertii | reverse complement strand
AAAGAGAGAATAGAAGCAATGGGTGGCAGGATAGGATGGAGGGAAATATAGTTAGTCTTACACAACACGACTATTATGGAAGTCATTTGCAAAACTACACAGATATGGCCTATATTGAATTGCCTGCCTTCCCAAAGGAATGGGTGGGGAGGGAGGAATGGGGAGAAGCTGGAACTTAAAGTTTAAGGAAAAACTGTTGAGTATTGTTCCTGCTACTAGGAAATAAGAAATACAGGTAATGGGGAATAGAAAGCTATCTGGCCCTACAGGACAAAAGAGAAGATGGGGTAGGGGAAGGGAGCGATGAAAGAAGAGAGGGCAGATTGGTGATATGGGTAATTAGAATGCTAAGTGTATTGGGGAGGGCGGAGAGGACAAATGGGGAGAAAATTTGGAACCAAAATTTTGTGAAAATGAATGTAAAAAGTTAAATAAATTTATTTAATAAAAAAAAAAAGAATTGGATCCAGTCAATAAACAAATAATTTCAATGAGTAGGTCCAAAAATTTTATTGCTGGATATCTTGTAATAGTTATTAATATTTATTTAAGTGTCTCTGCCTAGAAATCATAATGTCTTTTGTGGCTATAGTTTAGAATCCTTGGGAAGTGAGAATATGTGGAGGTGACTCAAGAGCAGAGAGGGCTGAAGCTTGGAGTACAGAAAAGGCTTGTTCAAATCCTGCTATAGACACTTATGTCACTTAATCTATTTAAACTTCAATTTCCTCATTTGTAACATGTGTACATTGAACTTGATGACCTCCTAGATCCCTTCTTGTTCTAAATTTATGGTTATATGATTTTCTTTTTAAAATATATTTTATTTCTTGCAATGAATATTTCCAGTGACAGGTAAAAATATTGTTAACAATCATTTTTAAAAAGTTCCAAATTCTCTTCCTCTCTCCCATCCCTTCTCCCTCCTTTAAAAAGCAAGCAATATGATATCAATTATATATGTGAAACCCTAAAAATAATTCCATAAATAGCCATATTGCAAAACACGCACACACAAGCAAGAATTTTTTTTTTAAAAGTAAAAACACTTTAAATGCCTTAATCTGCACTTAGAAATCATTAGTTCTCTCTGTGGAGGTGGATAGCATTTTTTGCTGTGGGTTCTTTTGAATGACCTTGGCTCATTTTTTGATGAGAATAGCTAAGTCATTCACAGTTGATCAGCATACTATATTGCTGTTACTGAGTATAATGTTCCCTGGTTTTGCATTGGTTCATGTAAGACTTCCCAGGCTTTTTTGAAAATGTCCCATTCATCATTTTTAAAATTTTGTTTTAAATTTATAGAATAAAACAAGCATTTCAGCAACATAATTCAATAAAAAAAAAATGGCTGTTTAGGAAACTTCAAATCTACTATGCACATCTTGTTGTTCTTTTCTGATATACAAAATCAATATGCAAATTTCTTTTTTCTTTTTTCTCCTTTCCTCTTCTTCCTTCCCCAACCCAGAGATGGCTGCCATTGAATACAAATAGATATATTTATGTGAAATTATTCTATATGTCTTTCTTTTTTTATCAATTTGTTCTCTGGATGTAGATGGCATCTTTCTTCATATGTCCTTTATAGTTAATTTAGTATTTACAATATACAAAATAATTTATTCACTCAAAGTCATTCTTAAATATTGCTGTTACTGTAGACAGTGTTCTTTTGGTTTTGCTCATTTTGCTCTTAATTATTCTATGAATGTCTTTCCATATTCTAAAGTTATTGAACTCATTATTTCTTATACTATTCCATCAAAGTCATATACTGCAGCTTATTCAGCCATTCCCCGGCTGATGGCCATTCCTGCAATTTCCAGTTCTTTGCCACCATGAAAAGAGATTCTAGAATATATATATATGTATATAATATATATATAATATATATATGCCCATATTGGTATATATACACATATATTATATATACATATATATATTTTATATATTTTATATATTTTTCCATAGTCATCTTTGGATATAAAGAAGATATTGCTAAGTTAAAAGGGTATCAGTAGCTTAATAACACTTTGGGCATTAAAACAGATTGTTCTCCAAAACAGGTGGATCATTTCACAATTCCATCAATAATGAATTTGTCCCAAATTTTTATAGATCTCTCCAACATTTGTCACTTTCCCCTTCTATCACTTTAGCTCATCTGGAAAATATAAAATGATACCTCAAGGTTGTTTTAATCTGCATTTTCTAATCAATAATAGCATAGGACATTTTATATTACCATAAATCTTTTTAATTTTTTCATTGGAAAAATGTCTATTCATATCTTTTGACCATTTATGAATTAGGGAATGACTCATGTTCTTATATATTTGACAAATTTCTTTATGTATTTTAGATAAACTATCCATACATCTTTTTCCTTCTAATCTTGGCTATTTTCATTTTATTTGTGCAAAAGCTTTTTAATTTAATATAATTGAAATAATCCATTTTACACCTGTTTGCTCTCTGTATATTGTTTACTCATTAAATTTTTACCTATCCATAAGTCTAATAAGTAATATGGTCTATGTTCTTCTAATTTTCTTGTAAAATCTCTCTTTATATCTAAGTCATGTATACATTTTGCCTTTATCTTAGTAAATGGTTTAAGATATTTGTCCATGCCCAGGTTCTGCCACATTGTTTTTCCAGTCTTCCCAACAATTTTTACCAAACAATGAATTTCTATCCCTAAATCTTAAATGTCTATATTTGTCAAATAGAAGATTATTATGCTTATTTGCTTCTGTAAATTGTATGTCTTCTCTATTCCATCAATCTGCATTACAATTTCTAAGTCAATCCCAGATAGTTTTGATAATTATTGCCATAGAATACAGTTTAAGATCTGATACTGCTAACACATTTTTTTTTTTACTATTTCCTGGGTATTCTTGACATTTTTTTTCCAAATGAATTTTATTTTTTATAATTCATTAAATGGTTTTTTTTTTGTATTTTAATTGGGATGGAATTGAATATATAAATTTGTTTGGGTAAAATTGTCATTTTTATTATATTGACCCTGCCTACTCACAATGGTAATTTAAATGGGAAAATCTTTCCCTTTCATGAATAGGCCCATGTGACCTGCTTAAATCACATGAAAATCTAAGTCATATGTGGTGAAAGAAGCTTGATGGACAGGTGGAACAGGAAGGGTGGAGCAGAAGAACAGGGAGGAAGTTGGTGAGAGTGGTTGGAGTGGAAGAGAGAAGAGGACAGGCAGGCACAGCTAGTCTTGTAAGTGTTTATCTTTGGGAGGTGAGGAGGAGGCTTGGCAACGGCTTTGTCTCCTGTAGTGCTTACGTGTATTGAGTTATTGGTTACTATAATAGATTTGCCTTTCTGGTGTTGGGATTTGGCCTCCTCAGATTTGAATAAATGCTTTTCTTTTGCCTTCTCTATGGAGAGAACTGCAATTTAGAACAACATCAGCATATTCACCACTGGTGTTATGAACATTGCCTTGGCAATTCACTATCCTGAATGATTAGTATCTTTCCAATTATTTAAGTCTCATTTTATTTGTATAACATGTATATTTTAAAATAATTTTTACATAGTTCTTTGGTTTGATTTGGCAGATGTACTCCCAGATATTTTATATTGTTGAGAGTTTAAATGAGATATTTTCAAGAAAGTATCTCTTCTTGCAGAGGTTTGTTTCTACTATACAAGAATACTGATTATTTATATGGAGTTACTTTATGTCCTGATACTTTGATAAAGGTATTTCTTGCAACTAACTTTGAATCTTTGGGATTTTCCAAGAATATCATAATGCCATCTCCAAAAAGAGATAATTTTATTACCTCTTTTCATATTCTGATTCCTTGAATTTCCTTTTTCTTGTCATTCCTATTGCTAGGTTTTCTAATACAGTATTGAATAATATTGGTGACAATGGACATGCTCATTTCCCATTTATTTTTACTGGGAAGTCCTCTGGATTATCCTTATTGCAAATAATGCTTGCTGATGGTATTAGATAAATGCTTTTTGTCAATTTAAAGAATAATCCATTTATACCAATACTTTCAATTTTTTTAAAAATAGAAATGAGTACTGAGTTTTATCAAAAGCATTTCCTGCATCTATTGATACAAATCATATAATTTAAAAAAAAACCTTATTAGGGGAGCAGAGTCAAGATGGTGGAGTAGAAAGATATGCATACTCTAGCTCTTCCCCTACAACCCATAAAATACCTGTAAAAAATAACTCAACAAATTCTAGAGCAGCAGAAGCCACAGAACGACATTGTGAAAGAGATTTCCAGACCAAGGCAGCTTGGAAGGCTGACAGGAAAGGTCGATTGCACAAGGTATGGAACAGAGTGCAGCCCAACTTTGGCTACATGGTGCCAGGAGGAGCAGAGCCAGAACAGAATCCTCACCTAGCTCCAGCCCCAAGCAGTGGTAGTAGTGGTGGTGATGCAGCAGCATCAATTTGTGGAGCCCTCAGTCTAAAGTGCCTGGGAGAATTGAGCCACTAATCTTGGTCTCAGCCCTGAGCTGCTGCCTTGCCCTCTGCCTAAAGTCCCTGGGGGCATTGAGCAGCTGATCTGAATGTCAGCTGTGAACCTGACTGGGGAATAAACTCCTCTCTCTTGATTGTACCACGTTGGAGAAACTGGGAACTTTCATGTCCCCAGAGTATATCCTCCTCTTGACAAAAGATTCAAAAGTCAAGTAACTGGCTGGGAAAATGCCCAAAAAAGGGGAAAAAATAAGACTATAGAACATTAATTTCCTGGTGAACAGGTATTGTCTTCCATCCTTTCAGATGAGGAAGAACAATCCATACCGTTAGAGGAAGTCAAGACTTCTGCATCCAGTACCTCCAAAATAAATATGCAATCGTCTGAGGACATGGAAGAACTTGAAAAGTCAACAACTTGCTAAAGGAGACCCAAAAAAATGCTGAAGAAAATACACCTTTAAAACATAGACTAACTCAATTGTCAAAAGAGGTCCAAAAAGTCAATGAGGAGAAGAATGCTTCAATAAGTAGAATGAGTCAAACAGAAAAAGAGGTTTAAAAGCTCACTGACCACCTCCGGAAAGAGATCAGAAAAGAGAAACTCCTAGGAATATTGTAGCCAAATTCCAGAGTTTCCAGGTCAAGGAGAAAATATTGCAAGCAGCTAGAAAGAAACAATTCAAGTATTGTGGAAACACAATATGGCTAGCACAAGATCTAGGAGCTTCTACATTAAGGGATCAAAGGGTTTAGAATATGATACTCCAGAAGTCAAAGGAACTAGGATTAAAACCAAGAATCACCTACCCAGCAAAACTGAATATAATACTTCAGGGGAAAAATGATCATTCAATGAAATAGAGGACTTTCAAGCATTCTTGATGAAAAGAACAGACCTGAATAGAAAATCTGACTTTCAAACACAAGACTCAAGAGAAGAGGAAAGAGAAATCATAAGGGACTTTCTAAAGTTGAACTGTTTACATTCCTACATGGAAAGATAATATTTGTAACACTTGAGATGTTTCTCAATATTTGGGTAGTTGGAGGGATTATACACACACGCAGACACACACACACAGACACATATATAGCTAGAAAGCACAGGGTGAGGTGAATAAGAAGGGATGAAACCTAAAAAAATAAAATTAAGGGGTGAGAGTAATATAGTGGGAGGAGAAAGGGAGAAATGGAATGGGGCAAATTATCTCTCATAAAAGAGGCAAGAAAAAGCTTTTTCATTGGCAGAGAAAAGGGAAGAGGTGAGAGAGGAAAAGTGAAGCTTACTCTCTTTGGCTTAAGGAGAGAATAACTTGCTAAGTCAATTTCATGTGAAAATCTATCTTACACTGCAGAAAAGTAGAGGAGAAAGAGACAAGTGGGGTGGGAGGATGATAGGAGGGAGTGATTAGAATTTTGGGGAGGGACAAGGTCAAAGAGGAAATAGAATAAATGGAGGGCAGGATAGAATGGAGGGAAATGTAGTTAATTTTACACAACAAACTATTATGGAAGTCTAGCAAAACTATATATGTATAGCCTATGATGAATTGCTTGCCTTCTCAGTGGTGATGGGTGGGGAGGGAGGGAAGGGAGATAAGCTGGAACTGGAAGTTTTAGCAATGAATGTTGAGAATTGTTTTTGCATACAACTGGGATATAAGAAATACAGGTAATGGGGTATAGTGATCAATTTGCCCTACAAGAAAAGAGAGAAGATGGGGATAAGGGAAGGGAGGGGTGTGATAGAAGGGAGGGCTTATTGAGGAAAGGATAAGAATGAAAGACATTATAGAGTGGGGGCGGGGAGCAGAACTCAAAATTTTGTGGAAATAAATGTTGAAAAATAAAAACAAATAAATAACCATTAAAAAACCCAACTTATTATTGATGTAATCAATTATGTTAATAGTTTGTTTCTCATGTTAGACCATCCCTGCTTTCCTTTTCACCATTTCTTAAAGCACAAAAGTATTCCATCACAATCTTATATCACAATTTGTTTAGCATTTGCCCAATTGCTGGACATCCCCTCAATTTCTAATTCTTTGAAGCCAGAAAAATAGCTGCTATAAATATTTTTCTATAAATATGTCTTTCCCCCTTTTCTTTCAATTCTTTAATATACAGATGTAGTAGTGGTGTTGCTGGGTCAAAGGGAACACACAGTTGTATAGCTCTTTGGGAATAGTTATAAATTGTTCTCCAGAATGGTTGGATCACTCACAACTCCACCAATAATACATTAGTGTCTAAATTTTGGCACAAGCTCTCCAGCATTTTTCATTTTCCATTCTCACCATATTAGCCAATCTGATAGGTGTGAGTAGCTACCTCAGAGATGTTTCAATTTGCATTTCTCTAATCAGTAGTGATTTAGAACATTTTTTCCTGTGACTATTGGTAGCTTTGATTTCTTCTTCTGCAGACTGGCTATTCATAACATTTGACAATTTATTAATTAGGAAATGACTCTTATTTTATAAATTTGGCTCAGTTCCCTATATATTTGAGAAAAGAGGCCTTTATTAGAGAAATATACTATAAATTCCCTCTCCTCAGTTTCCTGTTTTCCTTCTAATTTTGGCCATACCAATTTTGTTTGTTTGAAAACTTTTTAATTTCATGTAATCAAAATTTTACATTTTACTTTTTGTGATCCTTTCTGTCCTTTGTTTGATTACTTTCCTTATCCATGTATCTGATATAGATATATATTTTTTTTTCCCATGCTTCACTAATTTACTTATGACATCACACTTTGTATCTAAATCATTTATTCATTTTGACCTTGTCTTGGGACATGGTGTGAGATGTTGACCTATGCCTAATTTTTGCCAAATTTTCAGTTTTCCCAGCACTTTTTGTCAGATCATGTATTCTTATCCTAAAATCTTGGATATTTGGGCTCACCAAATAAAATGAATTTTTATTGTCATTTATTACCATATATTGTTTAACCTAATCTATTCCACTGTTCTATCACTTGATTTCTTAGCTAGTACTTAATTATTTTGATGATTACAACTCTGTAATATAATTCGAAATAGGGAACTGCCACGCTGTCTTCTTTCACACTTTTTCCGTTGATTCTTTTGATATTCTTGATCTTCTGTTTTTTTCAGATGAAGTTTGTTATTTTACTAGTTCTACAAAATAATTCTTTGGTAGATTGATATGGAACTGAATAAGCAAATTAACTTAGATAGAATTGTCATTTTTATGAAGTCATCTCAGCCTACTCATGAACAATTATATTTCTCCAATTGATTGGATCCACCTTTATTCATATGAGAAATATTTTGTAATTGTGTTCATATAATTACTGGGTTTGAGCTGTTAAGTAGACTCACAATTATTTTACATTGTAGTTATTTTATAAGGAATTTCTCTATCTCTTGTTAGTGGGTTTTTTTGGTAGCATATAGAAATACTGATAATTTATGTGGGTCTATTTTATATCCTGCAACTTTGCTAAACTTTTAATTATTTCAATAATTTTTTGGTGATTTTCTAGGATTCTCTAAGTATACCATGATATCCTTTGCAAAGAGTAATAGTTTTGTTTCTTCAACACTCTTCTAAGTCCTTCAATTTTTTTTTTCTTGTCTTATTGCTATAGTTAACATTTCAACTACAAAAGTGGTGATAATGAACATCCTTGTTTTACCTTTGATGTTACTGGAACAACTTCAGGTTTGTTCCTATTACAGGCAACACTTCCTCTTCAATTTAGATCTATTCTACTTATTTTAAGAAAGACTCCCTTTATTCCTATGCTTTCTAGTGTTTTTTTTAAAGTAAGAATGAATGTTTATTTTGTCAAAGGTCTTTTCTCCTTACATAAATATAATCACCCATGATTTTTGTTATTTTTTTTTGTTACTGATATGGTCAATTATGCTAATAGTTTTCCTAATATTGAACCAGTCCTGTATTCTTGGTATAAATCTCACCTAGTAATAGGGTTCAATCTTTGATATAGTGTTATAATCTCCTAGCTAGTATTTTATTTAAAAATTTTTTACATCAATATTCCTCAAGGAAATTGTGTGATAGTTTTCTTTACCTATTTTGTTTTCCTTGATTTAGATACCAAAATCATATTTGTGTTATAAGAGGAATTTGTTAGGGGATTTTTTAAAACCTACTTTTTCAAATAGTTTATATAGCAATGGGATTAATTATTCCTTAAATATTTGATAGAATCACTTGCAAATCCATTTGGTGGAAACTTTTTTTCTTAAGGAGCTCATTGATGCCTTCTTCAATTTCTTTTTCTAACATAGTGTTATTTAAGTATTCTATCTCCTCTTCTGTTAATCTTGGCAGTTCATATTTTTGTAAATATTCACTTACATTGCCAACTTTGCTGGCATATAATTGGGCAAAATAGCTAGTAATTATTTTAATTTCATCTTCATTGGTGGTGCATTCACCTTTTCATTTTGGTTACTGGTGATTTTTTTACTTTCTTTTAAAAAATCAAATTAACCAATGACTTATCTATTTTATTGAGTTTTTTCATAAAACTAGCTTCTAGTTTTATTTTAGCTTAATGACTTTTTTTTACTTTGTAATTAATATTGTTTGACTTTCAAGATTTCAATTTTGGTTTTTAATTGGAGATTATAAATTTGTGCTGTTTTAAGCTTTTTAAAAGTTGCATGCTCATTTCTTTGATCTGCTCCTTATCTCTTTTATTGAAGTACACTTAGAGTTATAAATTGCCCCCTAAGTACTGCTTTGACTGCATCCCACAAAATTTGGAATGTTGTTTCATTATTACTATTCTCTTTAATGAAATTATTGCTTATTTCTGTGATTTATTCATTGACCAACTTGTTCTTTAGCATTAGATGATTTGGTTTCCAGGGAATTTTTAATCTATGCTTCCATATCCCTCCATTGAATGTCATTTTTATAGCAATGTTATCCAACAGTACATTTAATATTTTAGTCTTTCTACATTTGGTTGTGAACTTTTTCTCCCCTAATGTATGGTTAATCTGTGTGAAGTTGTCATGTACAGCTGAGAAAAAGGTATACTCTTTTCTATTCCCTTTCAGTTTTTCCAAAGGATCTATAATATTTAACTTTCTAGGATTCGATTAATCTCTGTGCTTTTTTTATTGTTAATTTTATAGTTACATTTATCTAGCTCTCAGAGAAGAAAGTTAAGATATCCTACTAGTATAACTTTACTGTCTATTTCCTGCTTTAATTCATCTAACTTTTCCTTTAAGAATTTGGATGCTTTGCCATTTGGTGCATGTATGTTTACTATTTGATATTACTTCATTGTCTAACATTCCTTTTAGCAAAGGGTGGTTGCCCTGTTTGTCCCATTTAATTAGGTCAATTTTTACTTTTGCTTTGTCTGAAATTAGGATCTGCCTTTTTTACATCACCTGAAGGATAATAGATTCTGCCTCAACTCTCATTTTAACTCTGTATGTCCCTTTGTTTCAATCTGTGTTTCTTATAAACAACATACTATTGGATTATGCTTTCTACTCCATTCTGTTATCTATTTCCACATTATGGGTGAGTTCATCCTATTCACATTCACAGTTATGTTTATTTTCCATTTCCCTTTATCTTATTTTCTTTTGTTTATTTTTCTTTTTCTCTTTCTATCTTATCCTCCCCCCCTCCCAAAAGTCTGTTTTGGTCTTGTTCACTGCCTTCTTTTATTTGCCTTCTCTTTTATCATTGACCCCCTTTTCCTTATCCCTTCCCCTCCTACTTGTCTGTTCTATTACCAATGAGGAATATATAATATCTATCTGTCTATCTATCTATCTATCTACCTGTCTGTCTGTCTATCTATGCATCTATGTATGTATCTATGTATCTATCCATCTATCTATCATCTATCTATCTATCTATCTATCTATCATCACCATCATCTATCTCCTCTTTAAACCAATTTAGTTGTGAATGAGGTTCAGAAATTGCCTGCCCCCTCCATTTCCCCTTCCACTGTAAAAGTTCTTTCTTATGTGCACCTTTTATATGAGATGATTTTCCCTATTCTTCCTCTTCCTTGTCCCTTCTCCCAGTGCATTCTTCTTTCTTGCTCTTTCATTTCTATTTACATCACTACAATATAATCAACTAATTTCCATATATAAAGGTAAATCAATTAACTTCATTGTATCCCTTATGATTTCTCTTTCATATTTACCTTCTTTATGTTTCATTTGAGTCTTGTGTTTGAAAGTCAAATTTTTTATTCATCTCTGATCTCTTCATCAGGAATATTTGAAAGTCCTCTATTTTCTTAAATACAGATATTTTTTCCTTGAAGAATTATACAGTTTTGCTGGGGTTTTTTTTTTTTTTGCCTTTTGGAATATCATATTCTGAGTCTTCTGCTTCTTTACTATAGTTGCTACTAAATCTTAAAAATCATGACTGGGATGCCACAGCATTTGAATGGTTTCTTTCTGGTTGCTTAAAGTATTTTATCTTTGATGTGGGAGTTCTGAAATTTGGCTATAATATTCCTAAGAATTTTCAGGTGGTGATTAGCATGTTCTTTCAATTTCTATTTTATTCTCTGGTTCTAGGATTTGGGGAGTTTGCTTTGATAATTTCTTAAAATATGTGTCTAGGCTATTTCTTTGATCATGTCTTTCAGGTGATTGAATAAAGCTTCAGTGAGCTCTCCTTAATAAATTTTCCCAGGTCAGTTTTTTTTTCAGATGAGATATTTCATATATCCCTCTACTTTTTCATTCCTTGGAATTTGTTATATTGTTTCTTGTCACATGAACTTTCTACTTGTCCAATTCTATTTGTTTCATTTTGTTTAGTTATTTAATTAGGTAACTTATTTTTAGTTTCCATAAGATTTTAAGTTTTAGATTTTCTCCTCCTCCTTTCCTTCCCTCAAGATGGCATGCAATCTGATATAAGCTCTACTTATGCATTTATGTTAAACGTATTTTCACATTGGTCATGATGTAAATAAGAATTAGAACTAATGGGAGAAACCACAATAAAGAAGAAACAAAACAAAACAATAAAAGAAAAGGAGAGTAAGCAGTATTTTTCCCATCTGCATTCAAATTCCAAAGTTCCTCTTTGGATCTGGATAAGATTTCTCATTACAAGTCTTTTAGAATTGTCTTAGATTGTTCTTGTATTGCTGAGAAGAGCTAAGTCTATGAAAATCAGTCATCAAACAATGTGGTTGTTACTGTGTATAATTTTCTACTAGTTCTGCTAATTTCAGTCAGCATCAATCTAGATTTTTTCTGACATCCACCAGCTCATCATTTCTTATAGCACAATAGTATTCTATTACCTTCACATACTACAACTTGTTCAGCCATTCCCCAATTGATGGACATCCCCTCAATTTCCAATTCTTAGCCACCACAAAAAGAGTTGCTATAAATATTTTTGTACATGTGGATCTTCTCTCTGTTTTATCTCTTTGGGATACAGACATAGAAATGATATTGCTAAGGGAATGTAGTTTTATAGCCTTATAGACATAATTCCAAATTGCTCTCCAGAATGGTTGAATTAGTTTACAATTACACTAACCATACATTAGTGTTCTAATTTCCCCATATCTTCTCCAGCATTTCTAATTTTTCTGTTTTGTCCTGTTAGCCAGCCTGATAGATATTAAGTGATACCTCAGAGTTGTTTTGATTTGCATTTCTGTAATCAAGAGTGATTTAGAACATTTTTATTTGACTGTAGATAGATGTAATTTATTCCTCTGAAAATTGCCTGTCCATATACTTTGACCATTTATAAATTGGGGAATGACTTGTGTTCTTAGCAATTTGACTCTGTTCTTTATATGTTTTAGAAATGAGGCCTTTATCAGAGAAACTAGTTGTAAAAATTCTTTCCCGGTTTTCCACTTTCCTCCTAATCTTGGTCGTATTGTTTTTGTTTGTGCAAAATTTTTCTCTTTAATATAATCAACATAATCCATTTTGTGTTTTATAATGTTCTCCCTTATTTGGTCATGAATTCTTCAATTCTCCATAATTATGACAGATAAAAGTATTCCTTGCTCTCCCAGTTTGCTTATAATATCAGCCTTTATATCAAAATCTTGTACTTATTTTGACTTTATTTTGCTATACCTTGTGAAATGTTGGTCTATGTCCAGTTTCTGCCATACTATTTTCCAGTTTTCCTAGCACTTTTTGTGAAATCATGATTTCTTATTCCAGAAACTGGAGTCTTTGGATTAATCAAACAGTAGATGACTATTGTCATTGACCACTGTGTCTTCTGTACCTAAACTATTTCATTAATCTACCACTCCATTTCTCACCCAGGACCAAGTAGTTTTGATGGTTGCTGCTTTAGAATACAATTTAACATCTGGTGGCTAGGCTACCTTCCCTAGCATTTTTTTTTCCCATTAATACTCTTACAATTCTCGACATTTTGTTCCTCCAGATAAATTTGTTATTATTTTTTTCTAGCTCTGTAAAATAATTTTTGGTAGATTGATTGGTATGGCACTGAATAAGTAAATTAATTTAGGTACAATTGTCATTTTTATTAAATTAGCTTGGCTTACCCATAAGTGACTGATGTTTTTCCAGTTATTTAGATCTGACTTTATTTGTGTGAAAAGTGTTTTGCAATTGTTTTCATTCAGTTTCTGGGCTTGGCAGGCAAAGTCCCAGACATTTTATAAAGTTTACAGTAATATAAAATCAATTTCTCTATTGCTTTCTTCTGGACTTTGTTAGTAATATATAGAAATAAAAATGATTTATGTGTGTTTATTTTATATCTTGAAACTTTGCTAAAGTTGTTTATTATTTCAATTAGTATTCCAATGTTAATTTTCAAGGAATTATCTTCAGTGAGTTTTGTATTTTTTTTCATTTGGTCACTTTTGCTTTTCAAGGAATTCCTTTCATCAGTGAATTTTTGTACCTCTTTTTTCATCTGATCAATTCTATTTTTAAAGCACTATTTTCTTCAGTATTTTTGTGCCTCTTTTAGTAACTTGTTTTATAATTCTCTTCCTTTGTTCTTATTTCCTTTAATTTTTTCTTTTAACATTCTTATTTTTTCTTTTACCTTTAATAGTTTTTTCCCCTTTAACATTCTTATTTGATTTTGAAAATAATTTTTATTTCTTGTAGGAATTCTTATTGGGCTTATGCCCAATTCACATATTTCTTTGAGGCTTTTTTAGTAGCTGTTTTGACTTCATTTTCTCTTTCTGACTTTGAGTCTTGATGTTTCTTATCCCCATAGTAGCTTTTTAATGGTTATGCACTTTTTTGTTGTTTGCTAATTTTCCCACACTATTTCTTGATTTGTAACTTTATCTTAATTTTGGGCTCTGGTGTGTATGTGTGTGTGTGTGTGTATGTGTGTGTGTGTGTGTGTGTGTGTGTGTGTGTGTGTGTAGGGGTATGAGAGGCACGGTGTTAAGCTTTGGGCTTTCTAACACTGATTGTTCTGGGGGTTTGAAAGTTTTCAATTTTTCCAAGGGGGTATGATCTGTGGAGAGGTATGGTTACTGTTCTCCTCATCTGCAGTTTTGTTGAAATTATAACTGATACTGTTCCTTAGGCCCCTGATCCCTTGGGTCCAAAAATGATATGGCTCCTCAAGGTCCCTGATCTCTTATGACAAAAGTGGTACTGCCACAAAAGACTTTTCCTGCCTCTTAACCAATAGTCCTCCTCTGCACCCTTGTGCTGTGACCCAGTTGTGGACATAGGTGCTGGAGATGTCAAATGGCAGCCAGTCCTGCACTTAGTGCTAGCACAGTATTCCCCTGTAATCTCTTTAAGACCAATTGTCAGATCTCCCTAACATTGTAGCTTGAGAGCTCCTGAAGCTGCTGCTGCTATTTTTTTTTTTTTTTTTTTGCCATAACCTAGTCCTGGTATTGTATCCATGTGAGCTCTGGGTCAGCTTCTACCCCATGTCATAGATCTCCCTTTCCAAACTCCTAGACTCTCTTGTCCTGGAAGAATGTCTCATTGTGACTCTTGTTTGCTTTGCCATTCAAGAATTCAATTTGAGGTATTGTTTTAAAGTTGTTTGAAAGGGAATGTTGGGAGAATTCAGCTGAGTACTTTCTCTATTCTACCATTTTGGTCCCATATCCAGAAGGCATTACATGATTTTCAGTGGACTACTTTCATTAATTCTCCATTTAAAAATCACTCTTCCCTGCCTTTAAAGAAATAAATATAACTTTTGAAGAACATTCTATTTTTTTCCCTAACAGAATATTAGGTCTTTAAATATATATATATATATTTATAGACCTAATATACACACACATATATATGTATATGTATATATATATATATACACGTATATACGTATATAGTGTATCTTGGGTAGTTTCAGGCATACCCCAATGTCTAAAAATCCCTTTTATCTAATTTAAAAAGTTTGTTTTTTAAAGTTTTCTAGTTGCTAATTTTAATTTAATTTTTAAGAATTTTGATGAATAAAAATGTCTTTTACTATTGAATATTCAACAAATATTTGCCTTAAGACAATAAGAAACTCCTTGTGTTAACATTCTAATGAAATATACTTTATGTCTATGACAGTTTGCTTGAGTGGTAGGAACTGTCTTACTTTTCAATTTGTATTTCCACAGATTTTGTTATCATATAACAGTCATTTAATAAATACTCATTGATGAATTTTACTCTGGCTAGAGGAGGGCAGAAAGAAGAGTGGTACCATGGTGATGCTTTTGAGGAAGAACATACATATTCTTTGCAATAAGTTGTTAGAACTAGAATGAGCCTTGAAAATCATTTTGCAAACAATCATATAAAGTCCTAGAGGTAGGTTGATTTGCTAAATTCATTTCAACAAACCATTTTATTAAGCATCTACTATGTGAATTCTGGGGGACACAAAAGATTCAGATAATATTTCTTATATTCTGGAAGCTATATTCTACTTGGATCATATTCATAAGCATTATGAATTTTATACAAACTACAATATGAATAAGTTTATAGAGAGGTGCAAACAAAATAAGTTCCATATGAATTCCAAATAGTGAAGTCATTGTTAACTTTGCAAGGTAATGAAGAAAGGTAGATAAAACTTCCAGAAATGATATGAGTTTGCTTTAAACTGTGGAGTGGCATGATGGGGGTAATTTAATGAGCAGAGGGTGAAGTTATACTAAGTATGTGGAATAGCATTAAAAATGGCATAGACTTGGCAAATCGTAGGGTACATACAGAGGATAGCTGGAGTCCACTTCATTTGACCATAGAATGTGTGAGAGGAATTAGGAGGAGGAAGATCTAGGAACACAAAATATTACCAGATGGAAGGTGGCATTGGATGTCAGGGTAAGGACTTTGTACTTAACTTGGTTTACAATAATGAACTATTAAGAGTTTGGTACAGAAAAATGACATGACCAGACAAATACATGAAAAAGTTCATAGAACAGAACTTTACATTTAGCAGAAGCTTAATAAACTCCAGTTAAATTGAACTGGAGGCAGCTAAATGGCACAGTGGATAGAGTACTGGACCTCAAGTCAGGAAGTCTTTTCTTCCTGAGTTCAAATCCAGCCTCAGACTCTTACTGAATTTGTGACCCTGGGCAAGTCACTTAACCCTACTTGCCTCAGTTTCCTTTTCTGTAAAATGAACTAGAGAAAGAAATGGCAAACCAATTCTTTAACTTTGCAAGAAAACCTCCAAAAGGGATCATGAAATGATGAAAATAATTGTTGAATTGAAGAAGCAAGACAGTAGTGTGATGGTTGGACTGGAGGATGGAGAGGAGGCAGGCATGCCGGTTAGGAGGCTAATGCAATAGATTAGATAAGTGGTAACGAAATGGTAGCAGAAGAATATAAAGAGAAGGGCACACATGTTTGAGATACAGTGTATGTGGAATCAACCACATTTGATAACTGATTGAATGTGGGATGTAAAGACCGAGAGGAGCCAAAGAAGATATCAACATTTACAGGATAGGGTGAATTTAATGGGTAAAGGATGAATTAATTTTAAATATATGACATAGTATGACCAAAGGCACAGAGGTGGGAAATTGTGGTTACATATTTTCAAGTATGGAAAACTGAGCAAAGTAGTTTAGGGAAATTGATTAGCAAGAAAAGAAGTAAGCTTAGTATCAGATTGAGAAGATCATTGAAGAGGAGACTTTGTACTTTACTTGAGAGATAATAAGGAATCATTGAAGAGTTTTGAACAGAGAAAAGATGGAGCCCCATATAAATGCATAGCACATGTGTGATGCTGGCAAATCATGGAGGTCACACAGTTAGTAATCTGTCACTAAACTGGTACTCAAATGCATGTCTTATGATGTCAAATTCCATGTTTTTTTTCCCCTACTGTGCCATATTGGAAATTTCTTGGATAGAAGGTTTGGTGAACAGGTGAAGTTGTTGGGAAATACTTTTGTTGTTAGTGTCATCCCATGAAAATGTGTGTTATACCATGAAACTAAGAAGGAAAAGCAGAGGTAGTGTCAAAAAAATATCTATACTCCTTCAGAGAGTTTGTGGTTTGTGCTTGCTCAAAGATATTAATTTGATAACTAATAGACTATGGGCAGATGACATTTTAATGTCTGAAAAAATGCTTTATGTGTAATATCTCAATTGAGGCTCACAAAAACCCTGAGAGATAAGTATTATTATTTGGGGGAAACTGAGGTGGTAGTTAAATGATTTGCCCAGTGTCACACAGGTAGTGACTATCTGGGCTAGAATTGAAACTTGAATTTTTGCTGATTTCCAGCCTAGCCCTCTATCTTTTGTTCTAAACTAGTTCTGTTTCCCTCTAAATGGTTTTGGGGAAAGGGGACAAGGGAGCAAAAAAACAACCATTTTAAAGATTATAGCAGAATTTAATTTTTAATGGTCAATGTATTTTTTTTAAAAGAAGAATGATTCGAATGAAAACCTTTCAAAAGAGACACATATTTGGGGACATGGGATTGCTTTTTCTTACATAATAGCTTATATTCAAATTAGAGCCACCTGCCATGTTTGACTATACTGTTTACCAATCCTGAATTCGATTTGAAAATGGGGAAGGATCTTGGATTGTTAGAGTATTTTGTTTGTATTCAAGAAACACTGATTTAACAATTTAATTGAAAAATCCTTCTTCACAGAAAAATACACAAAAACTTCTCTTTGAGTAGATCCAGTTTTCGTTTTGCTTCCAGCTCTATAGGTAGATTCATTGCTCTAAAAAATATTGTGCTTTTCCTTTCCCTGCTCTCATTTTGATGCTCCATTAAAAAGAAAACAAAACAAAACATATAGTTGTCCAACATACAGTTCACATATTTAACTATTTTCTCTTTGCAGGTCACATAGTCTACTTTAAAGTGCTACAATTTTTATTTGGGCAAAATTCTTGGGGATTCATTATTTCTGAGAGAAGTCAATAAATAATTTACTATCTCCATTCTGCTGCAGTAGCTAAGTCTTGGTAATTCTTGTTATTATTTTTTTTTATTCCTAGGGGCAGCTAGGTAGTGCAGTGGATAGAGCACCAGTGCAGGAGTCAGGAGGATCTGAGTTCAAATCTCACCTCAGACACTTGACACTCACTAGTTGTGTGACCTTGGGCAAGTCACTTAACCCTAATTGCTTCATCCTGGGTCATCTTCAGTCATCCTGATGAATATCTGATCACTGGATTCAGATGGCTCTGGAGGAGAAGTGAGGCTGGTGACTTGCACAGCCCTCCTTCACTCAAAACAAAGTCAAGCGCAAATCATGTCATCATTTCTCTGATGGTATGATCTTCTTTGGCAACAAAGGATGAACACAATAACAATAAGAATTTTTTATTTCCACCACTCTTGAACAATGTAACAGTAAGCACCCCAACATACACAGGGGTGCCTACCACTAAAACAGATTCTTTGATCTGCATTCATGAAAGAAAAGCAACTTTCAAGGGGTTAATAATCACTTTAATCAAGCACATGTATCATTCCTTTAACCAAGTACGTATATCATTCAATTAGTTCAGGAAGTCAGCACCCTGAATTTCAAAGAAAATACAGAGAAATCAAAAGATCAACAGACATAACTTCCCCTGCCTGAATTTAACAGACAATTGGACCTCAACTGTATGACCCTTGTTACCAGAGAAGGAAACATGACATCCTTTGAAAGTCTGGGGGATCCTTAGCAGCTTCTCAGAGTCCTCATCTGGCACTCACACTTTCTTACGAAAAACTGAGCCCCAAAGTAAAACCTCACCCTCAGATTATTTGTACCTTTTTTTTTCAGACCCAGAGGGCCTTGCAACCATTTGATCCAGTGCCTCAATAAAAAAACAAAAGGTACTTGAGACCCTCCTAGAAAACAGCTCTCCTAATCAAGCTTCCCACAATGTGCAGACCCATCAGTGGGTGGAAAAGATCTTTAATCACATTAAAATAATTAACAATGCAAATACATATACTGTTTCTAGTTAAAGAAATTCTTGTTTCTGCATTTTACTCCTTGTAAAGACTCTTGATTGATAAAGGCAAGATTCAATCAGAGGCACTTGATTATACTACAGCAAAAACAGCAAAAGATCCTATTTTGCTTGCCATCATTAGCAAATGTCCCCAATTTTCATCTGCAGTCCAGGAATGATCAGAATGAGGATTGAATATACCTTTTATAATTAAAACTAAACGCGAGTTTTCTTCCACATGTATTTATCATATGAAGTGTCATAGTGATAGAGTATTGAACTTGAACTCTGGAGACCTGGATTCAAAGCTTGCTTCAGACACTTTGCAGTTACATGATCCTGGGTGATTATCTCAGTCTTACTGAGCCTCAGTTTCCCAATTTATAAAATAATGATAGTAATTATACAAAATAAAAAAATAGTACCTCATAGCTCTTTGTCAGGATCAAATAAAATAGCCTACACAAAATGCTTTTTCAAATCTTAAAGCTCTCTTTAAATATGACCTGCAACTATATTCATCATCATCATCACAGGACAGATTTCAGATTTTCCAAACTGAGGGAGAGGAAATACAGACATTTAATGAAAGTTGTGTAGTTGGACTATGTAGTTCTCAAGTAGCTGTGGAAATGTTGGACCTCCAGAGCTTTTGTTAACATGTAAGCATAGCCAAATGAGTCTGAGAATGGCCAGTGTGCTCTGCCAAACTCCCTAGCTGAATGATTGTGTTGTAATCTCTATGTATTATGAAGAGGGCGCATGATGACCCAGAATGGATAACACTTGTTTTGCAGATTTTTTGCTGATTGTACATAGACATGGCCTGTGACTTAGTTTTGATGATGCTGGTAGAGGGAAGCTGTTTTAAGTCTGTAAACAACTACCCATTGTTATCAGAGGCCTCACTAATGGCATCTGAGTAACCAATAAAACCTTTACACTAATTTTATCCCATTAATATTATCCAACATTAGCTGTTCTACACTAAGGAAATGACTTTAAGTGCCCATAGCTGAACCAACAACAAAATAATAATCTAAATGGAGGCATGGAAATATCTATACAAGATAACAATATTAAAATAGTATGTTAAAATAGAAATAGTGTTTCCTTTTAAAACCTAATTTCAGTCCTTTAGGATGTACATTAGAAATCAAGTAGAGGTGAGTTTTCCCTTTATTTGACTCTTTGGCAAAAGTACCACTTGCTAGTCATTTGGTGAGACCCATAAAGGTAGCTTCTACAATCAATCAATCAGAAATGGTAAAATGCTTATTATGTCTGAAGTATGTGGGGATTAAAATACAATGAATGAAACAATCCCTGAAAGCATTTTTTCCCCTTATATTCACTGTTTGGTTTGTTTTAAGGTTTTTTTTTTAGGCTTGAACTCCAAAAATATAAATAATATTAACTAAGCTGATTATAGCAATAGTTCACATTCTTACAGCCCTATATATACATCCTTTGCTCACAGCACCCCTTTGACAGAGATAGTAGAAATAAGTCTCATCATTTCCACTTTAACAAGAATACATTTGACCTGCGTTTAACCAGTTAGCCCACAATCATATTTTAGAGATGGTCAGAGAGTACAGTTGCTTTTAAAGAGTTCTATTTAAGACTTGATAGAATCCACTGGATCCAGTATTTTTTTTTTAGTTATATTAGCAAAATGTTTTGATTTGTTTTTTTATGTTTGGACTAAACTCCAGCTGCATTTTATTTTTAGTTGAAAATTAAAATACTTGGTGATGGAAATACAGACACTTCCAAACTCCAAAGGACCCCTCTTTGGAAACAGAGTTTGTGATGATGGGAGTATTAGCAATCTACCTCCATATCAATATAAGGTTTTAAAAAACATATTTACCTTAAGAGCCTCTGTGTAAGTAGTTCTAATATTAATATCTCCACTTCGTTGATGATGTAACTTAGCTGTAGAGGAACTGAGTGACTTGTCTAAGTCAAAATGCCATGAAGGTAAGAAACAGATGAGGTATTACACAGGAAGATTGATGGTTGCTTAAAGTGCTGGGATGGAGTAGTTCTGACTCAAAAGCCCAAGTTAAGGAGGGATGCTCTGGGGTGGTGGCATCCTCTAGATGCTTTTGTTTATGAATAACATTGTACTATTGATTGCATCAAGCACTGGGACATTTCAGGACCTCCAGGAAGGCATCTGTCACCATTCTAAAGAGTTTGCTTTGCTTGTCAACACAGGAAAAACCAAGTGACAAAAGAATGTCTATTGTCTGTATATGAATGTTTCAGGACACCTAAAACTTGTCCATCAATGTGTATATATGTTACAGACATTGAATTGGACTCAGGGATTAGCAAAAGGAGGAAAGTAGGTGGGATTTATCGGATATGTCAATGCTCCTCTAATGGCACCAGGAATCCCATGAAAACCAAGGTCCTGCTTTTCTTTATAATGTTTTTTCAATGAACAAACATTTATTTTATTGATCTATCTATCCTGCCCCCAAACAATAACAACAAAAACAGAAAGACCTTGTAACAATCTTCTTTAATCAAGTAAAAAAAAAAAAAGAAAAAGAAAAACATTCTCCCATTGGCTACATCTAAAAATGTGTCTTATTCTGCATTCTGCATCCCTCACCTCTCATGGAGGTAGGTTGAATTCTTCATCATTGTTCCTTTAGGATCATGGTTGGTAATTGTGTTGATCACCGTTAAATTAGTCTTTCAAATATATTTATTTTTACAATGTGTTTATTATTATGTAAACTGTTCTGGTTCTGCTCATTTTACTTTGCATCAATTTATACAAATGTTCTGAAGTTTCACTGAAAGCAGATATTTCATTATTTCTTATGGCATATTAGTATTACATTACATCTGTATATCAGACGTCGTTTAGCTGTTCACCAATTGGTAGAAACCTCCTTTGTTTCCAGTTCTTTGCTACCAGAAAAAGAGTTACTGCAAGTATCTTTGTATATATTTGGTGCATGAGATAATATTTGTAATGCACTTTGCAAAACCTAAAGAACTAGATAAACTCCTTTTTTTTAAACTATTGTTTCCTTTTATTTTGATCTATTGAGGGAGTTATTAGGCCTAATGGAATTTTTGGGTCAAAATGTATATGGTTTAGTAACTTTTGGGGCTTAGTTCCAATTAATCTTAAAATGCTTTTGTTACAGTTGTTTTCCTGCATCCCCTCCAACATTTTTTCCCTTTTCTATCATTTGCTAATCTGATAGGTGTGATGTAGAAGCTCAGAGTTACTTTAATTTGGATTTCTCTAATTATTAGTAATTGTTTTACTTACATAATCAAAATTGTTAATTTTATCTTCTGTGATCCTCTTGATCACTTTCTTAGTCATGAACGCTTTCCCTATTCATAAATCTAAAAAGCAAAGTCTTCCATGTGCCTCTTAATTTTTTATAGGATCTCAGTCACATATTCATTTTGATGTTATTTTTATGTGATATGAAGTGTTATTTTAAACCTAATTACATTGCTTTCCAGTTTTTTTAGCAATTTTTTTTGTCAAATAGTGAATATAGCTTAAGAGCTGGAATCTTCAGGTTAATCAAATACCAGAAAATCAGTATTGTTCACACCTATATGATTTTTACCTAATATATTCCTCTTATCAATTTATTTTTAAAATCATTTTGATGACTGCTTTGTAGTATAGTTTGAGATGTGCTACTAAGAGGTTGCATTTCTTTTTACTTTCATTTTTTTCCATTATCTGCCTTAAGGTCCTTGACCTTCTGTTCCTCCAGATTAGTTTTGCTATTATTTTTCAAACTAATCCTTTGGAAGTTTTATTGGTATGGCTTTGAAATAATTTATGAAATATTATAGTGTTTTTATATTTGCTCAGTCTACCAATGAGCAACTAATATTTCTCCAATTATTTACATTGGTCTTTATTACATATTGTAATTATATATATGGTTCCCATTCACATCTTGCTAGGTGGACTTCTAAGTATTTTATACATTTTTTAGTCATTTTAAGTAGAATTTTTCTTTCTATTCTTTTAGGTTTTATTGGTAATTGTAAGGACAAGAGAAATAGGATAAAGAAGTATAATGCCTCTGAATAATGTGATTTAGGAGGATCTTTCCTATGCATTGTTGGGTCTGAGAAGATTTGTAGGAAGGCCCACACCTTTTGTAAATAAGGCATTGGTTCTCAGAGGAGGTGACGCACTCTGAGCCTAAAAAGTGTGTAAAAACTCTGAGGTGCAGTTTTACTTTGGGATTTAGATTTTGGAAGAAGATTTGTGTGCCAAACGAGACTCTGGCAAGCTACTAAGCAGCCCCTCAGCTTTGAAAACCCACATGATGATACTTCCATCTCCTGTAACTATGGTCAGACGGTTGGATTGTCTGTTGATTTACGTGTATTACTTATGCAAGATAGTTTTGGAAGTGCTGTCTGTTGATTTAGATTTCTCTGTATTTTCTCTGACATGCAGTATTCTTTTCCCCCTGAGCTAAGTGAATGATACATGTGTTTGATTAAAGTGATTATTGACCTGTCAAAAGTTACTTTTCCTTTTAGAAAAGCAGATCAAAGAACCTGTGATACTAGGCCCTCCTGTGTATGTTGGGGTGCTTACTGTTACAGTAACATATAAAAATACTGAAGAGTCATGTGGATTTATTTTATATTCTGTGACTGCTAACATTACTCTTTGAATTAAATTTTTAGTTGACTCTCTTGTGTTCCCTAAATAAACCATCACAATATCTCCAGAAAGTATAAACTTTGTCTGGTCTTTGCTTATACTTATTCCCTCAATTTCTTTTTCTTGTTTTGTTGCTATGGCTACATTTTTTACACTATGTCAAATAATATTTCTAGAAATGTATATTCGTGTTTTACCCCTGATATTCCTGGAAAAGCCTTTACTTTATTCCCATTACCCACAATGGTAGCAGTTTTTCTTACATAGATACTACTCACCACATTCCATTTAGATCATTGTATTCTAGTATTCTTTAAGCAAAAGTAAGAGTTATTACTTGTAATTAACATTTTTGTTTTTCCATACTGCTATGAATGTACTTAACCAGAAATACTTAGAAGTCCTCTATTTTATTAGAGATATATTTTTTCCTCTGGAGAATCATATACTCATGTTTTCTGAATAGATTATTCTTGATCAAAAAACTATATTTTTTGGAAAATCATATTTAGCTCTTTCCAGCCATTTATAGTGGCAGCATGAAATCCTAAGTGATTTCAACTATAATTGCTCAATACTTGAACTCATTCTTTCCTACTGCTTACAGTATATATTCTATTACTGGAAAGCTTAAGATTCTGTCTATAACATTCCTAGGAGTTTACATTTTGAAGTTTCTTTCAGGAGTGATCGGTTGATTCCATTTGTCACTTTACCCTCTTTACCAGAGTTGTCCTGATCTGAATCTGATGGATTCGGCTTTGTGATAAGACCCCTTTGAATGCCTGACAGTTTAGTTTGACCAAGGAGCTCAGTGTCTGGTACCTTATCCTGCCAGGTGATCTTCAGCATCTTCCTAAGACATTTCAAATGGAAGTGATTCAGTTTCCTGGTAGAATGTCCATGTTTCACAGGCATACAACAATGAGGTCAGTACAATGGCTCTGTAGATATTCAGTTTGATAGTCAGTCTAATAATTCTCTTTTCCAATATTTTTCTTCAGAGCCTCCCAAACACTGAGCTAGCTCTGGCAATGCATCAACCTCATTGTCAATGTGTACATCCCTGTCAATGTGTACATCCCTGAAAAGTACACTATCAAGGTAAGTGAACTTATTCATAGCATTCAAAACTTCCCCATTTGTTGTAACTAATGGTTCCATGTATGGATGGTGTATTGGTAGCTGATGGAGCACCTGTGAGTTTTTGGTGTTAATTTTTAGGCCAAAATTAGCACAAGCAGCAGAGAATTGATCCATACTTTGTTGAGTCACAGCTTCAGAGGCTGTATTGAGTGAACAATCATTTGCAGATAGAAAATCATGCACTAACACTCCCTCCACTTTGGTCTTGGCTTGTAGCATTTTCAAATTGAAGGATTTGGTATCAGTATGGTAGCTGACCTTGATGCCGTGTTCATCCTCATTGAAAACATTTGTCAGCATGGCAGGAAACATCATGCTTTAAAGCATGGGAGCAAGAACACAGCCCTGTATCACTCCCTTGGTGACTGGGAAGGCACGAGAGCATTATCCACTATCCAGAACCCAGGCAAACATGTCATCATGAAATTGACATACAGTACTGATGAACTTTTCTGGGCAACCAAATTTTGACATAAGCCTTTATGACCAAGAGTGTTAAAGGCCTTGGTCAGATCTGCAAACACTGTGTACAGACCTCTGTTTTGCTCTTGGCATTTCTCTTGGAGTTGTCAGTCATCAAACACAACATAGAATGTTCCTTGGCCCTTTCTGAAGCCACACTGACTCCCAGGTATATGACCATCTTCCAGGTGAAAGATCAGTCTATTAAGGAGGACTCTAGCATGAATTTTACCATCAATGACTAAGAGAGAGACTGCTCCATGATTGTCATGGGACAATCTATTCCCTTTACCTTTATAGGGATGGACAATGGAGGCATCCTTGAATTCCTAGGGATAACCTCCTCTTACCATGTAACCTGAAAAATTTCAGTCACCTTTTGTATGCACAACGATTGCCCCACCTTGTAAATCTCAGCTGGAATAGAATCAGCACCAGGTGCTTTGCCACATGAAAGGAGCCTAATGGCATGCAAAACCTTTTCTTCAGTTGCAAGTTCAGTTAAGAAAGGATTGATTTTAACCTGAGGTAAATGGTCAATGACCTTAGCATTGATTGATAAGGGTCTGTTGAGAACACTATAGAAGTGTTCAGCCCAATTCTCTAGGATTATGTCCTTATCACTAATCAATGTGGCTCCATCAGCATTGAGTAGTAGTGATACACCATAGGGTTTTGGTCCATAAATAGCTTTCAGGCAATCATAAAAATGCTTTGGATTGTTACTATTGACATGAAACTGTGTTTCATCTGCCTTCTTACTGAGTCAGAAATTCTTCATTTCTAAGCAAAAGAGGTCCAAAAAGCCAATGAGGAGAAGAATGCCTTAAAAAGCAGGGTTGGCCAAATGGAAAAGGAGGTCCAAAAGCTCCCTGAAGAAAATACTTCCTCAAAAATTAGAATGGAGGAAATAGAACGTAATGACTATATGAAAAATCAAGAAATTGTAAAACAAAACCAAAAGAATGAAAAAATAGAAGACAACGTGAAATATCTCATTGGAAAAACAACTGACCTAGAAAATAGATCCAGGAGAGAAAATTTAAAAATTATTTGTCTACCTGAAAACCATGATCAAAAAGGGTCTGGACATCATCTTCCAAGAAATTATCCAGGAAAACCCCCCTGATAATCTGAAACCAGAGGGTAAAATTGAAATGGAAAGAATCCACCTATTACCTCCTGAAAGGGAACCCAAAAGGAAAACTTCTAGGAATATTGTAACCAAATTCCAGAGTTCCAAGGTCAAGAAGAAAATATTATGAGAAGCCTGAAAGAACCAATTCAAATATTGTGAAAACACAATTTTAATAACACAAGATTTAGCAGCTTCTACACTGAGGGATCAGAGGACCTGAAATATGATATTCAGGAGGTGAAAAGAGCTAGAATTAAAACCAAGAGTCACTTACCCAGCAAAACTGAGTGTAATACTTCAGGGGAAAAATTGAAGTTCAATGAAATAGAGGACATCCAAGCATTCTTGTTTAAAAGACAAGAGCTGAATAGAAAATTTGACTTTCAAATACAAGAATCAAGAGAAACATGAAAAGGTAAACAGGAAAGAGAAAACTTAAGGAACTCATTAAAGTTGAATTGTTTACATTTCTACATGGAAAGATGATATTTGTAAGTCATGAGACCTTTCTCAGTATTAGTATAATTAGAGTGGATGAAGGGGGACGTAAAAGGGAATAAATCAGCTTTACTCTCATTAGATTTAGCTTAAGGAGAGAATGACATACATTCGATTGGGTAGGGAAATCTATCTTACCCTTTAAGAAGACGGGGGAAAGGGGATAGGAGAGGGAGAATAATAGAAGTGACAGCAGATTGGGGGAAGAAGTAATCAGAAACAAACACTATTGTGGGAGAATAGGTCAAGGGAGAGAATGGAATAAATGGAGGGCAGGACATGATAGAGCGAAATGTTAGTCTTTCACAACATGACTGTTATGGAAGTGTTTTGCATGGCTACACATGTTTGACCTATATTGAATTGCTTGCTTTCTTAATGAGGGTGGGAAGGGAGGGAGAATGGGAAAGAATGTGAAACTCAAAGCTTTAACAATGAATGCTAAAAATTATTTTTGCATGCAACTGGGAAATAAACTGTATGGGCAGTGGCATTTACAAATCTATCTTGCCTTACAGTAAAATAGTGGAATGGGAGATGGGAGAAGTGGGGTGATAAATGGGAGAATAGTTTGGGAAAAGGGATTGTTGTGGTGCATGATATCCTGGAGTGGGGGAAGAGGAGAGTGGGGAGAGAATTTGGAATTCAAAATTTTGTGAAAGTGAATGTTGAAAACTGAAAATAAATAAATATTTTTTTAAAAAAAAGAATGCCTGTTTTCTTCACTATTATTTGGCATAAGGCTAGAAATGAACGTTATATCAATAAGACAAAAACGTAATTAAAAGAGATAGGCCTATGTAAATAAGAATAATATCAAAAGACTTTTATTTGTTCAATCAGATGGTTTACTTCAAGAACCCTAGAGAATAAACAAAAAATTATTTGAGACAATTAATAACTTTAGTCAAGTATCAGGTTGAAAAAACAAACAAAAATAAAATCAGATTTTCTGTTTATTATGACAATATCAAGGCAGAAAAGATAGGAAGAAAATGTTGATTTAAGATAACTCAGAATGCATTAACTATCCCAGAATTAGTCTACAGATATAGATAAAAGAGAAACTACAAGTGAGTATTTGTAGAACTAGAATATGGTTGAGGCACATAAATATAGTAAAAATGATGATGCTACTCATATTACTCTATGAATTTAGTGCTTTAACTATCAAATGAGCAATTGAATGCTTTATAGAAAAATATAATAACAAAAATCACTTGGAAGAATAAAAAGTTAAAAAATATCAAAGTATGTAATTAAAAAGGAAAAAATAACAAGAACATGGTGTTGGTCTTACTGAAATCATACTGTTTTAACTCTATAATATTAAACCAAAAAAATAGAAAAACATATCATAAGAAAAGAATAAATAACAAGATCTATCAACAAACATACATTTTATCTACTATATGATAAATCTAAGAACATAATAAATTATGAGTTTTAGATCAAAATTTTATTCCAAATACTATGATCAATTATAAATGTATAAAATGGTTAAATATAAATGTTGCATCATTAAAAAGGAAAAAAAACCCTGAGAATAGAAGATTATTTTTTATGAGAACAGGAGATTATTTCTAGGGGGAGAATTTGTAATTAGACATGGGATAAAGGATATCATGTGAATATGGCTAGAATCGGACAGAGGGAGATGCATTGGAATAGTGATAGAGATAAAGACAGGATTAGGGATAGAAATAGTGATATGAATAAGGAAAGGAAATTCACCTGTGATATAATTAGTCTAGACAATCCCTATCAGAAGAAACTCACCTTACATTTGCTTGTTGGCAATTTCCCAATATTTTATGGTATGAAACTGTTACCTATAGCACTGAGAGATTAAGTGACTTGTCCAGGATGACACAGCCAATATGTGTTAGAGGGAAGACTTCAAGGAAGTATTGTTGGCTTTGAGGATAGCCTTCAATCCTTAATGCCACAATATTGATTATATAAAATGAAAAAAGTTGAAAATCAAAACAATTAGAATCAGAAGTAAAGCTATAAATTGGAGAGAGGGATATCTTTGCACTAACTATTATATCTCCTGGAAAAAATCTGGTATCCAGTATTAATAAGAAATTGGTACAGATATAGAAAACCAAGACTATTCTCCAATAGGTAAGAGATCAAAAATATAAATTAACAACATTCAAAAAAAGAAATGCAAACTACGAATGACTATTTGAAAAGAAAATTGTCAAAAAATAGTAAGTGAAAAGAACCCTAAAGTATTACCTCATATGATAACAAAGATTGTAAAAGATGAGAAAATTTATCATTTTGGACCTGTTGAAAGGCAGACATACTGATTTACTTTTGGTAGAGCTGTGAATTGATTCACTTTTTCTGGTAAACAATTTGGAATTATGCAAGAGAAGTTAATTGTTTTTGCTTTTAACTCAGATATTCCCTTACTGGGACAGTATTCCAATGAGATTATTGACAGCAAGACAAGACTGATGTAGACAAAAATATTCATGGCAGCATGACTTGAAATAATAAAAATTTTAAAACAAAAGATCTTGCCAAAAATGAGTAATGGCTGAACTATTTGTGTTATGTGAAAGTGATGAGAACTTCTGGATCTTAAGTATCATTCTATCAAAATTTAAAACATTCGTCTCTGACTCTTTTTTTCTGACTTTCCAGACTTTTACATCTCTGCCTCAGTGGAGATGTCTTCTACCCAACAATCTCCTCCATTTAGTGAGTCTTACCAGAACCTCCATTTGAAAAACTATCTAGGGTAGTCATTCACTTCCAGCTCTGTTCCTCACTCTATATACTTTTATATTTTGCCACCATATACCTATATCTGTATTTATATTTCTATCTATCTATCTATCTATCATCGCCTCTCTTCCACGCACTTTTCAGATTTTATGTAATTTGTATTCTACCATTGTAATGAAACTTCTTGAAAGTAGGGAATGTCTTATTTTTCCTTGTATTTACATTTCCTGTGTTTAGCACAGTACCTGAATATACTAACTTCTCTCTCTCTCTCTCTCTCTCTCTGTCTGTCTCTCTTTCTCTCTGTCCCTCTCTCTGTCTCTTTCTCTGTCCCTCTCTCTGTCTCTTTCTCTGTCCCTCTCTCTGTTCCACTTCAACCCCAATTCCTCCCATTCCTTTATGCTTTGGTTAACATTAAACTACCAAAGTGGAAAGTGACAGGTTGTTACTTTACCAGTTATGAAGTTAGGTGGCTTTGATTAGCTGTTTGTTCATCAAGAACAGACTTTGCAGTTATTTATTTGCATATTTATAGGAACGTGTTTTTTGTGCCAAAACAAAAAAATAACCTTAAAATATACTTAAAAATAATCAATGAAGCCATCAGTATGTATGTACATGTGTATATATTAAGCAGCACTTAATGTGAACCAAATAATGCAGTGTGGACCAAGTGAGCCACTGTATAATGAGGGACTTATAATGCACTCTGAGAGTAAGTCTATAATACTTTGAATCCATGTCAGTTAATATTATATGGTCACTACAAACCAACTTTCTTTCTCAAACTTGACTAATCTCTAAAGGAAGTGAAAAGTTTATTATCCAGGATACAACTGCATTCATTCAACAAGCACAATATTTTTTTAAAAAATTCATATACATAACATTGACTCCACAAGACAATAAAAAAATATAGATAGAAAATTAAAAATTTGAAAAATTTGTAATGAATGTAAGATAGCTCCCATCAAAAACAACTGACTTGGAAAACAGGTCAAAGCCAAGGACACCCAAAAATCTCCAAACAGAGAACCATGGCCAAAAGAAAAACCTACATATTATCTTTCTATACATACTAGAAAAGTGTAAACTGCCCAGATCAGTGAGGAAGAAAAGTCAGATTGAACATTGGTAGAATCTATTGATCAGTATTTAAAAGGAAACCCCAAATGAAAAACATCAGAATTTCATTGCCAAAATTCAGAATTTCCAAGTCAAAAAAACATAATATTTGAACACTAATATATTACATATTTATGCATTACATATAATTTTTATGATTACAACACTTTTTACAGTAATATGATCATTGTAGTTAGCACCTAGAAGCAGAGCTTAGCTACCAGGAAATCTCAGGCAGGATGACACAAGATTTGGCAAATAACAAAAAAAGGAGAGGCAATACTAGAATATAATATTCCCAAAGGGAAAACATAACAGCTTCTCATCATGAATATTTTATCCTGAAAAACTGAATAAAGTCCTATAAAGTAAAAATGAACCTTTAATAAAGTAGATGATTTCCAAGTACTGCTGATGGAAAGTCTCTGAGTAGAATCTTGGAAATTCAAACATGAGCAAAAATTAATTTGATGTGGTAAATGCATTTGACTAAAAACTTAGTGTTTTTAAACATCACAGAATTAATTAAATAAGATCAGCAGTATATGTGGAGGTATGTGTGCAGTTATTCTTTCTTAATGATTATAAGAGCAAAGACTAGAGAGGAAAAAGGAATACACTAGTAAAAAAAAGGAGGGAAAATGTAGAACTTACTATTTCTCACAATTAGGTAAATCAGAAGAAGACTATTCAAACATGGAGGAAAGCTTTAGGTGAACAGGCACCACATAAACTTATTCTTATTTGAACCTAAAAAATAAGCCATAAACACACAAGTATACACACAGAATTTGGTGCAGCAATATATTAAAAGTGACAAAGAAGCACATGGGGACAGGGAAAGGAGAAACAGAGTTCACAAAATTATTATAAGGAGGAGACAGTCATTAGTAACAAATTTCAACTTCAGAATGTGGATTACAAATGGTGATTAAAAAAAGAAAATATTTGAGGTCTGGGCCAGAGAAAGACAGAAGGGAAAGTAAAATTGAAGCAGAACACTCCAATTATTGATCATCAGCATTAGTCACATTTCTTTGTCATCTTTGTCTTCCTCTTCGCAAAAAAAGGATAAGAATGAAAGTTACATTCATCAGATGGGGAAAAATATAACAAAAATGGAAAATGACGATTGTTGTAGAGTCTTTGGGAAGATGAACACAGTAATGTACTTTTGGTGAAGCTATGAATTAATCCAGTCACTATGGAAAGTAATTTGGAACTACACCACTGTACAAGTCACTAAACTGTGCCTACCCTTTTATCCATTAAAATCACTTCTAGACTTGTAAGTCAAAAAGATCAAAAAAGGAGAAAAATATATATATATATCTTGAAATAAATAGGAACTCTTTTCATTGTAGTAAAGACATACAAGCAAAGTGGTTACTATTAGTTAGGAGAATGGTGGAACAAACAAACTGTGATATACAGATATAAATGGAATTATATTTTTCCGTAAGAAATGATGAAAGGATGGATTTAGAGAAAGCTGGAAAGACATATGAACTGATACAAAATGAAATTAGTGGAACCAAAACATTTATATAATCACAATATTATAAAGAGCAACAAAAGATTTAATAGTCAATACAGTAATCAACTACTGATACAGAGAATGAACGATGAAACATGTTACCCACTGCTTGACAGAGATATGGGAGACTCAAATTACACACTGAGCATGTGTTTTGAACCTGACCTATATTATTTCACTTAACTGTGAGCGTTTGTTATTATATTGTTTTTTGTTTTGTTTTGTCTTAAAATTTGGAGGAAAGATTTGGGTGCCATGTAGAGAAGACGAGAATGATGAGAAAAATAGAATAAAGAAAAGTCAAAACATTTTTAAAATAATGAACAGAAGAGTAAAAATTTAAGAAAGAGATACAAATAAACAAGAGAGCTTGTAAAGTAATATGTGGAATTCATTATATAATCTTGGAAAGAAATGCTAGTTGTATATAAGGAAGAAATGGGATATTGCATGCAATCCTTTTTTTTCTGTTCTTTGTATATGGAAATAATTATATTTGTCAATGTTTGGCAAATTAAGAATATCACAACAAGACTAATTCCTCTTTCTACACCTAATCTAACATTCATATTGCTGTCAGGCTTACTTCCCATATGTAGTGATTTGGTCATGGCATTGTTATGCCAAAAAACTCTAATAGTTCCCTTATTGCTTAAAGTATACACTCAGCCTAGCACCCATGATTGTCAATTTCTAGTTTTCAGTATGATGTCACTCTACCCTATCCTCATACATTCCCTATCCCATAATCTGTGCCTCATTCAAACTGGATGACTGATGTCCTCACCACATACCCTATTCATGTCATATCTTGTGACTAGAAAGTTCTCTCCTACCTTTGCCTCTTCCTGCATCTCTGATCTTTAAAGCTCAACCGATATATCCCCAACTTTAGGCAATTTTTCCTTTTCTTGTTAGCAAGTAATGAATTTTCATTATTTTAGATTTCAGGTAGAATTTTATTTGTATTTCTCACAATTTTTCATGTGATTTGAATATATAGTGAATCTCCAGGTGAGGTTTATAGCTTTATGAGGGCAGGAACTGCAATTTATCTCAATTTTGTATTTTCCCCATTTCCATCAAAGAAGCTGAAAAAATGTTTGTGAAGTTGACTTAAATCTCAATTCTCCCTTCAAAAATTTTTTTTGGGGAAAAATTACTTGTTTGGACATATTCCTCTAAGATAGGGATTTAATTCCCCCTACCCCATCCCCCACCATGGAGAATTTACCCACTGACTATGAGATAACTTGGATTATAGGGATTTTTCTGATTGTGAAGAGGGATCTTCAGTAGCCTGCCAGCCATCTCTGAAATCTTTGACGTTAAGGATTTGCTTGGCATAGTTTGTACAGAATTTGAATCCTATCTTCTATATACAGAGAGTATACTTCTCAACATGACAGCCTTACCTCCTCTTTTGTAATTGACATTTATTAAATAAAAAATGTGACTGCAATCAAACCCATGAATAGTTTCTGGGAAATTTTATTGTCATTTCACCTGGGTAGCAAATTTTCCATTTAATTAAAAATGTTGAAATCCATCGGTATCTTTTCAGTTGAGTGTTGCAATGTACTTTTGATTGATGTGTGCAAGATGTGAAATGGAACAGAAACAGAAATATCAAAAGTCACTGTTTATATTAAGACCAATGTGTGTATAGTGCCATGAGCTCTTGAATGAGAAATGCAGCATAGATTGAAAACATAAATATGAACATATTTTGTATTCTCTTCTCATATTTTGTACCCCTTTGGGGTAGAAATTTGCTTCAGCTGCTTATGTAAGCCAGTACTGCAAGTGCATTCATATTAGCATTAGTGATGACATCATGCCAAAATACATTGTAAATATTGCCTTTACTTTCGATCATCAATTATAAATTTATTCCTTCTGAATATTTCATGGTTATCATCTGCTTTTCCAATTATTAAGAATAATAATTGAATAATATGGCAATAATGGAGATCAATTTTCTTCAAAAACCTGATAAATATGTAACTGCTTTAGCCTCTGTTCATATTGTGGCCATTCATTACTTCTACCATACTATGACTGTGGCAAGACATTATTCTTTCTGCGGGAAGCAATTTTCTCTGTTCCCTCACATTAGTTAATGTAACAGTGACTTCCTGTTTGCAGGCCAAATAATTAATCCTCCCTTGATTGGGTTTGGTTTAAATTAAACATGTTAATCCTTTTGCAATTCTCAAGCAGACTGTGAGACTTTACCTGACAGCTAATGAATTTCAACAGCAACCCGTGACATCTCCCAACATGAAGGGAAAGAAATGAAGCATGGCTGAGGGGTTCTTTTTTTCTCTCTTTGGTCTAAGCCTATAATTTCATCAATTCAAGGAATTTCCAGGGTGAAAATTCCTTCTGTTGATGGGGATGCCCAACTTCTCTTCAACTTAGAGATGCCTGAGAGAAACAAGGTTAGTGACTTTGATGACACAACTAATCTATGTTAGAAGCCTGGCATTTGTCAAATGTTTCCAAGTCTAGAGCCAACTCTTTATCTGTTAGGCCATGATGCCTCTTGATAAATGTTTTAGTTATGCTTGATACAGTTTTTAAAGAAACATCATGGCCTCCTCATAAGTGGCATGCTATTATCCTTTAAGAAGGACATGGGAAAACTGAAAGTGTTTGGAGGAAAGTGATAAGAGAGAATTCTGACAATCTATAATATCATTAGAGGAACACTCCTCACTTTGAAAAGAGAAGGCTGAGTTACCAGCTGAAGGTCTATTGCCCTTTCCCACAAAACCTCTTCCTTAGCATTGTCACAAGTTCCCAAATTTGCCTTCTTTTTTCTTTATCAAAAGTACTATGGCCTGATCTTAGCTTATGAGTCTTGGAGGAATGTGACCTGATAAAATAATTCACACTAAAGTATATATGGCAAGTTTATTTTGTTTTGTCTTCTAGAGTTATTTGTATCTTTTGCATAAATGAACTTTATAGAGACTATGATTTAGCAAAAGTGGGGTATTTTTCATTGACAAAATTTTAGGCAATATGGCATTCAGGTGGTTAAGATACTTTTATTCACTTCAGTTTGGTAAAAGCCCCTCTAATTACAACACATGTTGTTATTCAGTTTTTTTTTTCAGGTGTATTCAACTCTTTGGGATCCCATTTGGGATTTTTTTGGCAAAGATACTGGAGCCATGTCATTCTCCAACTCATTTTACACATAAGGAAACTGAGGCAAAGAGGGTTATGTGACTTGCTCAGGGTCACAGAGCTACCAAATTGTCTGAGGCTGGACTTGAATTTACAAAGATGCATCTTCCTGAATCCAGGTCAGGTGTTCTTATCCACTGCACCACCTAGCTACCCTTAATTATAGCCCATGACATTCTTAGTCTCCATGTAATGTTATATTAGTTAATAATGTTTCCTACTAGGCCCTTTAAAGACAACTCAAATATTAACTCCTTCGTGAATCATTTCCTGATGCCTTAGACTGATAACGATCTCTCCCTTGAATTCTGTGGTAAAACACTCTGGTCAATTGTCTAAAGTAATGAGTTAAAATTCTGTGGTCACTTATCTCCTGTCTGATAGACTGAGTTCCATGACAATAACATTTGTATTTTAGATAAGAGATTAATTCAGATATATTGTGTATCTTTCCCAACATCTAGCACAATTCTCTGTACATAGAAGAATAAATGTTTTTGTCATAATTGAGTGACTGAAGTGGACAAAAGCTTTTTTAACACATTCTGATACTGCCCAATATAATATGTATCATGGTAATAGAAATACTGTCCAAGTTGGCTTCTCCAATAGATGATCAATACAACTCTCTTCATTGGCACTGCCATTTTTCCAAGAAGAGAGTGACAGTTGATGATGTTCCCAAGGCTCTCCAAGATCCTGAGCTACCTTCCAAGTAGAGTGAAAATGATGCTATCTTCAGTATGGTTTCAGTCTTAAGCACGCTTTAATGTGCTTCTTGGAACACCTTCTTCCTTGGTCATGCTGGATAGCAGACAGCTTGCTGTATATAGAATTAGTCATCATTTGGATCCTGCTGGAGGTGTTTGGACACTAATGTGGGTTGGTGCCAGTGTTTATATTTCTCAATCCTAGGGATGTGCATGCATGGCTGAGGGGCATACAGCTTTTGGCTTCCACAAGTCTCTAGTGCTTAGGAGTTTATTTGCATCTATTTGCAAGTCATGGGAAAATTTTTTAATATGCATTGGAAAACACAAGTCTAGAACACCTGAATTGCTCAGGGTGATAATACTGAAGCAAGATGTGAACAAAATCTCTTTCTTCTAGAGGTCCAATGTGATTTGGTTTTATTGGTTTCATTCGTCAACATCTAGCTGCCATCTGGTAGAAGCTGGGAACCAGTCAAATCTGAAATGGAGAACAGTTTAGTGGAAGAGATTGACTGAAGCCACAACTCTGTTACAGATTTGGGGAAGTTCTATGCCCAGTGGTAACGAGCTGGAGATGTTCTGATCAGGATTTAGAGGACAGACCTAACGTAGCTTTAAATGTCACTTCAGGGTAAGCAGCCATGTACCTCTCATAGAATACAATCATGGTTGATGACTACAGATGTTGTAGCTCTGTTGGAGGGGATAAAGTGTGGAAACTTTCAGGAGAGAGAGGATAAGTTACAGTGAAAGGTGGAAATTGAGAATTCATGATATAATTTCTGTCTGATTGACTAAAGAGAGGTCAGGAAAGTTCCTTTTAACCTGATACATACAGCATAGCACTGGGGGGTGAGGAGGAGGAGAAATGCAGTCTGGCTAAAGGCAGTCTGCTGTGCTAGGGCTTTCTATGCCTCTGAGGAATGGTATTGGCAAAGACCTCTGTTGGCAAGGCTTCTGCTTTTCAATCTACCAGTATAATTCCATTGTTGAGATGTGTCTGACAAAGAATTCCATCTTGGAGCTTGCCAAAAACGTGATAAAGATCTTTGACTTTCCCCTCCTGAAACCCTGGGCTCTGTGTGAATTTTGATTGTTATTCCCCAAACGAAGGACTTGTCTCTTGCTGAAGATAAATCACTTAGAAACTGGGCAAATTGCATTTACCCACTTTTTTTTTCAAGGAAATTTATGGAATATATGGAGTTTGCTGATCTAAAGAGGACAGGAGGCAGTTTGATACAATGGAAAGAATATTGGCTCTGAATTCAGAAGACATAGGTGATGACAGGCAAATTACTTAAACTCACCGGGCCTCAGTTTCCTCATCTATAAAATTAAAGGTTTGCCTAGATGACTTTTAAGTTGCTTCCAACTCTAAGATCCTATAATCCTGTGATCCAATGACCAGTGGGCTCCAATCCTACTCCTTTTGTTTGCTACATGGGAAACTGATATTAGACTAAATACTTAGCTTCCTCAGATGCCTCACCTATAAAGTGAGAAGATTGACTAGAAGGCCTCTGGCATTACTTCAAGTCCTAGATCTATGATTCTGTGAAACTTATAAAATTTAAATTCCAAAAACACAACAAGAAAACATATGCTTCTGGGAACAGTAGAATGCCGACCTTTAAGAAATGGATCTGTCACTAAGACACAGTGAGGGCTGTGTCTAAATAGAGCCATTTTTTTTAAATCAAAAAGTTACATTCTGAATAAAGATGAGTCAATAAAATGATGTGCCATCCTTCTTTTTCATTTTATATATAAAGATTGATGTTCTCAAATAACAAGGCAGTCATTTAAAAAAGCAGTATCTGAGTCCTATATGGTGGTTAGAGTTGGCAGCATGTTTTATATATGTCTCTTATTTAGGCCTTGCCATAATCTTTTGAGGTAGGTTCATTATTCCCATTTTACAGGTGAGGAAACTAAATCAGAGAAGCATGGTGACTTATCCAGTGTTCCCGAGAATAAGTTAGAGGTGGGGTTTGAAACCAAATTTCCCCAGCTCTCAGTCTGTCCTTCTAATCACTGCACCATGCTACCTCTTATTTAATAAGAGTATATTATGCTTAGATCTTGTGTAGAATTAATTTCATCATTTGGAATTTAATGTTAATCAGCCTCAAGCAGGCTTCCTCTAAGTAATGATAAGTCACTCTGGCCTTGCTTGGGACTCATAATAAAGCATTGGCAGGGACTCAAAGTAACGTATCTCTCACTTGTTTCTGTGAAAGGATCTGTTCAAATCACTCTTTTGTGTACTTGTTATACTACCCCTATTAATCACCCTACCCCTCTAGGTGAAGGTAGGGTCTGTTCTTTTGTCTTCATTATCTTCAGTGGTAGCATGGTAACTTGGTGATAGTATGTGCTTAATGAATGTCTGTGAAATCCAACCGAATCCTTCAGACATACGTAACATTGTCACACCCTCAGTAGGTCACCCACTAGGACTTTAGTGATCATATTTGTATATGTGTGTCTATGTGTTGATGTAGTCTGTAAGAGTTTTGAAGGCAAGAATCATGTCTTGATTATTTTTGCATCTTAGAACCTAGCAGAGTACAATGCACCTAGTAGGTTCTTCATAAAGGTTTAAGGAATGAATGAATACAGACAAGTTGCAGAAAAAAGTTTAGTGAACAGATTTTTAGCTGTGTGTTTGCTTTTTGGGGGAGTTTATAAATATAGTTAGAAATTTTTGCTTTTATTTCACATCATGATGTGTAATTTTAAATAATCCTTAGTAATCATGGAAATTATGTGAATTTATTTTTCAACTACATAATAGTGTGATGGTTTTAAATAAAACTGAATATATAGTATTCAAGTGGAGTTACAGACACAAAATTAGAGAGAGTGGTGATTTGCAGTACAAAATACGTTTGTTTTACAAATGAATTAGAAAGGCTACCATAAGAAACTAGCTTTGCCCAACTAAGTGTTTATTTCCTAGTCACCAATTCTTTGACAGAAAAACTAGTTGAAGTGTATAGAAAAAAAGGTTGGGCAAAGAAATTAAAGGAGATATATTTTGTGACTACTGCCAGTTGAAGATCAATGCCAAACAATGATGAAGCATCTCTGACATGACATAGAACCATGGCAAATTGTACAATTTAACAAATCTTCTAGTCAAAGGCAGCCATGAATAGTAGAGAGAGAACAGTTTTTGGTGTCCCTAAGTGGGCCAGAAGTAGGAAAAGAGATTCACAGGAAGATTATGCTCTTTCTTTTCTTTCTATCTCACCTATTTGATTTCCAACTTGCATTGGTCTGTCCTGCTTTAGGGGCCCCTGCTTCTGGGGGGACCTGATTAGCTTAGTCCATGTTAGGTCAGAGCTCTCAAATTCAAGTGATCCAACAACCTTAGCCCACTGCCCTGCCTCTTCCCATCCCCATTATCAGGGATTGTAGGCACGTAAGACTGAACTGGGCTCTCTGTGATTTTTCAGAATCACTACTCACAGTTCAGGGTTGACATCCACCAACTTCGAGCTGTGGTTTGTCTAGTCATTGTGTTTTGAATTCATTTAGATTGATTGTGTTTTTTATTACTATTTTCTCATTATCTTGGATTTTGATTCCTTGTCAACTATTTTTTTGTATCAGCATTCCTAAACTTCAGATTCAGTCAAATAGTGAATAAACATCTATTACGCTCCTACTTAGTCCTGGAAACAGTGCTAGGTAATGAGCATACAAATACAGAAGTAGAGTTTTCCCTGCCCCTGAGAAACTATCAAGCTCAAATGATTTATATATGTATATGTGTATATTATAGATATAATATATATATGTGTGTGTGTGTGTGTGTGTGTGTGTGTGTGTGTGTGTATTATATATATACACAAAATAGGTACAAGATGGGTAATGGAAAACCATGTGTGAGGAATTGTAAGAAGGTCAGTTTGCTTGGATTGTTGTGTGCATCACAGGAAAGATGAACTATAAGATTGGAAAAGCAGGACAGGGTCAGTTTGTGATGAGTTATAAATATTAGAGAGAGTTAAGTTACAGATAATAGAGAATGACTGGAGGTGGTTGAATAGTGTAAAGATGTTTTTCAGACCTAGGCTTTAGGAAAATTCTCTCAAATTAAGAAAATTGAACAAAAATATATTTGAATCTGTTTTCTCCTAATAGTACCTATAATACTTAATGATACTATACCTTTCTTTGATCTTTCTCTTGTACCAAATATTACTTAAAAACACTTTTTTCGAAAGGGGTGGGAGCCAAGATGGCAGAGTGAAAACAGAAACTCACTTGGACCCTCCCTGCACACCCTCCAAATACCTATAAAATGATTCTAAACAAATTCTAGAGCTACAAAACCCAGTGAAACAATCTCCAGTTCCAGACAAGATGGAAAGTCTATAGGATGGGTGTTTCGCACCAAGCAGGGAGCAGAGCATGTCAGCACAGATGGGTCAGAGCAGATTTCAGGGGACTGAATCACTATAACTGTGATGTTTCCAGACTTTTCAATCTACAGACTCCAAAGACAACTATGAGGGTCAATGGTAGGGCTCTGTCAAACCTGAGAGAGAGAAAAGTACCCTCTAGCCTCTCCCCAGTGCAGAGAGAGGCTCAGGCCCCAGCCCCAGGGCAGTGGTGGTAACTACTGCTTCCCAAACTCTCAGCACAGATGGTGGGGGATCCAGCAGTTGATCAGAGGGGCATTGAATAGATCTCTTTGCTGATGCTGAGGCAGGACTCTCTTGCTTGGCCCTGTTTGGATCTGGGTTGCAGTTTTAGGTGACATCCTAGGGTGAGGAGGAGTGCTGGTATGCAGAGCTTTTGGTAGCAGTGGAGAGGCAATCTTTTCAGTTCCAAGGTAGTTCATAAGGCAAATGCTTGTGGTCACTCAAACAGCATAGCACTGCCCAGGAGAGGAGTAAACACCTCTCCTTTGTTCACAGAACCTTGGAAGAACTAAAAATTTGTAGGTCCCTAGAAATATCTCTAAGAACAGCTGTGTACAACCCCTGAAGCTTGGGACAGTTCAATCTTCACTCTGGTAGCAGACCTTAACAAAGAGCTCAAAAGTCAAGTAATTGACTGAGAAAATGAGCAAACACAGGAGAAAAAAAGTCTATCTTACTTCAGTAACAAGGAAGATCAAAACACAACCAGAATACAGCAAAGTCAAAGCTCCTACATCCAATGCCTCCAAGAAAAATATGAATTGGTTTCAGGCCATAGAAGAACTCATAAAGGATTTTGAAAATCAAATAGGAGAAGTAGAGGGAAAACTAGGTAGATAAATGAGAGTGATGCAAAAAAATCATGAAAAATGACTCAATAGCTTGCTAAAGGAGACCCCAAAATTCTGAAGAATATAATAACTTAGAAAATACACTAACCCAAATGGCAAAAAAGGTCCAAGAACAGGTCCAAAAGCTCACTGAAGAAAATGATTTCTTAAAAATTAGAATGGAGCAAATGGAAAACTAATGACTCTACGAAAAATCAAAAAACTGTAAGACAGAACCAAAAGAATGAAAAAAATACAAGAAAATGTGAAATATGTCATTGGAAAAACCACTGGCTTGGAAAATAGATACAGGAGAAAGATTTTAAAGCTTATTGGACTACCTAAAAGCCATGATAAAAAAAGGAGCCTAGACATCATCTTTCAAAAAATTATCAAGGAAAATTGCCCTGACGTTCTAGAACCAGAGGGTAAAATACAAATTGAAAGAAGCCACTGATCACCTCCTGACAGAGATCTGAAAAATAAAACTCCTAGGAATATTGTAGTCAAATTCCAGAGTTCTCAGGTCAAAGAGAAAACATTGAAAGCAGACAGAAAGGAAAAATTCCAGTATTGGATTCCACAATCAGAATAATACAGGATCTAACACCTTCTCCATTAAGATATTGGAAGGCCTGGAATATGATATTCCTGAGGTCACAGGAGCTAGGATTAAAACCAAGAATCACCTACCCAGCAAAAATGAGTATAATACTTCAAGGAAAAAAATAAATATTCAATGAAATAGAGGACTTTAAAACGTTTTTGATGTAAAGATCAGAGGTGAAAATTGCATTTCAAATACAAGATTCAAGAAGTGCATGAAAAGGTAAATAGAAAAGAGAAATCACAAGGAACTTATTAAAGTTGAACTGTTTACATCCCTACATGGAAAGAAGATATTAGTAACTTATGAGACCTTTCTTGGCATTAGAATAGTTGGAAGGAATATATATGCAAGTATGTGTATGGGTATATGTATGTGTATACATATATATATATATATATATGTATATACACATATATATTTAAATATGTGTATATATGTACAATATACATGTATCTGTATGTGTGTATATATGTATGTATGCATGTATGTGTATGTGTGTATAAATAGAGAGGTTAAACAGGCTGAATTCAGCATGAAGGGTTGATATCTAAAATATAAAATTAAGGGGTTAGAGAGGAATGTGGAGGGAGAAGAAGAAAGGGAGAGGTAGAATGGAGTAAATTATCTTACATAAAAGAGGCAAGAAAAAGATTTTACAGTGGAGATGAAGAGAGGGGAGATGAGAGGGAATGAGTGAATCTTCCATCAGATTTGGCCTAAGGAGGGAATAATATACACACTGAATTGGATATGGAAATCTATCTTACTCTATAGGAAAGTAATAGGTAAAGGAATAAGAGAGAGGGGGGATGACAGAAAGGAGGGAAATGGGGGAGGGATAATCAGCAGCAAATATTTTTGAGGTGGGAAAGAGTCAAAGGAGAGAATAGAATAAGTTGGGGGCAGGATAGAATTGAAGGAAATATAGTCTTCTACAATATGACTACTATAGAAGTGTTTTGCATTACTACCAATGTATAACCTACATTAAATTGCTAGCTTCTCAATGAGGGTGGTTGGGGAGGAGGCGAAGGGAGAGAATGTGGAACTCAAAGTTTTAAAGGCAAATGTTAAAAATTGCTTTTACATGCAACTGGGAAATAAGATATGCAGGCAATGTGGTAAAGAAATCTATCCTGTCCTACAGGAAAATAGAAGGGAAGGGGATAAAAGAAAGGTGTGTGTGTATGATACAGGGGATGGCAAATTGGGAGAAGGGACAATCAGAATGTGCATTGTCTTGGGTTTGGGGGAGAGGAGAGATGGGGAGAAATTTTGGAACTCAGATCTTGTGGAAGTGAATGTTGAAAATTAAAAATAAATTAATTAAAATACAGAAAAAAGACTATTCTAGTTTCGCAGTTGTAAAGACGTAGCCTGATCTGGCTATGCAACCAATTGAAGGAAGCTAATGGTGGAAGTAGAGTGTCTCCAGTAGGTGATTTAGGAATATTCCAACACCCAGCATACATCTATCTCTCTAACCAAAAAATATGTGTTTTGAGATGTCAAGCAAGATGCCAGAGAGAGTTATAGAGTTTAGATAAAACAGGATCTGGACCTTCATGGAGCTCATGGTTTAGTAGGTAGATAATAAACAGAAATTACTATAATACCAGATTATATGCACACTCTAGTCCTAGGGTCTAGCATCAACTGATTTTTTTCTGAATTTTTTTATTTTAAGGTCTAAATTCTTCCCCTATATCCATTGAGAAAGCGAAAAATACTATAGCAATTATATATATGAAGTCATGCAAAACATTTTTTTTCTGGCTTAAGCATGTTCCAAAAAAAAAGAAAGAAAAAAAAACCTCTTTTCTTGTCCTTAGTATTCATTGTCCTTAGCAGCATGGTTCACTATGGGTAATAGTGTTCTTAATACTCTTATAGTACCATGGCATTCTTTTATATATGTCTTCTATCATCTGCTCTTGTTTTTAAATTCTAGAAATGCCTTTTTAAAATCTGGATTCATCTATGAGTTCCCTGGTCATCCACATCAGTTCCTTTAGATAGTTTCTTAATTTCTTCCTCATTGATGTTGTTTGTATTTGTATGCTCATAATTATCATAAGAGCTTCCTATATCTTGTCCATCAAATTACCTTCAAAATATTTAGACTGGGGATTCTAACTTATGATCAGGACTTTCATTTTGAATGAAATCCTAAAGCATAATTATCCAGTTGAGCTGTTTATATTGTTTAAATGAACAACATGATTTGTTTTCGGATGTACTTCTGGAAAAACTTAGGAAATTCCCATGAATACGCTAATAATATAGCCATCAAGGAGAGGTGGTTTGGTGTTTCATAGAGCCAAAAGACCAAGAGATTTGGAGCTACAGGGTTCTTTAGATGTTGTTCCTATAAATCCTTCATATTTTTAAAACAAGAGAATTTATATCTAGCCAAGTTTTAAAAAATTGCCCAGGATCATATAGCAAGTAAGCAACAGAGCTGAAATTTGAATCTATATCTTCCAACTTCAAAGCCAGTATATTTCTGCCACATTATATGGTAGTTCTGAGAACTCATCAGTATATACAGAAACTGTACAGGGGAAGCTGCCAAGTTCTCTAAAACCCAGTAATATTTCAGAGACAAACTACCTTTTAAAAAATGGGAGCCCATGAAAATAAGCACAAGAAAGATGCTTGATATATATGGTGTATGATTGATTACACTACACAGTTGATGCCTTTCTATTGACTAAGAGGGCAGTGACTAGGACAGGTGGTAATGTAATAAATCTGATTGCTTCATCAGAGCAGAAAGTGTCAGCTTATATTCACTGAGTAAACTGTAAAATTTTAAACCCTGATGCTTTCAAACAAAAAGCATAAGAGCCATTGTGCTGACCTCATTGCTATATGCTTGTGAAACATGGACAGTCTGCCAGTGTCATGCCAGGAAACTGAATCGCTTCTACTTGAACTGTCTTAGGAAGATTCTGAGGATCACCTGGCAGGATAAGGTACCAGACACTGAAGTCCTTGCTCCAGTTGAACTGCCAACTATTCAAACAATGTTTCAGAAGGTGCAACTCTGATGGACCTGCCGCGTTATTCGAATGCAAAATATATGCTTGCCAAAAAGACTATTTTATGGAGAACTTGCATGGGGCTGGCTATCACATGGTGGCCAGGAGAAACAATACAAGGACACTCTTGAGGTCTCTCTCAAGAACTTCATATTTGACTGTGCAACATGGAAGACACTGGTAGTCAAATAAATGTCATTATCTATTGGCCAGGTCCAAAACAATACCTGTCAGAATTTGCCTCCTTAGTCAAGAGTAAAATCATGTTTCATTCTAGATCATCTGGAACCCTAGCTGGCCATTGCATTGCTCAGAGTCCTTAAGAATGTAGAAATTGTTTTAATTTACAATCTTGTTATTGCATAAATTATTTTCCTAAATCTGCTCACTTCATTCTGCATCAATTTATGTAAGTATACTGATAACGTAGTTTTGCTTATTGTTAATGTAATTCTGTTTCTTCGTGGAATCTTTCCTATCTGTTGATAGAAACATGTGACCTGCTTAAGTCTGAGCCACATGCAACAGGAAAGTATGGAGCAGAAGGGGTAGAACGGAAAGGTGTGGAACTAGAGCAGAGATGAGAGGTTAGTCAGAGCAGTCAGAACTGAGGAGGAGAGAGAATGCAAGTAGTTGGCTAGCATGAGTGAGAGAACTTGTTTGTGATTTTGCTTTAAGAAGCTTGTTTGTGAATTGTTTAAGGGAGTTGGGTTTGTGGGAAGCCTAACAGAGGGAAGGCTTGGGGCTGGGGTTGTTATTGTGTATAGATTTCTTTGTTTCTATGATGAATTTGACTTTCTTGTGTCTGAATAAATGTTTTTGTTCTGTCTTCCATGTGGAGAGTCTGTTGTATTTTATGATTCAAAATTGTGCTGGCATATTCATATCCATTGCAGGCTCTGTGAGTATTGCATTGGTACTACAATAAGTCTTAGGTTTCTCAGAAAAAAAATGCCTGCCATAATTTCTTGTAGAATTGGTGGTACATTCATTTACCATAATTTGTTCAGGGATTTCTTAAATAATGGGAACCCCATAGTTTCCAGTTCATTGACAACACTAAAAGGGTTGAAATGTGTATGTATGTATATAAATATGTATGCATACACAATCATACATATATAACTATGTATATGTACATATATTTGTGTATAGGTGTGAATGCAGACATACGTCTATGTGGCTGTATAAACGATTACTTTGGCCCTGTCTAAAAGTCAGATCTATTACATTTCCATCACCACCCCAGAATTCCCTGGTGATGTTGGAGATTGAGGGTTCCTTAACATGTGCTATCAGAACAAGCCCTGCCAATATTGTGTTAACTTTTTGGGGTTCAAGTACCCCATTTTCATTTTGCTATTTAATAGTAAGATTTGTTTTTTAAAAGAAATATTTGCTTCAAAGAATAGTAAGAATAAATACAGAAACGCTCCTTCCCTAACCAAGGTGGGGAAGTAGGGAGACATAATAATCCCTAAATCACCTGGGTCCGTGAACAGGAAGGGAGAGTAGGCCCACAGCTTAGCTCAGTTCACGTACGGCATTAATTCTGCCAAATTCCAAGTTGAAAATCTTCCCTAGATTCCAAGAAGTTTGGCTTCTTAAGGCCTTTCTAGGGAAATACTACCACACATGACTTGGAATCCTGGGCATAAAGGCCTCCGTGGCTCAGACTCTTGAGTCTAGGACTCTACTACGTGCACCTAGATCTAGAAGTGGAAATGAAACAGACACAAACCTGAAACCTGTTTCATGAGGCCTAAGAGGAGGGGGAGATGACCTCAAGCCTTCTTAGTCTCCTTCCCACAACTTATTGCCTGGTGCACCTGACTAACTATTGACAATCTGAGGTATGAGAGAGTCCCAGAACTTGTTCTGTGAAGTTTGTATTTAGCTAAAGGACTGCACTTGAGGACCCTCTAAACATTCATGGAAAACTTTAAAATTCATTTTGTGATGTTTTTGTAAACATCGTTTTATAAAAATTTTTGCAATATGTTATATAAGACATGGGAATCTATGATTTCATTCATGTGGGGAACTCCCAGCTTGGGAACTTCCTAAACCAACCCGGGTCCCAACCCATTTATAACTTATTAGATAATTCCTAGGACATTGTCTAGGGTGATTAAGTTGTGATTAAATATAACCCTTGTTTAGGGTTATACAGGCAGTAAGTATCAAGAGGCAGCATTTGAATCAGCTTTCCTGACTCAGTTCTAGCCCTTTTCCTGTGTACCCCATAACCTTAAATTTATAGTATGAATAAAACTGATGTGTGTGTGTGTGTGTGTGTGTGTGTGTGTTGCTGTTCGGTTGTGTCCTACTCTTTGTCACCCATTTGAGGCTTTCTTGGCTAAGTAAGATACTGGAGTGGTTTGCCATTTCCTTCTCCAGCTCATTTTACAGATGAAGAAACTGAGGGAAACAGGGTGAAGTAATTTGCCCCGGGTCATATAGCTAGCAAGAGTCTCAGGCCGTATTTGAACTCAGAAAGATGAATCTTGCCTCTAGGCCCAGCACTCAATGTACTGCACCACTTAGCTGCACCTATTACTTGTATAGAGCAATTCTACTTTGCCTAGAATTATGTTAAAACTACTTTATTTTTACTGAACAGATATTCTGAAAGATGGCCATTAAGAGAAATACCCTGTGACAGATGGCAGTCAGTCTAGGACTGATAATTAACAGTCAATAATTCTCAAAGCAGGAAAATTTCAGGCAGGTCATTTCAAGTTTACTGTTATTATACATGCATACACATGACTGCATTGCCCTGGTGACTAAAGTAGGTGTAGAACATGCAGAAATGCGTTGATGACAACAATAAAGAAATTTACCTAATCTACAGAGGCACCAATATTGTAAAAATTCAGCGTATTCTTGGACTCTCACTCCAACAAAAATACCATTGCTATTTGAGGTCTTGCTTTTAGGTACATATTGAGGGACAGCTTGTGTCTGTCCAATCACAGTTTGTCCTTATACAGACTTGCAAGTGAATACCTAACAATTTACCAGTCAACATTGCCTTCTCCAGCCTTCTTTTCCCTAGGAAGTACACATGAAATAAAATCAATGAAACAACTACTTGTTTTGGGTTAATAATTACTAGCTCTGGGCCAGGAACTAATTACAAAGGTATAAAATATTATAGTTTTACAATCCACCTATCGAGACCTGGTCATGTATAAGAAACATTTTGTGCCTTCATTCACAGTGATGAGAAATAGAATCTGTGTAATTGTTTTTTATGGAGAATGATTAGTAGTAAAACCGACACCTGGAAAGGAACCAACCACATTAGATCAACCTGGGTGAATAAATGTGTCACCACTCATCCAGCACATCCAAATGGAAAAGGAGAGTGTCAGATGGCTGCTGAAGAGCGAAACACAAGTAATTTAGGGATGTTGCTGACTTTTAAAATGTATCTAACAACTCCATTAGACACCATATTGGCCTCTAAGGGAATGTTAATGGGTCACAAACTGCATACCAAACTTTCTTTCCTGCAAACCACTCTGATTGTGACCAAAAGTTAAAAAAAAAAAAAGGCTTTTATCTACCATGGAGAGAAAAATCCTGCATCTAAGAAAAAGAGATCAGTGGAACTTTGAAAAACATCTGTGTTACTGAATTTTCAGCCAAAACGTTTTGGATAAATCTTATTTTTGTGCCCCACCAAAATGAGTAAGCAACATAAACTCTAAAATTATGAAGTTATAAAATATTAAGTAATAGCCATGATTTTTTTTAGTAGCAAAGAAATGGCAACAAAATAGATGCCTATTGATGGGTGAATAATAAATTTTGGTACATGGATGTAATGGAACATTACTTTGTTTTAAAAAGAATGAATATGAAGAATGCAGAGGAAGATGTGAAGACGTATGTGGACCGATGATACATACATGTAAGCAGAACCAGGACCACAGCATACACAATGACAACATAAATGGAAAGAAGAAAAACCACAATGGCAAAAAGGAAGTTTCATGCTGTTTAATTATAATGACCAAGATTAACTTCACAAAAATCAACAAACACACCTCCCTTCCCTCTTTGCAGGAATGGGAGGTGTTATGAGTATGGCGCATTGCATATATCATCAAACTTGGTTAATGTTTTGTTTAATTTTGCTGGTTTTTCTGCTTTATTTTATTTAGGGATGGATTGTGGAGTGGAGAAGAAGTGGGGATATATTTGTAAATTAAGGTGTTGTAGAAAAAAAGGATTTGTTTAAAAACTTTTGAGAATAACCAGTGGAAGACCACAAAGTCACATTTTATATTCCTTGTAAAACTAGTATCCCTTCAGAAGAACCAAAGAGAGAATGCCTTCATTTCAAGCCCACTGCTATGGCCAATGATCCTTCTCTGTGAATTTCAAATTGATAATTCAGTCTCTTCAGCTTGGGGATTTTGTGGTGGATGTGGGGAATAGATTTATTCATTTCAAGGACAGCCTGCCTGCCTTAATGTACTCTTAATTACAGCGACAAGTAAAATGGCAGATTTTTCAGTTTCAGGAAGACCTTTCACTTTCTTCTTTAAATGGAAGTTTATCTAAGGTACATTTGCTGTTTAAAGGGAGGAGGGTAAAAAATAAACAAACCCCCAACCAACTTCCCTACACACTCATGCCAAGTTGATACTGAATACTGCCACTGAGGAGATATGGGGACACAAAGCAGACTTTTTATTCTCCTTAGCTCTTAATTCATCCCTCAGTAATCAAATATTTCTTTGCTGAAGATTTTATTTCAACATACTGTATGTATAATTTCACCAGTATAGTACTCCTGAAGACACAGAATCCAACCCTTCTATACTTGCTCTTCCTGTGTTACAACTTTTTATTTCTTCACATAAATCTTCCATAAGATATCTGGCCCACATGCTGGTTGCCTTCCTCTGTGGTCAACAAATTTTGTACTTAATTAGCCTTAGTTTGATATACAGTGGTATACTTCAGAAGAAATCCATAAGTGTAGTAGTACCTTTTCCACTATGAAAGGACTAACTCTATGGAGATACCATTCCATCATTTGCCAATCTCCTGATCTTGTCTTTACCTGCCATTAGAGAATCAAGGAAATGCCATTTCATCACATGTTAGTCCCCTTAGCTAGCCTATTCCTTCTTGTGGGTGACCCTGCCTGCCTTCAGAAGACAGAGAAACACCATTCCTTTCTGCTCTTCCTGCAGATATCTTGGCCTCGCCTGCCTTCCTGGATAGAAACACCATTCCATCAGCTCCTGGCATTCTTTAATGCCCATCCCCTTTCCTGAGTTCTCTAATGCCCTGAGAGGACTTGACCCTAAGGCTAAATGTCCAGTTATGTTAACAACCCTCTTGTAATTTTTTAGCAATGATCAGCAAACTTTCACCATTCATACCATCCCCATCCTCAACTTCCCCAGATGTCATTATTAAAACCTGTTTTCCAGCCACCATTGTGAGATTCTCAATGTCCATCTTGCTCAACTTCTTTCCCCTCCCCTAAGAGCCACCAATGTCACGCTCTGGAGCTACTCACCTCTTCCACTGTGCTTTCTGGAATATTTGCCGTTAATACTGGTTAAAAAATTGCTTTCACTTTCATTCTCTTCCTTTCCTACTTTTTTCATTTTCTGGTTGTGTTACTGAGACCTGACTCCCTCATGATGAGACAAATTTCCTGACTACTCTTTCCAGCATTTTCTTGTCACCCTCCTATACCCCAGTTTTAGTAGAAGAGCTTGAATACTACTTTTGGTTTCTCCCTTTACCTCTATCATTCAGTAACTTCTTCTTTGAGGTTTGCTCAATCCATATGTATCACCCAATCAAAAGTTCTATTAACTATTTTCTATTGACCTTCAGGAAACTTTCCTTCTTTCCTTAGGTCAGTGTCAGGCTCTTAGTATTTCTCTCCTGCACAACTCCTGAACGCATACTAGGAGACTTTAACATGTACACTAATACCTCCAAGTTGCTCAACTTGTTTAATTCCTATGTCCTACTCTGTCACCTCATGTCATCTACACACAGAGTTAATCATATCTTTGATTTTGCAATCATCCACCAATGTTACAGTTCCATTTCTATGAAATCTGAAGTTAACTCACTTGACCACAATCTATTGTCATTCTACTTCTCCTTCTGTCTTGCAACCCCAAATGCTATCTTTCATCCTTTTCATTGATGTCTAATTCCTTCAGTCTTTCTCAGGCCATCATCCTTCACTGGCTGAAATTTCCTCCCTTACCAATTTTGACCCTTAAATGAAGCAGTTCAACTCTACACTGTCACCTTCTCTTGAATACCTTGCTCCTTCATCCTTTTGCCAATCTTGACCCTGCCAAGATTCTGCCCTGAGTTATTTCCACCACTTGCTGTCTACACTCCTATTCATATGCTGCCAAAGTTGGAGAAAAACTTAAGGTCATGTTGGTTGGATCCACTACAAGTTTCTATTACATAATCTCAACTGGGCTCTCACTGTGACAAGGCAATCATACTATACTTGCTTAACTGATTCATTATCCCCACTCACCACAGTGAGGTTTCTAAACTTTTTCATCTCAACTTAACCCTATCACAGTTCCCTCTCCCTTCTACCTTCTCAACTGAGAACCTTGCCCCACATTTCACTGAATATATTGAGTCCATTCATTAAGAGATCCTCATGTCACATCACTTAGTTACTTCCTGTCACTATCTCTTTCTTCACATCAAGAGGTGACCTTACTCCTTGCCAAGATTAATCACATTACATATAAAAGTGACATCCTAACCCCCAGGATTTCAAGGATGCCTCCATCATCCATCTCTTTGAAAGTAAAGAAAACAGATTGTCCTATGACAATCAAAAGGGTGGTCTCTCTCTTAGTCATTACTGGCAAGATTCATGCCAGAGTCTTCCTTAATAGGTTGATCATTCATCTGGAAGATGGTTATTTACTTGAAGCCAGTGGGGCTTCAGAAAAGGTAGAGGAAAGGTTGATATGATGTTTGTGGCCGAACTCCAGGAGAAATTCCAGGAACAGAACTAAGGTTTGTACACAATGGTTGAAGATCTGACCAAAGCCTTTGATATGGTCAATCATGAGGGCTTATGGAAAATTATGTCACAACTTGGTTTGCCTGCAGAAGTTCATTAGCATTGTGTGTCAATTTCATGACATCATACTTGCCTGGCTTATGGGTAATAGATAATACCCTCTGGCTTTCCCAGTCACCTGTGAAGTGAAACAAGGCAGTATACTTGCTTCCATGCTTTTTAGCATGATGTTTTCAGCCAAGTTTTCAATGAGGATGAACATAGCATAAAGGTCAGCTACTACACTGATGGTGAATACTTCCACTTGAAAAGACTACAAGTCAAGACCAAAGTGAAGGGAAATAATGGTGCATGCTTTTCTGTTTGCAAATGATTGTGCACTCAATGCAGCCTCTGAAGCTGAGATGTAATGACATATGAATTGATTCTCTGCTGCTTGTGCTAATTTTGGCCTAACAATTAACACCAAGAAAACACAGCTCCACCAGCCACCACCCCATCATCCATATGTGGAACCATGGGTTATAGCTAAAGGAGAAGTTTTGAATGTTATAAATAAGTTCACTAACCTTGGTAATGTACTTTCCAGGGATGCACACATTGATAATGAGGTTGATTGACCATATTTCCAGAGCTAGCTCAGTGTTTGGGAGACTCAGAAGAAAAGTATGGAAAAGAAGAGGCATTACACTGACTACCATACTGAATGTCTATAGAAGCATTGTGCTTATCTCATTGTTGCATGCTCTTGAAACCTGGATAGTGTACCAGCACCATGCCAGAAAATGGAATAGCTTCTATCTGAATTGTCTTAGAAAGATTCTAAAGATAACATGGCATGATAAGATACCAGACCCTGAAGTCCCTGCTTCAGAGAACAGAACTCTGATGACTGACCATGTTGCTTGAATTCAAACTATATGATTGCCAAAAAGACTATTTTATGGAGAACTCACACAAGGTAAGTGCTCACATGGTGGTCAGAAGAAGTGAGAGAAGCACATTCTCGAGGTCTCTCTTAAAAACTTTGGAATTGATTATGTGACTTGGGAAAAACTGGCACATGTCTGCTCAGCATGGGATACCCACATCAGAGAAGGTGCTGTGCTTTATGTGCAATGCAGAATTGAAGTAGCTCAAAAAAAATACAAGATGCATAAATTTAGAGAATTCACTCCAAATGTTTACATAGACCTATGGTAGAATATTCTGAGCTTAAATTGGTCTAATCTGCCACAGTAATTTGATTCTAGCATAGTGATGTCATTTTGGACCTCTTCAAGAACAATTGACTACCAAATGTATTCTCAACAGTTTGCAAGGGTGTATGGGGTGACCAGAGAGGACTTGCACCTCTGGTGTGAGGGATTGCCAAGCCCTTTCCAGGGTTGCTCATCCACTTTTGGTGTCCATCTCTCTCCTAACTCTCACCTGTGACTCTAAGAAGTTGTAGTGTATGCAGCAGCTACTCCTCGGTAAAACCATCTTGACAGATGGCCTAAATCAGGTTGAGAGTAAACTGACAGACCTCAAACCCTTCAGTGAGTTAGTGGGATATCTGCTTCAAGCAAGTGAAGATTTCCCCCAGCAGAATGGGTGGATGAGAACAATTTGTTTTAAAGGCCATGAAGGTAACTGCAGAAGGTGCTGTGGAGCACTTAGAGATTAGTGAGACATAAGAGAGGTCAAAGTTATCCACTGCATTCTGGGCCATTGACAGTTCTTTTGTCTTGCTTCTGGACTTTTATGGTTCTGAAAAAGTGAGTGAGACTGATGACTTTGCTCAACTCTGGCTCACTTAAATCCAGTATAAGTGGAAGTCAAGATATTACACTGTGATGTAGTTGGTCCTCTTCAAAAACAGCAACTTTATACAAATTGTGTTCTGACATCATCATTTAACTAAAGCTGCACTCTCCAAAGTTACCAGTCATCTCTTCATTGTCAGATCTAATGGCCTTTTCTCACTCTTCCTTCTTGACCTCTCTGACCCCTTTAACACTGTTGATAACGCTCTCATTCTTGATATTCTCTTCTCTCTAGGTTATTTTAATACAATTCTTTCCTGATCCTTGTCTTACTCATTTCTCTTTTTCAGTCTCCTTTTTTGGATCTTCATACAAATCACTTCCAAAAACTGGGGACCCTGCCCTCCCCAAGCAGCTGTCCACGGCTGTCTTATCTTTTCTCTCTCTCTATTATTTTATTTTATGACCTCATCAATTTTCATGGATCCAGTTCTCTGTGCTGATGATTCTCCTATCTACCGATTCCATTCTAAACTCTCTGCTAACATCCATTCTCACATTTCCAACTGCCTATTGGACATCTCAAACTTGATGTTATATTGATAATCTTAAACTGAATATGTTTAAAACTGAACTCATTGTATTTATTCTCAAACCTTCCTGTACCCTTTGCTTTCTTATTATTATAAACTGAGGACATCACCATCTTGCCAGTCACTCAAGCTTTCAAACTAGAGGTCACTCTGGGCTATTCACTCTCCCTTAACCCCCATCTGTTGCCGAGGTCTGTTGATTTTACCTTTGTAATACCTTTTGTAAATGCCACACTATCTTCACTGGTACTTCCACCACTTTGTTGCAGATCACCATCACCTCACACCTGGTCTATTGCAATGACCTGCTAGTCGGTCTGCTTTCCACAATTTAGTCTCCTTTATGTCATCTGTTACTCAGCTGCCAAAGGGATTTTTCTAAACCTGAAGCCTGATCACTTTATTTCTCTTCTCAATAAACAACAGAGGCTCTCTATCAGCTCTAGAATGAAATATGCAATACTTTGTTTGATATTTAAAACCCTTTCTAACCTGCTTCCTCACTTTTCTGGTCTTCTCTCACCTTGCACTCATCCCATATACCCTGTGATCAGTGACACTAGCCTCCTTGTAATTTCTTGAATAATGCCCTTCATCTCCTAACACCCACCACTTTCACTGACTATCTCCCAATGCCTGGAATGCTCTTCCTCTTTGCCTCCTGACTTCCTTGGATTCCTTCAAGTCCTAATTTAGAGACTGCTTTCTTTGGGATGCCTTTCACAATGCCTCTTAATGCTAATGCCCTTCTTCTGTTGATTCTTTCCAATTTATTCTTTGTATAAATTGCTTGCTCATAGTTTGCTTGTTGTCTCACTCCATTGACTGTGAGATCTTTGAGAACAGGGACTGTCTTTTATTTGTAGTGCCTTTCTTTATATATTAAATATTTAGCACAGTGCCTATAATATAGTAGGTGTTTAATAATGTTTATTGACTATCTGACTGATTCCAAATTAAATTTACATTAGAACTGGATATGATAAAGTGCCATGTATATCCACATTATCCCCCAGTGTAACACTTTTGTATTCTGGTACTAGGAGAGATCACACTGATGCTTATATTGAATCCTCATAAGACTGTGAGAACAGCAGATCCCAGCCTTAACAGATTGATGTTCTTTTGCTCACTTTTGGTTTTCTAACCTTTTTCTTTTAAAATAATTTTTTTCTAAGGGAAGGGTCATTGGATGTGGGGTAAGTTTTCAAGGAAAAGGAATACATACATGTTTTCAAAAATTAATGTGATTCAAAAAATGAATACTTCATAATAAAAAGCAAATATATTTCCCTGTTCATTAAAACTTGCAAGTTACATTATCTGATATTAATCAAAGATTCTCTTTATGTTTTTGTGCTTTTTCCCTCATAAAACTTTTGGACAGATTGGAATGTAATTTTATGAATCAATACTTACTGATATTTCCTTAGTCAGTATTTTTTCCAAGCATTTAGTATCCTCTCTGATTTTGAGAATGTCTTGCAATGCTCTCAAAAATTGTGTTGCATCTACCATAAACTGTTTCTGTATTTACTTTTTCTATCTTCAGGAATTGTTGCTGGGTTCACAAGGACTGGGATATTCAATTTTACTCCCCTGTCTACTAAGATGACCCAAGACATAAATTGGGTTCAGATCTGGGAGAGCTTACCCCCTTATAAAAAAGGGACTAACTTCCTTGTTCTTACATTTTTCTGGTTTAAGTCCCTTCTAACCCCCAGAGATAATTTTACTTATTGGTTCACATTGAGAGTCTCTCCCCAAATTGAAGGATTTTTTTTGAAAAGATATTCAAAGTAAAATATAAATAAGTATAGTAGAGGGAATTTATTCCTATACTCTTAAGAAATGCTAAACACAAAAGACTCACAAGTATGAAGTAAGAAAATTCAGTAAGTTAACTTAGAACTACTACTACAGTTTTCAGGGAGGTTAATATTCAGACCTTACTAGAGCACACAGCAGTCTACAGGATTGCAAAATGATCACATTACATTTTACCTAGACATTGCCATGTTCAGACGATTCAAGTTAATGTCTTTTGGTAAAACATCTGAGACTTGAACTGATTTTACTGTCATTGGCTATCCTTTCTGATTCAGAAGTTCTCCATGCTTCCAGCCTACTTTTGCCACATCCAGAACCAAGCATACTTCTTTTTGGACTCAGGACTTTTGGATCTCTTGAACTCATACTCACTTCCAAACCTGGGTGCATCTTAGATGCATATTTGATTGTTTAATCTGGAAAAGAAACATGAAACGATAGGATGCTTCCAGATGGACACAGGGAGGAGTGGCAGAAAATTAGTGTGAGACGTTCCCCATAGCCTCTTCACTATAGTTTTGAGACATAGTATACTACTTGCCATAGAAAAGATACCCATCAAGAAGCTATTTATTCCTTTACCTGACTCAGTGCCCCTTCATCAAGAGACTACTACGTATAATAATTTTAGTGCTGTGTTCCCATCAGAAAGTCATGGTTGAATGAAAATCTTACCCAGGTGGTAAATAGGTGCTAAGTAATTACTAGAAAAGAAATCTCCTTTTATATTTATTGTGGGTAATACAGTCTAGTGAAAAAGCTGGTACCATCTGAAACAAAATGGAAGCTCCTAGCTCTTTTTTGATGACATCTAGACTTCTAGAAAGCATGGACAGCTGCTGGATCAGAAGACATCTGACCCAAGCTCCATGAATCAGTTGACCTCATTGAATCCACCCCAGTGCAGGAGTCCAGAACTCCATTTGGTCTCAGAAACTAGCTATGTGACTCTAAGCAAGTCATTTGTCCCTCTTCCTGTCCCAGTTTCTTCATTTGTAAAACGATAATACTGAGAAGAAAAATAACCTCCCAGGGTCATGCTAGGATTAAATGAAATATTGGCGGAGTGCTTAGAACAGCGTCTGGCGCATAGTATGTGCTATATACAGGTCAGTGCAGAAATCGTAAGAGTTTGCCTAAAGGAAAACACAAGGGAAATTGGCTAAGTGTATACATGCTATGTTCCAGAGACGATGCTGGGTGATGGAGATATAAAGGTGAAAATAAAATGGTCCCTGTTGTTAAGAGTTTTCATTCTGATTAGGGAAAATAGTATGTGATCATTTCTAAATACAAAAATGCACAAAATACTTTTGCCCTGAGAAAGGATCCACAACTAGGGATATGAAGAAAATCCTCAAGTAGGATTTGGAATGTGAGCTGAGCCTGGAAGGTAAAGACAGATTCTAAGAGATGGAGATGAGGCAGGAGAAAATTTCAGGTTAAGAGGACAACCTGGACATAGGCATAGAGGTGGAAGGTGAAATGAAACGTAGAGAAGGCAAGTTTGCCTGGGCATGGAGTTTGTGAGGGAGAGTAGTATGAAGTGAAAGATGTGGAAGTTCAGTTGAAAACCAATTGTGAATGACTTAAACTTTTAAAAAAGTAGTCAGATAAAGTTGACATAACTAATTGTAGCCTGAAATATCACCTGAATTTTTGTCCAGTGACATTTTTATCCTATTTTTTCTACCTTCCAAGGGTTGCTTGCAATTAAAATTTACTTTTGGTTTCTTTTACCAGACTATTTACAAATGGTGATTTAAAGGTTGCCCAACAGAGTGTATTTCATGAGTTTCCTGAGCCAAAGAAAATTTTACCTCCTCAGAAATAACCTGGGATTTTTGTGTCATAATACTATCAAACATATGTGTATATCTACATACATATGTATATACATATATAGTGCTTTAAGTTTTGAAAATAATTTTACATGTGTCATCTCAGTAGCCACTCAGTATCCCTATTTAAAAATGGGGGAACTGAGGCACAGAGAAGCTAAATGACTTGGCAAGAGTTACACAATTAGTGTCTTCCTTCCTTCCAGGGCACTCTTAATTCAAGGGTTATGCAAAGATGACCACATCTCCCTGAGACATAAAATAGAGAGTTTTGCTTATAAAACAGAACTGAGAAGTGTGAAATTAGGGGAAAGGATAGCAAATGAAAGAGAAGCAGGTAAATGTGGAGCCAGCACCTCCCATTGTATTAGCTGAAATCAGAGAATAAATTCCATCTTCATGAAGCAGCTTTCAGTCCTTCAGGATATGATCTGTTCTATAAGTTTTCATTTCATACACTAGTTATTCCTTAGTGAATTTAAGAAGTTCTTGTAATCTCCAAGGGTCCCAACTTAATCCTAGCACTCTTTTGCACATTGGGATAATGTAACTCCATAATGCTACTGATGATTTTTACAAGCATGATGATAATTAGTTCTTATATAGATTCTTTAATTCAAGGATTTATTTATAAAGTGTGCCTCCAGGCCTGGAAGCAGTTGTAAGTCTAAAGAATGGGGGTGGGAAGAAGTAGAGGAGCTCCAGTATTAAATGCAAGAGGAATTTAGGTCTTAGAAATGCCCTGAATTGATTATTAAACCATTCATTTGGTATTTCTAGGAAGATCCTAGTCATGAAATATCCACCTTTAGCTCTAATGGCAACATAGCACCAGTAGATTACAATAGGGAATGTATTTGGGTCACGTTTCAGGCATTTCTTGACCACTATTACACCCTAACTTGGGAGAGATGGAAAACTCTCAGGAGACGTTTTTAAGGTACTCTCTACTAAGATCAGTCAAAGAGCCACTTCTCAACATGATCATGGTTTTGAGTAACTTGAATCCAATCAATTGTCTCACCTAGTGTACTCATGACTCAGACAAGAGTGGTGGGACTAAATCCTCAGAAACCCCTACTCTTCTCAGGATACACACTGACAGGATGCAACTCCTGTTTTAATCTAAAAGATACAATACAGAGCCTCATACAATGATGTTGTCATAAAGTTGGGATTCTGATTCAGTCCCAAGTCACCATTCTGAATGGATACCCATATAATGTTCTTATGTGTTTTATCTTAACAGAAGTAGAGACTTCATTTTCAGAATCATCAGCATAGATGGAATCTCAGAGTACCCATAAGTTATGTTGTGAATTATATCTGGATTCCTTATATCTCCATCTCCAACCCTGTGGCACACAAGATCTTTGATCTAACAATACTGGCATCCTTGTTATTATGACATAGGGAAAGTCTGAGACACATAATTTCTGGGTAATTAACAATCAATATTATTAAATATAGCTAGCAAATTTTTAATAAAATGATGGTCATTTGGCTTTCTCTGGTAAACCAAAGACCAGTCATGGAGGCCAATCAAAGCTTATATACCCTTGGATGAGTGAGTATTCCTGATAGATAGAAATCAACTCCAATTGGTTAACAATTGAGGAGAGAATGAACATTGTAATGAGTAGACGTATTCTGAGGAGCTGGGGGACATGACTGATTTTGTCATACTTACTCATCTCTACCTAGACCTAGACAAAGGGATCTATCTTTACCCAAGTCTATCTGAGTAGAACACAATTAGCAGGAATTCGCTATGATTAGGTTCTCTTTGTAAGATTTTCTAGTTGGTTGGTGTCTCATCCATGATAGAAAAACATGTTACCCAAGGATTTGGCCAGTCTCATCTATCAGCAGTGTCCTTCAGAGATGGGCTGAAAAACCTACAGTGATTCAATTCTAAATGGGAAAATAGAAAGGGCACACCTTAATCTCAGTTAATGATTGGTTATAAATATGAGTTAAATGATCATTCCTCTTACTCTTCTTCGAATACGACACTTTATTTCTCAACTCTGCTCATTTTCATTGGCTTTCTCCCAAGCTAGAAATGTTCTTCCTCCTCGTCTCTGCTTCCTGTCTTTCTTCAAGTTCTAGCTAAAATTCTACCTTCTACAGAAGTCTTTCCCAATCCCTCTAAATTGTAGCACATACATTATGTTCCTATATATCCTATTTACTTAGCTTATTTCCATAGTTATTTGCATGTTGTCTCTCCCAGTAGGTTCTCAAGGGCAGCACCTTTCTCTTGTTTTTCTTCATATCCCCCACACATAGCACAATCCCTGGCATGTAGTATTTGCAGCATGAATCTTCTGCTTGCATCAAGTCTTCCTGGCAGCGATAACAAAGACTGTGACTACCTTAGATCCATGATGTTTTATTTCCTGATAGCAAAAATATTTCATATTAATATAGTATTTATAGCTGATGAAATGTGTTCTACAAAATAGTGGGAAAAACTCAAAAGACCCTTTACAAGTCATGGAAAGTTATTTAACCTCCATGCCCTTTGTTCCCTAACCCAAAAGTGTAGGGATAAAAATACTAGGTGACTTGTCTTGGAGGGTTGTTTCAAAGGAAGTGCTATAAAATATTAACTATTATTATTTATTACACACTTCCAAAGGTTGTTGGTAAATTTTCATCCACTATGTGAATGAAAGCCATTATTGTTACTGACATTTTACAGATAAGAAAAAAATACCTCAGAGAGGCTAAAGGTTCCCCAATGTCACACAGTTAATAATATGAAGTATGACCTAAATCCATGTCTTTGGGCTGTTTTCTGGATTGTCTATTTCATTTCTTGACTGAATATTTTCACAAAGTGACTTTGATCCTTTCCATCTTTCAAAATCCTCATTTTTCATTCCTTAGCTTGTAGTAATCTCTCCTATAAAGGCTTGACAGAGCCTCTCAGTTAAAGAAAAATCTCTTCTGCAAATTACCTTGTATTTATTTATATGTGTATGTATTGCATCCTCCTGGCAAAATACAAGCAACTCGAGGGTAGGGATTATTTCCTTTTCTGTCTTTATATATAATGTGTATATGTGTGTTTATGCGTGTGTATGTGTGTGTGTCTGTACACACACACACACCTACACATATACATATATATGCAATAATTATTTATTAATATATTTATAATAAATGAATAAATTCATTAAACTTTACCTAATAAAATTGTATTTCAGTCCACATTCAGGGTTCTTTCTACTACATCATGTTTACACTTAGTCTTGATAGTATAGGTCTGAGCTTCTTCTGTGTTTATTGAAGTCCAGATGAATACTTCAAATTAACAATGAGGGTTTCTGGAATTTTCTCAAGGAGTAGTTCAAGGATGCCCTGTGGCCACACACTATTTAGTTACTTAATCCCTGTGTGTGGGCTCTTTTTCATTTGAACCCATAATTTTTTTTGTAATTACACTTTTATCATGTTCTGATTTATACTGTTCATTTGTGTATATGTCTCATCTTCTCTACTGGTATGGTAGGGCAAACAGTAATTTCATTTAAAGCAGAGGCCATGTCTTTTACATCTCTGCACCTTCACTCAACTGACAAAGAGTACTGAATGTTGTAGGCACTTAAATGTGTTAAATGAATGGATAGATGAATGTTGCCAGCTTGTTCAATTTAAACTGACACTCCTTGGTCATATTATAAAAAAAGATATTGTCTGACATTTTCAATAGTCTTACAAAAGTCTTACAAAGCACTTATTTGTATTTCCACACAGAGATTTTATATAGCATTGCTGTTGTTCAGTCATGCCTGATCTTTGTGACTCCATTTGGGATTGCCAGAGGTACTGGACTGGTTTGCCATTTCCTTCTTCAGTTCATTTTACAGATGAGGAACTGAGGCAGAAAGAGTTAAGTGACTTGTCCAGGGTTGCATAGCCAATAAGCATCTTAGGTCATATTTGAACTCAGATCTTCCTGATCTCAGATCTATCCACTGTGCCACCCAGCTGCCCCTCTTGAACAACATACAACTATTTTTGTTTTTTTTTTAGGACAGTCAAAATCATTTGTTCCCTCTTCCAAACTATCAATTAAAAACTAGATATTTAAGCAGAAATCTCAGCATGTATCGTGATTCAGCTTTGTCCATCTGTTTATTGCAAACTAACTTATGAATTACAGCATGTGATTGATCCATATCTATATAAAAAACTGACAGAGTTCTTTTGAGGGCTAAGTCGTCTTTTGTACTTTGACCAATTCTTGATGACTTCTTCAAGATCAAAACAAATGACCACATAGATACAACCATTATAATGCACTTCTTTTAAATATTACAGCATAATTTGGGTATTATAAAAAACAACCCAGGTAACCTAAGACATATGTAGCTATTTGTTTGTGTGTTTTAGTTTTCTACTTTTTTCATTTCAAAATTGTCTTCAAGACAATAGAGGGAGAATTTCCAATAAATCCTTACACCCTGCTGAAGGAACAAAAGTTTTATTAAAATGTCTTAGTCTAGTAAATATATATAAACAACAGTTCTAGGCAAGACTATTTATCATCACTAAATATGTTGTTGTTGCAGAGTCAGGTCACAGTGACTCTCTGTGACCCCATTTGGGGTTTTCTTGGCAAAGACACTGAAGTGTTTTTCCATTGCCTTCTCCAGCTCATTTCACAGATGAGGAACTGAGACAAATAGGAAAAAAATGACTTGCCCAGGGTCACACAACTATTAAGTGTCTGAACTTAGGTCGCTCTGACTCTAGGGCCAGTGATCTATTCATTGAAATACCTAGACGAAATACCTAAATATGGTGAAATAGATCTGACTTTTGGGGTTCAGCTCTTGTGACTATAAAGTATTAATAATAATACATGCATCTGTGGAAGGATTGTTACACATCTCCCATAAAATAATGTATACAAAAACATTCTGAAAACTGTAATATTCCATACAACTGTAAGACATTTGTGGGATTTTCTTCCTATGATATTTTGTCAACCAAAGATGCATGATTCTGGTTTTCCAACCCTCTAGCATGGCTACAGTTATTAAAAGACATACAATCACTTCCATTATGTTAAAATTTATGGAATAAAATTAATTTCTAGTCACATATAGAAGCACCTCTATTTATATATACATATGAGGAGCAGCACATAATAATGGATAGAGGACCAGTTTTGGAGTCAGAAAGAACTGGGTTGAAGTTCTGCCTCTGACACATACTGCTTGTATGATCCTAGTTAAGTCTCTAAGGATTTAAATGTCTGAGAAAATGCTGAATATATGTTGGTATAGAGAATTTCTTTACTGAGGACTCCCTATACCAGTTATGGTTCTGTTCCAGTTCAAAGTACACACAAGCAATGCATATATAAATTCATATATGACATCTAAATTGTAGGTGGTTACAATATTCAGCCACGATAGGCTATTGCAAATCAAAATGAAAATGGGATTTTTCTGTCATATCTTTGTAGCCTAACTCCTCATAATACCTCATTATGAGCTCTCTTCAAAATGGATCAGTTCCTACGGCTCACACTATTTCTGGGTATTAAGAGTTATAGGAACATATCTACTAGGACCTTAGAGTTTGCTGTTCATTCATATTTTCACCAGAGATCATTCAAAAGATTACAGTCTGTTTCAGGAATGAATTTTGAATGCCAGATCACACTGCAAAGAAAAAGAAGCAATGGTCTTTCCTGGACCCCAAAGTCAATACTTCTTAAGAAATAACTCCTGATCTCCCATTTCTCAATTCCAAAATTGGGTTAATAATATTTGTTGTTCATATGTTAGAGATAAAATGAAGAAATAAAAAGGTGCTGGCCTGCACTGCTCAGAATTCAATTTTTATCAGCAAAAAAGGAGTTAATGTTTTAGTATATTCACATGTTAAAAAGGCTCCATCTTTCCAGAGAAAAGGAATTTGGTACTAGATAACCTCTTAAAATTCATGCACATATTAGTGTGGAATCTAAGAGTATGATGTACAATGTTTAGGCTAAAGAAATGGCCTCATAGCTTCTTTTCTCAGATATTTCCTTTGTTAGGCTTTCTTGGATGAGACAGTGTGTGAAACCCTACTTAATTTTGCCCTGCTGTCAACTCCAAACAATGATTATTCTCTCTTTGAAAGAGTATTTTTTGACATCTGTTTTCAATATGCTTCAGTTTGTTTCCATTTCTCATATACTCTCTCAGATATTCAGCCTGACCTAGGATGACATTATCTATTCTATTTATGATTTTTTTTACCATACAATTAAGTATTTCTTCTTGTTTCTTTCCTTTAATCCTTATTGGTTTTTGCCTTCATCTTCCTTCATGACTCACTTTCTTTAGATGTATCCCTCTTTTTTTCTTTTGAAGTCATAAAGTTTATTATTTTTAAATTTTGTGGCAGATGGAAAAGAACCCCACAATTCCTCTGGGATTGCCACTAGTACATATCTCTCAAATCTCCTCTTTGTACTTGGTCAGCATTATTTTCAGCTGAAGGACCATCTAACATTTTCCATTTTCTCTTTTGTTTTCTTTCTTGCTTTATTTTTAGACAAGCCTTTTCAAATGCCTTCTTTCTTTTTCACAAATGTTGCTTTCAATTAAATTTTACTTACTATGCAAGTCACAGGTTGAGCAACCAGCTCTCTTTGTCATTATTGTATATCTTTAAATAAAATACTTTCTAGGTTCATGTATTTGAACATGTGGAAAACAAACAAACAAAAAGATTCTTTTTTTGAACACCAAAGTCTAGCATTAGCTTTGATTTCATCTAGTCCTTGAACTCTCATCTTGCCTAGAGCATGTAGAATTCCCTTCTGATTGTACTGATCCTTTGACTAACATTCAAAACCAGCTTCAAAGGAAGGTTACTGAAGTCAATGCTGGTAAATTGATGACTATTTTGTGAGTCATTTGTTTTGGGGGTAGTCATTAATCATAAAATATTGCTACAGATAATGTAGTGAAGTGGCCCTTGGGTGCCATTTCATATAACTCAATGTAGATAGTAAGTTGACTCAGACTCCTTTATTGAAAACCACATATTGCTAGACGTATCGGTCAGTTAACACTGAAAGATACTTGACAGAAGGCTAAGGAACTCAGCCTCTTCCTCCAGGTTAATTTCATTCCTTCTGCTGTTCATATTTAAATATTCAAAATAGAATACATAATACATGAATCAATTTCTTTTATTATTCTGTATATCCTTTGCTATAAATATGGCTGTTTCTTAGTCTCTATTGTTTACTTTCTATCCTGTGATTTCTCATGATTTGATCACATATGGTTAAAGAAGGCATGTTCCCTTTTATGTAAGTTGGTTCATTTCCAGAAGATTGGCTTAAATAAATTATGATATCCAACAGCATCCCATACCTACAGAGAACATTTTATATTTTGAACCAGGACTTGAAATTGAGAATAATTTTTTCTTTGAAAAATTGGTTCTCATTTTTTCCCCTTCCTCACCACAACTGTATTGGTTTCTCCTAAACTTTCTAAGTCCTCTCCCTCACTATAACTGATATTCAGGAAAAGGAAATAATAGTAATAGCCAAAGTATAATAATCATAACTTATTCTCATAAGGGGGAGTTCAAATAATGTTCAGATATAGGACAGGGATATGGCTACAATTTTAGAAGAGACAACAAATGACTTCCTATGATCATATTTGTCTGTGTGTCTTTTACCCACCCATTTATCTGAGGTAGCTAAGTATTATAGTGGATAGGGTGAGGGACACGCACTCAGGAAGGTCTGAGTAAATCCTGTCTAAGATACACTAGCTTCTTGGGCAAGTCTTTTCTTGTACCTACTTCAAAGAGTCAGTGCGAGGATGAAATGAGATAGTATACATAAAAAGTTTTGCAATCCCAAAACACTATGGAAACATAATCTACATCAGATATAAAAAAGAGGATTTGGAGTTGAAAAAACTGAGAAGTCTGGAAACTCAGAATTCTTGGCAGTATTTAGAGAAGTAGCCCCTACATGTCGAGTCTAACACCACGTAGAGTTTAGAAGTCTAGCCCCAAAGATTAAAATCAGAAAGTAAAGTGAAGACTTATCATAAGATAAAGTAAATATTCTGAAAGGGATACCCAAGACCTTTGATTGAGAAATTTGATTTAAGGACAGCATTAAGCTAGAGAGAATTGCTAGCTGAGAGAATTCCATTCTCTGTCCTAATGAGCTTGATGCTGAATTAGAGAAATTTGTGATGGAGATAGCCTTCTAGAGAAGACTCTAAAAAGAAACAGGCAGGCTACACTATAAGAAAAAAAATATGTATGCATGTATGTATGTGCATGCATAAGCATGCACATACATGTACACATATTGATGCATATATGTGTAAAGAAATAGAATTATCTCTATATTTCATCATCCATCCATCCATCTATCCATCTATAAATATGCTTCTGCCTATAGAGAAGGCTTTTTGTTGTTTCTCCAGCTAAAGTGTGGGCTACCTTAAGCAGTCCAGCATCTTCTTAAAACATTACTTCTAAAAGTACTTAAAAAAGAGTTGGGAATGCTACTAGGCATGTACTCTAAATCAGTCAAAGAGAGAGGTGAAGGGTAACAAATACATGAAAGTATTTATGGTAGCATTTTTGGTTGTACAAAGAATTAGGGAAAAAATGTGAGAAATTATCAAACAAATAATGTTTTATGCATGAGATGGAATACTTCTTGGGCCTTAAGGTTGAGAGAGATCTGCGAAGACATATGAACTGATGGACATATGTCCCCTATTTCTGTTCCGTTCCATAGGTATTCCATATATATATATATATATATATATATATATATATATATTTATATACATATACACACATACATATATACACACATAGACACATATGTATATACACACACTTATCCCTTCTACATCACATTTCCCATCACAGTTTTGATATATTGTGGGTTGACATAAGAAATTAAATGGGAATATTTTGGGAGTTTGCAGAACCCACAGATGACATGTGAAGGACAATAGATGACACAAAAAAAGTTGCACTTACCTACATATAGTCAATGAATAGATACTTAACCCACATTTTACAATGAGGTACTGAAAACACCTCATAAAAGAAAAAGAAAAAAATTCAGGTTTCTCTGACACAAATACAAGTTAAAAATATTTATGTGCATTTTTCAGATTGTTCCATGTCCCTAAATCCTATGATATGGAAGGGATAACTGTAGGTATGTATATATTTCATTTTTATACATACATGCATACTTGGCCACTGTGCCCATATATGCTTGTGGGAGTATATTCTATAGTTAATGGGAGACTTGTTTCTCACTATATTATTTAATTAAGTGAATTGCTTTGAACTGTGTGTTCCCTAAGACTAAATATCAAAGTTAAATACTTTGATGGTGGACTCTGCTTTTGGAATAGATACAAGGTATTATATGGTACCTTGAGTCTGAGATAGCTTTTTGGGGGAGATACACACTTTTTGAATTGCAGGCTATAACCTGGGTGATGCATTTATTGAGTACTTCCTGAAGCAATGACCTATAATAGTTTGAGGAATTGAGGGTTTAGCACTGAAACCAATAAAAGACCTGTGGTTAGCATTTTTCTTCCCTTTCCCGTCTGACTACCCGTATGGATTTTGAAGTGCTTGAGCTTACATTGTCCCATTTCGGGAAATAAGATGTTCAGTTTGACAATAGCAAGAAATATATAGATTCTAATAGCAATTCAAAATTTGGAGGAAAGGCATCTTTTTTTAGCTCTTACATACGTATATACTATATGATTATGGTATTGAGAAGGCTATTAGAATAGTAGATTTTCATCAGGACCAACACAAATCCCAGATTTACATCTACATTTCAGACTCAATGACTCCTATCAAATGTTTAAAACCTTTAAATTATTTCAATTATGATTCCTATCCTTTTTTATTCCTACTAACATAAAAAAATATATGTAGGAAAATGTGACCTAGATTAAAACATATATTGGTCTTTGTCCTGTTAAGTGTAAATGGTCACTAAGTATAATTAAGAGAATAGGCAGAAACTACTGTACAACTTTTATCTGGAAATTTAAATTCAAAATTAAAACATATTTTTAGATTCTCAGAGGGGGAAAACATGGTCCCTTTAAAAAGGAAAAGCAAACACCTGACAGATGTGAAATTGTAAGCTTTTCTAGAAGCCATAGGATTTAGCTTAAAAAACAAAAGATTCCATAAGAATTAAGCATTTATTGGTAGGGAGGGGAAGGTCGAATGAGCTAGTAAGATTGGTTGCCTGGGAAACGTTCTTAGGATAGGGAAAAACATCATCTTGTGGGAATCAGGTGACCAAGATACGAAAAATGACATGCCTCCATTATCTTTCTTCTGAGTGAAAAGAAACTGTATGGAATAAAAAGATATGTACAGTAGAAAGAAGTATCTTTCTATATAAAAAAAGAAAAGGCACAAGAGTTCAAAATAATTCTCCTCTTTGAAATTTGAATTAAATTGTTAAAAGCTACAGGCACCTGTTTCTGGTACCCAAATCTCCAAAATACGTCAGAAGTCTATTTGTATATAAGGCCTAGGAGTATTTCGATTCTAAAAAGGGTTTTAGGATGATTTTGTTACTTAAACTCTACAATAGAGTTAAATTAAGCAGCTAGTATTTACTGTTGGAGGTTAATGAGGAAAATATTGATTTTGTACCTGGGTGTTTATATTCCTTTAAATTGTACTCTAAATTGTATCTTTCCCTAAAAATATATATATGCAAAATAATAACTATATTAAATTAACAGCCTTCACAAAATTCATTCTCACTCTCCATCATAGCATAAAGATGAACCTGTTTTCTCAAAGACTGTGATAATGGAATAAAATCTCTGTTCATTCTTCTCACTTTGAAAAGATTTTAAGCAGGGACCAATAATAGAATACTTACATACATACACAAACATAGACACACAGAGAAGCATACACACATACATACATATTTCATTCCATTATACATGCATGTACATATGTAAAATGCATTATATATAATGCTTGCACCTGTAAGTATACACATGTATATATGTATATATATATATATATATATATATCTCAAAGGATCATTAGTGGATAAAATGAAATAATATACATAAAACACTTTGCAAACCCTAAAACACTACATAAACCTCCTAAATTAAATTCTAATTTATGTTCATAGATTTAAAGGTGAAAAAGGGATGTTAGAGATTACTTATTTTAATAACTCATTTTAGAGATTAAAAAAAAGTAGCCTTAGAGAAGTAAGGTTCAAAGTCACAAAAGTGGTAAGCAGAAAAGTTGAGACTCAAGCTTTTTTTCCTGTGAGTAGAATAACTCAGAATAATTTGACCAAAATATCCACACTGAAAGATTCAAGTAGGACATGCTGGATATCGTCCAGAGCAGTATATGCTGTTAGGAAAACAATATAAAATTGGTTCATATGTCAGGCAGATGGTGCAATAGATAATGAACTCGCTCTAGAAATAAATAAATGGATGAGAACAGGCAGTATTAGTTGTTTAGTCATTTCAGTTGTGTCTGACTCTTCATGACCGCATTTAAGATTTTCTTGGCAAAGATATTGGAGTTGTTTGTCATTTCCTTCTCCAGCTCATTTTACAGATGAGAAAACTGAGGCAAACAGGGTGAGGTGATTTACCCAGGGTAACAAAGCTAGTAAGTGTCTGTGGCTGGATTTGAACTCAGATCTTCCTGACTTTAAGCCTGGAGCTCCATCCACTGTGCCACCCTGCTGCCCCAAGTCCTCATTAGATATGGGTGGAAAAATGCTTTAAAAATTCCATAACTGAAACAAAGACCAATTTGTTAACATACTATTCTTCCAGATTTCTATGTGGTTACAGGTCATGAAATACTTTGTTGTCCAAAGAATTAAAGTTGTAGGTTATCCAAAGGACAATGAAGAGGAGCAACATGGACATGACTCATTTGCAGCATATTTTCTTTTTTAAATAGTATTTTATTTTTCCAATTACATTTCAGCATTCACTTTCGTAAGAGTTTGAGTTCCAAACTTTTTTCTTCCTCCTACTGCTCCCACCTCCTTGAGATGGCATGCAATCTGATATAGGTTTTATATATATATATATATATATATATATATATATATATATATATATATATATACACAATCATGTTAAACATTTCCACTTTAATTGCATTGTGAAAGGAAAATCAGAACAAGAGGGAACATCAAGAGAAAGAAAAAAGAAAACAAAAAAAGGAGAAAATAGTTTGCTGTGATCATTCAGACCTCATGGTGTTTTGTCTAGATGTGCATAGTTTTTTCCCTCTTGAGTCTTTTGGAATTGTCTTAGATCGTTGCACTGCTGAGAAGAGTCAAGTCTATCAATGTTGATCATTACACAAGGTTGTTGCTATTGTGTACAATGTTCTCCTGTTTCTGCTCACTTCTTTCAGCATCAGTTCATTTAAGTCTTTCAAGATTTTTTCTTCTTAAATCCACCGCATGCGCATGCGCATGACGAAGACGGCTGGCGCGGGGGGGGGGGGGGGGGGGGGGGTGGAACGACGCATTTAGACTTAGGGTTACGGGTGACCCCCGCAGCCGTCTCTGGCTGTGTAGCGCATAAGGTGGGGTCCCTCCGGGCCCTGCCCCTGCCCCTGCCCACACAGGCGCGCACACGGAGGGTGTCGGTGGATTTCTTATAGCACAATAGTATTCCATTACATTCATATGACACAGCTTGTTTAGCCATTCCTCAAATGATGGGCATATCCTCCATTTTCAATTCTTTGCCATCATGAAAAGAGCTACTACAAATATTTTTGTACCTGTGGGTGCTTTTGCTTTTTTATGATCGTTTGGGAAACGGACCTAGTAGTTATATTGCTGGATCAAAGGGTGTGCACAATTTGTTTGCCCTTTGGTCATAGTTCCAAATTGCTCTCCAGAATGATAGCGTCAGTTCACAACTCCACCAACAATGCGTTAGTGTTCCAGTTTTTCCACATTTTCTCCAGTACCCATCATTTTTATTTTTTTGTCATATTATCTAATTATGCAACATATTTTCAATGAAGATTTGTTTGAGGGGGGCGGAGCAGAAAGACTCACATTTGCTAGCTCCGAACCCACAGCCCATGGAATCCCTCTAGAAAGAACTCCCGACAAATTCTGGAACAGTGGAAGCTGCGCAGCAACACAGTGAAGGAGATTTCCGTTGCAGAGAGCCCTGAAAAACCCACCGCAAAGGTACCCCGGACGGGAGCGGAGTCCTCCCCGCCCTGGCCACGCGGCACTGAGAGGAGCGAGCAGACTCAAGTAGGCGTCAGGGACCTGAATCTCCGGCAGCTGCGAAGGTCCCTCCACCCACAGACCCACAGGTCAGTGAGAGAGACGGGTTGAGAGGGGAGCGGGGGCTCTCCGGGACCCCGGCAGCCACGGC
>CM053773.1:90733564-90789693 GCA_028658325.1 Potorous gilbertii | reverse complement strand
GGAAATCTCCTTCACTGTGTTTCTGCATGGCTTCCACTGTTCCAGACTTTGTCAGGAGTTCTTTTTACAGGAAATCTATGGGCTGTGGGTTCGGACCTAGCATAGGTGAGTCTTTCTACTCTGCCATCTTGGCTCCACCCCCCCTTTTTGACTTTTTAAACAAATACTCATTCATTTTTAGTTTATAACATTCAGCTCCGTAAGTCTTCGAGTTTTAAATTTTATGCCCCTTCTTCTCCTTCTCCCTCCCCAAGACCTTGCAATCTGATATAAGCTTTACATATACATTCATATTAAACATACTTTCACATTAGTCATGTTGTAAAGAAGAATTATAACCCATGGAATGAGTCACGGAAAAAAAGAAACAAAACAAAAAAGAAAGAGAGCAAATAGTATGCTTCCATCTGCCTTCAGACTCCATCATTCTTTCTCTGGATTTGGATATCATTTTTCATCATGAGTCTTTTGGAGTTGTTTTAGATCTTTGCATTGCTGATAAGAGCCATATCTATCAAAGTTTGTCACTGCACTATATGGCTGTAGCTATGTACAATGTTCTCCTGGTTCTGCTCCCTTCACTCAGCATCAGAACAATAATTTCTTTACTGGTCTTCCTGCCTCAAGTCTCTCCATACTTTGGAGCATCCTCTATTCATCTCTCAAATTGATTTTCCTAAGATACAATTCTTGCCATGTCTCCCTCCTACTCAATAAATTCCAATGGCATTTCCCAGGATCAAAAATAAAATCTTCTGTACAACATTTAAAGTTCTTCATTACCTGACCTCCTACCATTCCAGTTTTCTTATACCTTATGGATCCCATCACTTAAGTCCTCTGTAATCTAGCAATTCTGGCCTCCTTGACAAGACATTCCATCTTCCATCTCTGTATTTTCATAGGTTGTCCCCCATGCCTGGATTTCTCTCCATCCTCCTTTTTATCTTTTGATGTATTTGACTTTCTTCAAGTTCCAGGTAAGATCCAACTTTCTACAAGAAGCCATCTCAATCACCCCTAATGTTCATGCATTTTATCTCCACTTTATCCTGTGTATGTCTTATTTGCACATAGTTGTTTACTTGTTGTCTCCCTCATTAGACTGTGAACTCCTTGAGAGTACGGATTGTCTTTGGGGTGACAGATATCCAAGATGAAAGCAAGGCACAAGTAAATGGGAGCCTGGACTGAAGAAAGAAGTGAGAGAAACAAGTGTGTGGCAGAGATGGATAGGAGCTGAAATCAAACTAAAAAGCAACTGGCAATTGTAATTGATGAGAAGACTTCCAGTCAGCAGTATCTATCCTTCCCCTGGGTAAGGTGGCTCATTTCAAACTTCTGTATCTTCTTTAAATTTGTGTTTCAATATTATTTGGTAATATTAATAAATTACAAATTGGTAAAAATGATTTTGCTTAAGACTATAGGTTCTGGGTTTGAAATTAAGAGTGGGAAAGTTTTGACTATAACAGAAGACATTTCCCAAATTTTCTTTGAGGTAGGGGTTAAGTTGATTGGAGAAAATTTTATACAACTTTCATAATTTATGAGAATATTCAAAGTATACAATTAGCTCTCCTTTGAACACAGAGATATAAATATGCTATAAGATAAACCAATATCATTGTGTGTGTGTGTGTGTGTGTGTGTGTGTGTGTGTGTGTACTGTGATGGGGTTATTGTGGCTATCCTTCAGTGCACCTTCCACACTTTGCATCACATACCCATACCCCATAAAATATTAAATATTTTTAAAGTTGCAAAATTGTACAGTAATAGTTCAGGTGCTGATTATTTCTTGGCTGGACTGTATTCCCTAGTGGCTTGCTGTTTCTGCTAGGACAAAACACAAACTCCTTTGCTTGGTATTTTAAGTCTTTTGCAATCTGGTACCACTTTACCTTTCCAGGTTAATTACACATTGTTCTCCCCCATAACTCTATGTTTCAATCAAGCTGGCCAAGTCGATGTTTCTTCTATTTGACATTCTATGTTCTGATCCTATGCTTTTTCCATAGGCTCTTCCTTCTTTCTGGAAATTTTTTCTCTCTTCATTTCTCTCTTTTAAAAGTCTTAGCTTTAGAGTAAGCTCAAACTCCATGTCTTCCAAAGAATTTTCACCCCTTCCCGGCTCCCCCAATTTCTTAGTTACTAGTACTCTTCTCCCAGAGATAATCTTTCACATATGATTATTTTCAGTATGGGTTTAAATCCTGCCTTGAACAAAAGTGATATTACATTAGACCAATCATTTAACCTCACTTAGCTTTCTTTTCCTCATCTGTAAATGAGTATTATACCTATAGTAGTTACCTCACAGGACCATTGAAAGATTCAAATGAGATAGTGTAAATAAAATGCTATAATAATGTTAATTCTTGCTATTTTCAGAAACACATTATGTTCACTTCCTCTTTCATTTGTGTTGTTTTCCTCTTTTTCAGTGCCCTGCTTTCTCCTTTCTAACTATTCAAACTCTACTTATTGCTCAGGGGAGATAGCTCATGGAGTGCCTTCCTTTACTTCTACAGACAAGATGCATCAAGAACAAAAGTATAATACTTTGACTCAACAATTCAGGGGCATAATCTCCCATGATATATTGCCACTGTCTCTGTCTCTAAGGGAACAGGCTTAAAACTTATCCCAGTTACTATATAGCATTGACCTCACTAAATTCATGCCCAGATGAGTCATCATCCCAGCACCGACTAGCCTGAGTCTAAAAAGTTACTCTGAAGATCACTCTGTGTTCGTCAGGGCATCAGTAGGGCATTGGCTCCAAACCCAGACTGTGGAATGATGGGATGCTGAGGTACCCTCCAGATATTTAAAGTTCACAAGGTCAGAGTTTCTACTACCTTCACCTCAAATAGTAAAGAATAAGTGTTAAGCCCAAGAACAGAGAATGTTTTTTCAGAAGGAAGAGGACTTCTAGGGCTTTCTATGGCCACATTGCCATTCAGCAAATTCTGAGGGAAGTGTTCCACCACTATAGTACAGCTAAAGTGAGAATTGCAAAAGGCTAAGGCTGAGCCTGACAAGCTTTTTAAAATGTCTCTCAGCCAATTACCCCATAGTCAGCCAGAACCAGTTATAGAATGTCTATGTATTCTTTAGTCTCTCTAGGGTACTCCACTTAGACATCATTACAACTATCTCAGAAGCTGACTTCCCAGATTTTCCACGTGGATGTGGAAAGAAATCATAAAATACCTTAGTTTTGGAAAAGATAAGGAGAGAAGATGGAATAAAGGACAGTTAAAGAGCACAATTAATATGAAAGGATAACAAATGATGTCAAGAATGCTAAAGGTCAAATGAGCTGAGCTATCAAGGAAAGCTAAGGAAAATTAAAAAGATTTTTTCCTCTATTGGGAAAAGGAGGAAGATCAAAGAAATGATAGGAACATTGCCTGTGATGGGTGTGATGTGATGATGATAACTTAAGACATAAGTCAGAGCTGTTCAATTTTAACTTTGCTTTTATTTTTTTCTTCCAGGGATAATGACATTTGGACTGGGAAAGAACAAACACCACTAATCTAGAACTAACATAAATAAAGAGAGATAAGACAACATCTACACACCTTTGATGAATTCAGTTCTGAGGTTCAGTTAAACTATGTTCTAGGTTATTTAAAGAACAATATATGGCAGTTGAGTCACTGGAAACGATATTTGAAAGACCATGGGAAGTGGAGAGCCAGAATAGTACTGAAGAAGGCAGATAATATCAATGTTTTCCTTATGTGAAGATAACAGAATCTGTGAATAATAGGTCAAGATTCAACATGCATTTATTACTAACTAGACACCCAACTGGACGATGGAGATTTAAAGATGTTTGAAATAGTCATTAGTCTTAAAGAACTTACATCTTATCAGTGGAGGCAATATGTTCATATATAAATATATAAAATACATTCAAGGAGGTTTTGAGAGGGGAGGCTCTTGAAGTTATGGGAATTAAAAAAAAGCTCTTATGCAGAAGCTGACATTTGAAATAGGTTAGGGAGGAAATATGGATTCTCAAAGGCAAGCGTGAAGAAGGGAGGGCATTTTAAAGACATGAGATTGCCTGTGTCAGGACAGATACCAGAGATGGAGTATCATGCATGATGAACAATGAGAAATTGGTTAACCAGACTAGCAGTTCTTAACCTGGGGTCCATGAATAGATTTCAGGGGATCCATGAGCTTGAATGGGAAAAAAAATTACATTTTTATTTTTAATAGCCTATAATTGAATTTTAACATTTCCTTCGATGACAAGTGTAGGTTAAAATGTGATTCTGAAGAATCTATAGAGTTTATCAGATCATTAAAGGGTTCAATAATTTAAGAAGGATTAAGAACCATTGGTCGAGACCTGAGGGTGCATAGCGGCAAGTAATGCCTAATAAGATTGGAGGGGTGATGGGGATGCAGGGATGACAACCAGAGAGTTCTATTCAATCATAGAAGACATAGGAAGTTACCAGAATTTATTGAATAAGAATGTTGTCAGACATGCTTTGGATCATTTTGCCAATTGTTTAGGAAAGGAAAAGATGGGAAATAAGCATTTATTATGCACTTATTATTTGCCAGGCTAGGAGACAGCCAAGAAGCTCATTGGATAGAGTACTGTGCCTGGAGTCAGAAAAATCTGAGATCAAATTTGATCTCAGATGCTTACTAGCTATGTGACCCTGGACAAGTCACTTAACCTTTTTTACTTCCATTTCCATATTTGTACAATGAGGTGGAGAAGGAAATGCAAACTACTCTAGTATCTTTGCAAAAAGAAAGAACTGATAAATAGAAGTATGCACATAATGATTATATATACATACATATGCACATATATATACATGTATATGCACACACATATACTCATATATTTGTGTCTAATGGTAGCCATCGCTAGACTAAAGTAAGGAGGAGGGAGAAAAGGAAATTTACATGATAAATTTGTTATATATTTAAAAGGAATAACAAGTTGTGCATAATAGATTTGCAGTTTCATGTGCAATCACCTTTTTATTTTTCTATTATGTTATGAAAATGCTTGTTTTATTTCATAAATTAAAAATACAATAAAATAAAAAAAAACAACATGGACAATGTGGTCCATGGAGTCATGAGGAGTTGGATGTAACTGAATGACTAAACAACAGCAATGGGTCAGGCACTGTGCTAAATATTTACAAATAAGATCTCATTTGATTTTCACAATAATTCTGGGAGGTAGTTGCTATCATTATCGCCATTTTGAAGTTGAGGAAATTGACGCAGGGGTTAAATGACTTTCCCAGGGTTCCACAGCTAGTAAGTATCTGAGATTAGATTTAAATTCAGGTTTTCTGGACTCCAGGCTTTCTAGACCCAGTGCTCTATCCACTGCCCCAACTAACTGCCTTTGAAGACAGAAAGAGTAACCTTATTATATACTCAGGTCCCAGAACTAGGAGGGATAGTTAACATGCTACTCAGTTGGCAGTCTTCAAACAAAAGCTGGGAACCACTTGTCAGATTTGTTGTGATCAGGATTCTTTGCTTGAGTTTTGATTAAACTAGGAAGCTACTGAACTCTGAGAGTTGGTGGTTTTGGTGATTCTGTGAATCTTCTTCCTTTGTTGTTTTTGTGCCTCCTCTTTTTCTTCAAATCTGGGAAGGCACTTTATCTCTGTCTCCTTTGTCTCTCCATCTCTCTATCTCTCTTTGTCTCTGATTCTGTGTCTCTGTCTCTTTCCCCTCTTCTTTGACTTTCCCTGATCTTGAAAAATGGGTGAATGAGAGAACAAGCATCATATGGCTGTCTGTGCCCTGCTCAAACTTCTCCTGAAAGGTTAGGAAGTACTACTGCTTTCCATGCCATGGTGGCTGAATCCTATCACCTTAGCTTCTGGGAGAGGTGAAAGGGCAATGTTCTCCTGAAAACTGGCTGTGGAGTTTAATTTTTATTCCATCAATGCAGAACAGCTCCCAAGCTAAATCATACATTTATAACTCTTCAGGAATCCTTATGCATATGTTTATTCCTTCTTGACAAAGCAAATAAAGCAAGCCACTTCCCTTGATTTGTTTTCTCTAAGAGGACCTATTAGTGATTCAGTGTGGTTCCTTCCTCTATTCCTTTCTTATAGAGCTAGTCAGAAAGCTTTGCTGAAGACTGTCTTATTTCCCTTGTAACTTTTGTTTCCCTCTGAATCATGGGATGTAGTTTAGTTGAATTCAATGACTTGTCAAATTGAGTGGTTGTAATTACCTTATTTGCAATGGGAAAATCTTTAATATTTCACTATGTCCCTCATGAAATTGCGTCTCTACCTTGATGACAAATCTGTCTCATTTGTGAATAATGGGAGGGAATTAGTTTTTATACCCTCAGTTTATCAGGCTCATTTTCTTCTCTCTCCCTCCCCCTCTCCCCCTCTCCCTCTCCTTCTCTCTCTCCCTTCTTTCTTCTCCCCTCTCTTCTCTCTCCTTTCCCTTTCCCTTTTTACTTTCTTCACCTTACATTTTCCCAATTTCTATTTTCCCTTTCCCTCTTTCTCTTTTTCTGTTTTTGACTATAGTAATTGGACTGATGTTTAAAAACCTATATTTGATTGTCATCCATTCCATTTCTTTTTCTATTTCTATTGCTTCTATGTATTACTATTCCTACTTTGTGTACTTAATTATGATTTATTTTTTCCCCCACCCATTGCTAAAAGATAAAGGTTTAACTCCATGAGTCAGTCTATATGTCTCTAGCATTAAAGGATGATTCTGTGGGAACAGTATTGTTTAGTGGGAATCATACTGAACTGTGAATCAGAGGACCCGAGTTCTAGTCTGGCCTTTTCTGTCTTGGTGACTTTGGGCAAGTCATTTCACTTTCAGCTTTTGTTTCCTTTTCTGTAAAATAAGAGTTGAATTTTATCAGAGGTTCTCATATTCCTTTTGGGTCACTGACCTCTTGGGCAATCTAATACAGTCAATGAAACCTTCTCAAATACTGTTTGCTGCCTTTTATATTTGTTCTATATTTTTTATTGTATTTATATTTATTATTTTTTGCTATAATAAAAGTAAATGCTAAATTTAAGTTAGAGTTCGGTAAAAATAAAGATAGCACTTCTTTCCCATCCAAGTTTGTGAACCACTTAAGATGTGTCTGTGAACCCACTGGAGGCACATCAATCCCAGTTTAAAAACCCCAAGACTAGAGAAGGTGGCTAATGGCTCTCTTAGTCTATGATTCTGTATGACTCCAACCTTTCTTTTTGTTAAGGGAAAAGAAGCAATTCGTTTAGAGACTGTATCTGTTGCTGCTGACTGGTTGATAAACTGTTGCTTAAATGATCACACTGTCCCAACTCAATTAGTACAATACAAGCTGCTGTCCGCCTAGAGTAATGACACAGTTTATAAAATGTTTAGATTCCCAAAAGGTTTTTCTCGCATAAAGCCTTTATATTGTGCCTCTTATTATCCCCATTTTATAGACGAGAAGCCTGAGGTTGAGAGAGTTCCTTGGTCATCAGCGAGTACATATTAAAGTTTTGAGTCTTAATCTCTCTCTCCCCCAAGTTCAACTCTTTTTCAGCTACTATGAGTGCGGCATAAGCATGCTAGGTTGTGTCTCCTGTGTATCCAATAAATAAAGGAGACTTCCTTCCTTCCTGTTAGGCTGGATTCTACAAGTTTTCTTTGACTATTTCTCCTTCTCCCATGTTCTTGAGGTCACATAGGGTTCCTGCCCCTCTGAGCTTATCAATCCTAATTTATTCTTTTGAAAAAGAAAAAGCACTTTTTATCTCCCTGTTAAATCTCCGCGTGTTCTAAATCTAAGTTATAAAATTCATCATCATGCCAAATATTCCTTTTTTTTCTAGTTATAATGAAAATAAGAACATTTTCAAGGGTTTTCCAGTTTCAGTCTTGTCACAATACTTCCTGTTTCATGCTTTAACTTGGCCATTGGAGTTATAGGAGCATTTTAACCCTAGAAATAAAGGATCATGCACATACTCAATTTTCCAAGTGTGAACAAGTGGCTTTTAAATGTATTTAAATTTCATTGTCCCTAAAAGAACACCTTCCCTTGGTATCTTTCTTGTGGGTACATTCTTCTAATGCTCCTTTTATCTTAGACTTGTTGCAAACTCTTAATTTTAATGCTTTTCTCTTTCAGTGTTTTGCCACCATGCCTGCTGATTCTTACCTCTTCCATTGTATTATGTCCTTTCTCACTATAATGGGCACTTAATCTTCTAGGATAGAAAAATACTTCCATTTTATACCAGTTACATAACTACTCATTTTGGGACACGTTGTTTTTTGGATTTTGGAGACATTCACTTACCATGTTGTTTGTGCTCAAGCTTTGAACTGTAAGGCTTGTTTATCACCAAGAATGCCTTCTGATTTGTGCATCAAAGGGCCACAACACTGATACATGGAATTCCTCACTCCCTCTGTTTCCAGGTCTCCCCTTCCCCTTGGGAATGGGGCTCCCTACTCATTGAAGACCTGCCCAATTCCTACCTTTCTCTTTTTGTCCTATATAATTTTGTCCTATATAATATGCTCATTTAAATCTCTGGCTCAGCGTTTCAGAGATGCGTTTCTATACTCATTTACTTTGCTTTTCCAATTTCTATTTTAATTCTGCTAAAAACGCTAATGTTTATAAAATTGAAGCTCTTAAACAGCAGGGTCAATACCTTATAGACCTTTGTCCCTCCCACAGTGCCTGATATGATGTCTTCTACAAAGCAGCTGCTCAGTAAATATGTCTGATGATAATTATAGCTGTGATCATGTTGGTGGTTTGAAAGTGATGGGGCAGCAGAGGGATAGTGGAAAGTGCTCTGAGTTTAGATTATGGAAACCTGAGTTCAATCCTACTTTGATACTTCCTAGATCTGTGATTCTAGGGAATGGGTTTGAAGTCAGAGGTCCTAGATTCAAATTCTACTTTCAGAAGCTACTACCCATGGGATATTGTAAAAATCATTTAACCTTTATGGGACTCAATACCCTCATATGTGCCTGTATAAAATGAGATTAGACTAAATAACCTCTGTTAAATTAAAACAAACAAACAAAGAAAACCTTGTGAATTGTTAAAAAAGGAAGAAATGGGGGCAGGGGGGAAGGGGAGGTGGGGAGAGAGCCTGGAATGAATCAGAGTTCAATCACAGTTTATAAAGATTATAAATGCATTTGTTGTCTAAGAAGGAGATTGTAAACAATGAGATAATGCCCATACCTGTTTGAAGGAGAGTTGGAAAGGGTGGGGTATTCATACTTATCTAACAAAAAAAGGCAGGGAATTTGAGAGAAAGGCAGGAATTGGGCAGGTCCTCAATGAATAGGGAGTCCCATTCCCAAGGGGAAGGGGAGACCCTGGAAACAGAGGGAGTGAGGAATTCCATGTATCAGTGCTGTGGCCCTTTGATGCACAAATCAGAAGGCATACTTGGTGATAAACAGGCCTTACAGTTCAAGGCTTGAGCACAAACAATATGGTAGGTGAAAGTCTCCAAAAACCAAAAAACAACATGTGTCCAAGAGCTCCATAACCAATAGTTAAGGGACTCTCTAAAATAAGGATTTCCCTTGAAGGTCTATAAACCATCAAATGACTCAGGGTTTTCTTTAAGGCTGGTATGAACTTAATTGGCTTCACATCCAGCTGGTTTTATTCTTAGTCACTGCCAAGGATTGTTGGTATGCCAAGCAACTCTGTATCATAGCTAATATAGTCAATTCTCACACAGCTTTTTTCAGTTACCCTGATAATTGGGGGTAGAGGAATCAAACAAATCAAGGTAGTTAGCATATCCATTTTCACATTGCTGAGGTCTTTTCCATCTCTAAAATCTATGATCTAATAATGAAGTAATCCATGATTGACTTCCCCCCCCCCCATTCTACTTCTCTCTGCCTCAGTCTCTGTCGTGATCTGTCTCTGTCACTTTCTTTTTGTCTCTATCTTTCTCTTTCTCTTTCAGAATACCTAAATGCTTCTTTTCTGATGGAAGGTCTACCTTTAGTCTAAGATTTATATATATCTTATTTTGGGCTACATCTTGAATTCTTTTCCTTTTTGCACTTTTTTGTTTTGTGGATACAAAATAATTCTGTTATTCAAATCCATATACTTTTACAACCCTATAGGGAGAGGACTGACCTCAGGTAGGTTTCTAGTTCCCTTTCCCTTGAGCAAGAGAACCTCCAAAATTTCTGATCTTCCTCATTCTCCTCTGCCATCTTCCACCTCTACCCAATCCAATTGCAGTGCTTTCTCTTCAGATGACTAATGAGAATCTATGTCTTCTACCTCTTAGGTATGGGAATGGGGTCATACTGAGTCTTTTAATTCAGGAGAACAGATAAGTAAGGAATCTCACAATCAGATGCTGAAATAAAAACAAAGTTGTATGTACTAGCTGCCTATTCCAGGCAAGGGTTGAGGATGATAGGGGATCTACGTATTTCATTTCTATGTCATTCATGAGATTTTGACCTTGGGAGATATTTCTGTACTTTTAGCTTATAGAATCATCTTATTTAATTATTCTAGCTTTAGTGTATATTCTCTTTCTTTTGAGACTGTTCATTTGGAGCAATATGAGGAAAATGACTACTCTGCCATCTTGCTTCCTTTTTCTGTTTTGAATGTGCAACGTATCTGTGTAGCAAATGTCTAGCTTTCCTTGTATCCAGATGATGAGACACCATGGCAGATGGAAATTTGTCTACAAAGAGTCAACTTTCTAGTTGATTTTTACAATTGTCTATTTCCATTGACATGAACCTCATGTTCTCATTTTCAACTTTATTCTCACCTGAACTATTGCTCTACTCTCCGAGTGAATCTTCAATCACCTCCATTCTTTTCCATAAAATTCATGAGTTCTTAATCTTTTTTGTGTGTCATGGACTCCTTTGGCAGCCTGATGAAGACTAGAGACTTCTTTTCAGAATAATATCTTTAAAAACACAAAATAAAATATGTGGGATTACAAAGGAAGTCAGTTATATTGAAATAAAGATGTAATTTTTTACATCTAAGATGTCAGCTCCCTCCCCAAATCTATCTATCCACAGATTCCCATGAATTTCTGTCTGTTATTCATATCGCTACAATATTTATCTTTAAAAATATCTATATCTAACAGTTTTATAGCCAATACTGTTGGCTGAATCAAATGAGATAATATAGATACCAATGCAAAGTTTACAAAACACTTTATCTATAATACCTTATTTTATTCAGCAACCCATGAGGTAGGTGCTATAACCTTCATTTTATAGATGAGGAAACTGAGAGATATTAAGTGACAGACTCATAACTAGTATATGAGCCAAATTCCATTCTCTAAGTCTAGCACTGTATCAACTAGTTTCATTTTCCCTCTGCATCAATGATGATAACAATTCACTTTTATATAGTGCTCTAAAACTTGGGAAATGCTTTCCTCAAAACAACGCAGCGAGGAAAGCTGTACAATAATTAACCCCATTTTTCAAATGAGAATCCTAAGATTTTGTATTTAAATGATTTGCCATGGATCACAAAGCAATGTAGTATAATGCAAAAACCTTTATTAAATTTCTGCTATGTATTAGGCAGTTTAGTAAGCACTGGGAATAACTTCCTCCCCACCCATAAAAAAAGGAAGAAAAAGAAAGATATTCCCTACTCTCAGGAAGCTTACAATCTAATGGAGAAAGGATATAAAAAAGGAAGCTGATGAGAGGGTGAAAGTCTACCAGAGATTTGAGGTCACAGGATGCAAGGGATGGATCCATCGTTCAGATGTCAAGCCAGTAGCATCACTGTTTGCACAGTGGACAGCACATCTGGATGGAAACCTCAGACCCCATCTTCTAAGATCTGTTCTGTTATCCCTCCTTTTGTTTCTCTTCTTTCCTACAGGCTGCTCCAGGACTCATCAACCCATCTCTTACCCTTGGACTCAAAGCAAAACTGGCAATGGGACGGTTATTGCTCAGAATTCCTCCTTTGTGGCTGTCAGTTTTCACTTCGATCTGTGAGCCCTCATTGGCCTCTTCACTGGTCTGTCAGGATATGGGTGTGTGACTTATTCGCTAGAGAAAGGACTGCAAGTGACACCTTACTATGCCTGCCCTGCTAAAACCCGAGCCTCCAATTGTGGAGGTGCTGGGGATTTTCATTGTGCTGTTTGGGGATATGAAACTGTTTGCTTTGCACCTGGCTTATTCCCCTTTGGACTCTGATGTGTCCCCCGTTTGAATTAGTTACATGAAAAGGGGGAAGTGAAATGGACATTATTCCTCCCTGGGCCCTAGGTTGAGAGATATCTGTTAGGTTACTGGGCAGGGTTGGATAACTTGCCTGGTAGCAGTTTTTCTGTTGTTGGGCCCCTGTCAAAATGTTATTCCCCTTTGGTTTAATATCTGATGAATTGTTAACATTTTTTGTTTAGTCCATTTGCATGGTAACCACCTGTGCCTCCCTAATGTTAGACCCCCATTGCCAGGTAACCACCTTCTGCTGAGCCCCCCCTTCCTGACGACTATGACAACCAGTCTTTGATTGGGTACCTCTCCTGGCACCTGTTTTCTGTTTGGGGGTTCTTGCCTAGCAGGAAGCTCCCCTCTTGCTCTGTCAGAACTCTGTTGTGGAAACTGCAAGGCTGTACCAAGTAGCGCCAAAATGCTTAAAATGCACTCACCCACCTCAGTTCGGGGCTGTCTCCTCTGGGTCTCTCCATGAGGCAGCTGCCAGCCTGGCTAATAAATGGCGCCCTCGAAATTCCTAATTGACTTGCCTGTGAATTATTCGTGGTCTGTCAGGATGAATATACACAGGTCCTTCTTTCCTCTCTTCTCTTGCCAATGTATCTCTTTTGGCCAGGACCCCTGAGGGTCCTCCCCTCTCAGATTTTTTTAAATTAAAGAGCTCATCCCTTGACTCACTTCTTAAAGAGGGCTATTCACTGAATAGGTGTTGCCTCACTCAAAGTGAGAACTTGAAAAAGTCTTAGCTTAAAAACATCAAGGTTTTGCACTGCATCCTTAACCATCTCCAGTTGTCTTGACTGATATCTGGTAACTGGACCCAGATGACTTTGGAGGACAAAGTAAGGCTGGTGATGTTGCACAACGCTCCCTCACTCAAATTAAATTCAATTGTAAATCATGTCATCATCTCCCTGATGTCAAGGTCCTCATCAAGAATGAGGGACAAACTACAACCACAACAACCACAAGATATTCAACAAGCATAGAACTTTGTTCATACTCATGAATCCTGTAACACCATATATTTTAATTACTTCTACTCATGTAAGAGACTAGAAGTTAAATGAAGGCAGAAATTATGTCATGACATTCGCACCTCTTGGTTAGCCCAATATTCTGCACTTAACAGGTACTTTTTTGCTTGCTTAATTGAATTACTGAATTTATCCAGCCCTAGGACTGGCATACATTATCAGGATTAGAAAAATGCCAGTTATTCCCTGTATAATTAATAAAGGCCAACCCTAACTAATTTAGATTGTATTTTACTCTTATTTTTTTCATTTAAAAATATTTTTTTTAACCACCAGGACGGCATGTACTCCAACCACCCCTTTCCCCAATCTGCTCTCCCCTCTATCACCCCCTTCTCCCATCTCCCTCACCTCTATTTTCCTGTAGGGCAAGAGAGATTTCTATACCCCATTGCCTGTACATCTTATTTCCCATTTGCATGCAAAACCAAATTTTAGCATCCATTTTTTAAGCTTTGAGTTACATATTCTTTCACTCCTTTCCTCCCTCCCTCCACCCTCATTGAACAAGCAAGCTGATATAGGTCAAACGTAGTTATGCAAAACATTTCCATAACAGTCATGTGGTGAAAGACTTACCACATTTCCCTCTATCCTGTCCTGCCCTCCATTTATCCTATTCTCTCCCTTGAGCTGTCCCTCCACAATAGTGTTTGCTTCTGATTACCCCTTCCCCCAATCTCCCATCCCTTCTGCTATCCTCCTTCTCCTATCCCCTTCCCCCTTGCCTTCCTACAGAGTAAGATAAATATTCACACCCAAATTAATGTGTGTTATTCCTTCCTTAAGCCAAATCCAATGTGAGTAAGGCTCACTTATTCCCTCTAACCTTCCTCCTCTTCCACTCCATTGTAAAAGCTCTTTATTACCTCTTATATGAGATGTTTTACTACATTCTACCTCTCCCTTTCTCTTTCTCCCATTACATTCCTCTCAACAGTTAATTTTATTTTTTAGGTATCCTGTCTTCATATTCATCTTACCCTGTGCCCTCTGTCTACATCTATCTATCTATCTACTTATCTATCTATCTATATCTACATATATATGCACATATACATACATATGTACATACATGCACACACATATAAAGACACATACACACAATATACATACATATATAAACACATGCACATATACAAATACGCACATATACACACAGAGGCATATATCTACACATATGGAATATACATATACACACATGCATATGCGCCCACATGTACATACATACACACATACATATGTATATATACATATATACACACATACATATATACATATATATATATTTTTTTCCCTCTTACTACCCTAATACTGAGAAAGGTCTTATGATTTACAAATATCATCTTTCCATGTAGGAATGTAAACAGTTCAACTTCAGTGAGTTCCTTATGTCTTCTCTTTCCTGTTTACCTTGTCATGTTTCTTTTGATTCTTGTATTTGAAAACTAAATTTTCTATTCAGTTCTGGTATTTTCAACAAGAATACTTGGCAGTTGTCTGTTTTACTGAAATTCATTTTTTCCCTGAAGTTTTATATTCAGTTTTACTGGATAGGTGATTCTTGGTTTTTATACTAGCTCCTTTGACTATTATATTCCAATATGGAATATCACATTCCAAGCCCTCTGATACCTTCTAATTCCTCTGTTATCCTGATTGTGTTTCTTGAATTGTTTCTTTCTGACTACTTATAATATTTTCTCATTGACCTGGGAACTCTGAAATTTGGCTACAGTATTCCTAGGAGTTCTCCTTTTTGGATCTCTTTCAGGAGATTATTGGTGGATTCTTTCCATTTCTATTTTACCCTCTAGTTCTAGAATATCAGAGCGATTTTCTTTGACAATTTCTTGAAAGACAATGTCTAGGATTTTTTGATCATGGTTTTCAGATAGACCAGTCATTTTATAATTGTCTCTCCTGGACCTATTTTCCAGGTCAGTTGTTTTTCTAATGAGGTATTTCACATTGTCTTCATTTTTTTCATTCATTTGGTTTTCTTTTATAATTTTTTGATTTCTCATAAAGTCATTAGCTTCTGTTTGCTCCATTCCAATTTTTAATGAATTATTTTCTTCAATGAGTCTTTGGACCTCCTTTTCCATTTGGCCAATTCAGCTTTTTAACACATTCTTCTCCTCATTGGCTTTTTGGATCTCTTTTGCCTTTTGGGGTATTCTAATTTTAGAGGTGTTATTTTCTTCAGCATTTTTGGAGTGTCCTTTAGCAAACTGTTCACTTGTTTTTTGTGACTTTCTTGCATCACCCTCATTTCTCTTCCCTATTTTTTCTCTACTTCTTTCACATTTTTTTCAAAATTCTTTTTGAACTCTTCCATGGCCTGAGACCATTTCGTATTTTTATTTGAGTCTTTGGATGTAGGAGCCTTGACTTTGCTATCTTCCTCCTGTTGTAGGCTTTGATCTTCTTCTGGTTGTGTGCCTTGATCTCACTGTAAGAAAAACCTTTTTTTACCAAGAAAGTGACCTTCTATAGTCTTATTCCTCCCCCACTCCTTTTCGGTCATTTTCTCAGCCAATTACTTGACTTTTGATCTCTTTGTTAAGTGGAGGGTGTACTGCTTCAAATTTTGTGTAGCTGTTTTCAGAGCTATATCTAGGCATCTGTAAATTCTCAGTTTCTTCAAAGTGGTATGACCAAAGGAGAGGTATTTACTCCTCTCCTGGTCTTCACTCTGGTCTGTGAGCAACGACAAGCACTCTTTTCTGCCCTGGCACTGCAAATAGGATTTCTTCTCCACAGCCACCAACAACTCTGCCATGCCAGCCCTTCTTCTTGTTTCAGGCTCCCCACTCAGCACTGTAACCCAGATGAAGTGCTAGATTTCCCCACAGCCTATAGGCTGAGAGCTCCAGAAGCAGCCACTGCTGTTCTGGGGCTGGGGGAGGGATTGGGAGTCAGATCACTTTCTTTTCTCACCCAGGTTAGAGAGCTTTAGCACTGACCTTTGAAGTTCTCTTTGGCATTTGTGGGTTGAGAAGTGTGGAAACTGCTACAGCTGCCAGTGATTCAGCACCCTGAGGCCTTCTCCAGTTTCATCTCTGCTGGCTTGGCCTATGCTGGGCTGAAGTCTGCTTGGAGCCTGGTGCAATAAACCCTTCTTGTTTGCTTTCCAGATTGTCTTGGGCTGGAAATCCATTTCAATCAATCATTTTGTGGCTTCTTCTGCTCTAAAATTTGTTTAGAGTAATTTTTTTGCAGATATTTTGAGGGATTTGAAGAAGAGCTCAGGCAGGTCCTTGCTTCTACTCTACCATCTTGACTCTGCCCCTCTTACCCTCATTTTAAATAAATTGCACAATTATCTCTAACCTAGTGCTTCTGGGTCACACTTTTGAACCTCCTTCTAGAAGAAAGGGAACTAGAAAGAATCCAAATTTTTCTCCCCAGCAGAGTCTAATCCAGTCTTTTCCCTTTTCTAGGCAATATTTTTTTTGACAAGTTTTGAAAACATTCACCCACTAATTATTCCATTTATAACCCGTAGTTCAAGCATCCCTTCATATGTGTTGTCACTGGTCCATCAATGCCTTTTGATCCTCTCCTGTCACAAAAAAATATAAATAAGTTTCTAAATAGAGCTCTGTGCTACTGATTTAACTTGTCCCTCAGTCTTCTTACCTGACAGCCCAAACCTACTTCTATATATTGATTCTAACACCATGACTCAGAAGCATAGGTCCAAAATAAGATTAACTTGGGAGCTCCTACAAGGTGGGGTCACTGTAGTCTCCGAGGAGACATCCTTCTTATTGTGTCCTTGTCATCAAACATGCTCTGTTCCAGATGATTTATCCCATCACTTTCTCTCAGTGGTGTTCACCTCTCTTCACTTCTCTCTCTCTTTGTCTCTGTCTCTCTTTCTTTCATATTGACTATTTGTGCTTGACTTGTGGTAGAGTCTTCCAAGTTCATATTGGTCTATCAGCTACAATCAGAAACACTATACCTTGACCCCAATATAGTGATGACGTTTTGGTCCACTTTGAGAATGAAGGGCAACAGTCTATCTATCTATCTATCTATCTATCTGTCTGTCTGTCTGTCTGTCTATCTACCTTCTGTCCATCATATATCCCTCTGTCTCTCTCTCTCTGTCTATCTTTCTCTTGAACTGGGAGAAACCTGAATTATCTATCCAACCACCTTATTTTAAAAATGAAGAAATTGAAATCCAGATGAGTTGATGTTATTGTCCCATTACTTGACAACTAGGTATTATGAGAATATGGATTAGAACCAGGTCTCTCAGCTCTGGATTTCTAATCTAGAGTCTTCTTTATACTGAATTATTTGAAAACAGTTTTCCCATCTCTACATTTAAATATAATCTCTCTTTGGCCCCATACTATAATTTTAGTGAAAAGATGCCTTTGCTTTCATGTTTATAGATGACAAGAAATTCTAGGAAACATAGAGATGATTAACTATAAGCTAGAAAATACAATAAATTCATATGGTGAAAGAGTATACCTTGGAAGTAAATAGCTGCATATTAGAAGCTAATGAGTGGAAATCTACTGAGAATTTATAAAGAGTTCCATGATTAAGCATTTTATATCATAGTCTATTTTCAAAGCTTTTTTAGATACTTTCATTCCTCAGACCTATCCTTTGTCATTGCTTCTAGGAAAACCTGCTGTGATAAATGTTTAATAATCTCAATGTTTAACAACAGCAAACATACACATGACAAGCTTTTAAGTTTAAAATGTATTATTGACATTTTGTCCATTACCTTCTTGGCTCTAGAAATCAAGCCCTGATTGATTGCATTTTTAGATTTCCAATGTGTCAATGCTCACATTCATTCTAGGTGAAGGAAGAGGATGAGGGGAGGGAAGAAGGAAGAAAAGAAAGAAAAAGGGAGGAAGAAAGGAAGGAAGAGAGAAAGCAAGGAAAGCAATAGAGGAAGGGAAGAAAGGAAAAGGAAGAAAGATGGAGGGAGACAAGGAGAAAGGAAATGAAAGAGGAAAGGAGGAAGGGAAAAAGGAAGGAAGAAAGGAGGGAGGAAAGGGGGAAAAGGACAAAAAGCATAAAATTTATTAAGTGCCCACTATATACTAGGCACTGTGCTAACAACTTTACAAATATGATCTCATTTGAACTTCTCAACAACTCTGTTGTTACAGTTGAGGAATCTGGCAGACAGAGGGTAAGGGGCTTAACCAAGGTCATACAACTAGCAAGTTTCTGAGACTGAATTTGAATTGCGATCTTCCTGACTCCAAGCCTAGTATTCCTTCCTCTGCATCTTCTCTAGCATCTCTGATTCCAGTCATATTCACATTCTCCATGAAAACTTTGCTTATATTATTCTTTTTTTCATTGCAATCTGAAGTCTACTCTAAAGGAGAGGATCTCAGACCTAGAGTCCACTGGCATATAAGTACTACATCCTGTCCTTTTCACCTGGGACTTTCTGTCTCATTGTTGTGCATTTTTTTGGAGTCCTAAGGCAAACTATAAACTCAACAATAGCTTTTGACCTCTTAAAGAAGTCATGGGAGTATTAAGAAAACTAAAGATATAAAAGAAAAATAGAAGAAATAAGACCACACTGAAAAACACCATTTCTGGAGCCCCAAGAGGCCAGCTATGACCTGACCCTTCTCTCACAAGCATATCTCTTCCTTATTGGATGCTGCAGTAGATATATCCTGTTCAAACTTGTCAATTATTCATGCTTTTTCATTTTAGTCCTAAGTTTGGATTTGGAAGAATTTTTAGGATTTTAGCAAGGGGGCAGAAAGCATTTCATTTGTTTAATGTTAGTCAGTTAACTAGCACTGTGAATGTCTGAAATGAGAAACAGAAGATCTGGACTCCAGTATTGCTGAATGAACAGTTTGTTATATGGCTTTGTGCCCATGCTTTTTACCTTTCACTGCCTCTAATATTTTTCAATAAATAACAGTAAGAGTGTGATATTTTATGCCAGTGAAGGCCAGGACCTCTTTGCTGCCTGTCTTCCTCTCCAAGTTCTAGGGAGGAGTTGTGTTTGTCCTTTGTTTTTGAAGAGGACCATGACATCAAGATGGTGATATGACTTGCAGTTGATTGATTTGAGTGAGGGAGGGCTGTGCAAGGTCATGAACATTACTTTCTCTTCCTGAGCCATCTGGATCCAGTGACCAGATATTCATTCATCAGGGTGACCGGAGATGGCCCAGGATTCAATGAGAGACCCTGACCCTTACAGGTTAAGGTCTTTTCAGGTACTCATTTAGAGTGAGGTAATGCCCATGTAGGAAGTAGGCCTCTTTAAGAAACAGTCAAGGGATGGCCCCTTTAATTAGAAAAATGCAAAAAAATCAATCTGGGAGGGCAAAACCCTCATGGTTGCTCTTTCAAAGAGAAACAGTTACCATTGACATTCACTCTAAGCCAGGAAGGTCCAAAAAACAGCTATTAAGTGGCGCTTTGGCAGGGACCTATTGGACAAATTATCTAACCCTGTTTGACTCAGTTTCTCATCTGTAAAAAGATCTGGAAAAAGAAATTGCAAACCACTCCAGTATCTTTGCCAAGAAAACCCCAAATATGGGGTCACAAAGAAGAATCAAACAAGACTGAACAACAATAAAGCTCCAAAATAAGAACACTCCCATTACCAATGAAATTAGATACCTTATCTGTGACTTATAGTTTCAGAGAATTGAAAGGGACACATTTAAGTGACTTATCTGAGGTCATAAAGGCAATACATGCCAGAGGCACAACTAGGACCTTTATCTTCCAAGTTCCGAGGCCCAGGGTTCTATCTGCTTTGCTTTGGTTCCTTTCACTAATAAATAGATGGAGGGATAGATTCCAATTTGGTTCTAAACCTTGAATACACTCCATATTTCAAATGAAGTAAAATATTCCCAGAGACTGTCCTGCCATCTCTGGCTGCCATCAATTTGGTGGCCTATTCTCTATGCCTTGAGTAAACTCCTTCTATGCTTCCCTTAATTGAAATACTTTACTTCTTACAAGGCACAACTTGGAGGACCTGAGTTCAAATCCCAGCTCTGTTACTTAATACTCATGTAAGCTTGACCAAGTCTTGTAACTTCTAGGGATGCAGTTTTCTCAACTATAAAATGATGAAATTTTATTAGAAGATGGATAAGATATTTTTCGTCCCTAAATCAATGACTAGGCTTTCCCTAATTTCCCCAGATGAAAGTGATCTTTCCAATCTCATATTTCACTTTTTTGAATGTGAATTTTCTATTTTTATTAAGAACATGAACATAAATCTTTCAATACACAAAGAACAAAAAAGAGAGAAGCAAAAGAAACTGAGGAAGCTCACAGTTATGTGAAGTTTGATTTTTTTCTTAAAAAGCATATATTAAATTTAATATAGCAACAACTTCCTTGCTTTTCTGTTTCCCTTCTATACTCTATTATTTTCTTCTCTGTGTTATTTATTTATGCCATTGATGCTCTTTTCTTTCTTTAAAGCAATTAGGTGGTAAGTGGATAGGTCACTGGAGTTGGAGTCAGAAAGACCTGAGTTCAAATACTGCCTCAGATACTTATTAGCTGTGTGACCCTGAGTAAGTTGCTTAACCTGTGCTTCAGTTTTCTTAAATGAGGATTGTGATATTCAGATGTGATAATATTTCTAAAGCACTTAGAACACCTAGTAGGTGCTTAATAAATGGTTGTTTCCTTCCCCTTCTTCCATTTATCTCTTATAGCATTTTTTTCTATATACCCCTCATTTCCTCTGATTATACCCTACTTTGCTGATATGTATACATGCCGTATCTGCCCATTCCATTGTAAACTCTTTAAGGGAGCTCTGGGAAAGACCAGATAGGTATCACTTTGTCCAACTGAGTCCTAACTCATTCTGTTGAGCCACAAGGACCCCTTGATTCATTTTGAGGAATGTGGTAGAGAGGAGAAGGAAATGGTCTAGGAGGTGTAAACATTCTGCTAGTGTCTCATATTTCCTCAGTGACTGACCAAAATTTCCCCATCATTCCTTGGAGAATCACTGGGTTTATCTGTGGATCTATTTAAGGACAAAGGCATGTATGGAGCAGTGATTCTTGCTCTTTTTCAGAACTCCTCTAATATTCTTTTCTTGAGAATGATTGAGATGGGTGGCTTATCTGTGAGAAAATCTCTCCTGGACACTTAAAAAAAAAAAGACAGTATCAAAGAAAACAACCTTAAGCGTTCTGAACCAGGTATAATCTTGCTAATGCTCCCTACCTTTCCCATACCCTTCTCCCCAGTCCCTATGTTTAGGATAGTGATTTTAGGTACATACTTCAGGTATCTACAAAAACCTATAGTGAAGGTTATATAAGATTTTAAAAAATTCTTTGCCTTCTCCAACTCCTGATATCTTTAGCTCCAACTTGTGTGAGTATTCATAGGACTAATTTACCTTGTTCTGAAATAAGGTCTCCTCTTGGTGTTTTGGTTTTTAGGGACTGAAAAATTCATGTTTCTTCTTCCTCTCTCTAATTTATCATTTAGAACTTTTTAGAAAGGATTCATGTGTTTTTGTCTTTCCTTGGAACTATTTATCTACCTCCTTTACCCCATCTCATGTTTCTAATGATCATATCCTTTCACTCTCTCTTCTTTCTCTCTCTCTCTCTTCCAAAGGAAAATGGGGAAAATCTCCATTTCCTAGCTTTTTTTCCTTTGTTGCATAGTGATCATTAATGCTATAGGGTTCACAAGTGCCTGTTAATGGCAGGAAGGGTAGAGCAGCCATCTTAAAAATAAAGACATCAAAAGAGATGCCAGTGAACGGCAGACCAGAAGGGAATCAATGTCTTTTGCTGCTGCTTATATCAAAGTTGTCCTCCAAACCAGTCTCACGTGCCCTTTCTTTTAATACTAGCAGCTACTTTTTACTTCTATAACCACCATCTTTGTCAAGGTCCTCATCACCTCTCACCTGGACCATGTTACTAGTCTCTTAATGGAACTCCCTGTTTTAAATCCCTTTTCTCTCCAGTCTATTCTTTGCATAGCTGACAAATTTATGTTCTTAGGTCTAATTATGTCTCCACCCCTCTCTTCATAAAGCTCTAATAGCCCTCTATTGCCTCTGGGATGAAATACAGATTCTTTTGTTTCATGTCTAAAGAACTTCATAATCTGTCTTCAACTTACATTTTCAGTTTTATTTCACATTACCTTTTACTTCACAGACTTTGTGTTCTAGTCAAATTGGCCTTTTCTCTGCTCCTCATGTACCATTTCCCATCTCCATATCTTTGCACTGGGTGTAGGCATGCCTGGAATTCACTCCCTCTTCGTCATCTCTGCCTCATCATGTCTCTAGTTTCCCTGCAAAGCACACCTTAAGTATTTTTGATCCCTAAGCTATTAATGCTCGACTGAAATTATTTTAAATTTACCTACAAGTGTACATATCATTTCTCTAGTAGAACATAACTTCCTTGAGGGCAGGGACTGTTTCATTTCTGTCTGTGTATACTCAGAGCTAGCACTATGATGGGTGCATGAATGGTATTTAATAAATGCTTACTGAATGAATAGGAGAATATCAGGCATGTACATGCTGCCCTTTACAGGTTTCAAAGGACATGAGAAATGTTATCTCATTTGATTTTCACAATAACTGTTTGAGGTAAGTAGCACAAGTACCATTATTACCATTTTACAAATGACGAAATTAGAATCTAGAGAGGTTAAGTTAGGCTACCTAATTAGTAAGCAAATTACAGAGATGAGATGTACACCCAGGTCTTTTAAAGTGAAATCATATGCTCTTTCTCTTTTGCCACAGCTATCTTCCTTATCATCATGATAGTAATGTATACTCAGATGAATCTTCTCAAGTGCTATAATTCTAGGGAGGAAGGAATAGTACTGAAGTGAGAGAATCTAGAGTCCTAGATTTCAGTTCAAACTCTCAGTATGAACTTCCTTCGGACAAGTCTTTGTACCCATAGATTATGCTAAATGACTTTTACAATTCCTCTTGGCAGTACAATGATAGTAGGTAAAAGAGAGGATGAAGATGAGTCAATAAATAAATTAAAAATTTAATTATCTCTTCAAATCTCGTATATAATAGTTAGAATGGACCTTAGAGGTCATCTTTTTGTTTTTTCAGAAATAAGAGAAATTTTTTGCAAAAAAATATTGTGAAAAACATCAATTGAGTACTGTATATTCAGATATACTAATAAGGGTATGAGGGCAGCTAGGTGGTACAGTGGATAGAGGGCTGAATCTGCAGTCAGGAAGACTAATCGTTCCGAGTTCAAATCTGGCATCACAAACTTACTAGTTGTATGACCCTGAGCAAGTCACTTAACCCTGCTTGTCTCAGTTTCATCATCTGTAAAATGAGCTGGAGAAGGAAATGGCAAACCACTCTAGTATCTTTGACAAGAAAACCCTAAATGGGGTTATGAAGAGTTGGACACAACTGAAAGGGACTGAACAAGAAAATAAGGGTACATAGGAATTTTTCAATAATCTAGGATATTGTTGGAGTGAGTACTACTTCCAATTATAGATTATAGTTCTTGCATTAACTTGGTAGATGGTTTTTCGTAGTTCATATGGATGATAAATTCATTGTCCTGGAGTCAACGTGAGGATGAACATTCCCAAACTTAGCTAGTATGGTGCTCATGTAACAGAGAGACTGTTTTTCATGGGCACCATATTTGAATCCTTTCTAGCTAGGTTTGAACGATCAGACCTCATGCTCCACTGCCATGACCTTTGAGAATTTAGGAGTGAGATAAAAAGAAATCTGATCTATACAATAGGAAGAGAAAGTCTGTGAAAAATGAAAATGTTTTCCTTAGTTGAATGAGGACAATGCTAGGCACAGAGAATAGTAAAGAATTCAGCTTTGTCTAGCTTGGAGTATAACTCACTAACATCTGAAAACATTTATCAAGTGTCTACTTTGTGACAGACACTATGCTAAGTACTAGGAATATTCAGTTCAGTTGTTGTTCGTTTTTGAAGAGGATCGAAATGATATCACCATGACAAAGTGAAATTTCAGTGTGTCTGAATGTGGCTGATCAGACCAATATGAACTTGGAATTCTTTACCACATGTTGGGCACAAATAGTCCATATGAATTTTGAGGGTGGATACCCCAAATTTGTACATCTTATGTTTACTTTGTACTGTTTCAATTCTGCTCATAGAGCACAGCACCCTTTCTAATGTGGGCACACCATGCTATGCAGTCCTGTGCCAGTGTCTCCCATGTTGCACAATCAAATCCAAAGTTCCTGAGAGAGACCTTTGCGAGTGTCCTTATATTGCTTCTTCTGACCACTGTGTGATTGCCTGTCCCATGTGAACTCTCCTTAAAATAGGCTCTTTTGCAAGCATACATTTTTTCCTTTGAGACTGTGACCAGCCCATTGCAGTGGCACTCTCTGAAACATAGTTTGAATGCTTGGCAGTTCAGCTCGAGCAAGAACTTCAGTGTCTGGGACCCTGTCCTGTCATCATATCCTCAGAATCTTCCTAAGCCAGTTCAAATGGAAGCAATTTAGTTTCCTGGCATAGCCTTGGCAGACTGGTCATGTTTCACAGGCATACAATGAGGTCAATACAATGACTCTGTAGACCTTCAGTTTGGTAGTCAGTCTAATACCTCTTCTCTCTCAAACTTTTCTTCAGATCCTCCCAAACACTGAGCTAGCTCTGGCAATGTGTGCATCAACTTCATTGTCAATGTGTACATCCCTGGAAAGTACACTACCAGGGTCAGTGAACTTATCCACAGCATTCCCAATCCCTGTCCTCAAAGAATTTACTGTGTAATGGGGGAAATTGTTTTTCAGTCATGTCCAACTCTTTGTGACTCAGTTTGGGGTTCTCTAGGCAGAGATACTGGAGTGAATTGCCATTTCCTTCCCCAGCTCATTTTGCAGATGAGGAAACTGAGGCAAGCAAGGTTAAATGACTTGCCCAGGTTCACACAGCTAGTATGTATCAGACGCAGGATTTGAACTCAGGAAAATAAGCCTTTTTGACTCCAGACCTGACATTCTATTTAGTATGCTGCCTAGGTGCACACAAAAAGAAGTTGAAAAGTAGGGTTTGGAGTGGGAGAGGTTACCTGATGGATGATGAAGATATGTAGCCAGGGTAAGAAATGATCTGAGGAGGTGTGAGTTTCTGAATTGATTTCATCTTGCAGAATGATGAGTTTCTGGAAATGATGAAGTCCAGGAAAGTAGTTAGGTAAGAAATAAATCAATAAACACTTATTAAGCACTTCAGATCGGCTTACATAGTTAACCATTATAACCACTCAGCATGGACACATAGAAAAAACTCTGATCATACATTCAAATAAGCACGATCTGGTTTTGGTGGTGTGTGAGGGTGGAATTCACCAAAAACCATTTGTAAAATCTTTTTTCCCATAAATTTTCCTATAACATGAAAAAATTACCCTGAGAGAGCCATGAAGCTCTATTAGATCATCACAATTGACTAAAGTCTTGATTAGAATTTAGTTGGTGCTAGGTACTATATTAAAAAATTGTATACAACTTTGCTTTCCTACTGGAAAGGCTCAGAAAGAACCATCATCATAAACAGTTCCAACTGGAAAGGGTGATTACATCTAGGAACCAATATGCTTTGTCATAGAATACTATTGTATAGTAAGAAATGGTAAAGGGAATATTTTCAGGGATATCTGGGAATACTTATATGAACTGATTCAGAATGAAGTGTATAGAATGAGGAGGACAATTTCTACAATGGCAATGCCATTAACAAAATAAGAAATTTTGAATTATGGAATAACTTTGATAAATGCAATGACCAATGAAGTGTACTACCCACCTTCTGACAGAGAAATGATGGACTCAAGATGCAGAATAAGGCATGCATTTCTGGACATGGCTAATACAGGAATCTATTGTGCTCAACTATGTGTGTTTCTTGTAAGAGTTTTGTTTTTCTTTTTTTTATGGGAAGGATGGAATAGAAAATAAATGCTTGTTAGTTTAAAATTTTTTTAAATTTAATTTCCTATATGGGCAGGCAGTTTTCAGAGGAAGAAATTAGATCTATCTATAGTCATATGAAAAAATGCTCTAAATCACTATTGATTAGAGAGATGCAAGTCAAAACAACTCTGAGGTACCACATCATACTTATCAGATTGGCTAACATGAAAGAACAGGAAAATGATAAATGTTGGAGAAGATATGGGAGAGTTGAAACACTAATTCATGGTTGGTGGGGCTGTGAGCTGATCCAACCATTCTGGAGAGCAATTCGGGAACTATGCCTAAAGGGCTACAAAAAATGCACATATGCTTTGACCCAGTAACATCATTTCTTGGGCTGTATTCCATAAAAATGAGAAAAGGAACCAGGTATATAAAAATATTTATAGAAGCTTTTTTTGTGGTGACCAAGAACTGGAAATTGAGGGGATGCCCATCAGCTGGGGAATGACTGAACAAGTTGGGTTATATGAATGTAATGGAATACTATTGTGCTATAAGAAATGATGAACAGGAAGACTTCGAAAAAACCTGAAAAAAGTTATATGAACTGATGCTGAGTGAAATGAGCAGAACCAGGAGAACATTATACACGGTAACAGTCATAGTGCGCGAGGACTGTTTCTGATAGACTAAGCGCTTCACAGCAATGCAAGGACCTAAAACATTTTCACAGGATTCATGATGTAAAATGCCATCCACATCCAGAGAATAAACTATGAAAGTGGAATGCAAAATGAAGCAGACTATTTCCTCCTTTATTATGTTTTGTTTTTCTCATGGTTTCTCCCATTCATTTTAATTCTTCTATCCAATATGATTAATGTGAAAATGTGTTCAATAGGAATGTGTGTGTTGAGCCTATATAAGTTTGCATGCCATCTTGAGGAGAGAAGGGGGAGGGAGGGGAGAAAATTTGGTACTTATTGAAGTAATTGTTGAAAACTGAAAATAAATAAATTAATAAATTTTGGGAAAAAGATTAATTTCCTGAATTAAAAAAAAGAAACTGTTCATGACCACAGGCTCCTGGTTAGCTCCTTGTTTTTCATGATAGGGACAGGGATGGGAAGAGGAATTGGGCCAAAAAAGATTGGTTCACTGAGCCAGGAAAAGATGCCCACTCAGTAATAAGTAAAGGTAACACCAAAATATCAACCCCCAAAGGAAGAAGAATCCCCTGTTCATCTGAGGCCCCCCATTTTCATCCAAGAAGCCCTTCATTCAACCACAGGGCCCAGTTCTGGGCTTTAACAGAGCAGGCTAAGCCCTCATTAGAAAAACCTGATCCCCTCTCTTTACTGAAGGGTCCGCCAGGTCACACACATTCCTTTTAGCAAGAGACCAAAGCACATGTGTCACTAAAAGTGGTCCAGGTATACTTGATCCCACTTCTTCCCAGTCACAAGAACAATCTGTGCTAGAGAGAATGGAAACATTCACTCCATGCATCAATTAACAATGAATTACTGCCATTTAAATTATTAATGGGTAAAAACACTCTGAAAGATAAGCTAGCTATCAGGGCTGGTGCTATGCAAAATTGTGAAGTAGACAAACCTTGTTTCCCATTTCCCCAGTCTCTCAGGTCTGCCGTTTATGCCTTTCAGGACAACAATTTCTACCCCCCCAAGCACTCAATTTCCTCTCGTTCATCTTCCCCTTCCTTCCCCAGTCCTTCCCTGCTCCATCCACCCAAACAAAAAAACCCAACTTATAAAACTCATTTTGAGGAAAGAGTGAATAAACTCTTTCATACTTACTTTTATTATTGATAATGTCTAAAAGTATCACCTCTCCCAATGGATTTTTTTTAAATAGGAGACTCAGTTTTAAATCAAGGAAATAAAGTTCTAACTTCACACACTAGGAAGGAGTGAAATACTTTTGGGTAACAGGACTCTTCTAACACTTAAAATCATGTCATATATGTTCTTATGTATCTCCTCTTCTTGTGTGACCTTGGTAAAGTCATTAACCTCTTTGGGCATCAGTTTTCTCATTTGTGTAATGGGAGGGTTAAACTAGATGGCTTTTAAATTTCCTTCTCACTATCCTGTGATTTCTTCCTGAAATGCTCAGACAGATACCTGAGATCTGGTGAAACATTTGGATGTCTGAATAAATGAGCATCCTAGTATGCCTTGTGCCTTTCAGCCTGTGGTAAAGATTACATTTGGGCAGCTAGGTGGTACAGTGGGGAGACTGCGGCTGGGTCTGGGGTTGGGAAGATGAGTCTTTATGAGTTGAAATACGGCCTCAGACACTTTCGAACTGTGTGACCCTGGATGAGTCACTTAACCCTGTTTGCCTCAGTTCCTCATCTGAAAAATGAGCTGGAAAAGGAAATGGCAAAGCACTCTAGAATCTTTGCCAAGAAAACCCCAAATGGGGTTATGAAGGGTCAGACGTGATTGAAATATGACTGATCAGCAATAAAGATTCCATTCCTTCATAATTCGGGTGATTAGAATAAGCCTGCTAGTTTATCACTCATGCTACCAATCTTTACTCTTCTATAAAGGGAAGGGGGAATCAACTAAACAAATCCCCAAATATTTTCTGGCTCCAGATTTCTTGAATGACATTGATTTTTTTAAAAAATAAAACGTGTCTTTTTCTCACAAGTGAATTGCTCCTCTTTGAACAGAAAACAAATAGTTATTTACAAGGCTATGTCATTCATTGCTGAGCCCAACAAGGATCATACAACTTTAACTGCTACCAAGTAATCAAACTTGGTCCTACCACTTTGCACCCAGACCACCCCTATGTGTTTTGTTTCAGGAAGATAAATCACTACAAGAATCCTCTAAGAACAAACAAAACTCCTGCGGGAAAGGGGCAAATAGATTGCTTTTATAGGCTTGGGCTGCCTTGCCCAGGGATATGCAGATAAACGTTTAACAATAAATTCCCTCCACCTCTAAATGTAAAATGATACACTTTTAAGTTCATTTGCATTATTATCATTTTCTCCATCACTTACTTAAATCTATTCGATCAACAAAATAGTATATTAAGCCCTGATTTGTAATTTGTGAATTTCTAAGGTGTAAATACTTTGAAAATTGAAGATTTAACATTGAAAATTTAAAAATAAATTCCCATGAAGTGATGCTTCTTCATCACAAAAACACAATTTCAGTTTCAATTTCTTTTTAAAAAGTCTAACTTCCGGCAATGATCCCTTCCTCCCCCCCCCCCCCAATATATACATACAAACAATTTCAGGTTGTTCCTAGTGCTAAGAAGAATTAGAAGCCCAAATGCAAGCACTGCTAGTTTTTGTCTGGATAAAATACTAAAAACAACATATGAAAGTGCGTGTTGTGGTAACTTCTGCTTCTAATATCTTTTTTCACTCTCCAGAATAGCCTCAATTCTCTTGAATATTTTTCATTGCAAATATCCTTATTAAGAGGATTTTAAAAAGTACAGAGTGAAGTGGAGAGAGAGGCAGAGATAGGAAGTAAGTTGCAACAGGGAAAAGGAGGCCTGGAGTGGTAATCACAGGCTGGCACACTCAGACAGGGAGACCAAATGTCTGAAACGTTCTTCATTGCCTGCTGCCCTTCTCCGCCACAAGGAATGGTCAGTTTCAATGACTGTTTGACAGCATGGTATAGGTAGTCTGGCTGATTGCAGGCCCTAATTTGAAGGCTGTTTGATGGGCTTATGGAATTGCTTTTCTTGGGCAGATTCAAAATGGAATTTGAAAGCTTTACCCCTCCCCCACCAACTGCATCCTGCATGTGTGTCTTAGGTTGCTTGTCCCATCTTTTCTATTAATTCAGCACAGGCCATTCTTTTGCTGAGGGTCTAATTTGGTTGTAGTATTAAACTCAGTTGTCAAGCTTCAGATGAAATAATAGAGTCTGACAGCTCTGGTTTTTTTTTTTAAGCCACATATATACATCTCTATATGAAGAAATAACATAGTCCCCTCTCAGTGGGATATACTGCTGCTAACAAGCATCTATGTGCTCTACCATTTCCATATAAATGCGAAATTTGACATTTGGCAGGGGTCAGTGATGAAATCAATGCATTAAAATTCTAGGAGAATGGTAATCTTTATCTCAAAATCTCTTGATGGTGGCAAGGTTCTTCTCACTATTCCTTCCCCCTCCCCACCCCATTCAATCTATCTACTTTCATTCATCCTTTTATTTTTTTAAGCTGACGTTTTTCATAAAACAGCACTTTCAAAATACATACTTACCTGTGCATGTATCCACTGCGTCAAAAGAGAAAACAGGACTTAAATGCTTCATGTATCTAATGTAATCCTCTGCACAAGAAGATATTCACTTTTATCACATGGAATGTCCTTTAGAATGTGACAAGCAAAAAGAGTTAAAATTCAACTTAGTTCAATAGGCAATGTTTCTTCCTCTAAGTGGAAAGGAGATTCCAAGGTCTTTCAGAATTGCTTCTTTGAATGCTGAATATAGAAACGCTAGAAGTCATTTTCTTTATAAAGCCAAAAATATGTTTTCCTGGAAAGAAAGGCTAGACCTTACCTATACCTCCTTACCAAGTTCAAGGAGCTAATTTCAAGAACTGGAGGAGTGAGCAGTCTTTCCAGCCCATTCCTTAGCATTTATCAGCAAATACTCTCTAAACATAGTTACAAAAGTTAAGTGTTACTATCCTAACATCAAAGGATGAAAGCAAAACCAAACACACAAGTCATATATTCTAGTGGGGTTTGTTAAAGGAAATGGTTCACCTAGATTGATTTTGAAAGGATAGCTAGTATAAGAAATAGACTTGTTCCTGGGGTTGTGCTCCCCTAGGCCTCCAAAGTTCCTAGTCCCATAGCAACTGTCAAAACATAAATATAAGCAATAGCAACTTTATGAAGGTTGCAGGATGAATCTTTAATAGCAGTGCAAGTTGAGAACAGGATGTTCTTGCTTCCATAGAGAATTCATGTTTCCAGTGTCACTTATCAACTCTTTGATCAGCATTGAAAGTTTGAGGAATGTTGATTGACTGGCATTCACATGGCTGAGCTTGTGGACAGTGTTTCTGAACTCACGACTTTGGGTCTTCTTGGTCCTGGCATACACTGAGAATCCGCAGCAGTCTTATTTATAGCTGACTTAGTTGGAAGCAAAGCCTGTATTATGCAGTCTATTCAGTAACATTGTCTTAGAACTGTGTATGTGTGTGTGCGTGCTGGAGAGAAAAGGAGCTTTGAAGGAATGGGGTGACTAATATGTACCTATTTTAAAAAATGACAGGAAGGGAAAACACTGCTGAACTTCTGCATTTACCAACAGTTATTCTTTAAAGAAAATTATTAACTCATAACATGCAATCAAAAGGGGCTGTGATAAATACACTTGCTGTAATAAAAATGAAGGAAATCTCCCTAAGTAGGGGTTGCATTGGTAGTTTCAGTATGCAATAAACAATAAATAAATTTCATACCCTCAAGATGTCTTACCTTAATGTAAGAATTTTTATATCTATAAATTCATCCACTGAGTCTTATTTCTACAACTGAAGTGCATGTATATATATATATATATATGTATGTATGTATGTATATATCAGCAGCATCTCACATCATAAAAGTCTCAGCAGTCATATAAGATATATGTTAATATAAAGGACACCTAGAAAATACTGAGCCAATATTCTTTCATGTATCTGGTAGTAAGCACTGCTCACTCAAAATTTTCTTTTGGGATGGCCTTACCTAGGAAAGCATAGTGGAGTTGAATTGGTTGTCCCAAAGGATGTTTATGGGGAAAATATCATGAGATCTGTCTTTTGTAGTCAGGGCATTCATTCCTTGAAGTGTGGTTGTGAGATAATATGAAGGAAAAACGCTGGTAGAAAAACTTCAGCAAACTTGGCAAGTTATTACTTTATCAATCCGAAGCCTACTACTTAACTTTATTCAGAAAATTGTGACAACCTCTGCCACCATCACAGATGGCTGATGAGGGCACTCTGACCCCCTCATCTAGACTGACTTCTATGTGGGGAAAATTCACCTTAGAGCAAATGAAATGAGGAAAAGAGTAACACAATCCTTGTCCTTGAGAAACTTAAATTCTAAGGGGGCAGAGGAAGAGATAAGTTGTTGCTCTGTCATTTTTGGTTGTATCTGACCCTTTGTGACCCCATTTGGGGTTTTCTTGGCAGAGATATGGGAGTGGTTTGCCATTTCTTTTTCCAGCTCATTTTACAAATGAGGAAACTCTAGACAAACAGGGTTAAATGACTTGCCCAGGGTCACACAGCAGTAATTATATGAGGCAAGATTTGAAGATAAGTCTTCATGACTTGAGGCTGGGGTCTGTATCAACTGTGTCACCTAGCTGCTCTGTATAGTAGTAAATTTTATTAGGGAAAACAAATAAAGGAAAATAAATCACAAAACTTAGAAATGAATCAGTTTATAGAGCTCAAAATTCTCATGGTAATGTATTTTAAGATCAGAATTGTCTTAAGAAGTACCATTTGTGGGACAACTGGGCACATATTACATATTTGTTCTCTGGTTCTAGCTATACTTTCACTAGATGGAGGCTAATGTCATAGAAGAGAAATAGGTTTGAAGTCAGGAAAACCCAAGTTTGAATCATAGCTCACATATTAACTGTGGGGTCCCTTCATAGAAGTGTCTGATAAATGTTTAACAATGGCTGCATAGTACACTTTTAAGTTTAATCTGCCCTGGTAAAAGTTTCTGCAGAACTTCCTTAAGTTTAGACAATCAGCAAAACCATTCATTAAGCCCTGATTTGAAGTGTTTGTCAATTTCTGAGGTATGAGTGCTCACACTGAAAATTTTGCATTCTGGACCAATTTACTGTTACAAAAATATCCATCTAGGAGGGGACTACTCTCAAACTTTCTTACCATAACAGAAAGCAATTGCTATTTGCACTTATTCTAAGCCATTAAAATCTCAATAATGAGCCATGAAGGCTTGTGTTGGTTGTCTTGGAAGGACTACTACCATTCCTGCCACCATCACCACCACCACCAGCACCACTACAACCCCCAATAACAACATTCCAACTCTCCAAGCGGTTGGACTTGGCTCCAGAGCATACCTTTGTCCATTTCATTTTCTCCTACTGCTCCAATCACATAACCTTTATGAGTCCTACTTTTCTCATCTGTAAAAAGGGAATAATTATCCTCACAATATTGTAAATATCAAATGAGATAATGTGTGGAAAATGCTTCACAAACCATAAAATAACATATAATGTGAGCTGTGGATGCATATGGACCTAATTCAGAAACCATCATCCTAGTAACGTGTGCTCTCCTTCATGCCAGTACTCTCCAAAGACCTGAGACAGACTGCCATCACTTCCTCTTTCAAAAATACTAGATTGTAAGAGCCTCTTTCTGGTCCTAGAGATGCTTCCACTTCTTTTTTTTTTTCCCAATTTGACTAGTGGATGAACTGAATTGTCTTACCATCTCATGCATCCCTCCCCACAAAGCGTTGTATAGCCATTTAATTCAGCTACTTTGTGGTGATGACATTACTGGGGTCCTGTCACTACAGGTTTGTAATAGAAAATGGTTTGCACACAAAGTAATAGTAACAGATAATTCCCACCAACAAGAGGGTATAAAGTTAAAGCGGTTGGATAATTCTTTACCATATGCCAACCTCTAAGTTATTAATTTGCTGATATTAGCTCATAGTTACATATAACATTTAAAAATATTGTAAAAATACCAAGCACTTTCTCTCTCTCTCTCTCTCTCTCTCTCTCTCTCTCTCTCTCTCTCTCTCTCTCCCTCCCTCCCTCCTTCCTTTTTCCCTCCTTCCCTCCCTCCACACACATACACACACATCCTGTGAGGTAAGAACTAAAGATGTTATTATTTCTATCTCACAGCTCCTCAGAGAGGTTAAGTGACTTTCCTACAATCACAAGTTCACAGATGTTAGAAGTGAGGTTTAATCTCAGGTCTACTGAAGTCTAGGTACTCTGCACTATACCATGTGGCTTGTTTGATGACTAAATCCTACTGCAGACACTACTTAAACACAGACAAACACATTCTATCTATGTTTTCTTTATACTTATACCCATATCTATCTTCAAATCTATACTATCATCTATCTATCCATCTCTATCTCTATTATTTTTTTGTCTCTCTAACTTACACATCAACCTTTCTATATTTGTCTAGCTATTTTTTTTTCTGACTCTGTCTATCCACTTATCTATCTGTCTGTCTGTTTCTATGTACTAGGAGAGAGATAGAAAAATGTGAATTGCACTTATGTACAATCTGTTAACCATAAAGTCATGAAGCTGATTTTCATGTTTGGTCTGTAGAATCAATCTGTTGATTTATAGTAACATCACATAAACTGTCAGATCACTATGATTGCTACTAGAAAGGGTGTGACAGTTTATAGTCTCATGGCTCCATTCATAGGATTGCAGATTGAAAGTTGGAAGGGATTTTAGAGATCTTCTAGTTCAATCCTCTCATTTTACAGATGTAGAAACTGATGCCCATAGAGTCTGACTTGTTCAAGGTAGTAAGTGGAAGAGCCTGAATTTGAACTTGGATCTTTAGAGTTGGCCCAAACACCCAACCAGAAAGGCGGAAAGGGGGAAGGTGGGGGTGATCAATAAGACTGATGCTAAATCTAAAGTTCATGATTCTTTATATATTATTCCCATTACAGGCTCATGAAAATCCTTTGAGGTTCTGGCACTGGGTGCTTTTAAACTGTACTCACATGTGAGTGAATTTTGAATAGTGAAGCAATGAATTGAGCCATATTGTCTGAATAGTGCCAAAAGTGTCGGCTATATTGCATGGACATGGCCTTTGTGTCTCTGTGGGTGGTGCACAACCACCTCTTCTGTGCTTTTTAGTAAAGACTTGTTTAAATTTAAGGAATTTAAAGTTAAAACAATGTCTTTAGGTGAAGTAATTGATGAAATTTTAACACTACATCAAGGTCTTGAAATTTTCCAGTATGATGAGGAGAGGATTAGTCCTATATTGTTTTATTGATGTGCTCTTTGACTGCCTGTGGGCTTCTTTCATCTTCTTATACAGGCTGGTCTGCAGAGGGGAGCTCTCATAGATGAAGACTTTACGGCAGAGAAGTCAGAAGTCATACTAGGTGTACACTCTCACCTTCCCTTTAAGTATACAGGGGCCCCATTCTCCCTCAACCTGATGCTTTTGAGGACTCTGCCATCTACAAATTCCCATTAGTTCCAATTTAGACAGATTCTGAGCCCTGGTGCCAAGGGGTACATCTGTTCACAGGTTAATGCTGCATTTCTATTTACCAATGGGTAGCCCAAAAGTCACAAAGACAACTGATTTCCCTTTCAACCACTAATTAATTGCCTAGTCCCTAACCACTCATTAATCCTAGAAAGAAAATCTAAAGGCCTCTTAAAGGTAATGCAATTCTCTTAGGAACAAGAGGATGTAGAGATTTAAAGAGATAGAACACGTGATTTTAAACTTAAACTGTTGAACTTTATTTTCGAACTATTGCATGCTCAAACTTCTCTTTAATTCCACACCTAGACTCCATATAGGCAATGCTAATGAAATTGCCTGAAATGTGAAAATTCAACCAACTGGTTATGTTGACAACTGCCTCTTTGCTTGGTTCATTGGGTTAATTGATAGTTCAGCATTAACTTGGTACAATCTCTCTCTGTGCCTGTATCAATCAGCACCAACAATACTCATCCTTAGGCAAATGTTTGATGCTAATTCTTCATAGATATGCCTTTGTCTGAACTGGAGATGGGCATCTGCATAGCACAAAACAAAGTTAAGAACCAAAAATTATTATCTAATTGAATTAGATAGGCTAAGTATATAGTAGCAGGGATGTCAAACTTGAGAACTGGCTGGAAAAGGCTGGCACAACTCTATAATAGTTTGGGGAAATCACATTAAAATCTAATTGGGAAATGTTTAACAAAATAAAAAGTATGCTACAACAGAGATAATGTTAACTTGTAGTTTCTAAGTTAACAACTTAATGTTAACTTGTAGTTTTCTAAGTCCATACTATGGCCTACAGGGATCCAATTCTATTTGAGTTTCACACTACTGGTAGTGGATAACCGAAGTCAGGAAGATCTGTACATAAATATTGTACCTGTCACATATAGCTTTGTGACCCTGAGCAAGTCAGCTGACTTCTCTGAGTCTACTATTACCTGGAATATCTATACCTCAGAGTTATTGTAAAACCCAAATTAGGTCCTGTTCATCTGTAAGTACTTTGTAACTTTTTTTTAATTTTAAGCTACTGCTATTCCTCCACTTCACCTCAGCCATACACAAAGATGGTCATATCCTTGGATCTTGCCAGCATCCATAAATGTATTCTCAATGCTTAGGAATTCAAAAATTCCCTTATTTAACTATAATCTATTTCATAATATTTTTAATTCTCCTGCTGCCTTCCCTTACATAATGGTATTCTTCACTCCCTCTGTGATCTCTAATCCCTTGACCCCTCAAATCTCTCCCGGGACATCTCCTCTTCACTAGCCACTCTCTTCTCCACATCTTGACTCTGTGATGACCCAATTCAACTCAACACTGTCCTACTCTCTCTAATACTTTAGCCCTCTTATCATATAGCCTATTACACTCAACCAAGCCCCAACCTTGGATCACTCCTATCACTTTCACTCTTACACACATGCAACTGAATGAAGGTGGGAAAAAATCATGCAACCATCTTGACTGGGGTGACTACAAATTAATGTTACACAACCTCAACGAGGCCCTCGCTGTGGTTAGGCAATACTATTGTACCTCATTTTTCTTTTCTTTTTAGAAAAATATTTATTTTGTTCTGAACTGATGAAATAACACAAACATTTCCATAATATAGTAGGACAGGAAGAAAAAGAGATGATTTTATGTGAAAAAATATCTTACAAAATTTACCAAGATCAAAATGGATACATGAGAGATATTACAAAAATATTTGTAGCCAATTGAATATATATAGAATATAACCTATCAGACTTATGGATCGGTATACATGTCTATCAGAATCTTCCAGAATTGGTTAGAATACTAAGAAGTTAAGTGACTTGCTTAGAGTCATTTAGCCAGCATGTCAGAGGCAGATCTGAATCCAAATCTTCCTGATTCCAGGCCAGTTCTCAGGCCGCTACCTTTGTGAATATTAAAATGCTTATAAAGGTCAGTTATCATTATCACGGCCAGCTGCCAAAACAAGATAACATAGGCGGCCATCTATTCTACAGCTGGAATAATCTTGTGTAGGCATTCTTATAAAGCTACCAGCTTGCATTAAAATGATTGGTTTTTATAGATTACTCAGGGGAATATATTAGTATGAATGTTAACAGGGGATTTGGAAAGCTTTACATAATTTAGGCTAAGAAGCAGATGAACCGGGGAGACATAAAATACCATTTTAAATCTCAGACTGGCCAAAAATTTGGGCCCTTCTTTATGATAAGGAAAAGCTTGCCTTTGGCAAGATATATTTGCTCACTCTAATACCCTATTAATCAGATTAAATATGAAAGGATTGGCACCCTAAGACACCTCTTATTTGTTTGCTTTCTTCTTTCTACTTGTTACTTTTTCTTTCCTTCCTTTTGCCCTCTGTTTCTTTCCTTCTAGTCCAAATACACTGAAAGCAGGGAGAATCTTCCCCAGTTGACACCTAGGCCAGTGCTCTGAACGCCGTAGACACAATAAATGTGGCTAGAAAACAATAGATAATGGAAGGAAAAATGAAGCTTCACATAGAGAAGGAAATAGATTTAAAAAGCACTTGGAAGAGTTAGCTCAAGTTAAGAAGATCATAAATTTAGATTTGGAAAGGACTTTATAGGTCATTTCATACTATTTATACTTTTTACAGAAGCCGAGACTTGGGTCGAGAGGCTACTTGTTGTTTTTCAGTTTTATATGACTCTTTATGACTGACTGTGGAGTTTTGGCAGAGGTACTAAAGTGGTTTGCCATTTCCTTCTCCAGCCCACTTGACAGATGAGGAACTTGAGGCAAAAATGGTAAAGTGAATTGACCAGGGTCATACAGTTAATATGTGTCTGAGATTAGATTTGGACTCCGGACCTCCTGACTCCAGGCCCAGTGCTCTATCTACCACTTAGCTGTCCAAAAGAGGTTAAGTAACTTGTTAATGATCATACAGAAGCCAAGCCTTGTACCCAGGTCCTCTGATTCCAAGTCTAGAGCCCCCTTTCCACTGCACCATGTTGCTTCTGATCTAGCTTAAATCTCACTCCTTTTTTTCCAGGGCACATAGGGACATACTATCTTGTATGGCTGGAGATTCTGAAGGGGAAAATAGGCTCAATAACTCTGTGTATTTGGTCTTATTCACACAAAAGTGAAACACAAAATAGGATTCCTCATCATATTGCTCCAAGTCCTTAAACAAACAAAACACACACATAATCTCCCTGATTGCAGCTGGCTTCACACAGATTTGTGGTGGCTGAATAGCTCATCCTCATCTTCTGATTCAGCACATATCATTTCAATCCAACCATGTGGTGTTTACTGAAAATGTGGCCTAGAAAATTTGCACAAGGAGAATAGGCTCACTGATAAGCCATTACTGGGGTTATGATTATACATTTGCTGATCTCTAACAGTGTCTTAGAACATTAAAAGAGGGTGTCCCTTGTCCTTAATAGCCTTGGCATTTTGCATAAAAAAGTACTAATTCATTTGCACATTTCCAATCATAATTCTTTTTTGGTGGTGACCATGTCCAATTCCTTTCATTCCTTTGCTTAGAATTGGGGGTAGGGGGTGGCATTGTTTTTGTACCTAGAGAGCACTTTATGCACATCCTGCAACCTGAATTAAATAATTGAATTTAGGTTACTTCAATCTGTTTTGGGATTTTGGAAATTCATAAGCTCAAGTTATGTTTTATTAGCCATATCTGCATGTGCTTTAATGTCAAAAGATTTAGGTTTCTTGAATTTCTTTAATTTCACTTCACTGACCAGGATATCACGGTTCTCCTTGTGACACTAATATTGATTATACTATAACCTTGGACAAGCCCCTGGGCCTCTCTTTATACATATCTAAAAGGAGGCAATTGAGGTGGAAGATCTCTAAGACTTTCTTAGTGCTAAACTTCTCTGAAGTTTATTATGATATAGAAGACCATGAGTTCATAGAATCACAAAATATTAAGTATAAACTATGATGTACAAAAATGTTTCCATATGCATTTCTTTCTAGCTGGTCAGTCTGTCAATAAATATTTATTAAGCACCTACTCTGTGCTAGGCATTGTGCTAAGGACTGGATGATCTGATGTACTAGGGAAGTGCCAGCCTGAAGGAATTCATACAATGAATCTGGACCAAACTCCTTGAATTGGGCCAGGTTCACAATCTTAGGGTCTCCAAAGGACTTTGGATACTTATTCTCATTGAGGAAAGATTGGAGGTATAATGGCATCAATATCAATATATCTATCTATCTGAGGTATATATGGCACAAATCTAGTCTAGTTCTTGTTCCCTGGAGGTAGTGTTATGGAAGACCATGGGCAAAGTAAATTCACAGAATCATAGAACTGGAGAGTTGAAAGTTCCAGTGGAGGCCATATAGTCCAACCCATTTCCAAAATGGACTCCCTCCTCCCCTTGGATATACTTGGCAAATGGTCATCTAGCTGTACTTGAAAACCTCCAGTAAGGGAAGGGGGCATGACCTATCTCTTAAGGCAGTTAGCTTATTGCACTTTTGGATTACTTTGTTAAGAATTTTTTGTGACATAAAAACCCTGAGTTTACCACTTTTCAATTTCTACCAACTGCTCAAGGTTCCGCCTTCTCTAGTCAAACAGACTAAATCTGATCCCTCCTCCATATCATAGTTCTTTAAATTCTTGAAGATAGTTATAGTCCTCTCCCCCTAGCCCCACATCCCATCCTCTTTAGGATAAACATCTACTTCAGCTGATCCTTAAATGATGTACATCAATCAATGAGCATTCATTTGATGGCTGTGCCAGGGATGGTGTTCAAAGTATAAGCTCAAGGATTTTATTTTTTAATTCTACTTAGTTTCCTCTGGATGGACAGTAGTTCATCTTCAGCTTATCTCTATGCCTCTCTGAATAAGAGGCTCTTATCAACTCTGTATTTTATGGGACCCCCTCGATCCCCACCTTTTGACATTAGGCAAGTCACTTAACTTCTCAAGGGTGTGAAATGAAGATATTTGACAAGATGACTAGATGATTTTATGAGGGAGAGTCAATAAATAAGGGAATTTTCATTTTTCAAAGACATTGCATTATTTGTTAATAACATATTTATGTTAGAGAGATGGCATGTGATTCAGTGTGATATGGTGGCTCAAGAGTCAGCCCCAAAGTAAAAAAGATCTTAGCTGAAATCCTGCTTCTGATACACACTGGATCTACAAAATTGGGAGTGGAGTGCCTATTGAGTACACTCTATGTGATTTGTCCCAACATGCTAGCCCATGAATATCCTAATTCCCTGCCTTCATCATTGAGAACTCTGATATTCCTCTACTTGTCCAGAATGTCCTATCTTTTGTCCCTTATAAGGATATAAGTGAGGAGTTACTGGAAGACAATTGCATCAGAAATCTTCTGAGACATCTGGAAAAGCACAGGAGGTCAAGGAGGATAGAAATGAAAGGCTAGACCCATGATAGAGGGCATTTTCTATCTGCCATACGAAAAGCCCAATTTACCCATTCTTGAGGAGAGAGTTTGATCCTTCAGTCTAATTTTATCATAGAAGGCAATATAAACTATAATGTAAAAGAACTTTAAATACATAGAAAAGCCAATAGTGAACTAGATTTGAAAGCAAATTCTGAAAAAAAATGTGTTATGTGCCTTGTCAAAATATACTGTACTTGTCATCACTCTTAGCAAAACAAAATGTTATATTCCCCCCCATCTTGTTCTGTCAAAGAAGATTAGAACAACACCATGACTCATGTCATATGTGATAATTGTGGAGGTAGATGAAAAAATTCTTAAAAAGATACAGAGGTTAATCAAAGAGTATCAAGGTTTTCATTTAAAAACACATTTATTCAATTTGAGGTCAGACCATTAACAATGTTACTTAGAGAAAAATCACTCTAATTTCTTGCCTGACTTGAAGATCAACTCCAATTGTCTTTTATGTTGGTAGACACATTTTATTTGCGTCCCTCACTTGCCCTTATAGATCTAACCAATGCTACTGCTAATGCTGTATTTATTTTTATATTAAAATGATGAATTGATTATGAATAAGGAAGCTTGGCAGACTAGAGAGAGCTGAATTCTAGTGTTCATTCCCTCTGATTACAGCTTTGTCTCTTTGTTAAATCCTTTCAAATGATCTCACAAGCACAACTTAAGCATTCTTGGAGGGTCGACAATAACATGAGGACAGCGGGAGTTTGTATCCCCTTACTCATCTTGTGCCTGTCAGCTGCTGGCTTTAATTAATATGTGCCAAACACACAGTCACACAGGAGGTGACTACTGAAATCACAGCGTTTCATTTGGGACACCCACAGAGAACCTGGGTCAAAAGGACTCCTTTTTTTTTGGACTGTTTCGAATACAGACATGTTTATTTCAAAGACTAGAAATGTTCTTTAAAATGACACCTAAATTTCACACACAGTTTAAAAACATCTTAGTGCTAATTCTGTCAATAAAAGATGCCCTACATACAGCAAAAGATTTATGACTTTTTTACTTCCTATACACCCCGGGATTCCCAGATATCCATCCATTTTATTTTGGGGTTAATTTCCTATCATTTAAAACATTGATCGTTATGGCTTCTTTTTCTTGTCTAGAACTTGTGAGACATAAAACCTAATTTTATTTTTAAAGATTTTTTAAATAGTATTTTATTTTTTTCAATTATATATAAAGATAGTTTTAGCATTCATTTTTGGTAAGACTTTGAGTTCCAAATTTTTCTCTCTCCTTCCCTTCCTTCACCCCTCCCTGAAGACAGCAAATAATCTGATATAGATTTTACATGTGCAATCATGGAAACCTTTTCATATAAATCATGTTGTGAAAGAAGTAAGAGAACAAAAGGAAAAAACCAGGAAAAAAACCCCTAACAAGTAAAAATAATAGGCTTCAATCTGCATTCAGACTCCTGTTCTTTCTCTGGTTGTGGACAACATTCTCCATCTTTTGGGACTTTCTTGGATCATTGTATTGCTGAGAAGAGTTAAGTCAATCATGGTCGATGATTGCACAGTATTACTGCGTATAGTGATCTCTTGGTTTTGCTCACTTCACTCAGGATCAATTCATGTAAGTCTTTCCAGGTTTTTCTGAAATGTCTGCTCATTATTTCTTATAGCACAATAATATTCCATAACTTGTTCAGCCATTCCCCAATTGAGAGGCATTCCCTCAATTTCCAGTTCTTTTCCACCACAAAACAACAGCTACTGAATTTTTAGACATGTGAGTTCTTTTCTCTTTTTATTGATCTCTTTGGGATACAGACCTAGTAGTGGTATTGCTGGGATCAAAGGGCATGCATGGTTTGGTTGCTCTTTGAGCTTAGTTATGAATTGTTCTCTGGAATTGTTAGATCAGTTCACAGTTCCATCAACAATACATTATAGTCACAATTTTTCTACATCTCCAACATTTATCATTTTCTTTTTCTGTCATGTTAGCCAACCTGATAGGTGTGAGATGGTATCTCAGAGTTGTTTTAATTTGTGTTTCTCTAATCAATAGTGATTTAGAACATTTTTTCTTTTCTTTTATTACATGTAAATTTGAAATTTAAATACAAAATAAGAAAAGAAAAACACAAACTTAAATACTAAAACTAAGAATGATACAAAATAAGAAAATTTAAAAAAAAGCATTGCCATGTACACAGCAGAATGTGAGAGGATTCAAAATATACAGTAATAAATTTCCATTTCAAGATAGCCTATTTAACAGATAATATGCATTGTGTTGAGAACTGTCTTTGCTTTCTTGCAAGTTTTCTTTTCTCTGCTTTGTATTTTTTACTTTGTTCTTTTCCCCCTTCCTCCCCTGTCCCGCCCTGAAAGGCTATATTTAAGTATGAAGATTTTATATGTGTGTATGTGTGTGTGTGTGTGTATATATATATACACACACACACACATACACACACAATATATACATATATTTTCATATTACATATATGCATATATATACAAATATATGTATATGTATGTATACACACACATATATATATAAATATATAATCTTTGTCCTTTAACATATATAAATATATACACATACATTTATATGCATATATATACAAATATATGTATATATACACATATATATAAATATATAATCTTTGTCCTTAACATATATAAATATATATATATATACATTTATATGCATACATATACATACATATATAGACATATACACATATACACATGCAAAATTATCCATTTTGCATTTCAAAATTTTTTTCTGTCTCATTTGATCATAAAGTCTTCCCTTTTCCATAGATCTGACAAACTATTTCTTGCTCTCCTAATTTACTTATGGTTTCATCCTTTCATCCTCTAAATTATCTATCCATTTGATCTTATCTTGATATATGGTGTGAGATGTTGGTCTGTGTCTAGTTTCTGCCACTATTTTCCAGTTTTTCCAACAGTTTTGGTCAAATAGTGAGTTCTTATCCTATAAGTTGGAGTTTTTGGGTTTAACAACCAGTATATTGCTACAGTCATTTTTTATGGTATCTTGTGTACCTTGTCTATTCTACTGACCCATCACTCTGCTTCTTAGCCAGTATCAGATAATTTTGATCATTGCCTCTTTAGAATATAGTTTTAGTTTTGGTATTGCTAGTCCACCTTTCTTTGCATCCCCCCACCCCTCTTCACAGGTTCCTTATTCTTGTAAGCAATTTCACAATTGTACACTATTTGTCCTTTAGATTATGTCTTAGTTTTAACCTTATATGTTCTTTGGTACTGGCATTGCTTATCAGATTCTTTTGATTTTTGGAGCCTGGCATCTATGAGGGAAAAAGAAATTTGAGGTGCTCTGATGGAAGATCTTGCTATTTTGCACTTCAGAAGACAAAATCAAGTCCTATTTTCTTCTCTCTCCCTTTCTTTTTCTCTCCCACTCTTTCTCCCTGTCCTCTTTCTCCCTCTCTTTTTTCCTTTCTCCATCTTCCACTCTTCCCTTCTTTCTCTCTCTCTCTTTCCATCTCTCCCTTCCGCTTTCCCTTTTAGGCATTCATCAGAAGAGGAACAGTCTCAAGGACAGTGTGACATGCCCTGGTCACAGAGCCAGTGACCTCACATTATTATACTAGAAGCCACCTTTTTTTGACTCCAATTCTATTTTTCTTTTAAGTTTAGACCAAAAGTCTTTGAAATGGGCAGGTTGTTTTTAGAAAGAATGATGCATACACCATAGTGTGGCATACTATAGCAGAATTGGATATGGAGCTAGAGGACATGAGGTTAAATTTTAGTCTTATCACTTTTATTGCCTATGTGACCTTGGAGAAGTCACTGAAACTCTGTAGATCTCACTTTGTTCATGTGTAAAATGAGGAGGGTGAACTAGAAGTCTTCTAAGCCATCTCTTTCCAGCTCAAAATCTAGGGCACTAAATAGGTGCCTGATACTTGGGCAAGTATTGATGAGTACTCCTACTTCATATTTATTCTTTTTTAAATTTAATTTTCATTTTTAAAAATTTATGGAATAAAACAAGCACTTCCATAACATAGTAGGACAACAAAGTTGAATGAAACTGCTCATTTTTATATACAATTTGCTATGCTTTTTAAATATATAATAAGGATATCAAATAAATTTCTTTTCTTTTTCCCCCTCCCCACCCTGGAAATGGCTATCATTAGAAACAAATAGAAATATACATATACACACATATGTATGTATATATATGCATACATATATGTAAAATTATTCCATATATACTTCTATTTATCATATCAGTTCTTTCTCTGGATTCAGAATAGCATCTTTCTTCATATATCCTTTATAGTCAAGTTGGTTATTTACAAAACAGTCAATATGACTTATTCACTCAAAGCAATTCTTAAAATAATATTGTTGTTATTATATATAAAGTTCTTTTGGTTTTGCCATTTTGCTCTTCATTATTTCATGCATATTTTTTCCTGATTTTAAGAGAACATCATGTAATTAAAATAAATATATTACTGATAAAAGAACATCATCAGGTCAACAGACATTCTTTAAGTATTGGCTTTCATAGATTGTTTCTGTCAGTTATTTGATTTGGAAAAATACAATACAATACAAAATACAACAGCTCATTTTTCTAGTGCTTTTAAGTTTACACAGGACTCTCCACACAATAATACTATGAGGTAGTCAGGGTAAGTATCATTACCTTCATTTTACAGATATGGAAACTGAGTCTCAGGAAGCTTGAATAGCATATTAATTTCAGACTTGGTAAATATCATAGAATCTGAAGGGGGTAGATATGAGATCAGAATTTCTAATCTGAATCATGCCTATTTATCTGAAAAAATGCCTTCAATTTATGTATTTCCCTATGCAGGATTATTTAAAATAATTTCTAATGAGACAATGTTTGATTCTGTTTCATAGACTTCTTTCTTGAGAGAATTTATAGAAAGAAGAATGGAAGTGGGTAGTGAAGAATATGAATACATATTCCGATATACAATGTTATATGTTCCGATATACAATGGCTAAACCATTCTTTGGTTTCTCCATCATGTCTTCCATCCCCAGGAAACTCATCATTGAGAAATCTTACTACACTGTGAGACTGAATCTTGCTCATACTCACATCTCATCAGTAGTCTCATCCTCTATGACTGGACCCTTTGACTAGAGGACAGGACCGTGGGCTCTATTTAAAAGGCCTCTATTTAAAGATGAGACTCGGCAGTTTCCATCCTGATTTCCTATCAGCTGCCCCTCCTCCTCTCCTTCACCTTCTTTTTGCCTATTGTTTTTCTTCCATTAGACTGTAAACTCCTTGAGGACAGGGACTGTATTTTTTATTGGTATTCATATTCACAATGCTTAGCACAGTGCCTGTCACATAGTAGGTACTTAATAAGTGTTTACTGACTGACTCGCTGATGAAACAATTGCCAGATGTGTTTACTAGGCTTTTAGGTACAAATTGATTATGGTCATATCTGACTTTAGGAATCTTAACTTCAAACCCTAACTCTGACACTAGCTCTATGACTTTGGGTAAATGAATTCACATTAATGAGTCTCTGTTTCCTCAGCTACAAAATAAAGATAGTAATATTTATGTTTAGGTCATGGTGTGGAAATTGCAGTGTAAATGTTAAAACGCTGTAGAGCAAGAGTATTTATTATTATAACTTTTAGGGAGTCATTGGTGAAAATATTAACCACAATTACATTTTTTGTGATAGCCAATATACTGGGCTGAGAAGAGTCCCATGACTCAAAGTAGCTTTCAGCTTATTACAACATTAAAATTTCTTTCTGCAAAATGGATTTTTTTTGGCAGGAAAGGGTGTCTTTTCTGAAAAATCCCTTTAAAGATGTGACTAAAATGTAATATAATAACTCTTTTCCATGTCTGTGTCCTTGGAGATTATGTTTTTTGAGAACATTGCATCAATGATGTAGTCTTCAACATCTAAAAATATTTACATCATATGCACATATTTTCATGCAAACAAATCAAAAACATAAATAAAATAAATTCTCCTTAATGAAAATGACAGCAGTGTTAAAGAGGCAACATGCCATCAGGCAAATAGCACTGAAATGGAAGTTTAAAAAACTGGCTCACTTTGCTATTTATTACTAATCTGAATGTGACTATGTTATGTGATCCCTCCGAACCTTGGTTTCCTCATCTATAAAGTGAGCAGGTTGGATTACATGACTGAGTTCCATGAGGATCCTAAATCCTGCCTTCTTATAAGAGAGACCTAACTACCCAAACAGAGGGAGAAAGTGGATGAGAAGTACCTATTGTTAAGATAGTCAGCTAAGTTATCAACCTGTTGAGTTAGTCCTCTCAATGAAGATAATTTGGATAGGCATTGGGGATGAACAAGGTGGGCCAAGAATTCTGTACTCAAAGAAGGATTAATTGTATCAAATTTAGTTTATTGTATAATATTCTTGATGTCCCCAAAGTACAGTATTCATAGCCACAAAATTATATTTCTTGGTAATTCGATGTGACTAGAAATCACAGATCATCATGAGTGTTTACCATATGGGAAGCTGAAATAGTTGAACTAATGGTGCATACAAGTTCAGCTTTCATCTCTTAGCAGTGATGAAGTTGAACAATGTTGTTGCTGAGTTGTTTAATTATGTCCAACTCTTCCTGACTCCATTTGGGGTTTTCTTGGCAAAGATATTGTAGTGATTTGCCATTTCCTTCTCCAGTTCATTTTATAGATAAGAAACTAAGGTAAACAGAGTGAAGGGAATTGCCCAGAGTTATGTAGCTCGTGAGTGTCTGAGGTCTGATTTGAACTTAGGTCTTCCTGACTCCTGGCCTGGCCCTCTATCTGCTTAAGCCATCTAGATTCCAAGTCAGAAGTTCTGTGTTTGAATCTTGGCTCTGTCACATGGATTCTGAGCAGCCGTGAGCCACTTAATCCATCTGGGACTCAGTTTCCTTAGTTGTAAAATCTAGAGAATATTATGTTACCTGCCCCACAAGGCTGTTGTGAGTAAAGGTGAATCATATTTATTCTTATCTCTGTCTTACCGCTTCCCTTTCTGTGAAATGGGGATGCTCATAGTCACTCCTGTCCTCTTTAAAAGGCTGTTGTGAGAATGTGAGATAATAAATTTGAAATGCTTTGAACTCTTTAGGGGACAGTTGAGATAATATATTATCATAATGGGTTCATCTTATTTGACATATTAAAAATAATTGTGACAGTAGGAGGGCAAAGCTGTCTCATTACTGGATATTTAATATAAGCCTTTAGCGGCCTGTTGGCAAAAGAAGCATATTAGCTCAATATGACGCCAGTGGGGAATTGTTTAATTATAACAGAACGGTAGCACAAAAGATATGATTATTGCCCAGGAGCAGTTTGAGATTCAATTCATTCTTATGGTTTTCCAGAGCTGCTTTTAGCTTGCCCTTCCCACAGAGGTTTTGCAAACTATGGAGTGGAAAGCCAATGCCTGAGTTTGTCTGAAAGATAAAGTAGCAAACAAAGTCGCAGATGCTTCATGGATTATTCCCTTTTCTGTGCCCTCTGACTCCTTACAGTTGTTCTGTTTTCATCTGACAGTTTCTGTGTGTGTGTGTGTGTGTGTGTGTGTGGTATGCACAGGATCTTGAAAAAAATCTTTCTCTTTTTTTTTAACATCTCAGCATCCTCAGAGCTCTGGGGGTACTGGGCTGCCTCAGGCTGAGTACCTGGATGCTATTTGTGCTACACTGGAAGGATGTGGATAGAGTCCATTTGTTATAACCCCCAAATTTCTTGTGAGCCTTTGAGAAGACAATGGAATATGAAATTGCCATGTTGCATGGAAAAAAGAAGTGTAACATATGGAGAGAAGTAGCACAGTTGTAGTGGTTAGAGTCAGAGAATCCTGGGTTCACGATCAACATTTGAGTCATGATAATGAGGATGATGATGATGAATAACATAATTTTATGGAGCTTTGTGATTTACAAAGTGCTTTACATATGCTATCTCACTTGAATTTCACAACAACCCTGGGAAAGAAATACTATCATTAACCCCATTTTACAGATGAGGAGAACCAGACTGAGGGAGTCTGAGTAGAATTGCCAAGGGTCACTCAACTAATAAGTATATGAAGCAGAAATCTAACTCCCATCTTTTTGATTCCAAGTTCAGCAGTCTACCCATGACACAATCTGAATGTCACATGCTGACTTAGTGACCCCGGGTGAGTAATTTAATGTCTTAGTGCCGCCAAATAAATCTCTAAAACTAAAGGTTTATGATAAGTTCATATGACAACCCCTCCCAGAAGAAAAGAAATGACAAAACAGTGAGGGATATACTGGAGAAGTGAGAGTATGAGTGTTCTCTGATTATAAGTGCATCTGTTCTGTTTCTGTGATGTCTTTGGAGGTAGACATTTTCTCAGTCATCTTCATATCGGCTACTAGCACTGGGCTCATGAAAAAAGCAAAAGTTTTATTTTCCTTTATAGTTCACAAAGTTGACCCAAAATGCCATCCCTGTTGGCCAAGCACAGCGATGTTAATTATAAAAACAAAGAGGAGAGAATAAATGTCCCTTAGATCAGGTCATGATTCAGAGAATCGGTAAGAAGGCAGCTGTTTAGTTTTAATACCCGCTTGGCAGCAGGTCATTTAAAAAATTTTTTACAAATACATATTAAAGTTGCTCTTCCACAAATTATGCTAATGTGAGTCAAGGTTTTTTTTCCTTTCTTTATTTAAAAATACCCTTGGGTTTGCTGTCTCATTAGCGATAGTGCATGTATTGTCCTAGCTGATAGATTATTTTCATTATCCAGTTTCTTTTAAGGCTATTTGAGAACTAAAGGTTGTCTCTTCCTAACGAGGTCCCTCTGATTAGAGTGGGATTCTTTTCAAGGTGTTTGGGTGTTTGATTTATGTCTAGATGACCCTGGTCTTCTAGATCCAGAGGCCTTGCCCTTAGATCATTCTGTTTACTCCCCAGCCACATCCTGACATCATATTCTTGGCAGCATCTCTACCATTTATTTTCATCTCTACAGGAAATGGAGATTTTGCTTCCTGGATACTGACTGCATTCTGACTTCATTCTTTCTGCCAAACCAGAGAGATTATCAGTTGGACCAGACAGGGTACAGTCAATTTTCATGACTTGATGCTTATTAGAGATTGTTTTCATCTGATGAATAACTGAAGTTGTTGGGAGCATAGTGGAAAGGCCAGATCATGACCACACTGCTTGGTTAGCCAAGCAAAGCAAGAGCCATTGATTCATGTAACTGAGAAGCCTTTGGATATCTTGCCTGATATTTTGTTGCAAACACATTTTGTTGCACTTCATTGGAAATAAGCATGCTCAGAAGTATCTCTGATGTTTTCATTTCTTTTAATACCATTCCAACAGTGAACATTCCCAGTAGAAAGGGCGTCATGCTGGTGACAGTCCTTGAAATGCCTTTTTCAATGTGAAAACTATTTGGTACCATATATCTTTATTTAGAAGTGGTCCTCAATCAATACTTCCCACCTTCCCCATGGTGGTTGTAATAGCTTCTATCCTTGTTTCAGGCTGCAAGTGTTCTGCATTTATATTGCAGTTTTCATCAGAGGGGATAAGATGCAGCACCTCTATTAATTAATGAATTCTCATGCCACTCTGGATAGAAAAAGTCATTCTTATATTTATTTTTTCAGATAGGTAAACTGACATACATAGAGGATATTATCTGTTCAAGGTCAGACAGTAAGTCATTGATCAATCAAGGAATAAAGCCTAAGTTTCCTTTAACTTTTAGATTTTTTCTGAAATCACTAGACAAAAGTAATTAAGTATAAGAACTAGCATAGTTCCTTCACTAACTGGTGTGTGTGTGCGTGTGCGTGTGTGTGTGTGCGTGTGTGTGTGTGTGTGTGTGTGCGGTGCAAATGGAATACATTATTGTAGTCACACTGTTGGTTCACAGGTTGAGTTTCATTCTACAGATGTCCCCTAATGATTCAGAGAGACTGGACTGGTTGACTAACAGTAGCTACTCTTCATTGAGAGGAAGCAGAGCTCCAATTTGGCTATGCAATGTCATGAAGTAGTAGAAAGAACACTTCCTTAGGGGAATGCAATTCTAGTTTGCCATCTCCCAGTTCCTGCCTACCCCCTATTACTGCTGATTAACTGTATAACCCTGGGCAAGTCTCTTAAAATCCTTTTTTAAACTGTAGAATGCGGATCGTATAACCTGCCCTACTTTTCCAGTAGTATTACTGCGAGAATCAGATGAGAAGATGAAATTGAGAGTCCTTTGAAGTATAGTAGATGAATGAGTATAAGGTATTTTGTCTGTTCTAGATGGCCAACACACAGTAGAAGAGGAAATGAATAAATTAATGAATGAAAAGAATATTTAGTAAGTGCTTTCTATGTCCAAAACACTGTGGTAAGCACTGAGTATATCAATAGAAAAATTCCTACTCTCAAGGAACTCATATTCTAATGGGATAGATAACACATGGAAGGTTTCAGCTACAAGTCAGATGGAAAAGTCTCATAGTCCTTAGGGTACACCTGCAAAGTGGATAGTTAATATCATTTCTTTAATGTCATTTCTACTTCTAAAATAACAACAGTGTTTTAAAACAATGTTGACCCAATGAAGAACTTTGGCAGTGAGAACTTTCTCTGGTCTACAATAACTGTGGATAATGAAGTGGGAAGGGCTTTAGCATTGGCAGAGTCCATTGATGGTCACATCTCTCCAAATGTTCCCTCCTTGGACAGTGTTTGTGGGGTTTGGGCTGGAAGCATGGCCAATGGTCTGGGAGGGAGAGTGACTGCTCTTCCCTAGGCTTTTTGGTGAAGAGTTCTAGGCTGTTTCCAACAGCAGAAATACTTTCTTTTGGATCATGTAAATGTCAGAAGAATCAAAGATAAATTGACTGTTTTAGAGGCTATAAGGACATCGGTTCAGTGGTCCTTGAGTTTGATCAGTATGTGTCCAGAAGAATTTGGCTAAGACAAAAAATCATGGCTCCCAACATATAAATTGCACTTTTTTCTAACCTATCAACAAAAAAGGACTTAACTAGATCCTGATTTATTATGTTAAAATTTGTAGCACCAGAAATCTCTGCCTATTGGCCTAAAATCATTGGACTCAATATTCTAACCTGGAAGAGCTTGGGCAGAGAATAGCAATATGAGAAGGATGAAAAAATTTTTTGCTTCCATGAAAGGTATTTAATCAAAGTTATAATGGATGCAATAAAAGGAACAATAAATAACTCCACACAACACATTTCCTGTAGGATTTGAGAGCCAGAGAAATTTAAATTGAGTAGTGACTCGTTGACATGCTATTTTTTCTTTCTAAACTTTCATTTAAAATAGATTGTATAACAGAGAAAGAAGTTCCTGGAGGCAGAGCTAAGTAATACCCACAACCCTAACCTGTCCACATTTTTTTTTGAGAAGCAGAAAGATAGGATATCCTTAGTGTCTTCCCTCTTCCTACCCTTCTTATTTCACCACTTCCTTTGGGAATTATAATCCCATCATCACTTCCATTGTTTCTGGAAATGGTGTCCCACTGTTTACTCACCATCTCTATGACAGCCCAAACCGTGGCCTTTTCTCTAGCAGCAATCCCTTATATGTATTTGTTGATGCTTGCTAGGTTAAAAAAAATTAAAAATTACTAAATAATAAAAAATAGTTTCTCAGTTGTGTTCACCTGCTCTTGTTGAGTATCCTATATATCAATTTCATAAAGATATTAAAATGCAAGTATATGTCAATGAGGACTGAAGTATTCTTGCTTGTCTTCCTCTTGAGCTTTTTTATTTTTTTGGCCACTTCCTCCATTTAAAATATTTTAAAAATTAATGTCTGAAACCTTATAAAATTTTATCATTCACAAGACTTTTACTTTTATTATTTGGTGAAGTCCTGCTACTATAACTCACTTTATCTTCTTAATGTCATTGCCATTTTGTCATGTCAGACAATGTGATCATTGTTATAGTCTATACATGATAATTACAAGTTTGTCTTTGACAGTAATAGAGACGGTGATGGTGATGTTGCTACTGATATGTTCAATTGTGGAAAGCTCCATATACTGAAAAAATCACAGGTCTTGCCTTCACAAAGTTATAATAGAAATGGTCATCCACAGAGGACTTTAATATAAACTTTGATATAAACTTTCTTTTCTGAAGTTTATAACTACTGCATATGATAGTTAAAGAATCACAGCTTTATAGCTTTAGGGATAGAAGGGACTCCAGATACTAAATACCTGGTTCATTCTTGTACTTTTTTATAAATGAGGAAATTGAGGTAAAGTGAGATGAAATGATTTGCCCATGGCCACATATGTAGGACAATGATGAAAAATATAAATAAATCTAAATAATCATAAATTTTGAATTATAAGTGTCAGTAAATCTGTTGTAACTCAATCCTATTTGTTACCCTGTTTCTATTAAAATGCTCTAGATTAGTTTGAACTTTGTGTTCATTTTGTCCTTGCTTTTTGCTATTTTAATGAGGTCACTGGATCATGGGATCATAGATTTAGAACTGAAATCTTTGTAAGTGGCTATCTAATTCAAAATTCTCATTTTTTTGTATGAAAATCTGTGATAAAGGGAAGGTAAATTATCTGCCCAAGGTCACACAGTATGTCAAAGATAATATTTGAACTCAGGTCTTCTGACTCCAAATTCATTTCTCTTTACATTGTGTGGTAGCATGTAACCTTTTCTATTCTCCTTTCTCATGGTTTGAAAATGAGTTCTTTGTCTTAGTTGTTCATGTCCTTAGTTTTCTCTATTGGATGTGAGTGTCTATTGAAGGAAAAGCTCTTTTGGACTTCTTTGTTCTGTGGATATTTTATATCGTAATATATTTATTTTTATCCACTCTTCCCCTTCCAAATTTATTTCAAGAAGAAAGGAAAGAATGTTAGGTAAGAAGAAAAGAAGGAAGGAATAAAGGGAGGAAAGGAAGGAGGGAAGGAGAAAGGGAGTTTGGAAAGAAGAAGAGAAGGAAGGAGCAAGAATGAAGGAAGGAAAGAATGAAGGAGGGAAAACAGAGGAAAGGAAGGGAGGGAAGGAAGAAAGGATAGAAATAGGACAAAGAGAGGGAGAAGGAAGAAAGGAAGAAGAGAAGGAAGGATGAAAGAAAGGAGTGAAGGAAGGAAGGAAAAAAGGAAGGAAGGGGACAAGAATAAAACAGAAGGGGAGAAAGCAGAATATAATTTTCCTCATTTAGACAATTCATATCTTACCCTGTCTTCTAGTAATCATAGTCATTTTTTTCAGAGCTGACATCTCACTTAAAAAGGTTGGATTATAGCTTCTTTCATCACATCCAATGTTTTCTTCTCATCTTTAACCTTTTTTCAAATTTTCTGCTGACTTTGACCATTGACTTAACCTATTAATGATCTGAATACAAGTCATTCTGATAAGAATGGTACATCTGTAATCAGCCATTTCCTAACTATTGGTATAGTTACTTTCATTTTTAACCTGTCACTGGGTGCTTGACCACATATAGTAACTTCCAACTTTCCTCTCGAAAGAGATATTCATGATCTACCAGTTTTCAAGTCAGTTGCAAGCCTTTGAACTTTTTCCATTTCTTCATCTTGAAGCATATTTTTCACCATTGTTTTTTGCCTTCTTTCTATACCATATTCATATTAAAGTCACCAAGTATTAAGGTATATGCTAACAGGGGTTTGATGTATTTTGTCAGATTCATGTCAGGATTTCTCTGCTTCATCCTCTGCAATGGATGTTAACACATAAGCATATGTTCTGTGTTATGTGTAAGTTTATCATGACCCATATAAGGCGAGATGAGTAAGGACCAAATGTCCCTATGTAGAATAATACCTCTTGTTTCCTTTGGGCACACAGTTAAAACAACTCTGCCAACTCTTTTATTTGGCATTCTGTAGAGAATTCACAGGTCATCCTTCCATTATTCTGCAACTTTCTTCTGTCTTCTGTTTTCATTCATAGCAAATATAGATGTGATTTATTTTCTTCAGTGGTACATCAATTTTTCCATTATATATCGTAAGTATAACTTAAATTAGTATTTGTAGATGGTCTGAGAATTTTGTGGTTTTTAGTACCTTCTGCTTCCTTTCTGCTCATCAGTTTCAGACCTGGGGCCATCAGCATCGTGGAAGCAGAGAAGACTGTGGGGTGATTAAAGTCCAATGAGTAGTTTTGTCTATTTCACTGATCCCCCCTCTAAATTTTTCAGCTGTGGTTAACTTTCTCAAATACAGAGTCACTCTGTCCTTTATAAAACCTTCTATTCTCAAACAATCTGGCTTCCTCTTTATTGACTGCATTCTCTTTCCTCCTTCCCTTCTCATTAGGGACATTTGGGGACTCAATGTCATGCAAGACAACCATGTATAGGCCACAAAGATATATTAAAAATTTCATATAAAGAGACTGTGTATTCTACCTATTCCTAAGGTCATCCCTTACCTACTCCCATTCCCAACCCTTTCTGCAAGTGGGATAAAATGGAAGAACACCTGGGCTAGAATTCTGGAGGCCTTGGTGTCATCATCAACTCTATCCCCAACTAGCTGCCTGAGTTTGGGCCAGTAAATTAATGTCTATGTCTCTCTCTTTCCTCATATATAAAGTGAGGGGGCTGGATTATGTTATTCCTGATCCTTTGACAAGAGACACATGACCTCAAACTTGTACTTGATGGCTTTCCAAGTAGAGTGTAGGCTTTGTCCACATAGCCATGGAGAATCTGGGCTTACCTACATGTAACAAAGAAACATGAGAGTAGAATTTATGGAGAGAATGAGGACAGCCATTTCATAACTTTCTTTTTTTCTTTTTTTTAATAATTAAATAAATTTATTTATTTAACTTTTTACATTCATTTTCACAAAATTTTGGGTTCCAAATTTTCTCCCCATTTGTGCCCTCCCCCCTCTCCAATACACTGAGCATTCTAATTACCCATATCACCAATCTGCCCTCTCTTCTTTC
>CM053773.1:90684838-90733064 GCA_028658325.1 Potorous gilbertii | reverse complement strand
GCCTCCATCTGTTCCATTCTAATTTTGAGAGAACTGTTTTCTTCAGTGAGCTTTTGAACCTCTTTTTCCATTTGGCCAATTCTGCTTTTGAAAGCATTCTTCTCCTCATTGGCTTTTTGAACCTCTTTTGTCCATTGAGTTAGCCTATTTTTCAAGGTGTTATTTTCTTCAGCATTTTTTTGGGTCTCATTCATCAAGGTATTGACTCGTTTTTCATGCTTTTCTTGCATTTCTCTCATTTCTCTTCCCAGTTTTTCCTCCAGCTGTCTAACTTGATTTTCAAAATCCTTTTTGAGCTCTTCCATGGCCTGAGCCCTTTGGATATCTATTTCAGATGTTTGGGATACAGAGGCCTTGACTCCTATATCTTTACCTGATGGGAAGCATTGTTGTTCCTCATCAGAAAAGAAAGGAGCTAACATCTGTTCACCAAGAAAGTAACCTTCTATGGTGTTATTATTTTTCCCTTTTCTGGGCATTTTTCCAGCCAGTTACTTGACTTCTGAGATTCCTGTTCACCCCTGCCCCCTGCCTAGATCCGCCCAGCTAGGGCTTGGGGTCTGAGGTTCAAATGCTGCTCCCCAGCCTCAGGGCTTTCATCTGCGGGGCCCAGCTGCTATTCAGGGTAAGATTAAATCAGGGCCACCTCCAAGGCTCAGTTCCCTCAGGGGATTTATGCAGAGACCTTCCATAATGGAGCTCCTCCCTGCCCCTGGAGCCTCTGGCCACCCGCTGCCTCTGCTGCTGCCTTCCGAGGGGGCATGGGTTATGGAGACACCCTGTTCCCCTCTTGGCCAGCCCAGAAGTCTCTCTCACTGACCTGCAGCTCCTTTGTGTGGAGGAACCCCCGTGGCCACCAGAGATTCAGACCCTGAAGCCTGCTCTGATCTGTTCCTCCCAGCATTGCGTGGCCAAGGAAGGGCTGGGTTCTGCTCTGGTCCCGTGCACATTGGACCTTTGGTGAGAGTTTTTCTGGTCTTTCTGGAACAGAAATCTCCTCCACTCTGTTGTTCTGTGGCTTTCACTGCTCCAGAATTTGTTAGGAGTTCTTTACAGATATTTTATAAGCTGTGGTTTCGGAGCTAGCATAAATGTGTCTTCCTACTCCACCATCTTGGCTCCTCCCTGCATAGTTTTCTTAATAAGTATCTTGTTCCACTCCCCAAGCTTCACCAAATAGCAAGCTTTACTTCAAATATAACATTTTTCTTTCTGATGAAAATGATTACTTTGCTAATTACTTCCTCTATTAGTGAGAGAATAGTTTTGTTTTTTTATATAGAAAAGACTCCATTGGATCTCTCTATGTTGTCCTTTGCTCTCAAAAGGCTGTGATTCTTTATCATTGATTTGGCCTTTATATTTTATTTCTTTCCTTTCACTTAGCTTTTCTCTGCAGCTATGTGCCAAAGTGGTTGGAGACCCCAAAGTCAGGAAAACACAAGATGAAATTCTGCCTCAGAAACTTAGTAGCTCTGTGACCCTGAACAAATCACTTATCTTCTCTCAGTCTTAGTTTTCATGTCTGTAAAATGGACATAAGAACAGCATCTACCTCACAGTATTGTGCAGATCAGTTAGATTGTATATGTAAATTGCTTTGTAATCTTAAAACACTACATAAATTCTAGCAGTCATTGTTAATATGCTAGAGAAAGCAAAGACTATGATGCTGGTAATGACATAAGATGGCCTATCTAATGTTTATCTACTAGCTCATAGAACAACTATAGTCTGAGTAGCATGGTGCCTGGATCTAGAGTAGAGTTGGCCCTAGACAAAATTATGTAGTAGATGAAGTTTTTCATTGTTTTCCCCAGGAAAGTGGTGTCAAATTCACATGTAAACCATTCTGTAAAGGTTATGTATTGACTAAGAAAACTACGAACTAACATCATCTGTGTTTTATTGTATATTTTAAAAAAATTTGTTAAACATTTCCCAATTACATTTTATTCTTGTTTGGCACATGGCGTCATTTTGCTTGACACTTGGGACCCCAAGTTTGACACCTTTTTCCTCACCTCCTCCTTTTCTGTCATTTTGTTCTTTACCAAGGACTCCTTTCCTCATCATTTTCCCGTTATGCTAGTATAATGCAATCATACTTTCTGTTCCACTTTCTTTCTATCAAATCTTCATTCCAGTAAAGTTTCATTTATTTATCCTGATGTAGAAATGTTCATTAAAGCTTAATATGTTATCTTTTTCAAGAATAATTTACATTTTAAAAAAGAAACAAGGAAGAAACCTTTGACTATCAAATGTTATATGTCACAGTTAACCTAGTATGGATCTCTAAATAGAATGACTTCCTTGACATTTTTCAAATTATACCACATAAGCACATTTCCTATTCTCTGTTTGTAACAACATTCCAAGTCTTCCCCCAAGACAGCCAGGATAAAGTGAAAAGAACATTGGATGGAAAGTCCAGAGGATTTTATTTCCAGCTCTAGTCCTATTGGTTGTTGAGTGAATTTGGGACCATCATTTAACCTGTCTGGCTATCAGTTTGCTCATTTATAAATGAGGAAGCTGGACTGCTTGGTCCCTAAGGGCATAAACTACTGCAAAAGTAGAGCTGAATTCATCCCATTTTTGCTCTGATACTTTAGCTAGGTAAGCCCTGGAAGGAAACAACAGGCATTCATCAATTACCTACTATGTGGCAGATACTATGCTAAGTGCTGTAGAAATATGCTCTCATCTGAACCTCAAAACAACTCTGGGAGGTAGATGCTATATTGATCCCCATTTTGTAACTGAGAACCCCTCCTGGAACTCAGCTCAGTGAAGCTATGAGCTATGCTTTACGGGGTTCCCTAAGACAAACAGGTCCTGGTGGAGTGTTCTGAAAAAAAGTGATCTACTGGAGAAGTAAATGGCAAAACACTCCAATATTTTTGCTGAGAAATCCCCATGGATAGTGTTAAAATGCTAAAGGACATGACATTGGAATGATCTGCTAAGATCTATGAGATCATGAAGAGTAGGGCATATCTGAATGATTAACAACAGTTGAGAAAATTGAAGCAAACAGAGGTTATGGAGCTTGCCCAGGACCATACAGATATTAAGTGTGTGAGACTGGATTTGAACTTGTCTTCTTAACTCTGTTTGTTTCCCTGAATTCTACATATATGTCTTTTGTAATTTGTGAAAAATTTCTAAAACATTCCCTTTAACTTCCATTTCCCATTGACTAATGTAAATATATTAACTCTTTGAAAGCATGTTTCATTGTTTGTTATTTTATGCCCAATTCCTAGTAGTGTCTTGTGCATGGTAATTATTTAATGAAGGCTTTTTGTTTTGGGTTGGATCAAGTGACCAGAAATGGCAGAATAGTTGCTTCTAGCAACCTTTAAGAACTCAACTCTACCCTATCCCTACCCCAACAAAAAGTGTAAAACCCCAAAGCTTTTGATTGAATTGGAACCTTTGCCTTATTTAAACTATACACTTTCTCTTTTTGCTCATTCACAGTTAATTGATTCTCTGCCATTCTTTGTAAAAAAGAAATAGAACTCAAATATTTACCTTTGTGATGGACCTTTATGAAACTGAACTTTCTACCACAGTTTTCTGGTGAGTTTGTAAAGCGTTAAGTGATAGATTCTCTTTATTTCATAGGTAAGGAACCTATACTCCTGAAAGCTTATTTGAATGCCCTATGTGACCTAAGAAGTGGCAGAATCTGAATCCATCACTTCCAGTCTTGTGAGGTGATCAGTACACTGCCTTCTCTATTTTAGTGTGATGTTTACTGGAAAATCTTTTCTGATTTCCCAGTGATAATGTTCATTTCAACTTTGATGTTTTGGAATAAAATCATCTGAGAAGCTATAACAACAGGGGTAAAAAATGAACTAAACTTTAATTTTAGGGGTCCATGGTCTCTTCTGCAGTTGCTTACTCAAGGCTTTTCCTCCAGAGCATTTCTGTAGTAAAGATACCACTTTAAGCTAAAAATCATTTGGAGGATTTGTGAGATTTTTCTGCTTTAGATAACTGAATGGTTTTTTTATTATTTTATTTATTTACTTATTTTTCTATTCATTATTCATTATCTTATATATTTTAAATATTAAAATAAATACTAAATAAATGATATTAATATAATAAATGGTGCTTATTAAATAAATAAATATTTATTTTAGATATTAAAATAAATATTATTTATATTATATAAATATTTATTTTAAGCATTTATTTATTTTTTATTTTATTTTATTATTTTTATTATTTTATTTTTATAGACAACAAAAATCAGAGCTTTAACTTTCAACAAGATATACCACAAAAGCAGGTAATTTCTGAAGAAGTAATTGGAAAAAAAAATACAACCTCCAATTGTCTTTAAGAGATGAAATAGGCAAAAAAATAGGGATTATTGCTGCTTTCTGGATATTAAAAAACTTGGAAAGCTGATAGATGGACTACTTCTTGGTTAATGGGTTATCTTAAAAAGTATGGTTAAAAGGTAAGTCCTTTGGAAAACTCAGAGTTCCCAACTCTTGTACTTACTTTAAGTATAATCAATTTGAGAGTGGACCTGACAGTTTTATCTTAAAAAATACTAGCTGAATTTGTTGCTTTTACTCAACAGCCAACCCTTTTCTGCATGGGCTTCTATTTAAATTTAGAATTTTACGAATCTACTATTAGAATTATGAACCAGGGAGTAAGAACAGCTGATTGCTCCAAAAGGGGAATGGGAATTATATTTATTAAAAATAACAAAGACAAGTTATCTTTTCATCAAGACTTCTAAAAGTGTGGCACCATAAAACTTTTGGATCTGATTTGCCACTTTTGTTTACTTGCTTTGTGGATGACACACTATACAACTCAAATAAAATTCCTTGACATCCATGTTTTTCCTGTCAATTTAAACAGAGTTTGCCTATAAAATATGTCTGGGGAAGTGAATGGTAAATCTTACCCTTGCCTATTCATCTCTACAACTTGTTAATCTTTATACTTCCTGTATAAATAGGCAGAGATTATGGGATATTATCCTATTTTTCCAATCAGAGCTTGTAGTACCAAGTAGCAGTTTCCAGTCATATACTGAACTCCTCCAAAGAATTTGTGGCTTCCACTTGAGTTCCTTGGAGGACAGGCCACATTGAATCATCAAATGTCTCTATTGGCAATGAGCAAGATGAGTAAAATCAATAAGAGGGGATGGAATTGTTTTTAAATAGAAGGATTTATAAAGTTTTTCTGTGATTCTTCAGTAGGTGTTTGAAGGTGACATATTTTCAGTAATAAGTAAAATGTCAGTGTGACCTGAAAATAATGAATATCATGCTTTTTGAAGGTCATTAGCAATCATGATGCCATCTCTAAGCTATGAAGAGCTTTCCACACTTATACAATGTTCATTCATTCTCTAAGTGAGCCTGGATTTTTTTCCCAATTAGTTTGTGCCCAATTTCTAAAACTATTCTGTCTGTACTTCTTCATTTACCAGCTTATAAGGAGGAATGAAAATCCTTGAGTGTCCCATTGCAAAATATTTGGGTGGAAACGTTGCATTTTATACTGTGTCTACACAGTTCTGCTGGAGGGACTATGTTTATTGAATTAATTGGTTAGCATAGTTGAACTTTTTTTGATTTTTAAAAAGAAAAATTAGAATGGTGGCATTGCTGAGCAAAAGAGACTGAACTTGCTATTTGAAGTATGCAGAACTGCATTCTAAATAATCACTTGTGGCATGTTTCATCTTTGTACATTTCCAAGAGTTTTCAAAATCACTGAGAAATGTGTGGTTGATCTTCTTGACCAGTATAAAAGAAAGATAAAACTAAGAGGGACAGGACACTTCTTCTTCTGACTCTGTTCCTTTTCATGGACTTTCCTTCATGCCTGAAATGGTATCACTTCTCCCCTCTGATTCTTGCCTTCCACGGGCTTCTTCAAGACAGGGCAGAAATCCTAGTTTGTACTAGAGGCCTTTACTGGTCCCTCCCACTGCTGATACCTTTGGTTTGAGATCACATTTCATTTACTCTGTGTATATCTTGTATCTACATAATTGTTTGCATGTTTACTTTCCTATTAGAATTAGAGCTTCTATCAATAGTCATCTGAAAATATGCTGTAGATCACTAGTGAGTAGAGAAATACAAATATAACAACTCTGAGCTACCACCTCATACCTATTAGATTACTAACATGACAAAAGGGAAAAGGACAAATGCTAGAGGACATGTAGAAAAACAGGCATAGTAATGCATTGTTGGTGCAGTTGTGAACTTGTCCAACCATTCTGGAGAACAATTGGTAACTTTTTTCAAAAGACTAGAAAACTGTGTAAAATGTGTAACTTTGACCCAGTAATGCCACTACTAGATCTGTACCCCAAAGTGATCAAAGAAAAGGGTAATGAATCTATTTGTACAAAAATATTTATAGCAGCTCTTTTTTGGTGGCAAAGAATTGAAAACTGAGGGGCACCCATCAATTAGGGAATGAGGAACAAGTTGTGTTATATAACTATGATGGAGTACTATTGTGCTATTAGAAATGACAAGAGGGATAGTTTCAGAAAAAAACTTGGAAGTCTTATATGAAATGATGCAAAGTGAATTGAGCAGAACCAGAAGATTCCACACAATTACAATAATATTGCAATGATGAAAACTGTGAAGAACTTACCTAAAAACCAATCAATAAATCAATCAAGACAATGATTCAAGATAATTCCAAAGGACCCATGATGAAAAATGATATCCACCTCCACAAAGAGAACTGATAAACTCCAAGTGTAGATTAAAACATATTTTTTTCACTCTATTTTTCTTACCTTTATGTGTGTATGTGTTTTTTTGCAATATGGCTAATGACAAATTTTGTTTTTCGTGACTTCACATGTATAATTGATACATTGCTTGCTTTGTCAATGGATGGAGGAGGGGAAGGAGTGATCAAAAGGATTTAGAAATCAAATTTAAAAAATAATGTTAAAAATTAGAAAATATAATTGGGAAATATTTATTGAAATAAAATAGAATTTAAAAACAATAAAAAAGAATATGAACTTCTTCAGATCAACAGTTTTGTCTTTCTTTGTATTCTTAGTGTTCAGTACAATACCTTGAATGTAGAAAGTGTTTAGTAAATTCCTGTTGACTGACTTACAGATTGATAGCTGGAGAGCATTGTTCTAGAATGCATATGTATATATATATATATATATATACATATATATATATATATATATATGTATATATATATATATATATAAATATATATACGTATATATGCATATATATGTACATGTACACATACAAATACATATATGCATACACATATACATATACATACACACATATATTCTAGCTGTATGCCCATGTTTACACAGATAACTTTAATACTAACATATCACATGATGAACTGATAAGAATAGAAATTGCAGTGCCTTCTCTTTGCCTTAGTTACTAAAAAATGTGGAAAATAACACAATAGTTATTTAAATTACAGAGTCATTGTGAGGAAACTACTTCAGAAATATGCCATATATGAAAAAGTACAAGCTATTGTTTAAAAAAAAGAGAAAGGAATCATAAAATAAAGTGGAAGAAAAGGAAGGAGGGAGAGAGGAAAAAAGGAAGGGAGAAAGGGAGGTAGGGAAGAAGGGAACAAAGGAAGGAAGGAAGTGTAATGGCAAGGACCCTGGCATATACCGGAGGGTCTACTGTACAGGTTCTTAGATCAGCTTTTCTAAAAGAAAGCAACTTTTGAGGAGTCAGCAATCCACTTTAATCAAGAACATATATCATTCACTTAGTTCAGGTGAAAAGTCAGCACCCTGACCTTCAGAGAAAATATAAACAGAGAAATAAAGACCAACAGACAGGGCTTCCAACTGTCTGATCATAAGCAATACACAGATCAATAGACAGATCCAACTGTATGGTTATCTATCTATCTATCTATCTATATCTATATATATACATATATATATATATATATATATATGTCTCTCTTTCTATATATATCTATACACACACACACACACACACACACACACACACATTCACTTTTCAGAGCCAGAGGGCATCATACCTCTTGAGAAGTAGTGCCTCATTAGAAATTAACAAAAGGTGCAGGTTTGCCTACAAAACAAATCTTCTCTTATCAAGCTTCCCTTAATAGTCAGGCTCATTAATGGGTGGGGAAGATCTTTAACTCTCATTAACATAATTAACCATTCAGGAAGAGGGAAGGAAAGAAGGAAGGGAGAGACACAGGAATAAAGGGAGGGAGAGAGAAAGGGAAGAAAGGAAGGTGGGAGGAATGAAGGTAGAGAGGAAGGTAGTGAAGAAGGGATGAAGAAAGTATAGAGGAAGGAAGGGAGAGAAGAAGGAAGGAAAGGAGAGATGTAGAGATGGGAGGGAAGGAAGGAGGAAGAAAAGGAGAAAAGTAGGGAGAGAAAAAGGGAATGGTTTTTCTTATTAATTTGAGGTCGCATAAACTATCTTAAGGAGTACTTGCATATTTTATTTACTAAATGTGACTGAAAGAGATCTTTGGGAAGGCATTATGAGCTAGAGGGGGTATAATGGAAAAAAGATCGGGTTTGGAGTAAAGAACACTTGGTTTGAATTCTACCTCTGAAAATTCCAGAGCTTGAGACCATGTGTAAGTCAATGAATCTTTGTAAACCTCAGTTTTGTTGTCTATAATACCAGAATAATTATGCTTCTTATATGTAACTCGCAAGGTTCTTATAAGGAAGATATTTTGCCAATTGAAAGCACTACAGAAGTATGAATTATCATTATGAGTAATTTTCTGTGATAAAATATGTAATGCTCTTAACAAAAGTTTTAAAAATTCTACTTATAAATAGGAATCAATACGATCAATTAAATTATTTGAACAGCATCAATTTGAAAAATTTAACATGCTGATGTAGCTAAAACCTGTAGTAAAAGATTTAGATGCCAAAAGACATTAGGTATTATCTAATCCAGACCTCTCACTTTATAGATGAGACCTGGAGAAGTGATATGATTTGTATAAGGTCATACATGGAGTAATCAACAAGGCTAGTATTAAGACACTGGCCCAAATCTGCCTTTCTTTCCACTGCACAGTATTTCCTAATAGATTTCCCCTTTTCTTATTATTCATATAGCAAACAATAGAAGATAATTTCCTTTCCTTTATATGTTTTCAAAAACTATATAGAGAATATAATTTCTCTCTCATGATGGTATCTTTGAGCTAAATATTGTTCAGCTGTTTCAGTCATTGTAATGTGAATTATGTTAATGAGAGTTAAAGATCTTCCCCACCCATTAATGGGCCTACCCATTAAGGGAAATTTGATAAGGGGAGATTTGTTTTGTAGGCAGACCCACATTTTTTGTTAATTTGTAATAAGGCACTACTTTTCAAGGATCTTGACACCCTCTGGTTCTTATTTGAAAAGTGTATATATATGTATTTAACATATATATATTCTGATGATGATATATTCTGAAGATAATGATGATATATATATATATGTATATGTATTCTGAGGTGAGATTTTGTTTTGGGCCTTACTTGCCTTACTTATTGGAAGTGTTTGTTTAGGCAGATGAGACTCTGGGTAGTCACTACGGATAGCCCCCCAGCTTTGAAAACCCAGGTATTGGTGCTTTTCTTTCTGGTAATTATGTGTGTGTGTGTATATATATATATATGTATATGTATGTATATGAAACTATGTGTATATATATAATATAATATTATAATTATATTATATATAATATTATAAATAGTATATATTATACATATATAATATGTATATCATATATAATATATACTAGCCAGACAGTTGGATCTGTCTGTTTATCTGTGGTGTATATATTGCTTATGGTCAGACAGTTGGAAACCTTGTCTGTTGGTCTTTATTCCTCTGTTTATATTATATTTTCTCTGGAGTTCAGGGTGCTGACTTTTCCCCCTGAACTAAGTGAATGATATATGTTCTTGATTAAAGTAGATTGTTGCCCCCTCAAAAGTTGCTTTCCTTTTACATCTAAGAACCTGTACAGCAGGCCCTCCTGAGTATGTTGGGGTCCTTGCTGTTGCAGTCATGTCTGACTCTTTGTGACCCCATTTTGGGTTTACTTGGCAAAGAGACTTGGAGTGGTTTTCCATTTCATTCTTCAGCTCATTTTACAGATAAGAAAACTGAGGCAACCAGAGTTTAGTGATTTATCCAGGATCACATAGCCAGTAAATATCTGAGGCCAAATTTGAACTCAGGTCTTTCTGACTGCAGATCCAGTGCTCTATTCACTGTGCCACCTCTCTTGAACTAGTACTATAGAGTTCCAGTTGAAAGTCATGCAAATAAATATAGAGGACCCAACCTCTCATGCCTATGGTATAATAGTGATCCATAATAGGCACTGGATTGAAAAATGATCAAGGAATCCAAAGAGAAGCATTAGTAAGTGCCTCAATCTAGTGCAGATCTGTGCATAGAGAACCCAAAGGAAAGAGGGACAAAAAAAGGGGCCCTCCCAAGAAAGGCAAAAACAGTTGAATAAAATAGACCAAAAGTTGAATGAAATACACCAATAAAGGAAGGTCAATGGGAGACAGAAGTCTATGACAAAATTTGGACTTAGGAAGTCACTTTGGTTATAGAAGCATATGGCCATGCCCTCACCAGTGAATCCTAAAGGGGAGGATTGGAAGATGATGGCAACATTTGCACCAGGGGACAGCTAACTATAGAATAGTAACTGGAGTAACTGAAGCTAGCCAACACTCTGATCCCAGATAATACTAGACATAGTAGAAACCTGGAGCAAGAACCTAGGGAATCAAGGAAAAGACAAAATAGGGTCTGACCACCTCATCTCAAAGTGTGAGCAAAATCCTGGCCAGGCAGAGTCCCAAATCATGATCTGAGGCTAGTGATATGGGTAAACAGAAGATGTGGAATACCATGAAGGAATATTATGGATTGATGTGAGAGATGATCAGGAGAAAAACTCAGAAAAAAAGATTAAGTCCATGACAAGTAGAAGGAGAACCTCTGGAAGAAAAAAGGTCAAGAAGCATTAAAAAAATAGATTTGTTGTTGTTCAATCATTTTTCAGTTGTGTCTGGCTCTTTAGGAATTTATTTTTGAGGTTTTCTTGGCAGAGATACTGAAATGACTCACCTTCTTGGGTTCCTTTTACAGATGAGGAAACTGTGGTTAAAAGTGGTAAGTGACTTGCCCAGGGTCACACAGGTAGTAAGTATTTGAGGTCAGATTTGAACAGAAAGATGAATCTTCCCATCTCCAGGTGGCACTTTATCCACCTAACTGCCCTTAAAAACAAGTAGGAGAGAACAAAATGAGATTTAGATGAAAAAATAGACAAATGGCACAGCTCTTGGAGCCAATATGCTGAATTTAGTATGTAATTAAAAAAGAGCAAACAAGTTGATTTGTATTTTCATGTGCAATACTCCTTTTTTTGGTATATTGACATGTTCATATATTTGTTGGTTTTTGTCAAGTTGAAAATAATAAAAAATAAAATTTGACAGTAAATTTAACAAGCTTTCTTTTAGCTTCTTTTGTTACTGTATTTAATTACAAGGCATCTATCTCTAAGAGAAAAAAATATAGAGGGGAGGTTTAAAAATGTATAAAATATTCATAACATCACTTTTTGTTGGAGCAACAAAGAACTGGAAATTAGCAGGGGGGCAGATTTCAGCTGAGGACTGGCTGAACAAATTATGACATATGAATATAATAGGATTTCATTGCTCTGTAAGAGATTGCTAAAGGAATAAATCCAAGAAGACTGATAGTGAAGTGATTACAATCAATAGAACAATTTATAGAATGACTATTCATTCCAATGTAAAGAAAACAACTTTGATGGACAAGAACTCTGATTAATTCAATGGCTGACCATGGCTGCAGAGGACTCCTGAAGAATCAAGCATTTCTTTTCAAAGACATGATAGATCAGAGATGCACAATGAGAAATATATTCTTGGACATGATCAATTTTTTGTTTTATCTGACTATGACAACTTGTTACAAAGGAAAGTTGTTTCAATTTTATTGTTATTATTGTGTGGGAGGGAAATTTGGACTAATGGAAATTGCAGCTAATGGTGCTGAAGAAAGGAAGAAAAAAAAAGAAAGAGGCATTTAAAAAATGTACAGAAGATAACAGTGTGGAGTTCATAGGAAACACAGATGAGTGATTCAGGTTTTGGAAGGTTACACAGCCAGTGCAATAACTGAAACCAGGAACCAAACCTTTGGATCCCTAGTCCAGTCCTATCCTTCAGTAAATTGCCTATAAATAGAGAAGAAAATGCAAAATATTGATGAATTCTAATACTTCAAATAACATTAGCTAGGAAGAAGAGAAGCAAATACTTTAGTCAAACTTGGGATTGGATTGGTCAAGGCTGAGAGATGGAAGCCAATGATAACCTGGAAGTGAGAGTTCCAGGTATAAGATGGCAAAGACCTGTATCTGAGGTTTAATGTATATAAAGTCACTTCCTTTTCGATTAGTGTTTATTTGTCTAATCTGTTTTTTTTTAAATTATGACCAAGTGTTCTACATATAAATAGTCTGTCTAATGTACTTTTAAATGTATTTGATATACTGTTGTTAACTGGTAGCTTTGCTAACCTTAGACCTACTATGTGTAAAATGAAGTTAAATGGTTCCATAGAGCACATGATAATATAGTTCCAGCTTTCTGTGTTTGAGAATTAAAGATGTGGTAGTGAAGTTATTTAGATCTTAAAAAATGAAAGATAAAAGCTCCAAAAAAATCCTTTTCCTGGTAAAATTACCAGCTAAGCAGGAAGCTGGCACAAAGAAAGATATCTCTCATTAAGGCAGTAAGAGCAGGCGAATAACAGGTTATGAAGAGCCAAATGATCCAGGTATTTGGGGGCAGTTATGCAACAGCACAGCTTTGCTGTTGCTTTGAGCAGCCTTTTGCCCTCATCTAAAATATTAGCAAACATCTAATACTGCCAGTCTAACTCATTAATGTAAATATCATCACCTTTAGGGCAGTTGAAACATGTTTCCTTTACAATGGTGGGAGATAAAACAGGCATTTAAGAATTATCATTTTCTGGATATACTGTTTAAGTTGGAGTTTATATCTTTACTAGAAAAAGAATATCAGAACTGTACAATTTGAATATCTCTGAAGTACTTTCTGTTCCTGAGTATTCCAATGATTTTCAAATGAGATACTGTATCCATGTTGGATACCTGTTAAGGACCTGACCTTGGGTAGCAAGTGCTCTGTCTCCCTGAGATGCTTTATTTATTTGGCATTTGGAGTGTTAGAGTGAAGTTTCTATTGATTATCCCCTTTTTTACTGAAGTAATCTGTATTTGCTACATTTACATGTTTTTACATTATTTTAGAATCTATTTTTTTTACTTACAGTTATTTATCTAGTTAGACACTTCTTTGTTTAGCTTTTAAATCCTATTTTGAGTAGCCCATGATTCTGCCAAGTCCAATTTATCTGGAATTCATCTTTTGGAACTTTCTCTCTCTCTTTCTCTCTCTCTCTCTCTCTCTCTCTCTCTCTCTCTCCTCTCTCTTTTTTCTCTCTCACTTTCTCTCACTATCTATATCTATATATCTATCTCTCTCTTGTTCTGCCTCACCCTGTCTCAGTGCTTTTTTCTCTGTCAGGCTCTCTGTTTCTGTCTCTTGTCTCTCAAGTTATTTAGCCAATCAAGGAGAATGACAATAGCAATGCTTTTCCTCAGATCTTATACCATTTATGTTATTTAATCCACTTTCACTGTCTATAAAGGAAGATAGTTTCTTAGATAGTTTCTTAGATTGTTTTCTTAGGCCTTAGACTTGTGTCCTTACCCAAGATTTCACCTATGAACATTAGGATTTAGATATTTTACTTTTTGTGGAAAAAATAAAAGGAACTTCCTTCCTTTATAAACATTCATGCTAAAAATACATAATACAGGACAGATTTTATTTCACCATACAGAAAATTCAAACCCAAGTGATTCATACCTAAGCCCACTAAAAGTCAATGCATCTCCCTTTACTTACCTACTGAGCCCCCCTCTTCCACGGACTCATATAATATAAAGGGTTAGAGTAATAGCTTGTATTAGGACACTCCCATCCCCCATTAAAAAGTGAAAACATGGGAACACAAGTGAGACAACCTGCCCCCTCCTCCCCTTAAACTGTTTAGTCCAAATGACCAACAGAATAAATAAAGGGCAACGTCTAGGATTGCTTTGCTACATATAACAATTCATTTCCCTCTTCTTTGGCTCTGGCTCTTCCTTCTTCCAGAATGCTTTCACTCACTCCAGCAACTCAATGTGAAAGAAACCATTCCTCCCCCTTTTAGGAAGCTTTACTCCAGACCTCCTTCTTTTGTCGGGGAACTCCCTTGTTTCTTATCCACAGTCCCTGGTCACTGTCCCCTTGGTGGATATATGCTTCCTAAGGTTACTGAAGTATTTTGCCACCTCTTCTCCCCTTTCCTTCAGCTGTCATTCTCTCTACCTTCCCCATCTTTGCCTTGAAAGGCCAGTTTTAAGAGTATGGCTCAGCTGTACCCTGGCAATGACTCAATCAGAAATCCTTAATGTGGTGTCAATGGGTTAAAGAGTACCCAGGGGAAAAGAATTTCATCAGAGACCATTAGGGAAACATTATGAATGCCAGATATCTCAAACATGTTATAAATGGGGAGTTTATACCTTTTAAAGTCTATGAAGGCATTGTCCATAGCTGGATCAAGGCCTCATTCTTTAATTTTGCTAATGTTGATCAGGTTCTCCATTCGCTCTCCACCTTTATAATCAGTGAGGGAAATGAGAAGTTACTTTACATTGAACTGACAAAAGTTCAGGTAAATTCCTCTTGGCTGGGCAGTAGGCTAGGGAGTAAGGCCCAGCCCAGCATCACAGCATTACCTAAAACCAGTCATTTAGCCTTGGTGTACCTCTGACATGAAAGAGTTTGGGGAATTAGTCACAAAGAATTGTCAGTTAAAGCCAATAATAGTTGAAGAAGCCACTGTGAAAGAGGGAATGCAAAATTTCCTCTGTGAAATGTTACCCTAATTATTCTGATCTATAGCAAAGCAGGATTGTGATGATTAACTCATAAAAAACAATGATAAAGGTTCTTTGAAAACATAAAAGTGCTGTAGAAATATTAATGAGTCATAGTGATCAATTATAGGGAAAGAAGAGAGGACAGAGTAGAAAATGATGAAGCAGGCTGAGAACCTGGGTGAGAGGTTAAAGAGGAGCCAATGAAAGGAATGTTGAAGGAGCAATTTAAAATGTGAAAAGGGAGTTTAGGAGAAGATAGAATAGGAAAATTCCTTTTAAAAAAGGAGGCCAAAACAATGCTAACAAGGCTGACAGTGGACTTACTTTTGGACTTGGAATGAAGAAGACCTGGATCCATATTCTATTTCTAACAGTAATGATGATGTGGCCAGAGACAAGTCATTTAGTGTCACTGAGGCTCAGTTTCCTCATCTGTCAAATTAAGATAAATAAAACCAACAGAGTCTATCTCCCAGGATAGTGATGAGGTTCAAATAAAATTATACATGTAAGGCACTTTGTAAAACTTAAAAAGCTAAGTGTGAGTTAGTATTAGCTTTTGAACAGGTGAAAGTGATTAGTGATTGAAATGAAAGTGATACTAGTGGAAATAGGAGGAAAGAGACACTTTTCAGGGTTCCTAAGAGCTTTTTTATAAAAAGAAAGTAACATTGCATTAGCAAAGAGGCAATATATTTAGGGAATTTAAAGGTTACAGAGAAGAGCTATCGACTGAAAAGGTAAATGACAAAAAGCATTTTCATTTTGAGATACACAAAAATTATATGTATAAGGGATTTTTTTAATGTAATGTGATGAGGATATGATGATTAAATAGAAAGGAATAAAAGGGGAACTCAGGAATAGGAAACGTTCATTTTCCCTGCTCCTACCTAGCACAATGCCTGGCTGGAAATAGGTTTATATTAAATGCTTGTTGATTAATAGATAGATAGTGAAGATAGATAGATAGAAGTGAGGAAAGAAGTTACCATAGGTTACTTTATTAATGGTTGAAAGAAGATTTCAGTAATCAACTTGAAGTATAACTACTTCTCAATCTGTAATCAGTTAGCTTATGAACATTCTTACACTTAATAAATGTTGGCCGTCTTCCTCTTTTATATACTTCCCAGCACCTACTCTCCATTTTTAACTCAGCTAAAAATGAGATAAAGTTGCATTTGAAACCAAGGTATAATTGTAAAGGTCACTAGTCAAAAATAATATTATGACTATATGGAATCATATAATGGGCAATATTTGAATGATATGTTTTTTTAAACAGTACCCATCCAAATGTGTTAATAAAAATCGAGGGAGGGGGATCTTAGAGAGAGGTGAAAGGAGTATCATTAATCAATCAATAGATATTTGTGCCATACATCTTGCTAGGGGCCAGGAATACACAAGCAGATATCAAAGCTAAAGGGTTTACATTCTTATGGGGAGACAAGAAGGACATACATAACTACTAGAATAAATGTAAAAAGAATATTATCAACATTGGAGTAGAAAAGTCTCTACAATTGGAGATTTTACCTTAAAAATAAATTTTCATTGTTATTGGAATTTTTGTACAAAAGAATATGAAAATCTCCATGTTTTTTCACACCTTAAAAAAGTCAGATCTAAAATGAAGCAACCTTTAAAACTGTATTGTAACCAAGGCATCCAGATGGACGACTAGTCTGTTAGGTAGGGTGCAAAGACCCCACATGATCTTTCATTTAACCTAAATGCTATTGAAGTTTTCATAAAGTGATTGCCCCAGAGCCATAGCTTAGGGTTATTTTAATTTCCTGCCAACTTGGTGGTATAATCCCCCCTCTTTATTGTTTGCTATTGGCTGCTATTTGCTTGTGTTGTATTTCCTGACAATGCCCGGCCTGGATTGTGGTTGGGCAATGTTGCATTGCTAGCTCATGCATTCCTGTAAAAGTTTCCAAACTCTTTAGAGGAGATTTGCTGGATTGCAATTTCCTAGGGTTAGACAGTTAAGCCTGTCTCCCCTTGATGTGTCCATGTAAATCCCATTATGGCTGATCAGAGCTATATAAGGCACTATAAAATGGAGAGCAGTCTCCCGTAGGGGTTGTTTGTCTCTCATCTCTCTGATCCATTGAATGTTTTGCTTAGAAAGGATGCAAGGGACAAATTTTCTTTTCTTTTGGGTTTTTTTTTCTCCTCCCTCTTTCTCTCTCTCTCTCTCTCTCTCTCTCTCTCTCTCTCTCTCTCTTGTTGCATCTCTATAAGATCAGTAACCTTTTATTTTCACTTGGATAGTCTCTATGTGGTGGTATTATAGAGATCTGTGGAAACGTAAAAAAAAAAGGAAGTCTGGTCTGATTAGCAAGGGAGCAGAAAATGTGGCCTTAAATTTTTTTTAACATCTTTGCTCTCAAATTGATAAGTATTTATGCAGCTCCTGTCTCTGGAGGGCAACTGAAAACATCAGTCCTCAGCATCTCTGCAACATTGGCTGTGTGCTCTCCATGTCACAGCATTAGCTGTTGGAAATCGGTTACTATGGTTACCACCTATAAAAAAAAGGTCACCTTCAGGAAATTCTTTCTGTATTGCAGGATACAGGGATAATGAAGCTTCCTGTAGGAGGGGATAAAGAACAGACTTCATTATACAGGCCTATAATTACCTAGGTGGTTTTGGAGGTCTGTTTATTGTAATCAGCGTTCTATATGTCTACACTTAGAAATACATCACTCCGATGTACTCAAAAGGGGAACTTGCATAACATGAGTGCTAATATTCCTAAAGGGGAAACAAGCCACCTGCAGTGAATGGAGGACTGCAGTTTGCTTCTCCACAGGTAAAAGTGTGCTTTTAATTGTAAAGTATTTGGCTGTTTTTTCTCCATTAATAAGAAGCACTTTTACTCATGGTAACTAGTTTCTGAGATGGGCTGAGTAAGATTTCTACAGCCTTTTTTTTTTGAAGGCATATTCAGCTATTAACAAAGTCAAAGCTGCAAGTAGAGTAGGGTGACTAGGGCTTTGTCCCAGAGCTAGGGATTTAGGAAGTCTGCTTCCTCTTCTCACCATTTCAGCACCTCTGGGTACTCTGCTACCTCAGCACCAGAAGAATTCTATCCCTTGCCCCCCTTCCTGTTTCCTCCTAGGGATGCCCCAGCTGACTGCTTCATGAGATTATTGTTCTTCCATTTTGTCTTGTCCTGACTTATTCTAGGAATTTCCAGGAAGGACCACCCTGGTTGGGCTGATGTATTATGCCCCCTATCCTCCTGGGGATTAGTCTGTGTATCACGTTGACTAGAACAGACTTTCTTCCTTCTATACTCCACCCTATTTATGATCTCCTTTTAACTTGTTTGGGTGTCAAGATTATACACCAACTAACCAAAGGAAATCATCATCTACAAATAAACTTGTGTGTTGCACACAAAATGAGTTTTTCCTGGACACCAGAATTCCTAGTTATGGTTTCACATTCGATGTCTTCTCTATGAAAGGGCCTTAAAATAAAACAAAATACTTAATGCCTTAAAATTCTTACACATCAACTACCTGTATATTTCTACAGTGTCTTTTAGTTTCAGCTTAATTCCTTACTTGAAAGAATTTATATTTGGTAAGAATATTAGACATCAAGGAGCCCTAACATCTCATTGTAGAAAAGAGGAAATTGAGACCTAGAGAGAAATGACTCATCAAAATCACAGAGGCAGAAAGGAATGGAACTACATGTTTAAACTCAGATGCAGGCTTTCCACATGGGTGAGGGTGTGGAGTAGCTTCTAGAGCTCCTGACATAGAGTCAAATCCTTTTTCAGACATTTGCACAGTCTGTCACATGGAACAAGTTCTTTAGCCTCTCTGAGTCTGTTTCCTCATCTATAGAATGTGAATAATAATACCGCCCATGTTACAGAGTTCTGAGAATCAAATAGGATGAAATAGGTAAATTGTGTTTTAAACTTTGAAGTGCAGTGGGAATGTTAGCTGTCGTTGTTTTTATTAAACTAGACAGGAAGCCTTCTGGCTTTCTTTCCTCTCCATTGTGTCCCATAAAGCTTACTCTATTTGCTTGACAGAATAATATATTTGATCACAATTAAATACCTGGCTGTAATTCAGTTTTGTCTTTATGATGTGATCAAGAATCAGAGAAGACAGCTTGAGCCTTTTGTAGAAACTCTCCATTGAATTACTATCTCCATGCTCCAGCTTGGGCAGTGGATGCTACTGATCTATGAAAAATACTGTCCATCTGTATAGAGTTCTTGCACTGAATCTTATAAGACACCACCCTGGGAGAGCTGGGTGGTGAAATGTCTATGTAAAACCTGGGAGTAACTGATGTAACCTTATCCTTTTGCAGAATTCATATAGCTGGATGTGGATATTTTCTAATACAGGTTAACAAAATGAGCTATTTTGCTCTCTTTTTAATTATGTTAGGTTGCAAAATATCGTGAGGTCCTTTTTTGAGTGAACTCTGTTTACTTTTGGGGGACAGAAAAGGGGAAGAGTCTGCTTTTGCTTACTAACCAGCATGCAGACTCCCTGTTTTGCTCATAATCTCTTTAAATGAGATACAGATGCCCCAAAGCAAGACCACACATGAGGGTCTGATGCAGGTCATTTGGCAGGATTTCATTTAATATTCAATTCCTGGCTCCTGGTTATTTCTGGTACATAAAAGGCAGGTACATAGTGTTAGTGTAAATTCAGCAGAAAGTGGAGTATAATTCATGGAGGAGGATTTTTTTTTTATTTTTTGGTTTGTTTTCTGGAGATATAGTTTTGGGAGTGATTGAAATAGAGGGGTTAAATGAAGCTACAGGAATGTATGAAAGTGCTTAGGCAGAGAATGTAGAAAGAATAAAGAGCCATATGGATCTATCTATCTATCATTTATCTATCTATCTATCTATCTATCTATCTATCTATCCATCCATCCATCCATCTATCCATCTATCCATCGATCTATCTACCTATCTACCTATCTATCTATCTAATAATTATCTATCCATCTGTCTATTTCTATCCATATATCTATACACACATACCACTTTAGGGGTGTGGAGAAGAGTGTGAACCAACAATAGATAGAGGAAAATTAATAACTAAAAGATTAACCTAAAAGTTAATAGAGGTTATTTCTAAAAGTTAAATCAGACTTTTTTTAAACTTTACACGTAAATTTTGTAGTATGTCTAACATGAATAAGTAATCCTATAGACTGACAGGTTAGTCCTTTGACCCTAGCTCTTCTAAATTATCATGTAGACTTCTAGACTCCTACCCTTGATTTGGTTTTATACTCAGCCACTTTGTTGGTTTCCAAGTAACCACTCTTAGTTGACAATACATTTATTCTTATCCTTCATAACTTGTATCAGTGACATAACACTCAATTGATGGCTTAATTTATGTGACTGAATACAACTCACAATGCATGTTGGGAAGCAGCAGGGTACAGAGGAAAGAGTAGGGACTCTTCAGTCAAAGGACTTGGGTGCAAATATCACTTCTAATAATTAACATTTAGTAACCTTGAACAAGTCACTGGATCTCAGTTTCCTCATCTGTGAATTAAGGGAGTTGGACTGGATGGCCTCCAAGTATTCTTTGACTTCTAGATCAATGACTTTAAATTTGACCTTCATCTATAGTATTCTTCTGGGTCTTAGGTTGTTTGGTGGGCTATGGCAGAGGAGGAAACAACTGATGGAGAAGATGAACAGGGAAGAAAAGGATTTAGAGGTAGATCACAGAATCCAACTAGTTCATCTTTTTCATTTTACAGATGAAAAAACAAAGACTCAAATCACTGAAGGACCTTGTTCAAGGTTATTGGATGACTTGTCAAGATCACCCAACTTACAAATTAGCAGATCTTGAATTCAAACTCTACTCCTATTACTCTAAATGCAGTGCTCTTTTCAGGGCACTAAGTTATTTCAATATTTTAAGAAAAGTATGTTTGATTCAGTTTAATAAGCTGTGTCATGTTTTTAACATGATCATATTTTTTAGAGCACCTCTAATTTCTATGTTCTCATTTTAACCTTAACCCCATTTGATAAAGTGGGTGGGTTACCTTTACCAATCAAGTATTGGAGTTAAATGAATTACTCAAAGTCTTAGAATAAGACAAAAACAATGAAAAGTAGGTTTTAGATCTCCTACTTCTAAACCATATCAGAGGTATAAGGATTTCCCCTACTTTTTTGTGTTCTATATCTCTATAGAAGATAAACTCTATTGACCATATAAGAAAAAGTGGTGAAACTTTACCCTGGTTTTTTTGTAATGAAATAATAGCAAACTGCAGCAAGACATAATAGAGAGAGTCCATTTTTAATATTGCTTACTCCAGTAGGGACAGACTCAAGCAACTGACTACTTCTAGGCTTTGTTTCCTTACTAGAAGGTTCTGTCTTTATCAATATCTTTAGACTCTTCTTTTAATAACCAAGGATCCTCCTTACAGCAAAAGTTTGTCACATTCATAATCTTTAGACTATATATTACTCCCTAGACAAAAGCAACAAAAATTTCCATTTTGTTCCCCTTTAATCTTCTTGTTTCTCCTTCATTAAAAACATTTTTTTTATAGAGGAAAAATTGAAAACATATAAAGGAAACCCAGAAGGATGCTGTTATCTCATTGGGCAAAGTTTCACATTTTCAGCTTTGGTTGACACAAAAGAACCAATCACCCACAAATCCTTCTGTCTAAGAGTTCCATGTGCCCTTGTACCTCCTCTACATTCTTTCTGGAGTAGTGAAATTGTATCCCCATAGGAAGAGATGTGTACTATATTACATCATCACCAAATTGCATGCTTACCTGTTACAAAAATCTTTTTGTTTTCCAGTCAGGATATATCCACTTTGCAGATGGCTAGAAGACTGCTTCTTTATCTTGAAGGAGGTATCCGAAGAAAACAGGATTGCAGGCAACTTAATGTTATATTTTAAAAATTGATTTGGAGGAAATAGAATATTTACATTTCTATGTGCTTCTATGAGTGAATGAATGAAAACATATTTATTAAGCACTTACTATATATCAATAACTTTTCTAACTGTTGGAGATACAAATATGAAAATCAAGACAGTTTTTGTACTCAAAAACTATACATTTAGGGGAATGATAACCAAAGAGGTCTGGAATTCATAGCATGGATAGTAAGTAGGACCATGGAGCAATTGATTTGCATATCCTTTATAGGAAGGAATGGTAGTGTTGATTTGAGTTAGAAAATGGAGGTAGGGTGGGATTAGACATAATATGAAGGTAACCAGGTTCATTTCCTACCTAGAAGCTCTCTTCATAATGAGGACTTTATAACAACCTCTAGAAATTCGTCATCTTGCAAGATCACATCAGTGCTGAAACTAACACCTCCTCAGTACTCTCTACTGCTGGAGTCCTTCCATCCCTCTCCAGTGCAGGGGCTGGACAGCAGAGAACTTTTGCATCCTCCATTTAAGTAGAGTGTTCAGGGCAGCCATTGACACTATTTCCTACCTGCCTAGAGGACTTTATCATGTGCAGGTCTGGTGCCCTCCCTCTGGAACTTTACCCTATTTCCTTTTCCTGCTTTTTATACTCTTATATACCCTCACTTCTTGAGGCTAGGGACTGTTTTTCATTGTTGTTCAGTTGTATCAGTCTTGTCTGACTCTGTGATCCCCTTTGGGGTTTTCTTGGCAGAGATACTGGAGTGATTTGCCATTTCCTTCTGTAGTTCATTTTATAGATGAGGAACTGAGGCAAACAAGTTACGTGACTTGCCCAGAGTCACCCAGCTAGTAAGTGTCTGAAGCTATTTCTGAACTCAGGAAGATGAGTCTTCCTGACCCCAAATCCAGCACTCTGTATGTGGTACTACCCAGCTGCCCTTGAGACTCTTCTGCCTTTTAAAAAATATTCCTAATGCTTAGCACAGAGCCTAACACATAGGTACTTAATAAATGTTTATTGCCTGACCAGAGAATAGTATACCAGGGTCAAGTTGGAGAGAATGTATAAAAATCTCACAAATCAAGAGGAATACAGAACCTCACCATGGGAACTTGAGTGCCAGGGGAGAAGCTGAGGAAGCAGACTGAGATAGAGCTGGGGATCAGTGTGATAGGTGAAGATGATAACAAACATAATAAAGCAATGGTGTTTGTAAATCACTTTGCATTTATCATCTCATTTGATGTGAAGAACTCTCACTAACCCTGAGGTACAAAATTGTTTGGGATGCACCATACTGTCTACTGAGTGAGTATGTAATCCGTAATGCTGATGAACATTCACTAATGCTACTAGTTACAAAATAACATGGACTGAAGCAGTTCAAGTAAACTTTGAAAAGTTTCCTTTTGCCAAATTACATTCAAGACTCTTGAATAATAAATGGATCTGTGACTTCACTATATCCAGGTCCCTCCAACTATATCAGTCCATTCCTGCCAGCTCTTTCTGTGTGGCTTTTGTGCATGTCTTCTTATAACTGTGGCATCAGTAGTAGCAGAACAGTAGCAGCAGCAGCAACAGTACCAGTGATAGTAGCAGCCACAACAGTAGTAGCAGTAGCAGCAATAGTAGCAGCAGGAGCAGCAGCAGCAGCAGGAGCATCAGCAGTAGGAGCAGCAGCAGCAGCAGTAGGAGCAGCAACAGTATCAGTGATAGCAGCAGCCACAACAGTAGTAGCAGCAGTAGCAGCAATAGTAGCAGTAGCAGCAGCAACAGTATCAGTGATAGCAGCAGCCACAACAGTAGTAGCAGTAGCAGCAATAGTAGCAGTAGCAGCAACAGCAGGAGCAGCAGCAGCAGCAGCAGGAGCAGGAGCAGCAGCAGCAGGAGCAGCAGCAGTAGGAGCAGCAGCAGTAGTAATAAGTGGGTCTAAGATTTGCAAAGTGCTTTCTAGATGTTACCTCACTTTATCCTCACCACAACTTTGTGAGGTAGATGCTATTATTTTCCTCTCCCCTTCAATTACCTCGAATGTTCAGACCTGAGGAAGGGAGATCGATCAGAAGGCCAAGGTGATAGTGGTGAGAAGGAGAGAGAATGGACCTACTAGGAAATCTCAGATGAAGAAACTATTGAGAAATGCAAGTCAGTTCCTTCTCTGCTCCTTATGGTCTTAGAGAAATGCCTGGAACACAGAGAGGCAGCTAGGTGGTTAGAGCTTTGGACCTAAGATCAGGAAAACCTCAGTTCAAATCTAGTCTCAGACACTCAGTGACCCTGAGCAAGTCTAGCCATGCTTGCCTCAGTTTCCTCATCTGTAAAATGTGTTAGAGAAGGAAATGGCAAGTCAGTTCAGTATCTTTGCCAAGAAAAACCCCAAATGGAGTCACAAAGAGTTGAATATGGCTAAGAAACAATAATAGAGATGTTAAGCAACTTACCCAGGATAATGCTACTAGTATGTGTCAGAGACCAGACTTGAATAGAACTCCATCTTATCTACCCACTTGAACTTAAGTCTTTCTGACTACAAGTCTAATTTTATTTTCAGTATCCTATGCATCCTCTCATATTGTAATTGTCTAGGTGCAAAATGATGAGGACTTGAACTGTACTGGTAACTAAGTGAGTAAAGAGAAAACTAACACAAAAACAGCAATTTGAAAACTCCCCTGAAATTTCATACAGCCCAGAGCTTAAGCAACTAATCTATGGTCACACTGGTCGTTTCTAATGTGATATTTCCACTTGAGTTTTCCTCACTCTAAATCCATCAGTTTGTCTACCACATGTGCAGGCACACACACAAAAACACACACACATACACACAGTATACTATAACTGTGTTTCTATATTTATATATATCATGAGGTAATATGTTTAGAAAGGTATATTTTGAAAATCTGATTTGTCCAATAGATGTAGACATGTGCTAGTCAATACGTTAAGATGGATATGATGAGTGTGTTAATCAGGAATGAAGATCTAGGCCAATGATCATTCCAACAAATCAATCAGCAGCTTTTACTAGCTGACCTCTACACGCCCTGTGTTAGGCACTAAAAATACAAACACAAACTTAAAATGTTCCTTGTCTTCAAGAAATCTACTTACATCAGGGAAAATAACATGTATATATACAAATCAATACAAAATACAGGGTAAAATAAAAATAATTTGAGGGAAGATAGCTAGAAGCTAAGGGGACCAAGAATGGTCTCATGTAGTAAAGAGAATTTGAAAAGAGTTTTGAAATGAACTAGGGATTCCAAGAGGGAGAGATGAACAGGGAGTGTATGCCAGGCATGGGGGTTACAGCCTGAGTAAAGGATTGGAGATTGAAAATGTAACTTCATATGTAAGTTAGAGTAAGTAAGTCAATTTGACTGTAATGGAGAGCACATTAAGGGTAGTAAGGTATAATAAGGCTATCAGGAGTAATATAATAAGGTTAAGGTGTGAGGTAGAATAAGATATAATAAGGAAAGGTAGGATGGAGCTACATCATGAAGGACTAGATGTTAAAAAAAGGAGCTTATATTTTATTCAAGTCAATAAGAACTTGCTGGAGATATTTTTGAGCAAGGATATGACATAGTTTAATTAAACTGTGCTTTAGAATATCACTGTAATAGCTATATGAATGGAGAATCTAAGTGGAGATACACTTGAGATGGGGGGAATAACCAAGAAACAATTGCAGTAGGGACTAGACCTGTGATTTCAGTAATATAATTGGAATTCTGATAAATAGAAGTATATATATAGACTAATTTTTCATATGTGTATATAAAAGTTATTTGTGTCTCATGGTAGCTATCTCTAGGGCAGGGTAGGGGGATGGGAAGAAAAAAAGAAATTTACATGGTAATTTTATTATATATTTAAAAGGGATAGTAAGTTGGACATAATAGATAGGCAGTTTTATATGTAATTATCTTTTTAATTATAATGTTATGGAAATGCTTCCATAAATTAAATGTAAAATAAATTTTAACAATATATGTAATTATGAGATGAACAAACTTCTATTAATGCAGGTTGTCATCTTGTCTTCAACTTCTAATCTTACAGAATCATCTATAGAGTGAAAAGAGAAGTAAAGTGATATGCCTAGGGTTACAGAGCCAGGACTTGTCAGAGGAAAGACTTGAATCTAAAGCTTCCTGACTCCAACACCATATGCGGTAGTCTAGCTGTTGTTAGATGATAAGGAGGTGCACTAGAACAATGACTGTGTGAAAGGAGAGAAAAATAAACACTAATTAAATAATTTATTTGAAAACATCTCTCAGAATATGACAGAGCACAGTAGTTTCCATGACACACTTTGCTGGAACACTCATTAGAATGAGTTTATCCTTTCTCAGGCCACCATTGCTGCTGTGTGATGCTTCCTGACATTTGGTGTGTGTCATGTCAACAGCTCTCAAGTGTACTTCAAGAGGAACTAAGCTGTAAGAGCTATTGTTATTAATGGCTGTAGCACACTGATGTAGCTCAGGAAATGGAACACCTGCCTGCATGAAATTTTAGAATCAGCCTGCAGACTATATAAAGTTTATTGTAGGACAATGTTCAGAATTAGTCTTTTCCTTAGAAGAAGGTAGTAGTACTTTTGAGAGACAACTACTAAAAATTCCCTCAAAATGCAATGTTCCAGAGTGGAGTCAAGATGACAGGTTGAGAGCAACTACTAACCTAAACTCTTAGACAGACTCCTTGAGATACCTCTGAAAAGAGAATCTGACCAGATTTTAGAGAGGCAGAATCCAGTAGGACACAGACTGTGACAGATTCACAGCCCAGGACAGACTGGAAGGTCTTTGAGAAGGATCGGTTCCACAGGACTGGAGGAACACACAATGCACAGTGCACAGGCTGTACCAGTATGTCCTTGTTATGGCAGGGCCAAGTAAGAAGCCCTGGGTGGTGTGACGCAGGGACTGCACTGTGGAATCTTGGGCATATCAGTCAAGGATAAGAGTCCAGCAGAATTGAGTGAGTGAGAGCTGTGGAGTCCCAGGTATCTGCAGTGGATGCTCCTGAGACTATCAGTCCACAGATTAAATGTCTGTAAGTCACATATTTGAACTTCTGGGAACCAAAATGACTGAGTGATTGGCAAATACTCTCTTCTCCTCCCCTTATTGACCTTGAAAGAATCATAAAATATTTCCCCAGAAGAATCCTGGAACAGTGGAATCAGCAGAAGGGGTAAATAGTCTCTTAGCATGTGAGGCTGGGAAAAATCGCTAAGGAGGGTCCCTCTTGCTATGGCTGAAGGGAATCAGTGCAGGATTGGAACAGTCCCAGACAGCCCCACTTCAGCAAACCAGGAGGAGGTCCAGAGCCCCAGGGGGGTGGAGCCTGGCAACCACCAACACCAGGACTCCAGGTGTGACTCAGCACCCCAGGGGAATCAGGAGGGTACTAGGGCAGCCAGGATCACCAACCACTGAGCTTGTCTATGCTGTAACTCAGCAGAGGAGTCCTCCTGTGGCCAGACCACCCATCCCCCACACTTAACAAGCTAGCTCCAGGGTAAATCTGGGGAAACACAAAAAGACTTCACCTGGTCTCTGCTTTCGCATGCCAGCCAGTTCAGCACTAGGTAAGTTGCATCACTTTAGCTTCTGGTTGAAAGAGTCAGAGGCCATAACACACAAAGCCTCAAGCTCAAGGCACAAGAACTGGGGGACAGAGTTCCTCATGCCCTAGAAGCAGAGATCTACTTTAAAAGCCAGGGAAAAAGTGATTATCATCACCATAAGTAAGAAGCAAAGCAGAAAAGAAAAGACCATAGAATCTTTCTATGGGGACAAGGACCAAAATACGAATACCAAAGAGGTCAGCATTGAGACTGTACTTCCATCTGAAACTTCAGAAGAGACTATGAACGGGTCATAACCACAAAGAGCACTCTTGGAAGAGCTGAAGAAGGATTTTAAAAGCCAAATTAGAGAAATAAAAGAATAACTGACCAATGATTTTAAAAGTATGAAAAAAAATTTACTGCAGAGAACAGTTCCTTAAAAAGGAAAATTGGGCAAATGGAAAGGAAGCACAAGAAGTAACTGGAGAAAATAACTCCTTAAAAGGAATAATTGGACAGATGGAAAAGGAGATGCAAAAGTTAACTGAAGAAAACAATTTGATGAAAATTAGAATTGGGCAAGTAGACGCTAATGACTCTATAAGACATCAAGAATCAGTCAAACAAAATCTAAAGAATGAAAAGGTAGAAGAAAATGTAAACTAGCTAATTAGAAAAACAACTGACCTGGAAAACAGATCCAGGAGAGAAAATCTAAGAAATATTAGCTTATCAGAAAGCCATAATGAAAAAGAGAGGTTGGACAATATCTTTCAAAAAATCATCAGGGAAAACTTCCCAGAAATCCTAGATCCAGGGGGCAAAATAGTCTTTGAAAGAATCTGCCATTCACCTCCTGAAAGGGATCCCAAACCAAAATGCAGAGGTCCTAAAATGTCAACTTGATGACTTTGGAGGTAGGAATTATCTGTGATTCCTAGAATAAGTAGACCTCGAGGAGAAAAGTTAACCCTTAGTCTCCCATCAGTCTTTGACCCACAGAGTTACTGTTTATAGATCAGTTTGCTATTTTATCTAGCTATCTAGCTGAGAATGTACTTTTATTTTCTAGCATCTAAAAGTAGCCTATTTGTGCAAAGGGTAATGGCCCTGATGGTTAAAGAGAACCATTTCATTCCACTCTCAAGTTTCTTGTAACCTGGAAATAAAAGCTATGTCCTTAGATTTAGTGTCATCATAGTCTAGTACAATATAGTATCATAAAATATAATCATTTAATAAACACTATCTGTATGCCTGGTACTGTGCCAAATACTGGGAGAGATAAAGAGTTTGCATTAGAAGGTTCTGTCCTCAAGAAGTTACAAACTCATAAAAGGGGAAAACACAAACCTTGGCTGAGGCAAGATAAGAGTAGTGGACAGAGGCTAGACTTGGGGTGAGGAAGACCTAGATTCAAGTCCTGCCTTTGACATATGTTGGCTGTATGATCCTGGGCAAGTCACTCAACTTGTTGGTACCATAGTCAACTCTCTAAAACCAAGAATTATGAAAGTGTTGCTGATCTTCATAGGTAGAGTCTGACCTCAGACACTATCTGTATGACCCTGGGCAAATCCTTTAACCCTGTTTGCCTCAGTTCCTCATCTGTAAAATGATCTGAAGAAGAAAAGGTCAAACCACTCTAGTATCTTGTCCAAGAAAACCCCAGATAGGGTCACAAAGAGTTGAATGTGCCTGAAACAACTGAACAACAATAGAGGTAGAAGTAGTTTATACGCTGTGACTTTCCCATACTAATGAAATATTAGGCCATTGTCATGATATTTGAAAGATCTTAGAAAATGGAACAAGTGTTACAGGGCTAGAGAAGGTTAAATGTCTGGAGTTTCAGAAATGGTAAGAGTACAGAGTCTGTAAAATAGAGGCCAGTGAGCTTGACTTTAATTTCTGGGAAACTTCTAGAATATATTATTCAAATAATGATGACTAAACCATTTATTTAAGGAAGTTGTAAGAGGTCAGCAGGGATTCATCAAGAATAGGTCATACCAGACTCAATTCATTTCCCTTTTTGACAGGCTTCCTGAACTAATAGATCAGAGCAATACTTGGATAGTTTACTTAGATTTAAGCTGATTGTTTGGCAAAGTATCCATACTATTCTCATGGAGAAAATGAAGAGATATGAGTTAGGTGATGATATAATCACATGGGTTCAGAAATGTTTGTTCCCAAACTCAAAGAACAATTGTTAATGGTTCAGTATCAATGTAGCAAAATCTCCAGAACAGCATTCCAAGGAGTCTGATTCTGAGCAATTTATCAGTAATAGAGGCATACATAGATGGTATGATCATCCTATTTGTAGATATCACCAAGTTGGAAGAGGTAGTCAACATACTGGATGACAGGCTCAGCATTCAAAAGAATTGTATAAGGCATAATATTTAGATGAATACATTAAGATAAAATTCAGCAGGGATATTTGTAAAATTAAGCACTTGGGTACAAAAAAATTCTTTTTCAAAGTATAAGATGGGTCAAACATAGTTAATAGCTGTTCTAAAAAAAATCTGGGTATATTACTGCACTGCAGGCTCAATGTCAGTTACCAGTGTGATGTGGCAGCCCAAATAACTAATGTAATCTGGTACTGACTTCAGACAGGCATTACTCCCAGAAATTAGGAAGTGGCATTTTCACTCTGCCATTTACATATCTCATCCAGAGGATTGTTTCCATTTCTGGATGTCAAAGTTAAAAAAAGACATTGATGAACTAGAGAGAATCAGAGATGGGTAAGTAGGGTGATGGAAGAGCTCAGATCCATGCTATTTGGAGATGAGTTGGAGAAACTGAGAAAATTTATCATGGAAAAGAAAAGATTCATGAGGCATACATTAGCTGTTTTTACATCATTGAAAGGCTGTAGTGTGAAAGAGAAGATTCAGTTTAAGAGCTTGCAAATATCCTCTCCTTAGGACAACTAGGTGGTGAAATGCATAGAGCACCAGGTTTGGAATTAGGAAGACTTATAGTCTAGCCACAGACACTTCATATCTATGTGACCCTGGGCAAGTCACTTAATTCCTTTTTGTCTTGGCTCCCTCTAAAATTAACTAGAGAAAGAAATGTCAGACTAATCCAGTATCTATGTTAAGACAATCCCAAATGGGGTCACTAAGAGTCAGGTACGACTGGAAAATGACTGAACAATAACCCCCTACTTAGCAGTAGGGATACTGCTGATATACAGGGACCAGAGTACAAACAATAGACCCAATAGAATGGTGGTTTGAGGGTAGTGCCACCTGGTGGCTGAATCATGTACTAGTCTTCCTAACTGGTTAATCAATTAAGAAATCAAATGAATTGACAATCTGCTTTTGTCTAGGTTGAAGAATGGAAAGAAATGACTGTAATGTGGGCAACTATTGCTCCAGCAGCAAACACTCTGTACACTCTATATCATTTTCATAATAAAACAGCAATAATTAGCATTTTTATAGTGTCTTAAGGTTTATGAAGCACTTTACACATTATCTCATTTGATCCTTCACAATAACCCTGTGAAGAAGGTGCTACCATCATCTCCACTTCACAGATGAGAAAGAGGCTGAATTACCCAGGCTCACTCAAGTAGAGTGTAAACTTGAAGCTCCCAGATCCCAAGTACAGCATTTTCTTCATTGTTACCTAGCTACTGTCTTTTTCACAGAATAAATTCATTAAAGAGTTAAAAGACAAAATTTTACACGAGAACATGAGGTTGAGGTGATGAAGGTTAGGTCATTAATGACAAGGAGAGGAATCTGGCAAGTCTTTTTGGAGGAAGATATATTGGAGCTGGGATGTGAAGAACAGGTAGAAATTTTCTGCACTTGAGGCTAAGGTGACTTTTAGCTCTAGCATTCTGTGAGTATGGATAAGAACTCTAAGATGTTACTGTGACCCCTTCTGTTCATGTCAACAAGCACAAAACATGTGAGGAGGGCATGATTTTGTGAGTGTGTGTGTGCATGTGTGTGTGTGTGCGTGTGTGTGTGTGTGTGCGTGTGTGTGTGTGTGTGGATGGAGGGGCAGATGTTAAGGGCAGGGAATGGGGAGGTCAAATTTCCTGTAACTTTTTAGGTTATCTTTTACATTATTTGATAGTTTTCCCCTCTTCTCTCACTGCTCAAGATCTTATCTCAACTTACTCTCAGGTTGATGAAGGGAAATTTCCTTGCAAATCTAGTACATACCTTTTTCTTCTATAAGCTATTGTCTCTAGCTGCAGCACTCCGTTTCCATTTTTTCCTCCTAAACTGACAATCTTGATTGTGACATATGAAAGGACTTCTGATTACCTAATGAGAGCTCTTTGCCCTGCTGTCTTCTTGTGCTTTGTTGCATCTCTGCATGTGAGGGAAAGATGTCACAGACCATTGTAAATCACTGCAGGGGTTGGGAAGCCTCCAGGGAGGGATGACTTTGCCTGGAAAGACCAATGGCATTAAAAGTCTTCTCAATTTGTAGATTCTGGCCAAGAAGCAATGGACTAGATGAAAGATCCTTTGACAGAGGGGTGCCAGGTCAAGACAGCTGGGAAAGTTAAAATAGAACCTGAATAAAACCTTCTTCGAAAGAAGGAATGAGGTTAAAGATGCACACACATACACACAAGCACATACAAAAGGTAGTTACTTAGGCCTGGGACCATAACCATTCAAGACTGGGCAGTGACATGTTTCTCCATTATAGTGACTCCAATGTCAAAATGGAATTCTTCAATATTCCCATTATTCATTACATATGCCCTCCCCCCCAATAATTATATGCTATCCTGATTGTATAGGTATAACATTTTTCCCTACGACTCTTCTCTAGGGTGCTGAATAGAAGGAGCCTTAAACAGCTTGCTCGGTGATCTTGTTACAGGTTATCAAGAACTGGAGTCAGGAATACCTGAGTTCAAATCCAGCCTCAGACTTACTAACTGTGGGACCCTGGATGTCACTTCACTCTGTTTGCCTTAGTTCTTCATCTGTAAAATGAACTGGAAAAGGAAATGGCAAACCACTCCAGTATCTTTGCCAAGAAAACCCCAAATGAGTTCACAAAAAGTTGGACATGACTAATAAACTAAGTAAGATCAAGACTCAAGAACAAGCAAACACAGTCAGGGTTGAGTTCACAATCAGCAGTCTTAGTACTTGAGCAAGCTACTGGAAAACAAACAAAAAAGCCCAACTATCAGCCTCTTAAATTTATTGTGTGAAAGTAATACAGGTAGTCATTAAGACCATTTCATTTCAGTGACAGGGAATAAGATATAACAGTAGCTTATAAGCATCTTAAACAGTTACTTTTGTGGAACCTCTAAATTTCCATTCCTTGAGGCAAACCCCCAAAATCCTATCTAGTATAGTTCAGATAGCTAATCCTTACTTGCTAGAAGGAAACTCCCCTGACTGAAGAAGAAGGCTCTTGGGAGATAGATTTCAATCCTCTTTTATCAAGAGAGGTCTCAAATTCCAGGACAATTAGGCTTTAGCTTTTCCCAAACCCGGTATGATTTTGACTTTGCAATGAGTCATGGAAATGCACACACCAAAATTGAATCAATCTGATATAGAGTTTAATCTGTGATTAGAGTGAACTGTAATATATACTGTATTTAATTTTTAACCTCATAAAATAATAACCAAAAATTTCAAATATATGTGTAGGAGATAAAATATTTATCAATACTTATCAAAGGATAACACATAAATCACATACCTTTTAAGAAGTTGCTTTTAAAATTGATAATAACATGTTTATATGAATGAACTACTGACTAGGAATTTACTAAGCGCTGAATAGATAATGAATTTTCTGTTTTAGTATTATCAAGAACCTCTGATTTAATGATGTGCCTAATAAAGATCTTCCCCGTCCATTAATGGGAAGATTTGTAGGAAGGTCCACACCATTTGTTAATGAGGCACTGGTTCTCAAGGGTTGTGATGCCCTCTGGCTCTAAAAAATGCCCAAGTTCTCTGAGGTGAGGTTTTACTTTTGGGCTTAGTTTTGGAAGAAGGTTTGTGTGCTAGATGAGACTCTGGGAAGCCACTAAGCAGCCCCCTGGCTCTCAAAACACAGATGTTGGTGATTGTCTCTCAGGTAACTATGTATGTATGGTCAGCCATCTGTCGATTGGTCTGTCAAACAGCTGAGAGTCCTGTCTGTTGATTTAGATTTCTCTGCATTTTCTCTGAAGTTCAAGGTGCTGATTTTTCCCCCTGATCTAAGTGCTTGATTAAAGGGATTGTTGACCTCTCAAAAGTTTCATTTCCTTTTAGAAAATCAGATCTAACAACTTATGATAGCAGACCCCCTTGTGTATGTCAGAGTGCTTTCTGTTACAAGTGTTTAGTATTGTGCTAAGAGGTGGAGACACAATTTTAAGATAGCCCCTGGCCTCAAGAAGCTTACATTCTAATGGAAGAAGAGAACACATAATACACAATTGAGGGGTGTATGGAATACCAGTGGAGTACCCTTGAGGTGGCTAGGATAGGACTGGAGACCTATTTCTAGGCTAGTGGCTTAGGGGTATGGTCTAGCTCATTCTGCTAGGAGAGAGTTAAGAGGGATGACCAAAAGAGTGGTGCCATACACTAGAAATGTCTGGAAAATTAGGTCACAGACAAGATAATGTAAAATTTATATCGATATCGATACATGGATATCTTAGCCTAGGGACTTAGAGGCAAGTATAGAGGTTTATAATTTATAAAATTTTATAATTTATAAATTTATAAAATGATTGTCCAAACATTATTTCATAAAAAGCCCTATAATGAACAGAGGAGTGTAGTGATTTCCATTCTATGGATGTGGAAGCTGAAATTTAAGAGCATAGCCTGGGTTCTATATTCTATGCACTCTTATGGTTGAGTGCCTAACTTTCATAGCTAGTTAGTGACAGTGCCAGGGCTCAGATCTTTATGTTCTCATTTCCAGAAAAAAAGGTTAGCTCTAAATTTTGTTTAAGATTTGTGAAGTATTTTACAAATATCTGAACTGAATAAATAGTGTGACTGTGACAATGATGATATAATATGTAGTTATATGAATACATATACAATGTAGATAAGTGTATATATAGTGTGTGGATTTCTCTCTATATACACACATATACATATGTGTGCATGCATGTATTTATGTGTATATATAATATGTACATATGTATAATGCTGAGTGCAGTCTTTTGGTACCAAAACATTTTTGATAATTAGGAGCTCAAACTTTACTACTTCACATTCTTTCTTCTAGTTGAACAGAGAAATTGAATTACTACTTGAGAATTCATAAATATAAGGATCTTATTGTTGTCCTTATGTAATGTTAATGTAAAGTCAAAGATCTTCCCTGCCCATTAATAGGCCTCAGATTCCTTTTGTTAATTTCTAAAGAGTTGAAGGTCTTCTCCAACCATAAATGGGCAACTTGATTAGGGGAGATTTGTTTTGTAGAAAGGCCCACATTTTTTGTTAATTTCTAATGAGTCACTGGTTCTCAAAGGTTGTGATGCCCTCTGGCTCTGAAAAGTGTATAAATACTATGAGGTGAGGTTTTGTTTTAGGGCTGATTCATTGGAGGTATTTGTTTGGCCAGATAAAACACTGGGTAGCCACTAAGGGTAGCCTCCTGGCTTTGAAAACCCAGATGTTAGTGCTTCTCTCTCTGGTAACAATGTATATATGTAATGGGCAGACAGTTGGATCTGTGTGTTGACGTATGATGTATTGTTTATGGTCAGACAGTTGGAAGCCCTGTTTATTGATTTTTATTTCTCTGTATTTTCCCTGAAGTTCAGGTGCTGACTTTTCCCCCTGAACTAAGTGAATGATGTATGTGCTTGATTGTTGACCCCCTCAAAAGTTGCTTTCCTTTTAGAAAAAATAGATCTAAGAACTTGCACAGCAGGCCCTCCTGTGTATGTTGGGGTTCTTGCTGTTGCACTCTACTAAGGTGCGTGGTAAGACATTGATTTATTGATGGTTAACATAATAGTTCAAATATATATGTGTACAAGTACACACACCATAGACAGAAAGACTTTATTAAGTGCTTACTATATAAGCACAAATACAAGCAAGCAAGGCTCCCCTCATCCTCAAAGAGAATATTCTAATGGGAAAGACAATGGGGAAAAACCTAGGTTCAAATCTGACTTCTGACACATACTATTAAGTCACCCAGACTATAATTTTCAGAGTCTGGTTTCTTCAGTTATAAAACAGGGATCACAAGGTCTATAACACTTACTGAATTCCTCTGAGGATTGAAGGAAATAGCACATACAACATGTTTTCCAAACCTAAAGGTGTTACATAGATAGCTTTTGTTTTTAATTTTTTTTCCCCAAAGCTGTGGTTTCTTTGGTGGGAGATTCTGGTAAGGAACTTTCTCCAACAATGAAGATCGATACCTTTTCCTCCATTTGTAGTCCTAGAAAATTCTGGGGGTGGGATGGCATGGGGTGGGCTCAAGTGGTAGTGGTGGTGGTGGGCAAGTGGGCAAGTGTACTGAGGCATTTAAAAATTTGCCCAGGGACACAAATCCAGGACATGTCAGAAGCAAGACTTGAACTCAAGTCTTCCTTAATTCAAAAACAGTGTTCTAATCCACTGTCATACTGACTCAAAATTTAAATATCCAGTCAATAAACATTTATTAATTGCCTACTATACGTCAGACACTATGCTAAATGCTAAGATATCAGGGCACAGTAGAGTCAAAAAAGGAATTTGCTCCTACTTCTACAACCTGAAGGAAAATGGACAAAAATCTATGGCCAATAATGTGCTCCAGACCCAGTTGTACTCCATTGCTAATTTCCCCAGAGCAGACACCAAAGTGATCATGGTAACCTAGTGGTTCTCTATAATCAAGCTGCTTCTTGTGACCTTTTCTCGAGAAACTAAAAGGTGTCTGAGAGGATAATTTCCTCCCAATGTAATCTTCTGAGCTAAATAAAAATAAATCTTTCTAAAAATAAAGATGTTACAGTCACTGCTGATTACTCCCTTGTGACCCTATACAAATCTCAATCTTAGTTTCCTTATCTGTTAAATGGAAATTCTAGTGCCCGTCAAAGGGCTACTGTATCAAATAAGACAATATATGGGAAGGGTGGTACAAACCTTCAAACACTGTATTAACGGTAGCTATTTTTATTTTTAGGATGTTTCTGTGACCCAAGATCTGATGTTACCATGCCCATTAGTGTAGGTGTTCTGGATAATCAGATGGTCCAATTTCTAAGATGCTGGCTAAAACAATTTTTAGCAGCCTTTCTCATATCTATGCTTTGGATTTCATCTCAAATAAAGCTATAAAATGAGAAAAATTAATGCAAAAAAATTTCCAAATTTCCCAAGTCCTTAAAGGCCTAGGAATGGGATGGAGTTTTATTAGGTATTCATCAACTGAACAGTTATTAAACTCTTAACATATATTATAAGGATGTCTGGCCAGAAGAAAAGAAAGAATTGGCCCCAATGGTACTAGATTTGTTTTCGGGCAGACAGACTTCTTTAAAGTTATGAAAACTGCCTACTCATAAGGAAGAGTGGGTCACTGAAGCCTTGCCAGAAGGCATCCATTGGCACAACTCTCCATCTTGGGAGAGATTTTGGTTATTACTTCTGACCTCAGCCTGATCCCTGACTTTTCATTAGTTTCTTTGATGCAGACACAGCTTATTGATGACACATCCATTTTTCCCCCCTCTTCCTGTCATCCAGAATTATTTTCTTCCTATCACCTTCCCTTTGGGCAGAAGTATTCAAAGGTTATAATGAAGCAGACTAAGGGCTAGAGTCCTCATCTGAGGTGCTTTGCCAAGAGTGATTCCAAAATCTCAAAAAGAATATGAATGAACATCCATTGCAACTGTACATTAGGGGACTTTCTCTCCTTTGGTTTGATGTTATAGAAATATTTCAAAGAAAGTTATGAAGAACAGAGCTCCCACCTATTATCATGTATAACTTCAGTGTTTTACTCAATGAAAAATAATATAAATGCTATTCAACTGACAAAAATGTTCCAGGCATAAATGAAAAGACAAATATGTTTTTACATATACACGTTGTATATAATACCTATATTTACATATGTATTTGTCTTCCTAAGGACTCAGATAGTTTATTGCCACATTATGACTCATTCTCTTCTAAAGCAGATAAGGGCCTGAAGACACCAAATATTATGAAAAAATTAAATTAAAATGACAGTTAAATAAAAACCAATAGTTATGAATGAAACAGCAGTTGAATTTTTTTCTCTGTTAACAGTCTGTCAAGCATCAATTAAGCATCTTCTGTGTACAAGGCACTGTGCTAAACCCTGGGGATGCAAAGACAAAATTCAGCCCTTGCTCTCAAAGAGCTCACAGCTTAATGAGACAACATGCAAGCAGCTATTTAAAACAAGCCACATACACACGTATATGTACACATGCCCATATGTATACACACGTACATATATGCACATGCATGCCTACATGTATGTATATGCATATATAGCGTGTATATATTGTATATATTCATGCATATATATATTTATATATGTTATGTATTCATATACAGGATATATTGGAGATAATTTTAGAGGCAATAAAGGCTTCTTGCAGAAACTTACAAAGCTTTGAAGGAAGCCGGAGAATCTAGAGGTAGGGGAAGAAAAGGAAGAGAGTTACAAGTGAGGGAGACAGCTGGTGAAAATGCTTTTGAGAAATGGATTGTTGTGTGTGAGCAAAAGCAAGGAGGCTGATGTCACTGGATCTTAGAGTATGGGGGTTTGGAGTTGTAAAGGTTGAGTGTGTGTGTGTGTGTGTGTGTGTGTGTGTGTACGGTAAACTGTTTTAAGAGTGGAAGGGGAGGATGGTGTCAGCTCATAGAATGTTTTGAAAGCCTAGTAGAGGATTTTATATTTTATTCTAGGGGTGGCATACCACCCCATTCCACCTCTCCTCATAAGAAAAAGAGTCATATCCTCGAGTCAGGGGGACTTGAGTTCAAATCTGGCCTCAGACACTAGCTGAATGCCCCTGGAAAAATTACCTCAAAAAAAGAAAACGATTTATGAATAAAAAATGTAGGTAAAACTGGAATTGTTTGATCCTTGAGGTAATATGGGTGTTTATTGAATAGGAGAGTGACATGGTCAACATTATTTACAGAATAGCTGTTTGACGGGTATGCTTTATCTCCCCAAACTAGACACATCAATAGCACAGAGAAGCTCAAAGATTGCTAGACTTCTGAAGTTAATTTTTACTTGTTTGAAGACCTAGACCATCTGATACCTATACAGAAGTCTATGTCAATGATTAAGTCACTTCTCTGGATCTCAGGATCTTCACTAAGAAAAAAAAATGCACTGAGATTTCATATGAACAGAAGGAAATCTGAGAGCCATAAAAAGATAAAAAAAATAACTATCCTTGGGGGGAAAATAGTATGAGAGAAAGGATAAGATCACTTCACAAAATACTTAGAACAATAGTAACAGACAACATAGAAGAGACAAAACTACTCAATTTGTAATTGCTTTTGTTTTCTGTTTCAAGGAGAAAAATCACTGAGGACAACCGGGGACTGAACAAAATGGCTAATAGAATGAGACAATGAGAGCATTTAGCTTCCCTTGATAAATTAAGGTCACCAGGTTCAGATAAACTTTTCATTCCTTCCCCTCCAAACCTGTCCCCTTCCCACCTTTCTTATTACTGTCAGCATCCTTCTGTTTCAAGTGTGTTTCTTGTAATTCTTGTTGAATTCTGGGTTTTGATCCATTCTGCTGCTCTCTTCTATTTTTTGGATGAATTTATTCTGTCCACATTCCCAATTATGGTTATTAATTGTGTTTTTCCTTTCATCCTATTTTCAGATTTTTCCTTACCTTTATTTTCCACCTGAATTTATTTATTTTGCTAATGACTGATCTTTCCCTAAATCTCTTCTCTCTTTCCTTTAACCCATTTCTTTCCTGTTCCATTTCTGTACCCAACTGTTTATATGTGTGTATATATTCCCCTCTTTTACCAGTTCAGATGAGATTGTTTCAAGTGTAGTGCACTATCAGAGGGTAGAGACCCTTTACTTCTTGTTAAACTGACTTATACTTGCACATAATTATGTGACATATTTTTTCTAGCTTTCCTCTCCTTTCCCTCTTCCTTTCTTACTACCCTTTCCGTTCTTTTAAGATAATCAAGATGTAACAGAACCACTAGCAAGCTTGCTGCCTGATTAGACTCCCTCTATGACACCTGGTTATGGTAGAATTCTGAAGGATTATGTGTATCATTTTCCCATTTTAGAATTAGAGTTTATCATGGTTTAGTCCCAATGATTGCTGGTTCTTGCTCATATTTTTATGGTTCTTGATGTTTTTATTTACATTCCAAAGTTTCCACACAGCTATATACTTTATATTAGAAACACTTGAAAGTCTTCTATTTCATTAAGGATCCATTTTTTCTCTCCTGTGGAATTATATTCAATTTTTCTAGGCAACTTATTCTTGGATGTAAGCCTAGAAATTTTGCCGTTATCCTCCCTTATGAGAGTGGTAACGATTTTATGGTAATGGTTGCAACATCTTGTGTGATCCTGTCTGTGGCTTCTTAGTACTTGAATTATTACTATTTTTGTTTATCATTGCTTGCAATATGTATTTCCTTTGTCGTAAATACTTGAATTTTGGCTACAGTATTCCTGAGAGTTTTAATTTTTTGTATCTCTTTCAAGAGATAACTGAAAGATTGAATTCTTTCTGTTTTTACTTTTCCCTCTGGTTCTCCTCTTGGTCAGTGTCTGCAGACTAATCTGACTGTCTCCTTGTGCAAATCTGGCCTGGAAAAATGACTCATTGGGACATCTTGGATTTCTTAATCAGATATCGTAAAATTTCTAAATCTCTGAGCAGGAGTTGTGATAGGAGAGCTGGGCTATACTTCTTTCTGCTTTCTGCCATTTTGATTCCATTTCTCCCCTATTACTGTCAAAGACACTACTATCCTCCTAATTATGAGGGTTGTAACTGAAATGTCATCCTTGATTCTTCCCCCTGTCATCCCCACCGTCATCTCCAGTCTATTGTCAAGAGCAGTTAATTTTACCTTCATAAAATCTTTCATATATGCTCTCTTCCCTCTTCTGACACAGCCACCACCTGGATGCAGGCTCTCATCACCTCATATCTGGACTATTATAATAGCCTTTTGGTTGTTTTCCCTTTCTTAAGTCTCTATCCCCTACTCAGGTGTCAATATAATTTTTTGAAAGTGCAGATCTGAGCATATCACTCTCTTATTCAATAAACTACAGTAGCTCATCGTCATCTAAAATCCTCTTAGAATATCTTGTTATTGTCTTCCATTACATCTAAAACCTCTATACAATCTGGCATGCTCCTTACTTTCCAATTTTCTTACACTCTGCTTCCTCATACTTTTGATCCTGTGACATCAGTCTCTGTGTTCCTGCTCAAAACAGACACTCCATTTCCCAATTCTGGGCATTTCCCTGGATAGCCTTTATTTCTTAAGCTTTCTACTTCTTCATATCCACCTTCTGACTTATTTGGCTTCCTTCAAATCTCAGCTAAAACCTCATCTTCTACAGAAAGCATTTCGCAATCTCCCTTAATTCCAATGCTTTCCCTTTGTTCTTTATTACTAGCTTATCCTGTACGTAAGGCAGCTAGGTGGCTCATTGGATAGTGTGCTGGACCTAGAGTCAGGAAGATCTGGCCTGAAACACTTCCTAGAAGCGTGATCATGGGCAAGTCACTTAACCTGTTTGTCTTAATCCATTGAAGAAGGAAATGACAAATCACTCCAATATCTTTTCCAAGAAAACACCATGGGCAGTATTAGTGTGCTATATGGTCCTACCCCTGGAATTAAACTTTCCTTGGCTTACCTAGTTTTTAAAGATAAAATCTTTCATTTTATTCCTATGGGGAAATGGAGAGATATTGCTTAGGTAATAGTATAATCATTTGGATTCTAAGATGGTTGAATGCTTGGGAATAGAATAGTCATATAATTGTTCACTGTGATTTTATTAAGTGGAACCCAATGGAAGGGAATTAGGACCTTGTGTATAGACTTGTACTAGTTAACATTTTTAGTAACGACTCAGAGAATGTTCCAGATAGGATGCTTATCAAATTTATAAATGACAAAAAGTTAAGAGTTAGATTATCATCAGGATATAAAGAAATCTTCATAGGTGATAAATTGGGGTCAAATCTAGTAAGATGGAATTTAATATGGATAAAATTAAAATCTTAAATTTGAGTTAAAATCAACTTTACAAAGACAAAATTTGGTAGACAAAGTGAGATGATAGTTCAATGAATAAAAATCTAGTGGTTTTAGTTCACCATATGCTCAAAGTGAGATGACTCTGTAATAATATAGAGGTCTAGAAGATTAATGGAAAATTAGGTTGCAACGTGAGTTATTTTTAGAACCGGAGGTGGGGAGTAAAACTCTGGCATATTCTTCCATCATCAAACCATTTCTGGACATTATAGAAGAGGTACTGATAAACTAAAGAACATCCACAAAAGAGAAACCATATGATAAAGGCCCTCAATATCATTGGACATGATCTTGACTTAAAGAAGACTTATAAGGGAACATAATGATAGTCTTTAAATATTTGAAGCAGCACCATATGCCAGAAGAATTAGCTTTGTTTTTCTTGGTCTCTATGGGATAAAGCACCTAAAATGGATAGAAGTTGTAAAGAGGAACATTTTAGGCCTAACATTATTATTAAATAGTTCCTTATAATCAGAGTTATTGTTTAAAAAAAGTAGAAATTTTTACTTTGGAATGTAGTGAGCTTTCTCACACTAGAGGTCTTCAAGAGCAGTTAGATGATCCTTTGGTTATCTTTAGAGTGGATTATTATTCAGATATTGTTTTATGTATTCAGCTAGTTGACCTCTGAAATTCCTTCACATTTTGAAATTCTGTGGTCATTCTACTAGATGATCAACTAAGATCTAACCTGATTTAACAGACTATAGTTTATCTATCAGCATAAAAAAAAATTATGACTACTAGACACTTAATTTTTTAAAATTAACCATCCAGTAAGATCTTAGCACTTTCTACACTTGGCTAATTTATTCCATTAGTCATAAAGACCTGACCCAATCTTCATGGTTTTAAAAGTGGATTTTGATAAATTTATTGGCAAAGTGATATGAGTATAGTATGCATGAGTGAAATGAGAAGTGTGTTTGAACTTTTCTTCTTCCCTCTTTCCCTCCCTTGCCTGGTTTAAAGGATAGAGAGAAAAATGCACTTGTGCTAATAAGAAACACGACAATCACAATAGCTAAAAGCTCTTTTCCATAGTATTATAAATGCAGGTTGCATGGTCAGAAATATACTGAGAATTAGTGCTAAGACAGAATATCATTAAAGAGAAGAATCTTCTAGGAAATGATGCTGATAACTGAAAGTAGCCTATGAAAAGAGAGGATCAGGGTACCAATCTACCTTTAAAAAAAAGCTAGTCATTGGAGAAAACTTTTGGAAATGACAGCATCAGAGGTCATCAGATGTGCCTAAGCCAGAACCCAGATGTATAATACCATACTGAAAGGATGCCAACAGAGCAGTGAAAAGAGGACAGTAAGAAACAAGGACTTGGTGAAGATCATCTCATCCAAGATGCACCAAAGACATACAGCAGAGGTCTATTTAGGCACGTGCCACTTGTTGGGGCTGCGGCCTGAACTGCTGTGGAGGAATCCAATAGGTCCTGGGGTTATGCTAGCATCAGGAGCACCATCTATTATAATCTTTCATTTTCCTACTATTTATATGCCTTATAATAAAATTGCTTTAAGTTCAAATGCCCCAGTGGACTATTTCATTGCTATAGAAAAATCGATATATTTCACAGAGAGCTAAAAATATAGTCCAGATCATAATGTTACTAAATAGACTTGCTGAATAGGTGATCCATAAATAATATTATCTTTGAGAAACCTTTTGAAAGAGAAAATCAGGAAATGGGGGAAAAAAGAAGTCCTGAGTTGCTCTTGGAAGGATGAGATGTATATTACAATCAGTCCTCAGCCAAACATAGAACTTGATAAATGATAGCCCTTTTGAAGGCAATGAGATTTAGAATTTGTAAAAAAATTCATTTTATTTAAAAGGGATTCATCTTTGAATCTTATAAAAGGGAAGCCAATTCAGCATTTAGGGAAGCGTTAGAACAGAAGTTTCTTTTCTTTAATGTTTATTAATTTATTTTAGTTTTCAACATTCATTTCCACAAAATTTTGAGTTCCAAATTTTCTCCCCATCTCTCCCCTCCACTCACCCCATAATGTCTTGCATTATGATTGCCCCTTCCCTCAATAAGCCCTCCCTTCCCTTATACCCATCTTCTTTCTTTTCTTGTAGGGCAAGATGGATTTCTATACCCCATTACCAGTATTTCTTATTTCCCAGTTGTGTGCAAAAACAATTCTCAACATTAGTTCTTAATGCCTTGAATTCCAGCATCTCTCCATTTCCCCCTCCCCACCCATCCCCACTGAGAAGGCAAGCAATTCAATATAGTCTATATATGTGTAGTGTTGCAAAAGACTTACATAATAATCATGTTGTATAATTCTGACTATATTTACCTCCATCCTATCTGCCTTCCATTTATTCTATTCTCTCTTTTGACCTTGTCCCTCCCCAAAAGTGTTTACTTCTAGATACTCCCTTCTCCCATTTGCCCTCCCTTCTATCATCCCCCTCACCCCACTTGTCCCTTCCTCCCTTACTTCCCTGTAGTATAAGATAGATTTTCATACCAAATTGAGTGAGCATGTTATTCTTTCCTTAAGCCAACTGTGAAGAGAGTAAGCTTCACTTTTCCCCTCTCACCTCCCCCCTTTTCTCCTCCATTGAAAAAGCTTTTTCCTGCCTCTTTTATGAGAGATAATTTGCCCCATTCCATTTCTCCTTTTCTCCTCCCAATATATTCCTCTCTCACCCCTTAATTTTAGTTTTTTTAGGTATCATCCTTCTTATTCAACTCACCCTATGCTCTCGTCTATCTATCTATCTATCTATTTATATGTAGGTGGTGTGTATGTGTGTGTGTGTGTGTGTGTATGTGTGTTTAATCCTTTCAACTACCCAAGTACTGAGAAAAGTCTCAAGAGTTACAGGTGTTATCTTTTCATGTAGAAATGTAAACATTTCAACTTTAGAAAGTCCTTTATGATTTGTCTTGTTTACCTTTTCATGCTTCTCTTGAGTCTTGTGTTTGAAAGTCAGATTTTCTATTCAGTTCTGATCTTTTCATCAAGAATACTTGAAAGTCCTCTATATGATTGAATGACCATTTTTCCCCTGAAGTATACTCAGTTTTGTTGAGTAAGTGATTCTTGGTTTTAATCCTAGTTCTTTGACTTCTGGAATATCATATTCCCTTAATGTAGAAGCTGCTGGATCCTGTGTTATCCTGATTGTATTTCCACAATTCTTGAATTGTTTCTTTCTAACTGCTTATAATATTTTCTCCTTGACCTGGGAACTCTGGAATTTGGCTACAATATTTCCAGGAGTTTCTATTTTCTGATCTTTCTTTCAATATTTACTTTTCCCTCTGGTTCTAGAATATCAGGGCAGTTTTCCTTGATAATTTCATGAAAGATGATGTCTAGGCTTTTTTGATCATGACTTTCAGGTAGTCCCATAACTTTTAAATTGTATCTCCTGGATTTACTTTCCAGGTCAGTTGTTTTTTCAATGAGATAGTTTATATTGTCTCCTATTTTTTCATTCTTTTGGTTTTGTTTTGTAATTTTCTGGTTTCTCATAAAATCATTAGCTTCTATCTGCTCCATTCTAATTTTTAAAGAACTATTTTCTTCAGTGAGCTTTTGAACCTCCTTTTCCATTTGACTAATTCTACTTTTTAAAGCATTCTTCTCCTCATTGACTTTTTGAACCTCTTTTGCCAATTGAGTTAGCCTATTTTTAAGGGTATTTTCTTCAGCATTTTTTGGGATCCCCTTTAGCAAGCTGTTGACCTCGCTTTTCATGATTTTCTTGCATTGTTCTCATTTCTTTCCCCAATTTTTCCTCCACCTCGCTTACTTGATTTTCACAATTCTTTTTGAGCTCTTCCATGGCCTCTCCAAGACCATTACATATTTATTTTGGAGGTTTTGGATGCAGAAGCTTTGACTTTCTCTGATGGTATGCATTCTTCATTCTCATCTGAATGGATGGAAGAAAACACCTGTTCACCAAGAAAGAAACCTTCTATAGTTTTAGGGTATACTCTGGGGACCTCTAAGTTCTCAGTTCCTCCAAGGTGGTACAATTAAGGGAGAGGTGTTTACTCCTCTCCTGGTTTGCACACTGGTCTGGGAGCAACCAAAAACTTTCCTGTCCAGAATCTATAATTAGAATTCCCTCACAAATACCTCTAGCTCCACCACACCAGAGCTCCTCCTCACTTCAGGGCTGCTACTCAGGGCTGAGATTCAGATATCCCCTCAATTCCCCTAGAGGCTCTAGGTGGAGGGCTTCAGAAATGGAAGCTGCTGCTGCAGTGGCTGCTGCTGGTAGTCCAGACTATGGTCCCCTCTCCTGGGTGAAGGAGCCCTCCCACTGACCTTTGAAGTTGTCTGTGGCATTTGTGGGTTGAACAATCTGGAAACTGCTGCTACTGGTGGCTCCCTGAAGCCTGTTCCAGGTCCTGTCTCTGCCACTATGCACTGAGTTATGCACTGCACTGGGCTTACACTCCGTGCTGGGCTGAGCTGCACTCTGTCAGAATAGAAGTTTCTTGAGACAGATTTAATTTTTCCTTACTCTCTTTGTATCTCCAGTACCTATGAGCAATGCTTACAGACCCTTAACAAATGCATTGTGAAGTAAATTTAACTAAATGTAATTATAATTTTAATGAATATTTCTATGATAATTTTTTTGTATGTGTGGTTAATTTTACAACATACTAAACCATATTTGGTCATCTCTGGACACCAAAGAAAATGATCAAACACTAGATTCCTTTTTGTTATACACAACATCTAAGTGTGCCCCTAAGGAGACATATCTTTGTTTGGCATAATTTTCTGCCACTTAGTAAACATGGCAAGAAAATCTGAAAATGCAGACATGTGTTTGATTGAATGCTATGATCGATTAAACTTTTCTTTTATTATCAGAATTTCACATTAAGGAGATGCTGAAACTTTCAACATCTGCTTGTTAGTAAATGTCAAACTCATGATGTTGAAATGTTTTTCAAATGTGCAATAAACTGCCATCAATCTTCATTTTAATTTTAAAGAAGTTTATGGGATATCCTTGAAGTACATACTTTCTGTGGCAATGGAATCTCTTCCTTTACATCCAGTTTTGTTAGGGCTTTTTCTATTTGTGACCATTGTCTTCTCATCTTGCTTCATTTGAGGGGGGTGTCAGGTGGATGTCAAAGACAATTTGTATACCCTTCTTCATTCCCTGGTAACTCAATTTATAACACTTAAGAATTGGATCCAGGGGAGGAGCCAAGATGGCGGAGTAGAAAGACACACTTTGCTAGTTCCAAAACCACAGCCTATAAAATATCTGTAAAGAAGAACTCCTAACAAATTCTGGACCAGTGGAAGCCACAGAACAACAGAGTGGAGGAGATTTCTGTTCCAGAAAGACCTGAAAAACCCTCACCAAAGGTCTGTCATGCACGGGACCAGAGTGGAACCGAGCCCTACCTTGGCCGTGCAGCCCTGGGAGGAGCAGATCTGAGCAGTCTTCAGGGACAGAATCTCCAGTGGCCGTGGGGGACTGTCCACCCAGAGGAGCTGCAGGTCAGTGAGAGAGACTTCTGGGCTGGCTGAGAGGGGACTGGGGTGTCTCCATAACTCAGGCCCCCTTGGGAGGCAGCAGCAGAGGCAGTGGGTGGCCAGAGGCTCCTGGACCAGGCAGGAGCTCAGGCAGCAGCTCCATTACTGAAGGTCTCCCAATAAACCCCCTGAGGGAACTGAGCCTGGGAGGTGGCCCTGCCCCCACCTGAGAACCTGATTTAATCTTACCCTGAATAGCAGCTGGGCCCCGCAGCTGAAAACCCTGAAGCTGGGGAGCAGCATTTGAACTTCAGACCCCAAGCACTAGCTGGGTGGATCTGGGTGTGGGGCAGGGGTGGAGAGGAATCTCAGAAGTCAAGTAACTGGCTGGGAAAATGCCCAGAAAAGGGAAAAAAATAAGACCATAGAAGGTTACTTTCTTGGTGAACAGATGTTAACCTCTTTCCTTTCCAATGAGGAGGCACAATGCTTACCATCAGGTAAAGACATAGGAGTCAAGGCCTCTGTATCCCAAACATCTGAAGTAGATATCCAATGGGCTCAGGCCATGGAAGAGCTCAAAAAGGATTTTGAAAATCAAGTTAGATAGGTGGAGGAAAAACTGGGAAGAGAAATGAGAGAGATGCAAGAAATGCCTGAAAAATGGATCAATACCTTGATAAAGGAGACCCCAAAAAATGCT
>CM053773.1:90648367-90684338 GCA_028658325.1 Potorous gilbertii | reverse complement strand
TCTCTTTGTCCTCAGAGAGGAATGGCGCAATCCTCTGGTCACCAAGAAAATAACCTTCTATGGTCTTAGTTTTTTTCCCTTTTCTGGGCATTTTCCCAGCCAGTTACTTGATTTCTGAGAGTCCTCTCCACCCCCTGGCCTAGATCCGCCCAGCTAGTGCTTGGGGGTCTGAGATTCAAATGCTGCTCCCCAGCCTCAGGGCTTTTGGCGGCAGGCCTGACTGCTCTTCAATGGGAGCTTATCTGCTGGTTCTCAGGTGGGGGCAGGGCCGCCTCTCAGGCTCAGTTCCCTCAGGGAGTTTATGCAGAAATCTCTTGCAATGGAGACGCCGGGAGCCCCTGCCCGCCCCGGAAGTCTCCCCGGGGGAGCTGCCTCCACCTCGCCTCTGCTGGGGCCGCCGGGGGTCCGAGTCCCGGAGATACCCCGCTCCCCTCTCAGCCTGTCTCACTCACTGACCTGTGCGTCTGTGGGTGGAGGGACCTTCGCAGCTGCCGGAGATTCAGGTCCCTGATGCCTGCTGGGCTCTGCTCTCTCCTCTCAGTGCCTCGTGGCTGGGGCGGGGAAGGGGAGGACTCCGCTCCTGTCCAGGGTACCTTTGCGGTGGGTTTTTCAGGGCTCTCTGCAACGGAAATCTCCTTCACTGTGTTTCGGCCCAGCTTACACTGTTCCAGAATTTGTCAGGAGTTCTTTTTAGAGGGAATCCATGGGCTGTGGGTTCGGGGCTAGCAAATGTGAGTCTTTCTACTCCGCCATCTTGGCTCCGCCCCCCAGGAATTTTGTTACTTACAGATGGTTAAAAGAAACAAAAGCTGTGTCCATTAACTGTAACAAGGTATTGTCTATATTTCTTGTATTTAATATGAGTTTCATTTGATGGCTGATGCTGTCTTTATTTACATAATTGCAGCCAGTCTGGGCCTTGTCACATTAATAAGTCAGCACAGTCAGAATTGAAATCAGGACTTCTAATTCTCAGGCTATTTTCATACCAGCTCCAGAATATCTGGATGCAAAGTAGAAACATTCAGTCAATCAATGGCAATGCTAAGTAATTTATTATAATTATATATGCCAATATAAAGGTGTTGCTATTGGTCGGCACAGGCAGACTCCCCCTGAACATGATAATTTTTCCATCTTCACACATTTTAGCCTGTAGCCCATAGCAACAGTATTGCCAGAGAAGTGGAGTTGCAAACAAACTATAAAAAAATCATTAAAAGTAATGAGTGGTATATTCATTATCAATATGTACTTCACCTAGCCTGTGAATGCTTGTGGTTTTAATGAAAATCTGACCATTGCACATATGAAGAAACATAAAATGGAAAAGAGTGGGAGAAGACAAATGAATGGACCTGTAGAATCTGAGGCAATTAGTGACATTTTAGTTTCACTTAATAATTAAGCTTGTGAAATATTGTTAAATCCGTTTAAAGAAAAGATAAATGAAGCACAGTGGTGTGAATATTATGAACACCAGTTCAGAGCCATTCAGGAAGAGTTAACAGTCAGTCATAGTTATTAGATTGCAGACAGTCCTTTGGAGCTTCATTTCTTTTTCATCTGAAGTCAGCCATTAGAGCACCTTTCAATTAATAAAGGAGCATTTTTTTGGTTCCTGCACTGAGCTAGGCCCAGTGGATGCAAAGGCACAAACAAAAAATGTTTCCATGACATCAAGAAAATTACAGAGGAAATGACACAGAGAAGTCAGCACAGAATATGTTCAAAATAAATACATGAGATTTTCTTTTTTTGATCATGGGTTTGGGGAGGATGTATGTACCTACCAGCTGTTGTAAGGATCGGGAAAGCCCAAATGAAGAAGATGACTCTTGAGCTGGACTTTTAAGGAATCTATAGAGAAGAAAGTGGCAAATCACTCCAGTATCTGCCAACAAAACCCCAAATGGGGTCAAGAAGAGTTAAACATGGCAACAATGACTGAATAGAAACAACAAAAAGCCAGAAATGAGGAATGAATGTCTATGCCCGACATGGAGGAAAGATGAGTAGTATTGTCTGTGAGGAACAACTAAGTAATCTAGAACATGAGTTGGAGATGGAAGTAATTTATAAAGTCTGGAAAAATTGGCTGGAGCCAAATTGTGAAGGTCTTTAAATGAAATCTTTAAAAGAAAGGTCTTTAAAAGTCTAAAAAGGTCTTTAAAACAATTTTGTATTTTTTCCTAGAGGCAGTAAGGCATCACTAGAGTTTGTTTTGTTTTTTTTTTTGAGCATTGTAGTAAGATGATCAAAAGTTTGTGCTTTAGGAATATCAGTTTGGTGGCTATGAGGCAGGGAGGGGATAGGAGGATATTGTAATAGTCTAGCTAGGAAATGATGAGAGCCTGAATATGAGTTGAGGAAAAAGGGGTAGATGTGAGAAATGTTGCAGAGGTTGAATTGACAAGAGTTGGCAACTGATTTTATTTGGATATTGAGAAGGGAGAGAGGGAGAAGTAGAGGATGAGTGAGGTTGTGTATCTGGGTGCCTGGAATCATTGTATTTAATATAACATGAAAAAAGAGGAATGAGGCAGAAAGAAGCTGAACACGTGTAGAGAAAACAAAGTCTTTCTCATGTAATGGGAAAATGTTTTGAAATAATAGTAGAAATTGAGAATTAGATTATTGATATTTCTAAATTTATAAAATGGTTCCATTTGACTATCACAAGACACAAATATATGCAGATTAGTTTTTAAAAATCTCATTAAGTTTATATCATAGTATTAAATTAGGAACATTCATAGGAAACTGCTGTTTAATAGATTTTTCTTTATATGATTGATATATTTTAGTCATTGGATAGGAGTATTTGCACAAGTTACAGCAAAGATCAGAGTTGACCAATATCCCCGCCTAATGAATTTTTTATTATATGGCAAATCACCCATTTCTTTTACTTTGGCACTTGTTACATTCCATATTAGTTGAGAAGAATGCTTTTATAAAAGGTCAGGCCTCCTAGAAATGCTATCTTCACTTTTCAATGAGATATTATGATGACAACAATCTGTAGCCATGAAGAACAATATTAGGAATTTAATATATTTTCAAATAAGAATGTGTAGTTCACATTAACATTAAGCTAATAAAAATCATTTTTATATCAACTTCATACCAATTTTAATTCTCTTTGGTGACAGATGTGACACACAGAATGACTGCAGTTGAACAAGACTTGTATATGGACTTTCCATAATCCTGTAGTCTATAATATCTTTTCTTCTTGGAAAATTATCCTGTATACTGTAAGGAAAAAAACTCCTTGAGTCTCTCCATTTTTCTCAATAATCTATTAGGCTTAATGAGCTATATTTAAAAAATTTTATTTTTAAATTTAATTCAGCATTTTTATGAGGTGTAGCCTTAGTAGTAAATCACATTAAAAATATTTATTGTCACATTAACTTTCTTGCTTACATATACAGATTATGGACAGTAAATGCCTTAGATTTCCATAAAGTATTCAGGATAGATAATCACAACGGGGAGTTTTTTTGTCTCCACCGTCAAGCATCAGTTTCAGATGTGAGACACACTAAAATATTGTGTGCGTATTTCTATTTTGCCTCAAATAATTTTATTATTTTTCTGATAAAACTGCATTTTATAAGATATTAATTTCTGAGCTTAAATGTTTATTTTTTGATTTTGTCATAACTTAAATATATCTTTTATTGATTAGTATTTTTTCTCACTTGTCTGAATGCCCAAAAGAATTTTAGTTCCAATGAAATGAAATACTGGTGCATTAACAGAAAAGGCATTCATTTCAGCTTTCTAGTTGCAGAATGGTTAAAATATATATATTCTGATTTCATTTTCCTGTGGAGGAAATGGATCCACATTTATTATGAACTAGATACAATGACATGTTCATGTTGTGAATTTCCTTCCTCTGCAGCACTACTTTCATCAAAGTAGTAAAACTGATGTGGAGATCTGTGAGCAATAATCAAAGGTGTTTTTACTTTAGGGCATTTGATATTTTCTATCTATAACACATTGAGAGACCAATTTATGATCCATAGGAAAAATAAAAGATTAGAACTAAATTTGTATAGTCTGTATATAATTTTCTGAATTCAGAGTTTAAAAGGTATGATTATCTTCTCTCTGTCTCTCCCTCTCATTTTCTCTTTTCATTCCATTACTTGCTATTTAATAATCATATTCAATTCAATAATTATAGTGATTTTACAAGAAGATTCAGATATCAACCACCTTTCAACAAATTTCTAATCAGGGTGCACTGGAAAGGGCACTAGCTTTGGATTCTGAGAACTTGGGATCCAAACATGTCTCCCATACTTATTCCTTATATTATCTTGAAAAAAAAATCATAATTCTCCTGAGCTTTAGTTTCCTCATTTGTAAAATGAGAAGGTCCTTCCAAGCATTGAGTTGATGAACTTACGGCATGTGAATGTCATGGGACCATGGCCAATTCTTGCTTCTTCATTGATGACCTGGTTGTTGCAGAAGGAAAGAGCCACCCATTTGGCCACATCTGTTAGTGCTAAATGCTCTCTGATGGGGGCAGATCCGCTTAGCAGCAGAACTGAGTTGAAATAGAGCTTACACAGTCCCCTGGAATCTTATAGAAATGTCATATGGATCTCATTAGTTGTTCATAATCTCCTTTACACATCAAGCTGCCTCAGTTTGCCAAGGTTATTTAGTATAATATCAATGAATTTGGTGGGCTACATGGGGATATGCTGGAGTCAGCTTGTTAAATTTTCACTGTGAGCATTTATTTATACCTCAGAAATCAGTAAATCAATAAACACTGAATGTTTACTACAAATTTTGTTGATTGTCTAGGCTTTGGTGCATCATGCTTTTTGGAGAGGTGGTTGTTAAGGTATGTCTAGCACAGTCATAGGTGTAATGTGATTGTCTAGAAGAACTATAAGATCTGAAGAACACAGTCTTTTCAGCTGATCCTCCTCTCCTTTTATCATGTAAATTACATGCGTTGGCAAGAGTCTGGGGTTTTAGTCACCCATTAGGGCAGGATTTTGTTCTAGAGAGTATAGATAGTTCTTAAATGAATAAACAACTAATTTTTATAATTATAAAATTATATTATAAAAATCATAAAATATATTATGGTATATAATATATATTATTTATAAATTACAAAATTAATAAACAAATGTCAATTAAGTACCGGTGTTACTATTTGCAAGGTGCACTATTTGCACGATCTCTAATTTCTGTATCTTCTCACACTACTGACTTAATTATTGCACATAGTATTTGCCATTATGAACAAAATTTATCATTTATTGGACAAATTTAAAATAGCTTTAATGGTAGAATGAAATATGGTATACTTTCCAAATGTTGGTATGAATACATTGGTGAAAAATGATATCCTTTATCATTCAAGCCTATGCTCTAAATTTTCAGTGCTTTGTTTTTGACTGTTTCCCTAGAACAATTTCATGTACTTTTTCTATGATGGCATTCAAAGAAGGTAGGACGAATTCCTTTCTATTGTGCTAAGCATTTTTAGGTAAATCACTGACATGGATAGAATTTTTATTCTCTGTTTTATATCTTGATTTATTTTTGGAGATTCATAAAATGCCTTGCATGGACTTGGAATAGCTTGTGGAGTATATATATCAGAGCTGTATAACAAACATGACTCCTATTTTCTATACTATTCCTTTGACATTTAACGTTTTATTGTTACTTAGCTGTTTAGGTCAGCATCTTGAACAAATATTTATTATACTAGGCTCTTTGCTTATAAATGAGTAAATGGTATGGTCTTCACCTTTAAGGAGTTTATGGTCTACTGAAATAAACAGGACATGCATACTACCCTGCACCAAAGGACTGCTGAAAGGTCATGGCCAAGGTACCAAGAAAGATGGTAAGAAGCACAAGTACAATCTCAAGGATTGTGAATAAGGTATTGAAGCAGGTACATCCCAATGAAGGCATCTCATCCAATGTGGTAGGCATCATAAACTCATTCATCAAGGACATCTTTGAGTGCAGTGCTGGCAGTGAGGCGTCTGATCTGGTGCACTACACTAAGTGCTTCACCATCACGTCCTGCGAGATCCAGACAGCTATGTGCCTGCTGCTGCCCAGGGAACTGGTCAAGCATATCATGTCCACGGGCACCAAGGCCATCATCAAGTACATCAGCTCCAAGTAGACTTAGTAGTGAAGACCTTAAAACTTAAACCCCAATAACACATTGATGCTTATTTGGAACATTGCGGAATACTACGTTCAAAGGGAAATAGGATAGGTAGTGAATGGTGGGCATGAATGGGCTAGAGTCTATTGCTCATGAGGATTTGTACTTGAGAAGTTGTATAAATAGTAAAGGATATCAGATAAACATATGACCAGAGAAGAAGGTAGGTCAGTAATGTAGTAAGACTAAAGAATGCTAGATGAGTAGCCTGAGTGTCCCAGTAGTTCTACTTAATGTGTGGATATTTAGAGAACCTTCCCTTGGCTCTTCCCAAGCCATGTTAGGTAGAACCCTGTGGAATATGGACATGAATAAGAATCAAATAATACTGGCAGAAAGAGTACTTGCATCCAGCAATGTATGGTATGTTTCTTGTCTTACTCATTATATTGTAAACTTTTTGAAATCTTAAGGTCCCTAAGTAGGTCATACTTGTATACCTGTATACCTTGATACTTGTATAGTCTGTGACATTTAGCTGAATGCCTTGTTCATAGTAGGCATCTAATAGAGCTAAAATAAAAATAATCTCTTTTTACTTAAAAAAACTCATTTGATCTCTCAATTTTAATGGGCTCCTCCCTCCTTAAATATTTCTTGAATTTTAAGAAAATTTTTTGGACTGGTTAAATTTCTTGCCCAAGGTCACAATAGCTACTCTGTGACAGAGATGGGATTTGAAGTAGGTCTTCTCAGGCTTGAGGGCTCCGAAGTCCACTATTCCTGTGCTGCATTATGTTCATTTATCCTGGGTCTCCAGAAGACCTTCACCTATCATAATCATTCTGTGATGCTTTCTTCAACATTTAAGTGGGTGGGAAAAATAGTAAGGAAGGTGAAGCTGCTACAAAAATTCTTAATATATTCAAAACCAAAATATTAATTATTTTAGGTTATTTGTTTCTCTGAATGCCATTCTGAGATGTCACAGGTAGTAGAGAGATAACTTGATGTTTATATGTTAGTGGTACTCACCAGATTTCTTCCTTAACATAGACTAATTTTTTAAAAACACCTCTTTTCTTACTGTGTCCTACAAGTTGGTTGTCTCCTCTGCACTCTATTTTGGATCTTTACTTCCCATGGTTATATTTCCATATTGTCTTATGATTTTTCTGCCTGTTCTTATTTTGTGTTTATTTCAAAGGCTCAAAGGAGATGACATATCTCAATTCATGGCTGGACATTAATTTTTGCCTAACATATTTATTTCACCTCTTTTTAACTTCTCTGTGTTAGCTACACATTCTTGTTGACTTATCTTTCCCCTAGAAATAGTTGAACCAAGGTTTATTTCATATGAAACTTGAATAACTTCATTTCCTTAGTTTCTTCTAGTTTTCCTTGTATATATTTTTGAGAAGTAAATGCTATATGCTAGGATAACGAAATAAAAATGGATCATAACACCATATAACATAAGAAGTGGAATATTAGATTAGGACAATGATCCATGTAGTCCATTAATATTAGTAATTTATCTATGTCATTTAAAAATTTTCAAAGTTGTTTATGGACATTGTCATGGGAGGAACCATGATGAGATGGAAAGGAAGCCCTTGGTTCATAACCCAGCTCTGGTTCAAATCTTGGGCTTGACATTTGCTACCTGTGTAACCCTAAGCAAAGCTCTTACTCTCTGGGCCTCAGTTTCCTCATCTGTAAAATGAAGACGTTGGATCCCTGGTCTCTAAGGCTCCTTCCAATTCTAAATCTATGATCATAAATATGATCGTATCATGTTGGGCCACAACCCTGTGAGATATTATTATTCCTACTTTAGAGGCGAGGATATTGAAGCTTAGAGAAACTTTGACTTGCCCATAGTCATACAGTTAGTGCTGGAGGTAGGATTGGAACCGATGTCATATTTCCGGCCCAGCAACTGATACATTATGCCAGGCTGCCTCGCAGAGTTGTGTGTTTTTGACTTGAACGCTAAGGCACATTTTTGCAGAAGAGTACTATTGCTTTCAGAAAATTAGGAGCATAACCATTTATGGTTGAGCATTTCCTGAACTTAATTGTGTTACACTGTGTACCACTTAGAATAGTGAATTCATGTGCCTTTTGATTGCTGTGTAAAATAAAGTTTTCTTTTGCTGATTTGAAAATCATGGTATTTACACTTCAAAGGGGCAGGCAGCTCCTTGTATCTGATAGTTTGGTGAGGGAAGACAACGTTCACTTCTATTCTACTGATCGTATGTCTCAACCTACTACTTTCTAATTGACAAAATGACAATCTGTCATAATAGAGAATTCAAACGCTTTTGAATTGCCCTTTCTTTTTCCTAAAATTCAGTGACAAGAACTTTCCACATTCTAGACATGTTTGTATGAGAGTAATGTTATGCCCTCTGTGTTGTTTTTACTAAAGAAAATCTTCCTGCTTATACCCAGCAGTTTGGGGATATTCTTGACGGCAGCTGCATATTGGATTGAAGTCCTCAGTGTATTAACAGTATTATGACATGAAAGATCCAGGAAGAAATTCTCATATGCTCGGTATCATTCTTGATTTGGAAGGGAATAGTTGGTGGAGATCATCCAAAGTAGAAGAAAAATTTTTTTAAAGCATTGAAAATTTACTTTTGTGTAATAAATTACATATGTCTGTATATGTAGTATACACGAAAAACCTATACTGTCCAAGAAAAGCCCAATATAAAAATATTTTTGTGTTAGCTAAACACATAGCAGTTAATAGTAGGGAGAGAGAACTGAGAAGCATGCTGGGTGGCAGAAACAAACATCATCCTGGGATTACAAATTTGCATAGAAAGTCCTCAAAGCAGGTAATTCTGTGTGGATAATAGAGAATTCAACTCCATTTAATGAGCATTTATTAATGCTCATTTATCAATTTTCTGCTCTGTACAAAACACCAGGGAAGACATGCAAGAAATAAGATACAATCTTAGAGCTTGCAGCCCTCAGGGAACTTAAAATCTAGTGGATAGGGATATATCAGATACACACAGGTCATTATAATACAAAGCAGGTTATAATACATGTCCAGGCGAGGCAAAAATGAAAGGCTCAAATGAAAGGATCTCTAAATTCTAGCTATCAATTCTGACTGATTGGGTAATGGAAGGATCCATAGAATCATGGGGTCATAGATTTAGAACTAGAAAAGGGACTTGAGAGGTCACCTTGTCAAGCCCATTCATTTTACCTAGATTCAGAGAGGAGATAGGACTTAACCATGGTCGCAAGGGTAGCAAGTAACATAGCCAAGTCTTTTGACCCCAGTGCCAGTGCTGTTTCCACTGTTTCAAGGAAGAAGTAGGGGTCAAGGGAGAGATAGGGGGATAGGGATTCCAGGTGAATTATATGTGATGCCTGGTTTTTAAAAAGACATGGGAAAATTAGAGAGTCCAGTGAAGAATATTAAAAAATATTTTGAGAAAAAGATGAAAAATAGATGTGATGGAAATAATAAAGAGCTGGAAAGAGCTTTTGAACAGCATGGAAAAGGTTGACTATATGATGTTCTAAGTATATGAAGGATTAGGAAGATCAGAACAGTGGAAATAGCTTTAAATTGCAGCAAGAGATAGTTAAGCTACATGAAAGAAAATATTTTTTGACTGTGATAGTGAATCAACACTCTGATTTACTGCTGAAGGGGTTTAGATGTTTACCTTTTCAGAAGATGGGAGCTGGACTGAGTAACAGATTTGGGATTCTTTGATTACTTAGCCTGGTGAAGAGAAAGCTGAAGGGGAGAATTAAGGACTATTTTCAGGTATTGCAAGCAGTTGAATTATTTTCTTTTTTAGCTCGGAGAAATCGAGCAAGGTGAATGAAATCAATCTATTTTCCTTGCAGTGAAGTCAATTAAGCACGAGTATATATTACTAGAGATTGTGAAACACTAAGGGAGGTCTGAAAAATACAGGCTTGATTATGACTTATGTGAGGTTTGAAAGGCATTATGAGTCTGTAACCTGTAGGGCATATTGGCTTTAAATGAGAAGGATTAAGTTGTCTTGTATGGATTGAATAATATCAATTTTAATATTGTGTTCATTTTCTCTTTGGAAATTAGGATTTCTAGTCACAAATGTGGTTGAAATGAAAGGTTTTTTGCTCCCCAACCATTTCCTACCAAGCATCATTTCCATTTCTTGGATGGGAGAGAGGTGTAGGGTGGTATTAAATCAGAACAAAAGGGGGTGATGAGTCAAAGCTTTCTTGGGTGGAAGTGGAGTCTCTTGTCTCTATTTCTTGTGAAAATGTACACATTTGGTAGACACCAAAACAACAACATCAACAGTAACCCTCTTGGTTAAATGGAATAGAAATGCCTGTTGAGAACACATCACACCCTACCCCACCCCTAAATAAGATTTTGGCTGTAGTTTCATGAAGAAGCCACACGATGTCAGAATTGGACTTTCCTTTCCCCTCCTAATCGATTTTTTTTTTTTTTTTAAATTTGTAGATGAAGGCATTTTCAAAGCTGGAACAGAGAGATCTGAAATGGAGGGGGCAGCAGAAGTACAAGAAGATGAAGACACTCAAGTTGAGATTCCTGTCGATCAGGTAATCTCCATGACTTTCAAGAACAGCTAGAAAACCTCTTGCTGATGTTTCTTTCTTCCTTTTAGCTATGCTGTTTGCTCCACACTCTACTGAGACAAATACCAGTTAGCTCAGATTATATCTGGCTACAGTATTTTTTTTAAAGCCCCAATACTGCCTAAAATACTTCATATTTTCCAAGTGTTTTTCTTCAAATATCAAATATTAGTCTGTTGTGGTATTTTTCTCAAAAACATTAATTGGCATGGCCATATTTACCAGGTGATAGCTAGGAGTAGAGAGGCAGCATGTTTTGGAGTGAAAGTTGGAGAAGAGAGTATTAAGATTTGATATATTTTATTTGGAAAATTATTACTCCTCATTCAGAGTAAAAAACTACTAATATTTATATCAGCCTGTTATTTTCCCTTCATTATCTAAAAAGCTTTGGGCTAGTGGGCCCTTTATCCTTCCAAGAATTTCTGATTTCATATTCTCTTAATAGGTGCATCCATTATTTTCCTTCTGCTTTGGGAGGTTCAGAGAAAGAATTGCATGGTATAGAAATCTTGAAAAGTGATCTTCATAAAAAGAGTCAAATAACATTCCCAAACATCTTAAGTTTAGGACTGAAAATGGGTTGATAAAGTGGAATTTTATACTCTCAGAACTATAAAACTGAGCAGATACAGAGAACAGATGATAGGAACTGACTTTTTCCTTCTGTAGGACTTAAAAAAAAACAAGGTTATCTCTCCTTCTCTCCCAGTATATTTCTTTCTCATTTCCATATTTGTTTTAAATTCTGAAGTAATGCAATTTTAACTTAAAGACATACTTAAAGAAAAGCAACAGTACACTTACCTCAGAAATTAATTTGGGTTCAGCTTATTATTTTTAAGGATTACTTTTAATGAACAATTATAAACTGTGATTTTAGATGTTTTCCTCCTTGATTAAGTATGAAGGTTTAAAGCACCTGAAGAGTCATAATCAAATACTCTTTCTCTGAGACAGGGGATCACTCCATATGTGTGAAAGTTAACAATTTTGAAACTTGACCTAATTCACATTCCCAAATCACATTACTAAATTCGAATTCAAATTTTTTTTTTAGCAGGAATTCATTCAATGATTTCAGTGGGAGGTACCAGAGACACAAAGTCATAAAAAAGAAACAGCCCCTTGTCCTCAAGGAGACTTCAATTTATTTGGTGACATACAAATAGGTCCAGGGGCATCTAGATGGCAGAATGTATATAGAGTGCCAAGCCTGGATTCAGGAACACTCATCTTCATGAGTTCAAATCCAGCCTCAGACACTTACTAGCCATGTGACCCTGGGCAAGTCACTTAATCCTGCTTTGCCTCAGTTTCCTCATCTGTAAAACGAGATGGAAAAGGAAATGGCCAACCATTACACTATTTTTGCCAAGATATTGCAACGGGATCAGGAAGAGTCAGACACAATAGAAACAACTAAACAACAACAGATAGGTTGGTAGAATGTGATTTGGCCAAACTGCTGCTTTTAAGAAAATACGAGTCAAGGTGAAAGAGATTACTCTCAGCTTAAGTATAGAGAAAGGAACCAGAAAAGGATCAGGAAAAGTTTCTTGGCAAACGTTAATACAACTCAGTCCCTATTACTGGGAATAATTAATCACCCAGAGTGGCCACACGCATTCAAATTTACACCGTTTGAAGCTATAATTTGTGGTCATTGTTTCCGGCCCAATGGAAATATTAAGTGCAAATTGGAATAATGTGACCACTTTTCTGGAACTTCCTGATTTGCACTAATTGGAACCTAGCTCTGGGCCTTACAGGACTAGAAGAATTTTACCAGGCAGAGATGAGGAGAGAGCACTTATCAGATGTGGGAAAAAGCTTGTGTGAGTACATTGGGGTGTAAAAGGGCAGGATGAGATTGTAGAATAGGTAGCATTCTATTTTGATGAAAACAGAGTACCTGAAAAGGAATAACGAATGCATAGTAAAGTTGGGAAGGTATGTTGGAGGGGAGCTGTCAAAAGTCTTAAATGCCAGGTGAAGGGATTTGTATTTTATAGATAATAAGGAACCACTGAAAGTTTTTCAGGATAGAAGTATTATGGTCAGATATGTGTTAGGAAGGTATGTTTTAATTTTAAAAAGTGTCATTGATGCCCTTTGTTTTAATGTGATATTCACCCCACATTTCCATTTCCAAATATACCCTTATCCTGTTACAGAGCCCTACAGAAACATCCTTCCTTCCTTCCTTCCTTTCTTCCCTTCCTCCGTCCCTCCCTCTCCTTAAATTCAAATGCTCAGATAGATCTATGATGTCATTGATTTAGAAGTATCCATCCATGCCTGTCATTCTATGAGACTCTTATCTACATCCTCCCAAGTTTTCAGGAAGTTTATTTTGTCAGCTGTATGAAGTCTGGATTGGGGTGGAGAAAGAATTAATACAGGGAGCCCACTTAGGAGTCAGGAGGAAGAGTGATGAGAACCTGAGTAATCATAGCGGCTAATATTTAGATACATTTATTGTACTGTGCTAAGCGCTTTACAAATATTTTTGTTATTATTTATTCCACTTTTACAGATGAAGCAACTGAGAGGCAAGTGGTGGTGCAGTGATTTTCCCAAAGTCACACAGTTAGTTAGAGTCTGAGGCTTTGAACTCAGGTCTTCCCGACTTCACTTTGGCTTGGCACTTTATCCACTGTACCTTCTGGCTGAACTCAGCAGCTATGAGAAACTACAGGAAGAGATAGACACAAGAAATGTTGTGAAATCAGGGGTTTGCCAGCTGTTTTTAGATATGGGAGCTATGAGGAAAAGGAAAGAATCAAAGAGGACTGTGAGCACCTAAATCTGGGTGATGGGAGACTATGCAACCAATGGAAATAAGTAATCTACGAGGGAAAGAATATAGTAATTTCTGTTTTGGATATGTTGGGTTTGAATACACTAGGAAGACTTTCAGGTAGAAAAATGTCCAGTAGGCAGTTGGAAATTTTGCATAGGAAATCAGGGTAGAAACCTAGAATGAGCCTAGAAATTTAGATTTGTGTGCCGTCTGAATATAGCTGATTCCCAAAGTCATGGAAATAAACGAAATCCCCCAAAGGAACAGTGTAGAGAGAGAAGAGGGCTCAGGACAGAGCTTGGTGGGAAAGACTTTAACCCATGCGGGGAGGGGAGGAAGAAGGCCTAGTGAGAGAGGCCACTAAGAAGTGGTGGGATGAGAGAATTTTTCGAAAACCATTTGTTACTGAATCAAACAATAAAAAGAGAAAAACTCCAAATATGCCCCAGAATTCACAAGGTACAAAACTTATGCCAGGCATTTCTTTACACAACGGTTTGATAACAAAGAAAAAGTGAAGCTCCTTTTTATGCTGTGAAGGATACAGGTAACAGGAGGGGCATTGCAGGCCAATAATCCTTGTGCTCGCCTGTTTTCCCAGAACAGCATTATTTTTTATTTGATTCAAAATGATTATTGACAGTCCTAGTTTATTAAATAGAGCTGTGTGTGAAAGGGTGATTAAGAAGAATTGCACGAGCTGGAGATTGTCAACAACTGAGGAAATAAAACTGGCTAACAAATGGTCAGAATTAGTTTCTCCTTGAACTCTTTGGTTATTTGATTCAAAAATGATTCTTTGGGGGATTTTGTGGCTTTCTCTCAGTTAGTTATTGTCGTGCTAATGAGACCTTGGTGTCGGGTTCAGGCCACATATGAGTTGGTGAGTTTTGCTCCAGATCATTGCCACAGGCTTTAGCCCTAACACTGACTAGCAGTCTTACAAATGTGCTTCATTGGTCCTGGGGGAAAGGTTGAGTGGGAGAATGTGGAATTTATATTTTGGCAGGGAAAATGCTGCCATTCCAGTGGGAAGGAAAGGTCAGAGAACAAGTTATTATTAACAGCAGGTCAGGTCAGAAGTGTCATCCTCAAATATCAGGTTAATTTCTGAGGACAGGTATTTTGACTTCCTCTTGATATCTTTGTCATATATATGGACTCTCCCACAAGAACCAACAAGGAGTATTTAAGAATGGCAGTTAGGTGGCATAGTGGATAGAGTGCTGGGCCTGGAGTCCGGAAGACTCCTCTTGGTGAGTTCAAATCTGGCTTCGGATAGTTTCTAGCTGTGTGACCCTGGACACGTCACTTAAGATCCTGTTTGCCTCAGTTTCCTCATCTGTAAAATGATCTGGAGAAGGAAATGTCAAATCATTTCAATATCTTTGCCAAGAAAACCCCAGATAGGGTTCATGACTGAAACAAGTCAACAACGGTAGTCAAGAATAGGGCTGTGCTGGCCTTGGGACAAATTCATCTTCCTCCAATCTCTTCATTATATTTTAAACCTAAGACACTGGGGCAGTTTTTAGCATGGTTTGACACAGAAGACTTTTATCAGGGATACACCTGCTGCATTGGCACCCAGGAATAGTAGAGGGCCAGTTCTGCCATAAAGAGCTGTGATCTCCTCTTCCCAGGAGATGAATTCATTCCACTCTTAGGTTATTAAATTCCCATGGCTTCTGCCTGCCTACCTTTTCTGGTGTCCTGGTCAATAAATATTCCCTTTGGACATCATGAAGTTCTATGTTTTACTACTTTCTACTGTTCTTAGCATGTGATAGATAGCTAGGTGATGCGTAGACCAGAGTGTTAGACTTGGAATCAGGAATCCCTGAGTTCAAATCCTGCCTCAGAACTTACTAGTTGGGTGACGGTTGGCAAATCACCTAACCTCTCTCATCTCCTATTTTCTCATCTATAAAATGGGAATGATAAAAGCACGTAGGATTGTTTTGAGGATCCAGTGTGATAGCATTTGTAAATCACTTTCAAACCTTACCACACAATAGACTTGCTGACTGTTATTATTAATATTATAATGTATCAATCTACCAAGGATCCACTTGGATGGCAACTGATTTACAGCTTAAAAAAATAAAACATGAGAGTCTGCCTCAGTCTCAGAGAGGTTGGATAACTTTCCTAGGAAGACGCATCTAGTAGGTGTCTGAGGCAAGATATGAACTTAGGTCCTCTGGACCCCTTTGTCCATGATGCCACTCTGCCTCAAATTCATACATAATATTGTATGTTATGGTTCCTGTGACTTCCTTCCTGGACTGAGTTGCCTAAGATCATGTTTTAGGCAAGTTATCACCCAACCTGTCTATCTTTGAGAATCTAGCACAGTACTCAGTACACATTAGGTGGCTAGATATTTTTTTTTTGTGGAATAGGTATTGAATGAAACACCAGCCAAAAAGGCTACTTTTATCTCCTTTGAGTTGTGGGATACAGGCAGTTTCAGAGTAGGTCTAACGTTGGTGCCGGTGTTGTTGTACATCGCTGCAGTTTGGTATCCTCATAGTTCAATTTAATTAAAGAAAAGTTTGTTGAACTTTTAGGCACAGAGATGGCAGTGTGCTTCAGTAGATGAAGAACTAACCTTGGCAGTCAAAAAAAATTAGTCCTGCCCATCGCATACATTGGTTGGGTGACTATGAATGGTTCACTTAATCTTTCAGTACCCCAGGCAGTGTTTTATGACTCTTAAGTTACAGAGCAGGTGCTCATCTGCATGGCAAAGGATGTTTCTTCCCTTGGATTTCCTGTGCCAGTGAAAATTCAAATGCTGGACCTCTAGATATTACTCTTCTACCCCCACAATGTGCCCATCACTGTCCTAGTTACTGAAGCCACAAAGGAAGAATCATACAGTAGCTCATATAATCCTCAGAGCTTTCATGTTCTACTTAACTTGGGAGAAATAAATATAAAACATATGCAAAATAAATACAAGTACTATTTCCAGGATGGAAAGAGCAGAGGAGAGAGCCAGCAAAGGGGAGATCAGGAAAAGTGGTGTGTTGCTTGTGCTTAGCATTGAAGAGATCATTCTGAGGGAGTGGGTGGAGGGACAAGGAAGATAGCCTGGGCAAAAGCATGAAGTTGGGAGAGCTCAGATTGTCTATGGAATACGCCAAGTAGGCTAGTCTTGTTGGAACACAAAGAAGGAGCACGTGGAAGCAGTCTGTGGAGATAGATTGGAACCATAGTGTGAAGGGTTTTAAATGGAAATTGGGAGAGGGGAAGACAGTAAGCGTTTATATAGCACTCACCGTATGCTAAGTACTTTGCAAATATCTCATTTGATCGTCCTAACATCCCTGCAAGGAAGGTGCTGTTATCGTCTCCATTTTACAGTTGAGGAAATTGAGGCACATAGAGGGTAAGTAACTTTCCAAGGGTCACATAGCTAGTAAGAGTCTGAGCCTGGGTTTGAACTCAGGTTCCTGACTCAAAACCAAGAGTTCTATACTTTCCACTACCAGCTGCCTCCATGGGGGAGAAAAGCCAAAAGATGGGGTAGAGATACCACTCTACCTTCCTGGTTTTTCCTTAATGATTAGTTCTATAGTTTGAGTCCACATATGATGGACTAGGTAGATAGGTTAGGTATAAGCATTTTCATATGTGTTACCTGATGAATCCATGCTTTTGACTGAGAAGCCTATCTACATGGTTCTTTGATAGGGAAATAAGAATGGCAAAAACTTGTACTAGAAGCCACCTGCCCATTTAAAGTTCAGTTGTCATCAGGTTGTCTTATAGTCTGGTATAATTATATTCTGATATCACTCAAGTGGCCAAGGAAGAATTTGATACACCTTAATGTATGTGTTTCTTTCCTTGGATTTCAATTAAATCCAACAAATTTCTATGAAGTTTTCCCATTATTCCCTATTATCTAGGGGATAATAAAAATTAAAAAAAAAGATAACTTCAAGGAAGTAATAGGGGGAATATGACTACTGCCCACAAATAGAATTGTGATTGACTGTTGTTGTAATTGTGTTTGTCCGTTCTTGAAGAGAAACATGTCAAGATGGTGACATGACTTGCAGTTGACTTTGATTTGAGGGAGGGAGGGCTGTGCAAGGTCACCAACCTCACTTTCTTCTCCTGAGCCATCTGGGTCCAGTGGCCTGATATTCATCAGGACGACTGGAGATGGCCCAGGATACAATGGGAGACCCTGGCCCTTTCAGGCTAAGGTCTTATAGCATTCTCACTTTGAGTGAGATACACCTATTCAATGAACGGGCATCTTTAAGTAGTTACTCAAGGGATGGTCCCTTTTAATAGAAGAAAAAGTAAAAAAAATCATACTGGGAGGGGAAGATCCTCAGGGCTCCTGGGTAAAAAACTGTTTAGTAATTATATTCACTCTGTGCCAGGTGGGGTGGGGATCTGGTGTCCAATCTATGAGCTCCAGAGTGAACTGGGTTTAAGGTTTGTTCTTTGAGTATGTGATTGGTGGAATATGAAGGCGGCTAAGAAGATATTCATAGAAAACCTTTGGGAAAGTTTGTGAAGAGAATCATGTCCTTCAGCTAATTTTCTTGGGTCCACTGCCGCCCCGTGGCTATGGAAATATTGAGCATGTGGTCTGATTCCAGACTTGCTTAGATGGAAACCTTTTTAATGGGAAAAGTTCAAGTTTTGCAGGCACAAGGTGCTGCTTTCTTTTAAACATAAACCTCCTAATGTACTTTGGCATTCCCAGTTGAACAAATGCCAGGCTAGCCAATGACTGTAATTGTAGAATGTTATTGACTAGTTATGTGCTGATCTGCTCTATTTATAAAGTGCTGTCTTACAGCAGAGGAGGCCTGAAAAGTGCCTGTTCAGTTTACTTTCGGCAGCTGTTGCTTGTAAATAAGAATCAGGCAGGAAGATCTACCATTTCAGGAACACAGACAAGTAAACACCTACAAAAAACCCCCAAAACAAACAAGTAGTACACTTTAGATTCATCACCATACTGGCTTGGCAGCTAGAAGTACAGACTAGAGAGTGACCCAGATAATACCAGTGACTTGAATATTATTTTCCATTCTATGGCTTTTTTTCCCACTTAATATTTTTCCCACAATTACATGTAAAGCTATTTTTCAACATTCACTTTTATAAGATTTTGAGTTCCAGATTCTCTCTCTTCCTCCCTCCCCCTCCCAAAAACAGCAAACAATGTGATTTAGGTTATATATGTACTATTATGTTAATTATTCTATGACTTTAAGTGATCTGTCTATTGATTGCATTTGAGTAGTCAGTGAGAACTGGGAATGTTTGTTCCCTAGAGTTCTTGTATAACATCTCACAGTATCAGGTGCAATTAGATTGTTGAGCAGTGCCTTTTGATAATGGTATGGGTGCTCAGTGACCACATGATCCATAGAAATCATAGTACCTAATCTGTATTTACATTATTTGCTGCATGTACAAGACAGTATGGTACAAATAGCATTTAAACAACCTATACTTACACTCATAGTAACAGGATGAATTTACCTGGCTAAATAATGTCCTATCTCCAGATTTGTCATTGGTTGTATTTTTTTTGATTACCATGTCCCTCATAAAACCTCTGAATCATCAATTCAGAGCTGTATTTAGCCAAGAATCTCCTCCGTTACACGCCAAACAAATGGTTATCCAATATTTGCTAAGAAACATTGATTGAGAGGTTAACTCAATACTACTAACCCATTCCACTTTGAGTTATCTCTAGTTGCTAATAAGTATTCTTTAGCTGGAACTGAAACATACCACTCCACAACTTTGATTCCATATGGAGAGACACCATTTTGAGTCCTTGACTTCGAACTCCTTCACTACTTGCTCCATCATTGAGCACAGCAGGTTCTCTGCTTCATCATCAAATTTCTAGCAAGTCTAGAAGTTCATGGGTGAATAGGGGATGGCACATGCTGGTGTAGTAATGATATATCTGCTTTCAAAGAGGCTATCTTATGTGTCCCTTCAACCTTAAGCCCAAGGGCAGGCTCTTCCATGATCATGGTTCCTATATATTCCTTCCCCCTTGGAAACGGCAATGATTGATGCTCCAGAGATGGATGGATTACTCAAATAAAGGAACAAATCTTTCTCTGCTTTGCATTGCCCATGAGTCCATTACATGTAATAAATATTAGTCAAGTATTTACTATGTTCAAGGAATTATGATAGGTGCTGGGAAAAAAAACAAGCATTTCCATAGACTAGTACAATAAAAACAATGATACAAACATATAGACAAAATACTTTCTGACCTCAGAGGGTTTACATTACACTGAAAAGACTGTTGTTATGTTATTTCAGTCATGTCTGACTCTTTGTGACCCCACTGAGGTTTTCTAGGCATAGATACAGGAGTGGTTTGTCATTTCATTCTCCAGTTCATTTTTGCAGACGAGGAACTGAGGCAAATAGGGTTAAGTAACTTACCTAGGGTTGCATAGCTATATCTGAGGCCAGATTTGACCTGTGGAAGATGAATCTGTCTGAATCCAGGCCCAATACCCTATCCACAGTGTCACCCAGCTGGAAAGATACATGTGTACAAATAAGTATAGGACTAGGAAAACTGAGGAGGAAGAAAATGTATTAATAATTGAAAGGTGTTGAAGAAGAAAAGGTGACATATGAGCTGAACTTTAAAGGAATAAAAGGATTCAGAGAGGCAGAGGTAAGTAAAGGCCATGGGGACAACCTGTGCGATGCCACAGAGACAGGCAGGGTTGGGTTTGGAGGAGCAGCTAGCTAGCAGATTTTGCTGGAATATAGAATCCATGAGCATAAGAAATGTGAAATAAGCTGAAATATAGGTGGGATTCAGACTGCGAAGAGACCTAAGTACTAGACTAAGGATGTTGTATTAATTTTATTCCATGGGTGATGAAGTTATTTGATCATTGGAGTGACATGAGCCAGCCTGTGTTGTAGTAAGATTATTGATTGTGCATGTGGATTGGTTAATGGAGGAATTGGAATCACGGAAACCAATTAGGAGGTTATTATAGTCATTCAGACAAGAAGAGAGAGTCTGAACTAGGGTGATGGCTGCATGAATGGAGAAAAGAGGATATTTAGATGTAAGAGATATTGTAGAGAAGAAATTTTCTAATATGGCAACTGGCTATGTATGGAGGAAGATGATGGAGAGGTGAAAGGGCCAAGGATTAATCTGAGATTCTGAGCTTGGGTAATTAGGAGGATTGTGGTAGAGAAAACCATCATCTCAAGGTATGAAAGAACTATGGTTTTGGAGGAGAAATAATGAGAGGCAACATGCCATAGTAGAAAGACTGCTGACTTGAGTCACAGGATGACTTGATATCCTGACGTTTATTAGCTGTGTGTCTACAGATGTTAGCTGAGCTCCCTGGGATTCATTTTCTTCATCTGCAAAATGAGAAAATTAAACTCCCAAGGTGCCTTCCAGTTAGCTATAACTTTATGATCCTGTGTTGAATCTGAGATAATTAAGGAGAATCTAGGAGGAGATGTAGACCAGGTTCTTAATGGTTCATGACTAGAGTTGAAGATAGATTAAGACTTGATTTGTAAAACTTGCACTCATTTGTACCGGACATGATGATAAAAGGCATTAGCTCTCAGTCCTGTAGCCACTCCCAACTTCCTCATATTGCATTGCTGCCTTTTTTTTACCCTCTAGCATCTGCCTGGAGCAAAATGTTGAAGAAGGTAGGGTTTGTTTTTCATTTTCTCTTCTTTCCTTTGAGGTTCCCTTTACCTGGGTTATCTTGACATCATCATGATGCCACAATCAAAGGCATTAGGAATAAAGAGGTCTCTCTCTCTCCCTCTCTCTCTCCCACCCCAGGTTTGACAGATTGCCTGGGACCTCACAGGACAAAATCTCATACTGTAGCGTCCTTCAGTACCTCTTTCACTGAGGAAATATGGTATGGTGAGGTTTATTGGACTTGGAGTTAGAAGACCTTAGTTGGTGTCCCAGATATGTGGTTTATTAGCCAGGATTCCTCCAGATTTGTTTTCTCATCTGCAAAATGGAGATAAAATATTTATATGATTACCTATTAAGGTTATAGCAAGGAAGGTACTTTGTAAAATGTAATATAAATATAAACCGTTGTTACTAGTAACAGCAAGCTAATCTGAAAAACTAACACATCCTAATGTTCAATATGTTATCCTCCCAGGTCATAGGTGCATTTTAACAGAACCTTCTAGAGTGATTCCATTAATCTAAAGGAGTAGCTATAAAATGCTGAACAGGGGGACAGGGAAGATATTTTTGTGCAGCTAACTCCATTTTCCATCAGCAGCTCTCCTTGGCTTTATGGATCACATTCCCTACTCTGGCATGTTGCTACTGGCCTCCCCACTAAAACCCCATAAACTGATTGCCTGAGATCTCATTGCCACACAAATTTTCAACTCACTCTTGTTGCCTGGAGGATGAAGTGTGAAATTCTCCCTAAAGCCTTCCTTTATGGAGGGCTTACAACCTTCTAATTTTCCTTTAGCAACTCTGCGTCTCCACAGCTGTCTATTTTTCTTATCTGTATCTTCGGTGCTTAGCATACTGCCTGGCAAATTATAGTGCTTAATATCAACGAGCTGAGGCATAGATTCTATTGTGCTACATATATAGCATAGTTCTATTTAACAATTATTAAATACTATATGTATGATACTGTGCTAGTCTTTGCAGATTTAAAGATGGAAAACATTATATTCAGTCTTGAGTTTATTATCTGATAAGGCATTGAGATTTAAATAGATAACTCTAACACAAGTTAGAAAATATGTAAATATATAGGAGTCAAACAGTAGTCCAAGAAACTAAAGGGCCAAAAGATCACTTCTACTTGGGGTCATCAGGGAAGTTTCATAAAAGAGGTGGTCTCTGAGATAGCCTTGAAGTAAGATGTCTGCAATTGGATATGGGTGAGGAGGTTCATTCCAAACATATGAGAGAGAGAGAGAGAGAGAGAGAGAGAGAGACAGAGAGAGAGAGAGAGAGAGAGAGAGAGAGAGAGACAGAGAGAGAGTCATTTTGTTGGACCTGCCCTGCTGATGCCCATGCTCGTCTTCAAATCATAGACTGCTGTTCTGATATACTAATTCCTACAAAATCACATCCAGAACTAATGATAAGGTAATGTCACTTGTTGACTCCTTTGTGTATCATCAGCAAAAATCCATGAGTGCCTTCTGTTTATGGACTTTAGGTGATGGGTCAGTGACGAGGATAAACTTATCACATGACCTACAGTGCTTTCTGACAGGAACTGTCAGAAAAATCAGCATTTTCTTGTAAACTGAGAGGATGTGACATGAAAAATTTTCAAATAGGAGTAAATATGTCAGTGCTATTTTTACAGGGTCACTTTTTGGACTATAAACACACTTTTGTACATTTGGTGCCTGCAGACCCTTTTGTAGTCAGTTCCCTTATTTTCTTTAGGAAAAAAATGTTGAAAGGATGAATACATTACAATAATGAAAAATTGAAACTTATTTTAAAAGTCACATCTAACTTGAATGAGAATCGATTTTAGTTTCCATGGAAATATGTGATGACTTTAATAATTTTCAACATGTACCTTCAACTATGATCAGAATAGATTGGAGTAGATGGATGGATGGAGCCTCAAAAAGAACCTCAGCAAATTGAGAGTGGCAGAGGGAAATCAGAAAAATCTCCATAATTAGAAGAGGCTTTAGTTTGTTAGACAAACTTTATTTAGGAGGGTGTGGCAAGAATTTAGACAAGAGGAAATAAATGTTTGAACTGGATCCATGGCCCTGGAAATGGCAAAGAGGACCCTAGTTTGAGAGAAATTGTGCAGGCACTTGAAATATCAAAGGCAAAGAAGAAAGAGTAGAAAATAGCTACAAAGTTTTGAGGATAGGCTTCTGGAAGAATGGTGGTACCATTGACAGAAAGAGGAAAGGCAGGAGGTGAGGGGCTTATTTGAGTAAGAAGATGATTAGTTTTATTTTAGATACATTGAGTTTGAGAGGCTAACGGGAACTCCAAGTGGAGAGGTGTCTTGCACTGGATAATTATGCTTCATTAAGAATGAATTAATTTCTACCTAGAACTTCAACAAGCCTTTCATACTCACATTATTCAGAACTGACATGCTGAAATGTGAGACTGGCACTCAGGAGAAATGTTTGTGTTGTATATATACATTTGGTAATCATCTGCATAGAGGTGATAATTGAAGCAGAGAGTGAAAGAGCAGGAGAGAACTGGTGACCACACGCTGGGAACATTATAGCATATAATGTTTTCTAATAATGGAAAATAAGGAAAAAATTTATGATAGTTTTCTTTTATAAACATGAAATTTTGACCTGCTTTTTGCATGTGTCATGGAGCTCTTCGGCAATTTGAACCTATAGACCCCTTCTCAGAATAATGTTTTCAAGTATAAAAATTAAAATACATAGACTATAAAGGTGCAATTATGTTGAAATATAGTTGTCAAAATATTAAAATAAACAAGTTCACAATCCTCAGGTTAAGAATCCCTGTTGTTAAAAAGAAAAAATCATGTTTTTCATCACATACTGACTTGTTATTTAAATAATTTTGAAAAGCCCAATTTAATAAAGTGGTGTATCATGAATGTTTCCTGATCTGAAGATGGCCAGGTTGGACTAAATGACCTCTCATATCTCTTCCAGTTCTAAATACTCATATGAAACTGAAAGGATAGTCATCTTTTTACAGTATCGTTACTGTTCCTGTATAGTGAACACTATTAGGCCAGTGAACACGAGGCTAAAGGATACTGGATAATCCAACCTTGTACTCTAGTGAAGCCTCATCATCATCATCCATCATTATATCGATAACAACAATACTTTCCCCTTTAGCCTAGTTAAATACTATCTTTTGTAATATCATAATGACATATAAGTAAACTACCTTGAACTGAAATGTGACATTAATATCTTCAGTAACAAGGAAGAAAAAAGTATATACATATAAAAAAATCTTCCTGATTTATAGCCCTTACAAGTGATGTGTCTTTCTTTGAAAATGTGGCTCTTAATGAACTGTGGCATGATGATGTAATTAAGATAAATCTTGTTGGCTTGTCTTTATAACCAATAACTATACTGCAACCAGGCAGCCCTTTCCTTCCTCTCTCAGCTTTCATTAAATTATTAACTACTTTTTCTTCCTTTTTAGATAAAAACGTAGCCTTCTTTCGTTTTAAGATCACTTTTATTAGATTTTTCTTTGCATTAGAAATTTTGCATTCTGAAATTTTTTTAATGAAAATGCTATCTTATTTGGGGAATTAGGCTATATGTGTGTTTTGGGAGATTGAATTAGAAACAAAGTGACAGAATTTTCTAGAATTATGAGTTAAAAGGAAAAGCTGGGATAGCCCTTTTAGCCACACAGATCACAACTTTCTTCAGATCTTACATGCAGACTTCATTGGGCACCATAATGTTTTGCAAAGAACATTAAACTTGAATTCAGTTTCCCTATTTTTCATTCATTATGACCTTGGACAAGTAAGTTAATTTTTTTGAACCTCAGTTTCCTTACTTCTATGGGGGGGAGATGATATTATCTATCCTAAACTGCTGCATAGGGTTGTTATAGGAACAAATAGCATAAGGGGTGTGTGTGTGTGTGTGTGTGTATACATTTTGTATACTCACATACACACACACACACTCGTTACCACATGGTAACTATAAAGCATTCTAGAAGTGTAAACTATTCATATGATCATTCCCTGTCCAATGTAGTATTTTAATCCTACAAGGCAGTATTTTAGTGCTTTAGTTCTATAAAACATTTAATGTAGAAAAGTCTTGTGACTCAATGGTTGCATCTTAAGGATGATGGAATGTTATGCTTGCTAAACTGGCTAACTCTCAAGATATGATTGGTTTTAGAGACCAATCCATTTGCAACTACATGAAACTATGTTCATTTACTTTTGTGTAATGAAATGACTTCTTTGCTAAGCCCTACTGTGTGCTTCAGATAAGTGTGGAAATGACTGTAGCTTCTGAAGGGCTAAGCCAGCAGAATCCAAGCTCTGGGAAGCTCTGCCAGTTTGTAAGGGACTGAGATATGGGCCTGGGAATGCCCTGTATTGTAGTACCAGCCTAATTAGGTTCAGCGAGGCTTACTGTCAGAAGGTGGTCCACCAGGTGATGGGTGTTTTGCCTTAGCCACTCAAAAAGATTGTGATCAGTATCAGGTGAGGGAGCAGTGTCACAGATGAAATCATGTATCCTTGAAGTGTTCAGTCAAGTAGAAAGGCTGTCATCTCTGAAGCCTGAATTCTTATTTTGACTTGGTCACTAACTCTATGACTCTGGGAGGTAATTTAATTGACTATCTCAGTTGCCTGTCTGTGAAATGGAGATAGAATATATTTAGAGTTGGAAGGGATCTCAGAGGTCAATAATTTATAGACGAGGACACTGAAATGAAGGGGCTTGCACAATATCACATAGAGGCAGACCCCGGTTTCAAACTCAGGTCCCATAAGTTCAGCACTTCCAGTTCAAAGTTTTGTCCATTGCATCAGATTGGAGAAAATAATATCTGTGTGGTTTTACCTGAAAGTCTTAGCTATGTTACTGCTTCTGCACACAGTATCACAGCCCTTCTTCTTGTTTAGACCGAGTGTGGGTGAGCATTGTATGGCCTAAGATAAGTCATATATGCTTCTGGGCCTCAGTTTCTCTATCTGCAAGATGAGAGCATTGGATTAGATTGCCTACATCTAAGAATTTCTTCCAGCTCTAAATCCAGGAATCCTTTAAGATCCCCTATTCAAAAATCTCTATAACCTCCAATTTTCATTTTCTTGATCTTTTCTTTGCCACTGTTACATTCTAACTTATTTATTTGTCCATGATATCCCTGTTAGAGTATAAGCTCTTTGAGGGAAGAAATCCCATTATCTTTCATCTTTGTATTCACAGCACCTAGCATAGTATCTTGCACATAACATATATTTAAGAAATGTTTGTTGAATTCAATTTGAACGATTATACACACCTATACATATACATACCTATACATATGCATATACATGTCATCTGTGTACATATATATCTATATCTCTCTATTCATATTATTACTGTACAGATCATGAGAGCAGTATGGAACAGTGGATAGAGTTCTAGATGTGTACTTGGGAAGACTTGCATTTGAATCTTTCCTTAGACACATATAAACTAGTCTAGTTAGACTAGTCACTTAATCTCTTGCTTTAGACTACTTGTGATCTTTATGAGCAGAAGGAGTATTTATAGTGATGACATCACAAATCTTCAACATATTAACAGAGATTTGATATAAAAATTCATCATATATGACCTTAGGAGGAAGTTTGTTGTTTGATAGTCCTATTATATCTTATATAGTGGAAAAATTGGATTAGATTTGGAATTGGAGGACCTGGGGCTGGTAATGAATGCTAAAGCAAACAAAAAGGGAGTTAAAATGGTTATAGTGAAAGAAAGAGAAGGATCAAAGCGCAGGGATAAGATTGCTATTTGGAGTTGTTGGAATGATGATAATGGACAATGAAACTGACATCATTTTATGAGTGGCAAAACATAAATAAAGCTCTTACTTCTGCAAGTAAATTAGTTGGATTTAGGGTGGTGGCTATAGCACAGGTTCCATTCTTCTTAATAAATCATAGTATGTGTGATCCTCATCAAAGGAATTTGAGTGAAGAAAAGAAAATTAGGAGCCCTCTCAATAATTTTCTTACCTATGCTTCTTCTATTGGCTTCTGTCCTTCACTTTGGCCAGACAAAGGTTTGTTCTTCCACTGTGGTCACACATCAGTTACTGAAAAGAATGTCCTTTTGACTTCCTTACAAGTAATCAGCCAAGTATAGATTTTCTGGATATCTGTGTGAAAAAAATAGTATTCCTTCTGGGGATGGCTTGATTGATGTGCACACTGGAAACATCTTTAATAATTGAATGCCTCCTTCAAAGGAGATTACACCAAAAAGCACATTGCTTTTCATTTATTCATTACAAATATGTCATACCAATGTTTTTGCTTGGAGTTGTTAGGACTGTCATACCAATATATTTTGTGCAAGACCTGGGATATTTTAAAGGATTATAAGCCTTTTACCTAGTCTTACTGCTTCATTCAAATTGATCATATCAGACTTTTAGTATATCCTTGCCTTTTTGGAATCAGAGCTAATGAGATATAGCTTCACTGATGACTATTCAAAATGCTGTCCTGGGAAGAGTTCACAGAAATCATGGGGCAGAAGAATAAATGTGCTTGTTAATAGTGGCAGTGATTTTTAGCCAGTTATTGAAGGAATAGAAAAGTGAATTTAGGGAGTGAATTGTCCATACTTGGGTTTTTATATTCTTTTCTTTGTATCAAAGTTAGCCATTTATAGTTGGCTCCATACAGCATGTATAAAATGAAAGAAAAAACATATTTGTAGTAAGGTAAAGTACTTTCTTTTGTAATTTAGAGTGCATATTTCTTGTCACTCTTCTCTCTTGTATTAGTGCACCCTTGTGATTATTTTTTTTAAATTCAAGACAAATTCAGCTGTTAAGAAATGAAAATTGATATTTCTTTTATTTTGATATAGATAGTAACCTGTAAAGTTCTGTGCTTATTGATGTGACAGTATGTATTCCCCTTTTCTCTCTCCAGTGCTTAGCCCAGCACATAGTAGTTGCCTAGTTGATATATGTTTATTGATTGATTGATTTCTGTAGCATTTTTGGGTTCTAGCTAGACAATTATATTGTCAGTACTCAGTAAAATAAGCTTCCAATATTCCCGTCTTATTGTGGTCTAGTTTTTGGCATGCTGAATATTTTGTTCTCAAAGGGATTTCAGTAGAAGGTGGCATAAGGGGAAATAAACCTTTAAATAGGAAGAGAAATACTGTAAGACTCAGTAGTTAGCATAGATGTACAAGAGTATAAGGTTGCCGTTGGTTGTCGCCAGAACCACCCAGTTATTCTTGGCTTCTTTTGGTTGTTTGAGGTCAGGTGCCTTCTTAGCCACAAACTTATCCCTAGTTGAGTGAAAATATGGAAGCAACTTCTTAAAAGAATTTGGATGCAGTGCATTTAGCACATTTAGCACAGACTGGAGGGAACTGAATGGTCAATCTCAAACCTTGCAATTCTGGAAAAACTAAACTTGTAAACAATGTCAAAGCTATGTACTGTATTCAGTACCATTCCTTGGGGACGTTATCGGCCTTGAGCAAGTTACATCCTCTACCGTCAGTTTTGTACAAGTGAAATAAGGTTAAAACGAACCTTACAGGCTGCCTTGAAAGAACTCAAGGAGTTCATGAAAGGGTAACCTAAAGTCTGATGAGCATATGTGGAAGAAGGAGAGAGAGTCTTTACCTGATTTTACTTGGAGATTGGAGGAAAGAACTTTAGGGTGGGGTAATAGGCAGATTTATGCATGCACAAGGGGTCTTGAGTCTATTTCATTTTATTTTTAAAAAATAATTGAGACCTTAAAATAATATACCTGAAACATTGATCACTGAAACAAGTTTTAGGGTTCTTAGCCACAGATTTCTTTAGAAAATGATCTATCTCAATTAACAAATAATAATTTTCTCTCACTTCCATTCCCATCTCTACCCTTCGAAAAAAAAAAAAAGAAAAAAAATCCTTGTACCAAATATCCACAGTCAGGCAAAACCAATTCCTTTGTTGGTCAGGCCCAAAATGGTATGTCTCATTGTGCATATTAATCTGGTAGTATTCTTTATCCTTGACCCTTTAAAATCAGGCTTCATCGGCCCTTGTGCTTATCCCTGTGCTGTGAAGTCTTTTAAAGTCGTCAGTCTTTTGCACTCTTCTTGTTAATGGTATATATTGTTTTTCTGGACCTGCTCACTTCACTCTGTCAGTTTACTCAAGTCCTTCCAGGTTTCTCTAGCATTGCCCCTTGCAGCATTTCTTGTAGGGGAAGGAAATAAACATTTACAGAGTGACTGCCATGTGCCAAGCATTGTGCTAAATGCTTTACAAATATTATCTCATCTGATTCTTACAACAAACCTTTGAGTTAGGTGGTGGTGTTATCCCCACTTTACAGTAGAGGAAACTGAGTCAAATGGAGGTTAAGTAACATGCCCAAGGTCACACACCTTGTCTGAGGCTAGACTTGAACTCAGGCCCAGAGCTCTGTTCACTGCACCAGCTAGCTGTAAGCATAGTGTAGTATTCCATTTTATTCATATATCCTATGTTAGCTACCTCCTTCTTCCCTTCTGACTGGTATTTAGCTTCTTGTTTTCTTCCCAAATCATTATAGAATATCCAAAGAATTGCATCCTACCCCCCAAAAAAGGACCTAAAGCCATCACCTGATTTACCCCATCCTGAGGACAGTGGTGACTGTATAATCGTCTTTACATAATAACAGCTAGATGAAAGCCTGTGTGTAATTGTGAAGTTAATTTATTTACATTAAGCCAAACAGCCTGGCATTTGGAAATAGCTGTCTGATTGATGGTCATAGCCTGGGACAGTTGAGGGGTTTGAAGTTGTGTCACCACCAGAAGTGCCTATCTTTCCTTGGCCCTCTCCTTTCTTCTGCTTCTCTGACTCTGGGGTATCTCAGAATACTATGGGTAGATGGATGACTCACCACCACCAAGGGCTCTCTCCCCCGGCCCTCCTCCTTTGTCTACCTGAGATGCCTGACCGCTTGTTAAGATGGGAGCACAAGACTTTATTCCTTTCACTGGGATGGAGTACCACCACACCTGCTCCAGTACTATCTGCTCCACCTTTATGCTGTGCAGTCTGTTGGTACTGTCATCTGATCTCCTTGAGTAACCTAAGAAACCTTGGGCCTTAAATTCTTGGGATTTCCAAGGCTCTTCCATCTGCCCTAAAGTTGGACTTTCATTTGTACATTGTCTTTCCCTAGTTAAATGTTAGCTCTTTGAGACCAGAGACTGTTTTGCTTTTTCTATTTGTAGCACAATACTTGGCACATAGCAAACATTTGTCACATACTTTTTCATCTGTTAATTCATTCATGTTTTCAGTTTTCCTCAGTTTGTTAAGCATCATGTGAACAAATTCGATGACATTTCATTTAGTATCTGAAAATGGAGATTAGTAAAACAGATGATTCTCTCTCTATTCTCTCTCTCTTTCATTATATGTCATGTATATTTAGATCTGGTAGGAACCTTCTAGGTCATCTTCTACAGCCCCCTAATTTTACAGTTGAAGAAACTGAGGCCCATAGAGGTTAGTGATTTTCTCAAGGCAACAAAAGTAGTAACCAAGATATTATTTCACTATCATTCGAAATATTATGTGAAGCTCAAGTCTGAGACTTTTGGCTTTTATTTTTTGAAGTCTATTTTTTAATCAAAATAAGGTGAAAAGAAATTATTATGATTCCTGGTTAAGCAATAAGCATTTATTAAGTGCCTACTGTGTTCCAGGCACTGTGCTGAGCATATTGTTGTGTTTGTTGTCTAGTTGTACCCGACCTCATGTGGGATTTTTCTTGGTAAAGATACTGGAGTGGTTTGTCATTTCCTTCTCATTTTATAGATGAGGAACTGAGAGAAACAGGATAAGTGACTTGCCTAGGTCACAGAGCTAGAAAGTGTCTGAAAGTGGATTTGAACTCAGGTCTTCCTGACATCAGACCCAGAATTCTATATGCCACCTAGCTGCACTAAGGATACAAAAAGGGCAAAAGACAGTCCCTGTTCACAATCTAATGGGGGAGATAACATGCAAATGACTTGGTGCAAAGAGATGATATATACATATATATATATATATATATATATATATATATATATATATATATATATATATATATATATATATATATATATGATAGGAAATAATCAACAGAAGACACTAGAATTAAGAGACATTAAGAAGGGCTTCCTATAGATGATAGCATCTTAGACTTGAAGGAAGCCAAGGAGGCCAGGAGGAAGGGCACTTACTGATGTGGGGGAGAGTCAGTGAAAATGTTTGGAGCTGAGATGGAGTGTCTTATTTTAGGACCATTAAGGAGACCAGTGTCACTGGATTGAGGAACACATAGTTGAGGCTGAAAGATGGGGAGAGGAGCTAGCTTATGATGAACTTTGAATAAAAAACAGGATTTTATGTTTGATCCTGTAGGTGATAGGGAGCTGCTGGAGTTGACTGAGGAGGAGGGTGACATGTTTAGACCTGTAATTTGGAAAATCATTTTGGCAGCTGGAGGATGGATTTGAGTAGGAGAGACTTGTGACAGACAGATCATCCATGAAGAAATGAGGGTCTGCACCAGGGTGGTGCCAGTATTAGAGGAGAGCAGTGGGCATATTGGAAAAATGTTGCCTTGGCAGCATATTGGAGATTTTAGAGACACACATACTAAAAGGAGGGAGGCAGAGAAGAGGGGAGGGAGGGAGAGAGAGAGAGGGGGGGGGGAGGGAGGGAGGGAGGGAGGAGAGGGAGGAGAGAGAGGAGAGAGAGGAGACAGAGGAGAGTGGAGTGTGAATGACATCAATTTCTGAACTTGTTGGAGGGAGGGGATTGGATGAGTTGTAGATACTTCAGGAGAAATAGGGAAATTTGCAAGGGGGTGGAAGGTTTTGGGTAAAAGATAATGAGTTCAGTTTTGGACAGATTAAGTTGTAGATGTTTACAGGACTTCCAGTTTGAAATGCTTAATAGACAGAGAGGTTATGACTGCAGATGGATATCTATATCAATAGATAGATAAACAAATAGGTATTTGCATTTTTATATGATAATGAGAGGTACTATATCTTAGTCATTAGAGAGTTAGCCTTAGAATTAAGAACTAGTGGAATCAAGTGCCATCACTGACATTTAAATAACCATGGGCAAGACTTAAGTGTCCCCGACCATCAACTAGTACTGATCTGCACTGGTAGAAGAATTTCCTCTTTGGGAGCTCCCTAAACCTCTTCTTGCTAAATGTTTATTTATAGTCATAGTAACCATGTGAAACCTTTATATACTTTGTATTGGACTTGTAGTTGAGAAATTTTCTTTCATGGTGTTGGAATATGATAAATGAACTTTTTATACAAATTTATTGATATTTTATTTTTATATCACTAATATTTCTCACTATATTCTTCTTTTCACCCCTTCCAGAGAGTCATATCGTATAAATAAAGTTTGAAGGAAGAAAGCAAGAAAACAAATTCAGCAAAAATCTGACATTGTATGCAGTTTACCACACCTATGGTATTCCAATTCTTCAAAGGAGTGTGTGTGGGGAAGAGTTTTCTTCTCATATCTCTTCCTTGGCACCAATTATTATATTCTTTTAGGGATCCTTATAAGCCCACAGCCTTCAAATTTTGTTGTTCTGTGGTTTCTTCCATTTACATTACTGTAGTTGCTGTTACACAGTTTTCTACTTCTGCTTACTTCACTTTGTATCAGTTCAAATAAGACTTTCTAGGTTTCTCAGTACTCATGACATTCATCTTTTTCTTGGAGCATATAATATTACATTATATTAACATGCCCTGATTTTTCAGTCATTTTTCAATCAATGGACATCTATTTGGTTTTAAATTCTTTGCTATTGCCAAAAGTGTTGCTTAAATATTTTAGTGTACATGAGTCCTTTATTTTTGTCATTGGGCTTCTTGGGACCAGCAATGGACTTCTCTCTGGTGGGTAACAGAGTATGGACATTTGTTTTCCAGATTGCTTTCTATAATGGTTGTACGAATTTACAACTACTAGCTATGCATTGGTGTAGCCACATTTCTAACATTTACTATTCCAGTCTTTTGTCATTTTACTAGCTTGCTGGATATTTAGTGAAACTTCAGTTGAAGTGTTGTGTTGTTTTTGAAGTTTATTGAAAGAGTTAGTTTAGGCATAAGCAAGTTTTTTTTGGAGGAGGGAAGAGACGAGGCAATTGGGGTTAGGTGACTTGCCCAAGGTCACACAGCTAGTAAGCGTCAAGCGTCTGAGGTCAGATTTGAACTCAGGTCCTCTAGACTCCAGGACCAGTGCTCTACTCACTGCACCACCTAGCTGTCCTAGGCATAAGAAAGTTTTTAAGAGAAAGGAGAATTATTTTTGGAGGGAGCATATTCTTATAATAGTACTTTTTGAAGAGCTATAGTACCATATGCTAGTCTCTTGTGTTCTGCTTAAATATTTGTATTATTTCACTAATACATATAAACACAGTGCAATAGACAAAACCATTGGTAATTATTTATTGTCTCAATGAGGTCCCTGATAGAATACATTTGTGCAACTTGCGAACTGGAGGGAGGTCTTTGAGTAGTCCTTTGCACATTAGAACAAGTTTAGATGATTAACTGGGAGAACACAAACCTGAGAAATAGAGATGTCAGATAGAAAAAAGCAAAAGGATAAAGAAAAAGAAGCAAAGTACGATATTGGAAAGCCCTTGATGGAGAGGTAGATGGTGGAGGTAGTTGCTGAATGGCACGCAGAGGCCCAAATGAATCACTTTTAGTTGTGGTGAGGAAGAGGCACGGGCTACTCTTCTCCAAGACTTCTGATTCAGTCGGATCTTGGATATGGATCCAGAAAGGGGATTAAACCGCATCTAATCTAACCTCATTTTACAAAGGAGACAGAGAAGGCCTAGAAAGATCAAGCTACTTGCTCAAGGTTGTAACAGGGATGCTGGCTGTGCTCAAGTATCAGAGACAAGATTTTAACCTCTGACTCCAAACCTAGTGGGCTTTCCACTATATCACACTTTTATTTGGTGGTTAATCCCTTGTGGAATTGATAAAAAGTCAAATTTGTTCATTTGGACTACATGACCCCAGCAGGTGTATTCAGGGGATCAGAACTGCTATTTACTGACCACTTTGCTAAAATATAGAACAATTCTCATGGACTCTCTTTTGGGATTTTCTGTTTATTTTGCTCTTTGGTCTTAAGGAAAGTCAAAAATTTATGGGATAAAGATAATATTTCTCTTGGTGAAAACAAGGAGAAATGTAACTCTTATACACCCACCCTCCTCTCCTCAAAAAGGGTGAACATACAGAAACACAATTGAATTTCGTTTCACAATCATTTATTAAGGGCAGATCACTGGGCTAAAAAAGGCACAGAGAAAGATATCTTACATTTATATGGGACTTAACTGTTTGCCAGGCATGATGCTAAGTGCTTTATAATTATTTTTTAATTTTATCCTCATAACCACCCTGGGAATAGTTGCTGTCATTTTATGGTTAAAGAAACTGAAGCAAACAGAGGTCAAATGCCTTGTGGATTTAAACTCAGGTCTCCCTGACTCCAGACCTGGAGCTCCATCCACTGTGCTTCTCTGCTTCCTGTTAGGATAAGATATGATTTCAGATTTCATGGACCTTTAAATCTAGTAGAGACATCTTAAACATAGATAAGGTGGTGGTTGTTTGGTTGTTCAGTCATGTCTGAACCTTTGTGACCTCATGGACCATAACTGTCTTTGGGATTTTCTTAGCAAAGATACTGGAGTGGTCTACCATTTCCTTTTCCAGTGGTGATAAAGCACTATTAGACAAAATGCCTTATGATGTATATAATTTTATTCCCTAAAGGAGAAATATTTAGATATAAACTTCTTAAGGGCAAGGACTGATTTTCTTCTTCCTTCCTTCCTTCCTCCCTCCCTGCCTTCCTGACTCTTTTCTTTCTTTCTTTCTTTCTCTCTCTCTTTCTTTCTCTCTCTTTCTTTCTTCCTTCCTTCCTCCCTCCCTCCCTGCCTTCCTGCTTTCTTTCTTTTCTTTCTTTCTTTCTTTCTTTCTTTCTTTCTTTCTTTCTTTCTTTCTTTCTCTCTCTCTCTCTCTCTCTCTCTCTTTCTTTCTTCCTTCCTTCTTTCCTTCCTTTTTTTTGGGTATTACCAACATCTAGCATTAGGCCTTTAATATAGGAGATACTTAATGCTTGTGAGATTGGGTGACTTTTGGGGTTTGATTTGCATGAAAATAGGTTTTTGTGTTTGGACATCTGTTGGAATTTTCCTTATTAAAGGATGAAATTATTCCAGAAGGAATGTGACATATCTTTGTGTGTATATGTTATTATATTTACACATTTATATGTAATCTATAAATACATGCACATGATCCCACACATACATAATTCACACAAGTATATGTGTCAAGAAGCAGGATGTATGTATGTGTATACTGCTAGGATAAGATATGATTTCAGATCATATGTATGTATGTGTATACTGCTAGGATAAGATATGATTTCAGATCATATGTATGTATGTGTATACACATACATCCATCCTGCTTCT
>CM053773.1:90616908-90647867 GCA_028658325.1 Potorous gilbertii | reverse complement strand
ATATATAACATTGTACAACATACCTCATATATATGGCATGGAAAAAATATACCAAGTATTGCTTAAAACTGCACTGACTTTTTGGGACACCCTGTATATTTACATATTTGTGTGTTTCCATTTAAAAATTCAGTTAAGGAAATGACCACATCTCTTTTGATTCCTTAGAGGCCAGCAGAAATAATAGATGAGGAAGAAGGTGGAGGGAAAGAAAATGAAGATTTAGAAGAAGAAAAGGAAGAAGAGAAAGAAGATTTATCAGAAGTTAATGGTGATGTTGAAGAAAAGGAAGTGGAAGGAAGTCCTGAACAGGAGAACATTGATCCTCCTAGAGTAAATGGTGGCAAAAATGAAGAAAATGGTGAGGAACTGGATGAGGTTAACAACGATGAGCATCATCCAGAGAAAGAGGAAGAGATAACATTAGCAAAAGGTGAAGGTGATGGTGACGGTCCAAAGGAGGTATTAGTTTTGCACTTTTTTAATATTTTGTGGGTATGTCATGGGAGCTACAAAAGGAGACAGGGTCCCTGCCCTCAAGGAGCTTACAAACTTCTTTGGCTACTCTCTTTTAATGGTGGTGAACCTGATTTGTGTCCACAGAAGCAGTACCTGCTTAACAAGCCGAATTTCTATAGATGATAAATTAGAGGGGAATTATTTATTTAGCCAGAAAGAAACTTGACTTTGCCAAAGAATTCATAATAAGTATCATTTAAATTTTTACAGAATAGGTAGGGGTCCAAGGGCATTTGAAAGTTGAACTGGATTTATATTTTTCTATACATACATGCATGCATACATATATATATATACACATACATCTATGTCTATATATATACCATTTACATCTACATATACACATGTAGACTCTCAATCACATTTAAATGGAAAAAAGTAGAGAAGATATAGCAAGTTGACAGTAATATTTATTGATTTATCATTATAAACTAGTCACCATGCACACATATGTCAGATACTAAACAACTTGAGGAGATTCAAAGAAATTGAAGACACAGTTCCTACTCTCTAAGAGCTTACTGTCTAGTTGAGGAGAATAGGACTTATAGATACTTAAAGATGACTAACAGTAGAGTGGGGTCTGCAAGATACGGTATGAGAATATATATATATATATGTAACTATAAAAGTATGTTTATATATACACATCTATATCTGCGGGGCAGTGCAGTACAGCGAGTAGAGGGTCAGCCTTGGAGTCTGAAAGACAAAGTTCAAGACCCCTCATTGACTCATACTATCTTTTGGACAATGGATTAATTGTCTAGCCCCCAGGAATTTTCTAAGACTATAAATTATAGAGTAGTTGCTGGTCTGAATCATTCCTTACAAAGAGTCTGAGATGAAATCACTTGACCCCTCAATAGGTATCTATATTTCTAATATAGATCTATATATCTAATCTCTCTAGATCATAGATCTAGATATAATTTACACACATGTGAACACACATAAACACACACATGCCCCTATACTATATAATAAAAACCAATAAATGTGCCAAGAAATAGGATCATCAAGTGCTATTTATTATATCAATACATGCTCATTTTCTATTCTGTTCTTATTAAGTAGGGTGGTGGAATACTTACATTCTAAATGGACAAAAATGCAAGGGAATTGCATGTTGGATAGTGTTGGGGCAGGGCTGGGGTATTTTGAAAGTGGGACTGCAGCATATTTTCCCCTCCCCTTTCCCTAGAAATGTGCGAAATTCAGAAATCTTGAAAGAGAGAATTTTAAAGGGCAGAAGAAAAAATCAGGAAAACTGAGGCTGATAAATAATAAAGAGGAACTGAGTAGGTTGTGGTCATGAAAAGGAAAGTTGAAGAAGAGAACGCCTTGCTTTCAAAACGTGGCATGTCATATGAAAATGAAAGAATAAAAAAGTCAATGAAAAGAGGACTCATGGAAATTTTTTAAAATTAAATTTTGCATAAAGATTTGTTTAAATGGAGTAGTGAATGTGTTAAGTTCCCTGCATCTGTATCCTTGTTTATTATCTATGCAACCTAAAGGGTTAAACAATTTTCTTTTTCACTAGGATGAATCAGATCCTCAAAGACCACCAAGGCCTGAAGTAAAAATCACTAGTCCACAGGAAAATGATAACAATGAACAAAACAAGGAGTGTGCTGCTGTGGCATAGATGCTTAAAAATGTGGATTATAAGAAAAATTAAGGGTTTCATATGATACTTGAATTCTAAACACTGTTATTTGTGGTTGTCACACGTAATGTGGCAATATGGCTGAATACTACCTATAGAGTTTCAAAATTACAATGAAGAGTGGAAAGGATAATCATATTAATATCTATTTCCCCAGTTGGTGTTTTTTTTTTAAAACCATCTAAAAGAGTTAAATGTAAGAAATTTGGGTGTAGCTTGTCTTGGAAGAAAACTAACTCTTCCTTTCTCCTTTGGGATAGGTTAATAATCATATCTGGATAAATTTTCACGTGCCTCAACTTTAGAATGTTAGTAGCAAGATTGTTAGATGACGGAATATTTTTAAAAGTCTTATTCTAAAAGGCACAGAATATTTTGTGAATTTTAATGGAAAATGTATATAATATTCCTTAGGAAGATAAACTTTAGAAGTATGAATTGCAATTCATTTTTAGATTTATAATTTCAGTACATCATTAAAATCAAGTATTCTGTCATTTCCTTCCTCCCTCTTTAGCCAAAGCCTTTATTTACCTTTCTGATGTACTAAGCCAAGATGTTTATTTTGCAAGTAGGAGACTTACTTATCAGAGTATTATAAGTGTCATATCATACCATATCATATCGATAGGCCTTATCCTTATGGCCCCTCAGGTTTTAAAGCCTTGTAGGTTAAATGATACCTAGTATAAAAGCTAGGAGGATTTGGAATTAAGAATGGAAATAAAATTATTTAATTCAGCCATCTACATTATTTTCATTATCATTTGATTTGTGGAAATTTTATTCATCTGGTAGAATTTTTATTCCGCTAGCCCTTATCAATCCTTCTCCTACCTCTTGTTTCAGGTTCTCAATTATCTGCATGTTAGAAACAAAGTTTCCCACAAAATAAAGATTCTCAGAAAATCAAGGGAAAAGACAAAGAAGGTATAAAAAATATTTTTTCCACTGCCCAATTTCATTAGATTTGCTGTGTAGTTCCCATTGGAAGAATAAAATCTGACAGCATAAGGGACCTTAGAGTTTATTTGGTTCAATCCCTTTATATTTCAGATGAGGAATTTGTGGCAAAGAGTGGAAAAATGGCTTTCTAAAGATTGCATCACTAGTTAGTGACAGGACTAGAAAACAAAATCCGCTGACTTCCTATTATACCTCATTAAGCCTAATTGCTTTATGTCTCAGCTTATTTTCACAAATGGCTCAATTATAGTTTCAAGTAAAAAAAGGAAAACAACTTTTCTATTTTATTTATGAGTAATATTTGCTACTTTAAATCTTCAAAATATCAAACTGTTAAAAGAAAATTTTTTTGGGGGAAATGCTAGAATAAAACTTATTTCTGATTAACCTCTCACTTTTACTTTTGTTTTGTTAGAAACTAAATGTGAAATAATCAGAAATTGTAGAGTCCAATTGACCTCAAGATTGCATTTACTTTGGTAGATATTTCAAAAATATATTGCCATTTGTTTTTTGAATGACTAAGGAATAATGCTAGTGTGCTGATAGAAATAATGCATTTTCTCATATGAATATTTTCATTAATTAGACATGGGCAATAAATAAGACTTTACATATTGGATACAACTATTCTTACACATCTATTGCATCTTATTTATGGTTGCAAGTGCCTTTAATTAGTTAATTAGTAAATCTTTCATTCATTCATTCATTCAGGCAATGTACTAGGCATGAAAGGAGATATAAAAACTAGGTAAGACACTTATGAAGCTTATCTCCTTATGCAGCTTAGGATAAGAAACAAACACAGATAACCACAATACATAATATTACATGAATCCATATATTTAAATAGTTCCAAAGGAAAATGCTGTGTAAACTCTGGGGTTGAAGAGATGAATGAAAAGGTGGGGGATGCCCGATTGTGGAGGATCTTGAATACTAGGCATAGGAATTTCAACTTTAATCAGTAGACAGTAGGAGGCCTCTAAAAATGATCAGGTCTCTGTGTCAAAAAGATTATTCTTCTATTAATATAAAGCATGAATTGTAGGATGGAGGAAGGATGAAGGCAGGAAGATCTGCTAGTAGTCCTTTGCAGTAGCACTTTAGGATGGTAATGGATGATCTTTTTTATGGGGATGTGGGTAGAAATAGAATAGGGAATAAGTGAGAGCAGTGTTGTGGGGGGAAGAATCCATAGAATCTAGATTTTAGGAGAGTTGAGGGAGAGACAAGATAAGGCTTGTTAAGACCTCCAGGTTCAATAATTAGTTGAAATTAAATTTGTTGACATACATCACAAAAATTAAACAAAGATATGTTTTCCCAAGTAGCTGTTTTCCTATTTTCTATAAATAAATACAATAAAACTCTAATGAATTTAGCAGTATTATAAAGATATGAGGATATAAGGCCTGCTATTTTGGGAAAAAATAGATTCTTAAAATATTTTTCTGGGATAAAATATAAGCATATAATTTCTGTTTGGTCTTTAAAAAACTAAATAAGATTGGGCAATAAACCTGCATTCCTAGCAAACTAAACAAGATGGCAATAGGCTGAAATTCTATACCATTACTGATGTTTGAGGTTTTTAAAAAATTTCAGCTAATTAAATGAAATCAAATGTAAAAATTTTGACTTGTTAGTAAGTTAATTCTTTGTCAAAATCTTTCACCCCCTCCAGTAATTTCTCCTTATTCCTTTTCCACTGTTATCTAGTTTAAGCAATTGGGGGACCATTTCAGGGTCATTTCAATGAAATAAAAATTGATGTTTTTCATGGAAAATAATTACATTAGGTATCCTAAGTATATAGTACCCTACAGGGATCTTAAGAACCCACAATTACTGTAGTGTTATGTTGAATAAAGCACCAGATTTTTCCCTAATCAGTGCATATTTTATCTGCTAACATGACATAATCATGACCTACCTTAAGAGGAGGGAAGAAGAGCAACTGTCTTGTATTTTAAAAACACTTTAAAATATGTATATATCTATATCTATATATACCCATACACTACATATATATGTATATATACATATTATCTATCATATTCATAAAATGTCTTACCATGGAGAAAATCTGTGCCAGTGAATGAAAAAAATGTTCATCACTTGGTGATGATTTAAAATAGGCTGTCAAAAGTTAATTCTCCTCCAAAAGATAAACTTTTCGCCTTATATCTACAATTTGGATCAATCTTACTGAGAGTTTTGGGTACCATTTGTATTTGTGTGGGACAAAATCTAGACTCCTATATTTATCTCCAGATTAAGTTCTTTTGTATTGTTTTAAAAAGGAGTTTGCTATTAATAACTGACAACAGAGAAATTTCTTGATACTTACGAGTCAAATCTATAGTCAGAATAACTACTATCATCCAAGTGTTTGGGCATTTATATGGGTTCATCTGCATAACTAACTGCCTTTTTCCTTTATTTTGTACCTTGTGATTTTTAGTCTGACACAAATCTTAGGTCAAACTAAATTTGATTCAAGATAGTAAATAGCTTTATTGCATTTTGAACTTTGAACATGAAGTTATACAATCAAGTAAAGCCAGATTTAGTCACATTTTTAATTCATTCAAATAATTAAACTATACCTCCAGATTTTTTCTACTTATTGCTTGTTTATGACCTTTAAAATATATAATAACTGTGGTCATAAAATGGCATTATATTTTTTAATGAGAATTGTCTTTACTCTAATTTGCACCGTATTGGTTCCTGCCATTTTCTAGTTCCCGAAAATCATTGTTGGCATTAAATGACACCATGTATATACAATGTCAACCCAGTCACACCCCATGAAAGTCAGGTATATCTGAAACCTCATTAATGGGGACTAATGTTCTAAAATTATTATGAATTAACTGGCTCAGCACACAACAAGTAAGTCAATGCCCTGTGCATTGTATGTGCATGTGCATCTGAAACAGCCCGAAATATTGACAGCTTATTTTTTCAGTGCTTTAATTTTGTAAAGCCCTTTCTTCACAACAGTCTAATGATATAGATAATACAATTATCATTCCCATTTAATGTATGAGGAAATTGAAGCACAGAAAAGTTATGGGACTTAGGGTCATAAAACTGGAACCCAGAGATCTTGACTCTTAAGACCAATGATCTTCCTCAACTGAAGTTTGTGTGTGTGTATATACACATATACACACATACATACACACACATGTACACCATACACACATGTATACATATATACAGAGAGAGTTTGTCAATTACATATAAATATAAAATATATGTGTGTATATATTATATTTAAAGTTGATAGCTTAAAAAAGTGAGATGTCATTTTGGCTGAAAATATTCTAGTTTTCTGCAATGTACTCAAGTGAGGGGCTACTTCAGTATAACTGATGATCCTTTGAAACTATTCATATATTATTAATTCACCTTTATTCTTTTGCATAGTAATTAGGCAAAGTAGGGCTACAGTAGAGTAACTGTTCAACCAGAAGCATCACCTCTAAATTGTTGCCAACATGAAGGGAGCCGCAAATACCTGTGTTGTACATAAAGGTTTGTAGAGAGATGTAGAAACATCATCTCTCTAAAAAGTGTATGCACACATACTTTAGAATAAAGGTCACTAGGTACAAAGACCTTATAAGGGAAAGACTGCATTATTTGGATGTGGAAGAAAACATTGGAAAGGATGTTGAGATAGGGTAGGTGTCCTCAGCATTGATGTGGGTCATGGTGCTTTAATGGCTTCCAGAGATATTAATAAATACTTAATATGTTTTTCAAAGTATGGAAAGATTTTATTTTAGGAAGGATGTTGAAGAGATAGTTTTAAAGGAGATGTCATGTAATGAATGTCTCCAAGAAATACAGATCTTAAGTTAACCTGCATTTCTGAGGTGACTACAGAGCACAGTTCTTTCTCATTAACCTTAAGCCTTATTTATATGCTTTTAACTGGGACAGTATCTTATATAGATAGTACTATTATCTTGCTTGTCTTTTACAGACCTGGTTTATAGAGTGTATTGTTTGCATTATGTATTTTTCATGAATTTTGCTTAAATTTCAATTCAAAGAAAAATGGAATAGGTCTTAGAGGTCATGTAGTTCAATCTACCATGTGATATTAGAATCTACTGTAATAAATATGAGAGTTCATCATCTTATCTTTGTTTGAATGCCTCCAGTGATGAGAAAGTCACTACCTCACAAGGAAGTACAGTTTATTTTTGGACAGGGCCAATTGTTAGAAAGATCTTTGTCATATTGGGCTGATTTGGCTCCCCCAAACTTTAAACTTTATTTAGCTTTTTATCTTATTCTCTGGAGCTATGGAGAATTCTTGATATTTGATGCACGCCCCTCATCATAGTGGTTGTTGTCGTCTAATGATGCTTCATTTTCCAGTTTTTAATTTCCCTCTTTAAAATATGGCACCTAGAACTGAACATGATAGTGAAAGATGCAATCAAATCTGAGCCCATTGATAACAAATAACCAGGTGCATCAAAATAGTATACAAAGCACACAAGTGGTCCAGGGAACTTCATCAAAAGAAAGAAAATTAAAGTTGGAAGGGAACTTAGAGATCATTAGTCATGAGTTCACACTTTTTTTGGTTATGGATAAAATCTATGGGTCTCTTAGAACAATGTTTTTAAAGGCATAAAATAAAATACATAAGTTTGCAAAGGAAACCATTTATATTGAACTATCAAAAACTTTAAAAAAACCCAACAAAATTCAAAGACCCCAGTTTAAAAACTCTTGATCTAGTCCAATTCCCTCATTTCCCAGGGGATGAAACTGAGGACTAAGAGGCTAAGTGACATGCACATGGCCACATAACTAGTACGTAGTAGCAGAGCCAAGACTCAAACCTTGGTGTTCTCCTTACCTAGGCTTCTCTCTACATTATACTGCTTACTTACTAAAATGAATGGCGAAATAATCTTTATTCTTTACAGAAACATAACTTCTCACTGATATTTTTGTCTTTTAAAAATACTTTCCATATGTGTAGCAGTTTATTTTGGGATCATATTTATGAACTTCCTAATATGAAAATCTTTGATAGTACTGTGTAGCCTTCCAGATAGTGGGAACCAATTAGTCTAAACTTTGGGAACAGGCATATGTTATTATAGGGGAATTGGGCATCACTAAAGTCCTATTACTAAAAAAAAAATTAAAAATCATGTGAGGTAAATATGGAGGCTTCCTTGAATTTAGCTAGAAAAGACGAGTTGATTTTGGATTTGTGGTTGTGAAAGATCTCAGAAGTTCATCAGGTGTCCTCTCTTCTTTTTAAGAAGTTGAAGCGTTTATTGAAATTGGCTGTTAAAATCACCTTTTCATATGTAATATGTATATGAGAGGAAGAATGACTGATATGACTTTTCAAAAGAAAGGAACAAGGCCAAATTCTTTTAATTTTTTTTCAGTAATATATTGACAAGTAGTATGCTCTTGGTTAATTTCATCATAATTCATTATGTTGACAAATATCTTTTTGTTCTGAAAAATTGTTGCTCAAGTTTTGGTAGGATTACAAAAATTTAAGTTGGGTCATTTGTTTTATCTTAGAATTCTGGAAAATGCTCATTTTTACAGTATAAAAACTGACTATTTCTCTTGAATAAATGGATGCTGTTTTATGCAATTATAGATGCATTGTTTAGGTACATGGAAATATGTTACTATTATTTTGTATTTTATTCCTCCACATGAAAATTTCAACAATTATCATAAATATCACTGGACATTAAATTCTATGGAAACTTGACTCATGACAAAGAATCTTAAGTGATTATACAACAATGTTGAAAAGTTCCATTAGGTGTACATGAAGCTGTGGTTTTTATAGCTTGCACCAACTTTATAAATGCTCATTTAGTTTTTAAAACATGTATAACTTTGTACCAAAATAAATCTTTTTGCTTTTCCTTTTCATGAAGCTCCAAATTTATAGACACTAGAGGGTAAAATTTAGCTATAATCCAAGGAATTAAGTAAAGAATGTTATATAGGACTGTCCCTCAATAGACTTATGCTAAAAACGCATATTATGGAACCATGCAGAAAGGATACATCTGGAAATTTGGCAGGATGTTAATATTTCTGGAGGCTTGCTATAAGTCTTCCATCAAATGGGCTTTGTGCTACTGTAGTTTTCATTGAATTAAAGTTTTTTTTGCTTTATTTTCTGTTTTAAAAGCAAATACCATGAGGCAGAGCTGATAGCCCTTTTGGTATTTAATTACCATAGATGAACAACTCTGAGACCATGACTAAGGAGTTAAAGTATATTTTACACACATGAACAAAATCCATTGGTTTTTGCCCCCACTCTATTAAGTTGAAAAAGTAACCCTTGACAATAAAGAGAATATCTTAGTTTACCAGATTTTATCTGTATACTAGATTCTTAAGCATTGTTACATATTCTACAACCAAAATTATTATAATTCATATGTTGTATTGTAAAATGATAGTGTTTTTATTATGACATTTATTTATGGAAATAAACATATAGCTTTGCTTCAGATTGTTGTGTGTTTTTCTTTCCTTCTCCCATGAGGATCTTAATTTCCTGTCCCTAAATAACCCTCTCAAAGAAGCTGTTGGCTTTGTTTGAAAGTGCCAAAGATGGATGACTTATCCTTGCTTCCATTTTTTTTGTAATTCATCAAACTTAGTGGTCTAATCATAATGAATCATATGAATAGTTTTTCTATCAATCAGTCTGACAATCAAAGCATTTATTAAGTGCCAACTATGTGCCAGGAACTACCTTAGGGACTCAAGATAGAAATATTACAGGCAGTCTCTACCTAAGAAGAAGCTTACGTTTCTCTAGAGTGATTCTGCATGTTCTATTTCACTGCTTCTCCTAATACACAGGGATATGAAGGACATTAATAACTGAATAAAACAGCAAAGTGTTCTTGAAGAAAATGGCACTAGAGTTGAACCTTGAAGGGAGTTAAGACTTTAATTGAAACCCACCCTTGCCTCCTCATACCATTGTACTCCTGTCTATATCCTTCCAAAAATCCACCCAGGGAGTCCACACGATGTTGTGAGTCCACACAATTTCCTGCATATTGCTTGACCTGATGGGGGGGTACCAGTGGTATGAGTGGGCTGTTCATCTATTATCTCTCACTTTTGATATGTGACTGAGTCACATATATACAACCTTTCCAGTTGTATATCTCTTTGCTATGATACATTTCTGATATATTTACATGATATGGATTTTGGTGCATAATTCTTTATTAGTGAGATGCCTAAACACCTTTATGCTCACTGTGCTTCTCTCCTGCTTTTTTGGGTGACCTCCAAGTCTAATTATAATATTAGAAAAAGTAAATTCATGAACATCTAACTCTTCAGATATCACCTTCCACAACAAATTGGATTCTCAACACAGCAAATACACATTAGACTTGGGTCTAAGCCTAGAAGGAAATCAGGGAAGAGGAGAGATTATATTCCAGTTGTGGTAAACAGTTTCCACAGATTTGTGGAAGTGGAGGAAGTTAGAAAGAGATGAGAAGTAGCTAATCATCCAATTTGGTCGAAATGTAAGTTACATGATGAATGAATGAATGACAGAATTTAATAAGTACTTACTGTGTACAAAGTACTGTTACAGGGGTAATGTGAAAGACAAGAAAGATAGGTTGGAACCATATGTACAAAGTCTTAAATGTCAGGCTGTTGAGCCCTACATTGTATCCCATAGATAATATCGTTCAGTCATTTTTCAGTTATGGCTGATGCTTCATGACTCCTTTTGGGGCTTTCTGGAATGGTTTGCAATTTTCTTTTCCAGTTCATTTTACAGATGAAGAAACCAAGGCAAACAGGGTTAAGTAACTTGCCCAGGGTTAGACAGATAGTAAGTGTTGAAGCTTTTTTAAATGTTAAGATTTTAATTCAGGAAGATTAGTTTTCCTGACTGCAGACCAGGTACTCTAGATTATAAAGGAAACTAAATAAATTAGGATTATCAAAATATTTTAAAAGGAAGTTTACAAACCTCATGTTAGAACCCCTCTCCTTCACAGTATTCCTACTACCCCTGTTTAGCTATCTAGATAGTTTGTTTGAAATAAATATGCTTCATAGGAGATGAAATGGTAAATCATGCTTATTGGCATAACTAAATTTGAGGAAGAAGATATTTCTCCATTAGATCATAGAAAACAGGGCCAAGATAGGGTTTATTCAAAGTGTTAAGAATTGTTATATACCATGTTTTCTGGAGGTTTTAGTTATAATGTTCCACAATAATAAATTTTAAAAAACCCTTCATTTTATTGTGTAGCTTCCATAGAGTGTACCGAAGGGAAGGGAATAAGCATTTATATAACATCCACAATGTGCCAGACACTGAGCACTGTTACAGATATACCTTATCTGATTACCACAATAACCCTGAGAAAGTAGAAGCTGGTTATTACCTATTTTTGCAGTTGAATATAGGTATTTTACTCATAGAAGTTTAGAAGATAAAGTTGGGAGAAATCTCAGAGGCCGTTTTAGTTTATAGTTAAAAAAAAGAAGCCAAGAGAGAAGGAATGAACAACTTGCCTAAATCATTCTGCTAGTACATGGCAGATCAGGGACTTGAGCCCATGGTCTTCTGATTCTTTAAATGGAATTGTCTTTTTGGCCATATCACTTCTGCACCTGAATGTTATTTTATGTATTTAAGAACTCAGAAATTAAAAAATAAGCATTGATAGGTAAACTACTAGTTTCCTAACTATTTGTATTTTAAATATTATTTCTTTCTGGATGATCTTCCCATTCTTCTCAACCTATTTATATCACCCTAGGTAAGATGCATTTTGAGGAATAGAAATACTAAAAATCATGCTTGAAAATCCTCTCAGATAAATGCTTAGATCCTTGAGATTTAAGACTTCGAGTGTTTTTTTTTTTTGATGATGAGAGCCATCATAAGAGCTCATGAGAAAAGGATATTGCCAGTTTAGACTTTCTTTGTCCATTTCCTTATGGCCTGATGAATTGTCACGATGTTTGATTACATATAACAAAACTCAGACTCTTTATAATTTTCTGTCCGAGGGTTGATTATGGTATATTTTAGTGTGTCAAAGTATTCTCAACCCCCTGATAGTTTTCCAGCTGTGATTCACATAGAAAACTGCTGGTTTTAACTGCCATAGTTTTGTGCTACTTTACTAAATATACTCGTTTAGTTATCCACATCTAGATTTGCTAGTAAAAGTTGGTTGTTTTGCCATCATGTTTTTTCTTTGACTTAGAAGCTGTCAGGTTGAGCCCTTATGGTAAAAATGGGACAGTCAGGATTGTAAAAGCCATCAAATATATGAGTATTGATAATTATCTGTTACGAAGAAACTACTATATAATTCAGTGAACAAGCCATTTGTGTTCTTGGGCATTCCAATGGTAGCTTAAAAAGTTGTCATTTTCATTATCATCAACAAACATTGATGTAGTGACTATATCCATGGGGTACTATACCCAATGCTGCTTCATAGTGATGAGACACTTGTATGATATATCTTGATGCCTTCCAACTTCACTATCTTTGTTCACAGGTAACTCAGTGTCAAGAGACATTGAATCACCAGTGTTGTAGTCAGTCCTTTGCATGTGTCAGTGTTCCCATTAAGTGTCTGACGAAGTTTCTAATGCCAAAATAAAATTGAATTGAGGTAATGATTTCCTTTATCCAGGTAAAGAAACACCGCTTTGGCTCTCACTTCTAGAATCAGCATTCTTCATTTTTTTTTTTTGCTGGATCCTATCACTCTTCAACCAATATCCTGTCTAATTTTAAAAGGAAGAATTGAAGAAGGTAACTGACATACTTGTCTAGAAAATTCAACATGTTGACGACAGTTTCTCAAAAATGTGGTTGCTTGGGAAATCTTGAGGTTACTTGATTGAAAGTGTAGACTTTATTTTTATCATTAATAATCATTGCCATCATCAAAACCTCTTGAAAGTGCTGGTTTGTAATTGGCACTGTGTTGGAAGTGTATAAAACAAATTTTAAACAGACATAACCACTGACTCTCCTATGTATATGTATGGAATGGTCTTTCTCCTCACCATCACCTATTAGATTCCCTAGTTTGCTCCAAAGCTCAGTTCAGTTGCTTTTGTCTACACGAAGCCTTTCCTAATCTCCCAGCTATTACTGTTAATCCCCATCCTCATTTACCTTGTATTTATTTTGTTTAGACTTTTATATGTACATTTTGTCTCTTTTGAAAGAATGTAAAGTCTCTGAGGACAGAGGCTAGGTTTTTAAAAAATCTTTCTGCTTGTAGCACCTTGCTGGCAAATAGTAGGTACTTAATAAATGCTTATTGATTAATTGAGGAGATTCAGAAGCTATCTAGCCAAAGTTAGAACAAAGCCAGAGCTAAATATCCTGTCTAATGGAGCTTCCATTTCCTCCAAGTGGTAGACATGACTTTTGACAATAATAAGGGTAGAAAAAATGGACATACAGTTGCCTAAACAATGAAGGAGAACATAAATATACTATATAGTAATATTAACTACAATAATGTTAATTAACAACATTGATAATTAAAGGGTTAATACATTTCAGGTAGGGGCAGGGAGGAGAATGAAAGTAGACACATAGGAACTGCAGGTTTTGACAGTGAGGAGAATAGTAATTCATTGCTCTTTCCTGGTTAAGTAAGGCTTCAAAGAAGAGGTGATGTGCTAGAAGCTTGATTGAAGCAAAGAGGCCTTGGTAGGTCAGGGTGAAAGTAATCTAAACATCCTATGTGGCAATGGGATGATGATATGAAGAGGGTACTGGATGAATTTCCTTTGGAGTGGGAGGAGGGGTAGTCAAGATGAAACAAGGGTAGAGTAGGAAGAGGATTGGAAGAAAATCTTGTTGACCTGAGGAAAGATTTTGAAATGTGGAATGATGATCTTGGACATGATCCTACTCCTAAAGGCCCGTCAGAGGGCCCCAGTCATAGAGAAAGGAGATCCTGGAACATGACTACAGCTTCCTGTGACCCTTATGGGCATGTGGTCTGCTTGCTGAACACACCTGAACAGAGGATTAGAAGCTACAAGGTACTTTGGCACATGAGTCTATTCAGTGTTAATCCCTTAATGTGAAGAATGAATCTTGTGAATAATTTCAAAGCACTTAGCTGATTCTGCATTTGGGAATGATAACCAAAATAAGTGAAATCATTGGGAAAACTTGCTTAAATTTTTCATCCTCAGTAGAGAGGCAAGGTGGTCCACTAAATAAAGAAGTAGCCCAAAGAGTTAATAAACTCAGACTGGATTCTTGAGTTTTATGTGAAGGTAAGTAGTTATCCAGAACATGCTAACAGACCTTACAAGAAGCCGAAAATAACTAAGACATTTTACTGAGTTTATAAATCTCCTTTGCTGAGCCGCAAGGGAAAAAGTGAAACATCCTATTTTAGCTGCTCAACAACCTTAATTAAACTTGATGTTGAAAAGGTCAGTGTCCTATCTCACAGTTTCCAAATCACTATGGACTTGACAGTAGGATGGAAATGAAAAAAAAAATAAACAGTGAGCTTTAACAGGCAAATGAGTATCTAAGCATGATGGTGTAACTTGTGATGGTAATGTTTTAAATGGGTCACCTTATAGCAAGGTCAGTGCACATGCTGTTTATATATGAGTGTATGTAGGCAGTTTTTTCTGTCGTATCTCAGATACAAGAATTATGTGTTTCTGTAGGTTTCAAGTTTCTGTCTTAGTCCTTCTCTTATTCTGAATTGCTATCTTTGGTGATTTATCCAAGCCTAGGTCTTTAATTGTTGATTTGATTCAGATGACTTCCAAAATGAAATCTCTATTCTTGAATTTATAACTGGGGCAAGATCTACCCTATACCTCAACTATTGGTGGAATTGATGTGAGGAGAACACAGGGGGAAAATGTTCTCCTTTCTTTTTTTAAAATTTTTTTCTCATTTCTTTTTTAAATATATATATATAAAATTTATTTACTTTTCAGTTCTCAACATTCACTTCCACAAAAATTTGAATTCAAAATTTTCTTCCCATCTTTCCCCATCCCCCACCCCAGGACAGCATACGTCCCATTCACCCCTTTCTTCAGTCTGTCCTCCCTTCCATTACCCAAACTTCTTCCATCCCCCTTCCCCTCTATTATTCTGTAAGGCAAAATAGATTTCTATAGTCCATTGCCTATATATCTTAATTTCCAGTTGCATGCTAAAGCAATTTTTAACATTCATTATTGAAGCTTTGATTTCCATATTCTCTCCTTCCCTCACCCACCTTCATTGAGAAAACAAGCAATTCAATATAGGTCATACATGTTTAACAATGGAAAGCAATTCCATAACAGTTATGTTGTAAGAGACACATTTCTCTCTGTCCTATGCTGACCTCCATTTATTCCATTCTCTCCCTTGACCTGTCCTCCCCCAATAGTGTTTGCTTCCAATTATGTCATTCCCCAATTTGCAGTCCCTTTTATTATTTTTCCTCTCCTATTCCCTTTCCCTTTGCCTTCCTGCAGGGTAAAATAGATTTCCATATCCAACTGAGCATGTTATTGCTCCTTAAGCCAAATCCCATGAGAGCAAGGCTCACTTTTTCCTTTCATCTCCCACCTCTTCCCTTCCCTCTTTTCTTCCCTCTTTTATGTGATATTGTTTGCTACATTCTAATTCTCCCTTTCCCTTGCTCCTAGTACATTCCATTCAACAGTAAATTTTATTTTTTTAGCTATTCTCCCTTCATATTCAGCTCACTCTGTGCCCTCTATGTATATACATATGTACATATACATATATATGTACATACACACATACACCCATGTACATATATATATCTATACATAAATAATATGCACATACATACATACCCCCCATATATATATATACACACTTCCTGTCACTACCCTAATACTGAAAAAGGTCTCATGAGTTACAAATAATATCATTTCATATAGGAATGTAAACAATTCAACTTTAATGAGTTCCTTAAGGCTTCTCTTTCCTGTTTACCTTTTCATGTTTCTCTTGATTCTTGTATTTGAAAGTCAAATTTTCTATTCAGCACTGGTATTTTCAACAAGAATGCTTGGAAGTCCTTAATTTCATTGAAATTTCATTTCTCCCCTGAAGTATTATACTCAGTTTTGCAGGGTAGGTGATTCTTGGTTTTAATCCTAGCTCCTTTGACTTCTGGAATATTATATTCCAAGCCCTTCAATCCCTTAGTGTAGAAGCTGCTTAATCTTGTGTTATCCTGATTGTATTTCCACAGTACTTGAATTGTTTCTTTTTGACTGCTTGTAATATTTTCTCCTTGACCTGTGAACTCTGGAATTTAGCTACAATATTCCTAGGAGTTTTCCTTTTGGGATCTCAGGAACTGATGGGTCAGTTCTTTCCACTTCTATTTTACCCTCTGGTTCTAGAATATCAGGGCAGTTTTCCTTCATAATTTCATAAAAGATGATGTCTAGGTTCTTTTTTTGATCATAGGTTTCAGGCAGACCAATATTTTTTAAATTTTCTCTCCTGGATCTGTTTTCCATGTCAGTGGTTTTTCCAATGAGACTATGGTAAACCATGAATCAAAAGAAAAGTACAAAACATCTCCCAATTTTATGTGTCCCTTTCTGCTCTGGCAGTGACAGTGATAGAGTGATGAAAAAAGTAGCAGGAGATGCAAAGAATCAGAAAGTTTTTTGACTTTCAGTAGATAAGAGAGGTGATCTTTGATCCAAAAATCTTTAGGCTCAAGTCTCACCTCATACATATGTGCTTTGTCACCCTGAGCAAGTCACTTAATCCCTCAGTGCTTTCTAAATTGCAGAGAAGGTGCCCATTTGCATTGGTAGAGGGAATTTTCTCATCTGGGAGTTTGATATATAAATGATATTACAGGTCTAGTTCATATCCACATCCTTTAAATATTAAATTACTCTTGTCATTCTTAAGGAAAAATCTTTGCCCAGTAAGCATTGCGTTTTGATATACTACTAGAGAAATGAAATAAATGTATAAACATTATTCTAATTGTAAGCAAAGTCAGATGATATAAAAAAAGTTGCAGTAAAATTAGGAGGGTGATTCTCAGGTGTATAAGAGAGGTGGTGAAGTTGATTTTATTGTGCTTAGCGTAATGCTTAAAATCCCCAGAGTCTGAGATTCAATGACTTAGTGATTTTCAGATCAGATCCCAGGTCCTCAGTTCCTCCAGTTGTATACCCTTTTACCCCTACCATGTCTATGCTTAGTGATGTTTTAATTTATTTTAGAAGCCCTGGGATAACTATGTCAGAAATTAGAAAACATTTTTCTGCAATTTTGGAACCCTTGTATCTTGCTAAGTTAGGCTTGCTAGCATTAAAAAAATAACAGTAAATATTGCAACTCCATCAATCCAGTTTTCTTTGGTCATCATATTTGTTGAGAAGCTTTATATATTTTCACCCTCCTTACATCTTTCCTTTATCTCCTTTGGGCAATGATATCACAATCTCTGGGCTCTGTCAGTATCTTTACAAATACACAATTCAGTGAAATCTGTATACATAACAGGAAGCTGAGATAATAAATAACCATTTTAGAACTATTCTCCATTTGCTTATCATGTTTTTTTTTTACCCAAGGCAGCTAGGGCAAGACATATTTTTCACATCTGCTTGAATCTCTGTACACAAAATACATCTAAATCATATATATCATTCCAAAGGTATTTAAAAGTCAGATACTTAAGTCCCATGGGACTTAAGAGTGAACAATAACTGAATTAAGGAAGAAAAAAACCAAAATAGGCCCTCCTATATAGGTACTAGAGCTTTTTTACAAGATTTTAGAGGCTCTAGTCAAAATAAATGTTTCTATGGGAAGGTCAGGTAATAAAGAAGTCAGAAAGAGTTCTCCTGAATCTGGCCAGTTGTTGAGTTGTTTCAGTAATGTCTGACTCATGACCCCATTTGGGGTTTTCTTTGCGAAGATACTCAAGTGGTTTGCCATTTCCTTCTCTAGATTATTTTACAGATGAAGAAACTGAGGAAAACAGGTTTAAGTGATTTGCCCGGAGTCACACAGCTAATAATGTCTGAAGCTGTATTTGAACTCAGATGGTCCAGACTGCAGGCTATCCGGTGCACCACCTAGTTGCCCTGACTAAAGCTATAATCCTAATTTTGAAATTTGTTGATTTCTCCAATCTATCTTGTACAAAATCACCAAAGTGATTTTTTTCTAAAGTTCAGGTCAGACCATGTCCTTCTCCAACCCTACTCAATACACTCTGGTGGGTCCCTATTATCAAATGGGAGGCACAATGGGTAAAGTGTTGAACTTGAAGTCAGGAAGATGAGTTCTGCTTCAGGTACTTATTAGCTGTATGACTCTAGGCAGTTGCCTAATCTCTGTGTGTCTGTCTCCATATCTGTAAAATGAAAAGTGAGATTAGATTAGATGTCTTCTAGTGTTCCTTCTACTTTAAATCTATGATCTAATTAATTAATTATTAGATTAGGTAGATAAATTAGATAAGATTAGACTAGATCCCTACTAATATCTCTTCTAACTTTCAATCTATGATCCTATGATGTATTTCTCTCACATTATACAACATCCTCAATTTCTGTGTATTTGTAAAGGTTGTCACTTAGGCCTGTGATGGTTTCCCTTCTTTCTTCTGCCTCTTAGACTTTCTGGTTTCCCTTAAGGCCTAGCTCAAATACTTTCTACGCAAAGCCCTTCCTAATGCTCCTAGCATCTAGTGTCTTCTTTCTCGGAACTACTGTACCTTATTTTCCTTTGGCATATGTAGTATATACACATATACCTACCTACATATATATTGGGTATATTTATAAATACCCTTTGGATCCTGATGGAGACAGCTCAAAGCCCTGAGCCCAGGAGCCCTTGAAGGGGCAGTGCTTCCAGTCTAATGTCTGCGGCTATTTTCCTAGCGGGGAGTGGGTGGGTGGTTGACAGCCACAGCTACTGAAGACCCAGAAAAGAAAGTTCTTGCAGCCAAAATATTTGGCACTACCAAATAGTTAAATATCAGAAACTGAGATGCTTCCATCAGTGAAGATGATACTAAAAGAGAAGTTTTACCACCTGCTTTGCTGTTATATTCGAATGACCACAGGATTATCTGATATACAACTGAAACCTTACACATACGTTGTTGCTTGGATTAGAATGTGACCTCCTTGAAAGAAGAGACTGTCTTATTTTTCTATTTGTAACCTCAGTGCTTAGCACAGAGCATGACCATAGTAAGTACTTACTGAATCTACTTTTCCCCCCTCCCTGCCTCCCTCCTTTCCTTCCTTCCTTCCTTCCTTCCTTCCTTCCTCCCTTCTTATTTTCTCCCTGATTAGAATATAAGCTCTTTGAAGATAGGCACTGCTTCATTCTTATCTTTATATCCCTACTGTTTTGTACACCACTAGGCACAATGTTGGGAATAAATAAATGCTGACTCTTTTTTCCCGTATAATTTATGTTAAACTGTGTAAAATAGACCATGCACACATAGAAACACTTATTAGAATTTTTCTTTTTCTACCAAGTCATCTACTTACTCATGCATTGCTTATTCATCCTCATAACAGAAAACAGGCAGAGAAAGCAAGCCAGATGCTGAAGGAATGACAATGCAATTTATATTTGGCTCATTCATATATTTTATTTATCCATTCAAAAATAGCAATATAAGTTGGCAGGGATTTTTGAGAGGATACCACGGTCATATCTTCCATTTCACAGCCTAATTTAAATCCACAGATTAAATTAAAGTGCAAAGGGAGGAAATGACTTCCTTTCAAGGAAAATAAAATTTGTTGTCTGTGAAGAAAAATCCTTTTCTTAATATCTTCACAGAGATTTATTATTTGAGGATGGCTTTCTTTAGTCTTTATAAAAATATGACAGCATTGTATAAACTTCTTTCAGTATCAAGTTAAGGTCAAGTATTGAGATACCTTGTCAATAGGACATAACAGGATACAGGTCATCAATGAACCTCAAATCTGTTGCTTTCAATGACTCAAGGTGTGAAAGAATGACACTGGTCTGTGGAACAAACACATTGAAACAAACCCCAGAGGAGGAGGATTAAATCACATATGGTATACAGTAACCAAAGAATTTAAAGCTGGAAAGGGCCTTAAAGATTATCTAGTCCAACTCCCCTCATTTTATAGATAAATTGTAGTGAGACCTAGACAGGTGCCCAGTCACTCAAGTAAATTAGTGATAGAGTAGGGACTAGAATTCCAGCTTCCTGACTTCCAAGTGCTGTTTTGTTTTATTTTTAGTTTTTCATTTCAACAGTACTCTCTCTCCAATACTATGAACAGAGATAACCATATTCTTAAATTTTTTTGATCATATTGTCTAGTGATCCTCAGTTGGGTGAGTTTTAGCATTTTTGCACAAAAAAATCCAAGGGCACATAGGATCTATAGGGGAGGGTAATAAATTTGAGTCTAATATGAGGAGCCTCATGTTAAGTAATACAGTTAAAAGATAAAAGCTGTAGGTCAGAATAAGGAAAATCAGTTGTTCCATGAATATACTTGACAATATCTTATACTACTCAATAGGGATGGAACTGAAAAACAATACTAACCAGAAAAATATTTAAAAAAAATGAAATCAGACCACATTATCTTTAGGTTGGATATTGACCACTAGTAAGTCTGGTCTAAAATTGTGTAGCACTTTCAAAGAACACAGAAAATGACAATGAAGTCACAGGATGTCAACAAGTATTTTTGTGGGGTCTCCTGGTTTAGTAAAGGGAAATACACATCATGAAGAGTGGGATGTATGCACTGTCTGAAGCCTGAAAGGAATGGCTCTGAGTTATGCTCAGCTTTCCCCCTCAGCTGGCGGTGGCGGCTGCTGCCCAGTGGTGTGTGACACGCCATATTCTTGCCATAGGTGATGTTCTCCCATTAAACTGATAGGTCTAAATTACAGAAGGGAGGCAGAATAAAGCTTCAGGTTTCTGATAAAGGCTGGATATTATGAATTCTGGACAAAGTGACTGGTATCTTGGTTTCCCCTGGGGCTGGAGTTTTTGTGATGGGCTGGGCATGGGCTTTGATGTCTGCTATTCTCTCTTTGAACTTCTGCTGAAGGTATTTTTCTTCTTTGGAGTAGTTTTTTGCAAAAGCAGACATCAATAGACACGCAGCCACGGTCATCCCTCCAATACAAAATAAAATAGCTCCTGATAGCTTACAGATGTCTAGTGCTCCATTAAACTGAATGGCCTGGGAATCCACCATTACAAAATCTCCCTCTCCAAAGGCTTCGATTTTGGGGGGCACCAGAAAGCCTGCTGCCAGAACCGTCAACCCTAAGATCAGGAAGACTGTACCAGAGATGAGTCCGACCTAGTGAAAGATGCAACCAGGAACAACAGAAGGTGAGAAAAGAAGAAAATAAAACAGAAGTTCAGATGGACACACACACACACACACACACACACACACACACACACACATGCATGAAAAGCTCCCAATGCCAATTTTATTATGACTGTGTTAAAATAAAACAAAGGGAATCTAATAAGTTCATGATCTCATATATATCATCAAAATCATCTTTTTTTGTTCTTTGTATATTAAAGTGCTTGTTTTTGACAATTCTGAAGTACATAATGAAAAAAATTTAAAAAGTGACACTCGACAAAGGGCCATGTATAGGCACTATTTTATCACCTTTCTCATGTAATCATAGCTTGGAAGCTTTCCCATAGTTACTGGGTAAAGCCAATTTGTTTTTCAGTTAATAACGGAGAGACTTACTGGCAAGCTGCTGTCCAGCAAATCCAGCAAGGTTCTATTTGCCGCCCTCAGGTGAGTTAATCTTTTTGTTGTTGTTTTGTTTTAAGTTTACTGTAACTAATTCTCCAATCATAGATGGCTAGAAAGGAACTTTTGAGATAACTTAATTCCCAGTCCCTCTATTATTTTATTTATTTAAATTTTAAAATTCCATTTTATTTTCATTTCTGAATTTTCTCCCTCCCTTTTCCTACATCCATTGAGAAGGGAAAAAAAACCAAACCCATTACAAATATGAATAGTCACACACACACACACACACACACACACACACACACACAAAATCCCACATTAATAGGTGCTCTCCCTCCCACAAAAGATGAGAGATGGGAATATACTTCATCTACATTCTGAGTCTGTCTCTCTGTGATATTTGAGGCTCCCAGAGGGCAATTGACTGAGGTTGTTTGGTTGCTTGGTGGCAGAACTGGTTCTATAACCCTGTGTAGTCTCCAGAACATCAGACCAATGTAGTTTCTACACTCAAATACTGGTGTGGGGATGAAGAAGATTTTGTAGTTTCTATACAGGGTTTAGGTTCAAGAAAGGAAGTGAGACTAAATTTCACATTAGCTCATGGAAGACATTGCAGCAATTATGCCTTTTTCCATATTACTGCATTGCTAATAGAACCTCAGCTTTGTCCTAGGGCCTGGAAAAGAGCACTGATGAATAGAGTTCATCATTCACCTTTTGGAAATGCCTACCTTTGCTATTGTACCAATTTACCATTTTTTTTTAGAAAGAAAAAGTATAAAATCTTTTTACCTCAAAAAACCCCTTTAATCTTGAATAAGAAAAACAAATGGGCTAAGTTCATTCTTTTGAAACACACCTCTCTGTCTCTCTCTGTCTCTGTCTTTGTCTCTGTTTCTGTCTCTCTCTGTGTTGGGGGAGTTTCTGGACCTATTATTACCTATTACTTCACTGGTGTGGGATAATCTCAGTATGCAAATTCCCTTCAGTAAAGTAGTTCTGCAATTTATAGTCTTAGAGAGTTGAATGAGGCACTAAGAGATTAAGTAACATAACTAGGATGAATCATTGTCAGGCTTGAACCCAGGTCTTCCTAGCTTCAAGACTCGCTCTTTATGAGGGTGATATATCACCATACCTAATAAATATAATATGTTTGATGAATAAAATAGAATTTCCTGTTTTCTGTAAAAAAGTGACAATTATACTTTACAAGACTAACTCCTGATTATAATTGAAAAAACATACAGCATTCCTGAAGGATACTGGAGGTTTATATCAAATGAAAAAAATGTTAATCATGTCTCTGATGTCACATTTCCTGGAAAACTCTGACATAAAGTTCCATGTCTCAATAATCTGGGTTCTGTAGGTCATTAGTTCTTCCATTTTTATTTAATCAATGTTAGGATCTCAAAAACTGAGGTAACAGAAATATGCCTAATTAAATTCTGAGATTTTTAAGAATGTAGTCCATCCCTTATTTTTCTCTTGTACCCACCTATATAGTACCAAGGATAGGGCTATGCTATTGTGCACATAGCTTAATAAATTGTGCTTAATAAATAGTGGTTGACTAAATTGCAGGGCAACTAGAGAACTGAATTTGCACAGTTCATCAGTAATATCGAGGGATTGCTTTCATGTACAAAAGTCATTGCTTTTAACCTGCTATCAGTAAGGCAAAGCACATGCTTTGAGTTTTAATTCTAGCTGTGGTTATGGATTTGAGGCAATCCACAGTCTTATTAGAGACCCCTCAAGACCATTAGTCTTGAACTTCAAAACAAATTGGTTTGCATTAAAGGTGGGGTCTACAGAACTAAGCTGTGCTGAGTTCCCATATGGAGAAGAATCCATAATTCTGGTCTCATCATAGTGTGGATGGGATGGAAAGAAATATTAGTTGCTCCAGTCATGCATAAGTATTGATAGACAAACAAGAGAAGGAATGATAATACAAATCCATATAACATGCTTTGAGGAAGTTATTGAAAGTATTTTATAATCCTTTAGAAGCTTTATCATCCATTCTCAGTTCTTCTCTATGAGGCAAACAGAGGGTTGTTATTTTATCTCCACTGTAGAGATATGGACCTTGAGTCACAGAATCCTTTAGTAACTCAGTAGGCAACAGAGGTTTCATAATTTCCATAATTATACTATCTTAATATTGGAAAAATAGAAAGAATATCTTAACTAAAATATGAATCCAGCATTTGGACAGAAGCATTGACCATTTACAGTAATAGGCAGGGTATCTTAAATAAAGGATTCTGGGACCATTAAAGTTGTGTGGAGATGTCTATCACTAGAAACCACTTGATAAATTTATATCTTCCTCACTCACCATTACTTACATTACCAATTCCTAGTTTGTAATATTTCACTTGTTATGTGCTAACAGTTTTGCCAACAAATATTTGATTTTTGCCAAATAAGAAGCATAGAAGCTCATTATAATACTTTAAAATATTTGATCCAAAAAAGACATCAGAGGTCATCTAGCTTGATCCCCTGATTTTATAAATGATAATTAGGGAAATTAAAAGATTTATCTAAGGTGACAAAAATAGTTGGCATATGAAGCAAGATTTGAATGTAAGTCTTCTGATTCCAGAGATGGGGCTCTTTTCCCCTGTATGGTCATGTAGTAGGTGAGAGACAAAACTGATACCAGCATCTGGGCAACAGTCTAGCACTCTTCCCTATGCTGCACTCTCTCACCTGGTGCTTTCATTGGCTCAGGTCAGTGAGGGCTGAATAGATGGAGCCTGAGTCAAGCCAGTTAGACAAGTTAAATTCTTTGGTTAACCTTGAATTTTAGGTCACCTATTAACTTAATATCTTACACAACTGTGCTACTTTGTTTATACCTTATTAACCTAAACCTTTCCTAGTTCATTTTATAGAAACATTTAGTAACTTTTGTGTTCTGTCTTCTAACACATTTTTAAAAAATATTGTGAGTCAGAGTGCCCCATTGTCCAAAGACTTAGTAACACTGAGTTGTAAAACACTTTTGGAAGCTGAAGGATAGTAATGATGGAAGGATTTTTTGATCTCATCTAGTCTAAGTTCTGAGGAGAAGTAACTTGTCCAAGGTCAGATTATTAGCCAGTAGTGGATCTAGGAGGAAAGTCACATTTGCTGACTTTCAGTCAGTGTTTTTTCTACCACACATATGCATTAGTTCCTTCAGTTTTTCCAGTTACTATTTCAAAAATCACATCTGTAATTGATATCTGAAAATGTTTCCTTTGCTTAGTTATGCATTAAGAGGATCTTGCAGAATATTAAAAGTGTTAGTAACCATAACTAATGTTAGTAATGCCAGTCTATGTAAACCAATGTCAAAAACCTGGATCAGAGTTCCAAAGGATAGATGAACCTAATTTGATTGAGACCGGTATCATTGGAGGGCATATCCACATGGATGAGATCTCAGGTCTATTGTGGTATTGAAATATTATTTATCTAATGATATTGCTTAGTGTTGAGCTTTAGATCCATTTTTTTTCTAAGACAAGCAAAGAGCACATTTAATGTCAATAGCAACGATGCATTTAGTCAGAGAAAGACCAAGATCTGGGCTTTATTTTTATAGCTAGGTTAAATGTTTTCCCTACTAATTCTCTCTTCATTAGCTAAGCTAAATGTGTACACACACTCACACATACTTACTCCAATATTTCCCCCCTTACCTTCCAGAGAACCGAGCTCCACCTATTAGGTGATCTCTGGATCTGAAAATCATCCTCATACTCCCAAATGGAAGCTGTACAGTCCTCGTAAAACTGATGCAAGTAGGATCGGACTCCATAGCGTTGATATCCGCCCTCAGGTGTATTCTGTGCTTGTTTAGCCCCACAGATGTTGGTACAAGAACTCATTCTTGTTGGCTGAAAGGATAGTGGCCGAAGTGATCCTGAGTATTTTGCTCTTTACATTTTAGTAAATGTCAAAGAACTCAAGAAACATCTAGTGTCTTTCTTGTTTCATCAACTTAAGAAGTAGCCCATTTGAACAAAGTCTTTTCCCTTCAAAGTACATACATACACACATATACATACACATATATGCATATAAAAATACATATGTATATACACACATGCATATGCACACATGTACGTATGTATGTGTGTATATATGTATGCATACACACATATATAATTGCTCTTTCTCCATAGGCTGCCATTTCTTTTCCTCTCTAAATTACAGCAAATACTCAGTGGCCAGAACACATAAATTCGACATAAGCAAATGCAATATAAATAGCACAACTCCTTCATATTAGGCAAAAAATAGAAAACATCCTATCCACTGGCAACAGAAGCAGAAGGTTTTTGATAGGCATCTAGATTATCATTGTCTGAGCAATAAACCCTTTACTTTCTTGGATACCAGCACTCTATATTTCCAAGTTCAAGAATGAGTTAGAGCTATTAGTTACCATGGACCAAGTGTGCTTGGGACTATCTTCAAGTGAAGACTGGATCACCACTTTTTCAATCAATAAATCAACAAGCATTTATTACATAGCAACTGTGTGATAGGTACTGTGCTAGGAGGTTGAGATATGAAGATAAAAACAAGAGTTCTATGTTCTCTTCCTTTTTGAGGGATATTGTGGAGGGACCTCAAAGGTCAGGCAGAAGGTTGGACAAGATGGCATTCTGTGATTCTCTGATCTACTTAGGATCTTGAATTTTCCCTCATAAAACCTTTGCCATTGTGTTGATTTCAGCAGCTTGAAAGTACTTAGTCTTTACAGTCTCATCACCTGTATCGTCTAAAATTTTAATTAATTGTTAAGTTTCAAAGAATATTTATTAAAAAGCTTTTGGGGGAACTTAAGGCTCATGCTTTATTAAACTTCAAGCTACTTACTCAACAATTAACATGTCATTAACCTTATACTCTAGTCTTTATTTGCTAGCATTTTTATGCATGTGGGCTGTAAGATTACAATGTTCAGGGGAGAGGTAACTTTTTGTTATTTTCCCAAGAAGAAACATAATATAGCTATGAATTCATAGCTAGCTAAACAAGATCAGGGCCTCATGAACTGGTCTGCTGTGATAAGAGATTTTGTCTCAACTTGTAAAAAATGGATGATCTTCTTGAGAGAGTAATTATTTTTTGTTTTGGTTATGAAAGCCTACTTTGTGATTCACCCTCTATCCTCAAAAGAGAACAACGATAATATCTCACATTTACAGAGTAGCCCAAAAGTTTCTCTAATTTGATCCTCACCTCAATTGTCTGGTAGGTGTTGCTGTTATCCCCATTTTATAGTTGAGAAAACTGAGGCTTGATGTGGATAAGTGACTTGCCCAGAGTCACATAAATAGTGAGTAGGATTCCAACTTGGGTCCTCTTGGTTCAAATTTGATGACTTTTTCCATTATACTATGCTGTCTTGATATAGTAGTGGCTACTATAGGTGTGAAAAGGGCAGAAAATTGGAGGAACCAGAAGACTTTCCATGCTTTCCCATGCCATTAGATTGCCTCATCATTAGTTTGGGGGCCCATTTCCAACTAAATCTGACTATACCTTAACAATGTCAGATATTTTCATGTCTGGAAGAATTTAGAGGCCTGACTAGATCTTCCCCCCTCCCCCCACTAGCCCAGTTTTCATCAGCATTTGATATTATGTAGAGACAATCCTAGTGTGACTAAGTGGACACAATTTAAAATATCCTTTTCTTCATCGATGATTCTCTCAGGAGCCCAAGATAACCTCTGAATAAAAATTAGCCACTATAAAAGCTTCATTGAGCACCCCTTGTCAAAAATATACCATTTAGTAGGTTATTGTTTTGAGGAGAAGAGTATGACATCAATTATATTAAGTATCTATGAGTGGTCCATTATCCCAGCTGTCCAGTTGGGTAAAATATCCTAATGAGGCAAAGGTCTCAAGGACAAGGACATGTACACATTTTCAGGAAAACTGGGTATACTAATGAACTATTGTTCATTGTGAACAGTAAGCTGTGAATTGGGCCAGCCATTCTGAAAAAAAACACAGTTTTAAAAAATGACTTCACCCAGCCACACACATACTGGATCCATATGTCAAGGAGATCAAAGAAAAAGGAGAAAGACCTATATGAACAAAAACATTTAAAGCAACTCTTTTCATAATAGCAAAAAGCCGAAAATGAAGGGAATGCCCACCTATTGGGGAATGGCTAAACAAATTATGGTATGTAAATACAATGGAAAATCATAATGCCATAAGAAATGATGAAATGGACAGTGTTAGAGGAAACTGGGAAATCCTCTATAGTGTAATTCAGAGTGAAGTGCACAGCAGAACTATACAAACAACTTATAAGACAACAGTATAAAGAAAAATGACTTTGACAGACTTTGGAATGCTGAGCAATGCAATGACAAACCACAACTCTAGAACATCCAATATAAAGCATACTACTCACCTTCTACAAGAGGAGGATTGAAAATAAAAAATGAAGCATGTATATTTTTTAACATGAGCAACAATGTGGGGATTTATTTTGCTTGGCTATATATATTTGTTGTGATCTATCTATCTGTCTATCTATCTATCTATCTATCTATCTATCTATCTATCTATCTTTATTGCCTAATGGGAGGGAGGGGATAGAGGAGAGAATGAATACTTTTCAATAAAAAGAAACAAATTTCAAAAAGAAAAAAGTGTATACAGAATATATACAAGACGGATTCAAGGTTGTTTTGGGAAGGACACTAGTGGCTTAGTGATCAGGAAATACTTTATGTACAAAGTAGTACTCAAACTGAGTTTGAAGGAAGCAAGGACAAATGGCAAAAGGGAGAATAGAATACATTCTGGACACAGAGGAGAGTGAATGTGAAGGCATATGGGAGAGGGAAAGTTACATGTGAGGAAAAGCAAACAAACCAGTATGACTGCACTGTAGAATTCATGAAGGGTGGTCTTATGAGTGAGAAGATTGGAGAAGTTGGAAGGTAAAAAGCTATGAGGAGCTTCAAATGTCACATCAGGTCATTTACCTTTGATTCTAGAGGTAATAGCAATTGGAGTTTGCCAAGTAGAAGAAAGTGGGAAAGATTCTTAAATTTATCCTGTGGCTACTGAATACAACCATAGTCTTGGCCAGCCACCTGATAAATGTGTTCTACTGATTATAAGGGCAACTAGTAAAATAATGTAGGTATATATAGGTCAATCCTTTAGCAGGCCTATAGAATCAAAACAGATAAATCCTGCCAAAGGTTGCCTAGCAGCAGGATCTGTATGAATAAGAGACAAGAATATTTATACTTTGAGTCTACCCAGAACTAGGATTAAAGGAAGGGAAAGTAGGCAGCTGCCTAGGAAAAAAAAGTACAGGGGTTGAAATGAGGGATATTTTCAAATTAGACCTTTCCTAAATGCATGCATTTTTAATTCTGGAAAATGAAACTGCCCTTGGCATATAGGCCTTTTGTGGCAACATATTGTATGGGATACAACAAGGGTTTCCTAGTGAAAAGAGACTTATCTATTCTTTTAAGAGGTAAGGCCATGTTCATATTTTTAATGGGGGAGGGGAGAAGGAAGGGAAATTTAAATTTTAAGCCTCATTTAGAATGAACAAAAGCTTCATCTCACTTCTGTGCTCATCTTCTCTAGGAGGGTCACTATAATGACCATATTTGAAGACAATCAAAAATAAGAATTTAGGAAGCAGAGTTTTTAGTTAATTTAGGAGAAAATTGTTTAATCAAAATATCCAGATAAATTTTTACTTGGTCAATACTGACAAAGTCCCACAGATCATCATCCTAACAATGTTTAATATAATAATGAATTGTGATGATTTTTAAATATATTTTATCCTGCATCTAATGAAATAATATTTATTAACAAGTGTTTATTACCAATCATATACTTATAGAATTACTTTTAAGGCATTTTATAATTCATGATAGTAAAATTCCTGTCTAGAAGGGATGAGACAGATGTCATTAACCCTGTTCTGTCACTGGAGAAACTGAGGCATAGAAAAATGGAATAATTTGTTAAAGGTTGAACCATGAATCACTGGTTATAACTGAGAGGATTAAAGTTAGTGACATTAATAAGAGCATATATAAGCTATATAATTTACTTGTATAAGTAAAATTAGCTCATGAAGGCATACTTTACTGAGCATATGAAGGACTTTAATATGATACAGAGCTAGATAAAACATAGACATAATAGGAAAGAAAAAAAATCATTCCTAGCAACTGTATGAGTTATTTCCTTTAGATTCTAAATTCTCTCTTTCCCAGAATCACAGCAGCTCTGATGCTGAACAGAACAGAATGACATATTGCAGACTTTCCCCGCACTATACAGCTTGTTCCAGAAATTTCAGGTTAAATATCCCAGTGGTTTAAGATTGTGAAATCCAGACTCAGAGATCTAACTTGATTAAAAATATAGTGATTGAAATAACAAAAGGAATATAAACATAGATTCTCAGGGGAAAACCAAGGGATAAAAATGCAAATGGGTTTATTTTTAAAAAATAGAAAAATGCTGAGAGGTCCTATGGCCATTGCAGACAATCTTGGAGGTATGCAGACTCCAAAGATTCAACTTCTTGCTCTGACATATACCTGTTGCATGATTGTGGGAAAGATAGTTGACCTATTTTAGCTTTAGTTATTTTATCTGTAAAATGAGGATAGTAGTACCTACCTCCCAGTGTTGTTATGAGGATCAAATGAGATAACATAGGCACAGCACTTTGCAAACCTTAAAGAACCATATACATACTATTGTCATCATCATCATCATCATCATCGTCATCATCATCATCATCATCATCACCATCATCATCATCACCATCATCATCATCATCGCCATCATCATCATCATCATCATCATCATCATCACCATCATCATCATCATCATCATC
>CM053773.1:90600737-90616408 GCA_028658325.1 Potorous gilbertii | reverse complement strand
CATATCAGGGCAGTTTTCCTTGATAATTTCATGAAGGACAGTGTCTAGGATCTTTTTTTGATCGTGGCTTTCAGGTATTCTCATAATTTTTAAATTGTCTCTCCTGGATCTATTTTCCAGGTCAGTTGTTTTTCCAATGAGATATTTCACATTATGTTCCATTTTTTTCATTCTTTCGGTTTTGTTTTGTGATTTTTTTGTTTCTCATGAAATCATTAGTCTCCATCTGTTCCATTCTAATTTTTAAAAAACTATTTTCTTCAGTGAGCTTTTGAACCTCCTTTTCCATTTGGCTAATTCTGCTTTTGAAAGCATTCTTCTCCTCATTGGATTTTTGAACCTCTTTTGCCAATTGAGTTAGCCTATTTTTCAAGGTGTTATTTTCTTCAGCATTTTTTTTGGGTCTCCTTTAGCAAGTTGTTGACTTGCTTTTCATGATTTTTTTGCATCTCTCTCATTTCTCTTCCCAATTTTTCCTCCACCTCTCTTACTTGATTTTCAAAATCCCTTTTGAGCTCTTCCATGGTCTGAGACCATTCAATGTTTATTTTGGATGCTTGAGATACAGAAGCCTTGACTTTTATGTTGTTCTTCCTCATCTGAAAGGATGGGAGAAGATATCTGTTCACCATGAAAGTAACCTCCTATATAGTCTTATTTTTTCCCTTTTTTGGGCATTTTCCCAACCAGTTATTTGACTTTTGGGTCCTCTGTCAAGAGTAGGGTATACTGTGGGGATCTGTAAGATCTCAGTTTCTCCAAGGTGGCACAATCGAGAGTGTTCGCTGGTCTGGGAGCAAGAAGAGATTTTTGTGCCCAGAATCTTAGTAGAGTTTCCTGTTCACAACCACTTTGCCTCCAGTTCTTCCAAGCCTGCATTGGGGGCTCAGGTTCAGATAAGCTGCGGGGGCAGGGCAGCAATTCAGTGTGAGATGAAGATCAGCTACTGCAGGGCCTCTACACAAGGCTGAAGTAAGAGTCAGCTGTTCAGTGCCCCTAGGGGTTTTACAATCCAACAATGGATGCATGCTGCTGTAGGGCCTTCTGTGGGAACTGCTGCTGCCTGCCTTGATGGGACCTCTGCTGACTGCAATCTAAGGCTGGAGCTTTTGGAGGGCCCTTCTCTCTCCTTGACCAGCTGAAAAAACCCTGTCACTGACCTTTGGGACCTGTGGGTTGAGGGATCTATGAACTGCTGCTACTGTGACTGGGGATTCCACCCCTGAGGCCTACAGGCATCCTCCTCTCAGAGCCACACTGTGGCCAAGGCTTGGTTGGGCTCTGCTCTGAGTTTGGTGTGACAGACATTTCCTGGTGGCCTTTCAGGTCATCCGGGGCTGGAAATCTCCTCCACTCTGTTGTTCTCTACTTCTGCTGCTCTAGAATTTGTTGAGAGTCTTTCTTTACAGCTATTTTATGGCAGTGTGGGAAGAGCTAATATATATCATCATCTTGGCTCTGCCCCCCTGAATGCAGATTTCTTTATGAATTCTTAGGTAGATTTGAATTTTCATAATGCAAATTTACATAAAGCAATAGCTGTTGGTACTTTCCATCTCCATAAGGCACACCAGAGTTTGTGCTTTAGTGTCAAAACCTTTGAAAACAGAGGGTGAGACACTGAAGTGCTCTTAGATTAGTTTGGAAAAACTGTTCAAAAGATTGACCTTCAGAGTTTTAAGCTGAGAATAAAACTGGTGTTGGGGTTTAGGCTCTGCCCCCCAAGGGACACCAAAAACTGTGATGGTTTCATGATGTGTTGTGATGGAACTATCTAGAAGAATTCATAGTGAGACCACCTCTAATCTAAGTTTGGCATTTTTTGAGATTGACACCTCTCGTGGGGAAGGCTAAGTTATAAGAGGAACGAGTAACTTTAGAGAAAGCAATATGAATTTTTATGGGGTAAAGATGCAATTATATAACAAAAATTATGGATACTAAAAAGGCAAGAGTAGTTTGTTAAGGGATTAGGTATTAGGGGAGGGGTCCCAGTCTCAGTGAAATTGTGCATGTGATTACCCATAATGAATACAGAAAAATCTATTTGGGAATTTACATATGTATGGCAAGAATATTATAATAAACCTGTCTATGTCATAAGTTCACTTTAGGTCAGTTCTTTACTATTACTGCACAGTTGCTTACTTAAAAAGTCTCTTCTATTGTTTTCGGGTCCACATCCTGCTTGGGCATGCTGATGCTGCTGTTTTCTGATTGGTTGAGTATTAGGTCCTGTCTGAGACTAGATGGATATGGTTGTGGTTGAGTGCATGGACATACCTACTGTTTCTGTGGGAAATATGAAGAATGAGTCTGGGGGCAGTGGATAGCTAGAGACAGTAGCTGGGATCCCATCACATGGACATGCCTGCTGTTCTGTGAGAATTATGAGTTCACGGACACACTTGTTCTGGTGATCAGTGAGGCATATATGAAGTTAGGGTATTGAGTGTGTGTGTGTGTGTGTCTGTGTCTGTGTCTGTGTCTGTGTCTGTGTGTCTGTGTGTATGTGTGTGTGTGTTGGTGAGTGGCTAGGTAGGGGCAGTGGGCCTGTTTGTTCAGTGGGGCCTATAAGGAAGTTAGAATATTGGGCCTGAGGATAGGAATCCATAAGCTGGTGGCAAATGTTAAAATAAAAGCTGGAAAATGGCTAGTAAATAGAGTTCACAATATGTTTAGGAGTATTCAAGTTAAAACACAGTAGTACAAAGTCAGGTGACTTTCTATGAATCTCCTGAGTAGTCTGATTTTATGAATTATTTATTTACAGATCTCTACCACAAATTTCTACTCCAATGTCTCACAGTGCTGTAGAGGAGACTCTTGATTCTCTCAAAGGCTATGCAATTGAATGAAAGGTCTGGTAGGTAAGATCAAATTTGAGAGGCTTGGAATGAGGTCCTGGAATTGTATTGTGTCTTTTGTCTTTGTGTCAACTTAGCTAATTTAAGAGAGGCTTATCATTGGACTGTCTTCCTGAAGTTCTTGAAGACCATTTATTAAATTGCAGAGTGCTAGTGATCTGTCAGTTGAAGTATTTGTAGCAATCAAAGGCCAGATCTTTAAAATACTGAAGAAATCCTTCTAGAGGGATTTGAGTGAGCTTTAAAGTACACTCTGGACTCTGTCACTGGTAGATGGGCCTCAGAAATAATCTAGTTAGTTCTTATGGCCTAGTTTGAGAGGCCACAAAAATATAGCTGGAATTACAATCAGGCAGCCTGGGTTGGATCCTTGTTTTGCCTTTTATTTGCTGTATGATCTTGGAAAATTCATTTACCCTTAGACGTCAGATTTCTCCTCTGTAAAAGTATACATATCCTTTTCCTTTTTATGTTTATCTCTTTTGGGATATAGACCTAGTAGTGATATTGCTATGTCAAAGGATATGCATGCTTTTATAGCCTTTTGAGAATAGCTCCAAATTGCTTTATAGAATGGTTTAATCAATTCACAACTCCAACAACAGTACGTTAATGTCTTGTGTTTTCCCCACATCCTCTCCAATATTTGTCATTTACCTTTTCTATGTTATTAGCTAATCTAATAGGTATGAGATGGTACCTCTGAATTGTTTTAATTTGCATTTCTCCAATCAATAGTGTTAGACTATTTTTTTATATGGCTATAGATAGCTTTAATTACTTCATCTGAAAACTGATTATATCTTTTGGTCATTTATCAATTGGGGAATGGCTCTTATTTTTAGAAAGTTGACTTAGTTCTCTATATGTTAGAGAAATGAGGCCTTTATCAGAGAAGCTTGCTTCAAAATTTTTTTTCTGTTACTATTGCTAATTGTATTTCTCTCCATCCCACTTCCCCTATCCCATTTATTCTATTCTCTCTCTCCTTTCACTCTGTCCCTTCTCAAAAGTGTTTTGCTTCTGACTAACCCTTCCCTCAATCTGCTTTCACCTTCCCTCCTTCTCTTATCCCTTTCCTCTTCTATTTTCCTGTAGAGTAAGATAGATTTCTATACCTCATTGCCTGTATATCTTATTTCTCAGTTGTACGTAAAAACAATTTTTAACATTCATTTAAAAAACTTTTAGTTCTAAATTCTCTCCCTCCCTCCCTTCTCAATTCCCCTCATTGAAAAGGCAAGCTATTCAATATAGGTAATACTTGTGTAGTCACGCAAAACTACTGCTGTTGCTGCTGATTCAGTCATTCCCAAGATCTGGTTCTCTTTTCCTTGGGCCAGGGCTGGACTGCAGTTTTCACTCTCCAGGTCTTATAGACATTTCCTACTGACCTTCTAAGTTGTCCTTGGCATTTATTGACTGAGAATTCTGGAAACCACCATAGCTGCCAGTGATTCAGTCCCTTGAGGGCTGCTCCAGGCCTGCACTGCACTGTGCTCTTCTCCCAACCTGGTGCAACAGATCTTTCCTATAAATCTCTCAGGTTGTCTTGGGCTGGAAATTTGTTTCACTCTGTTTTTTTGTGGGTTCTGCTGCTCTAGAATTTGCTTAATTTTTTACAGGTATTGGGAGGGATTTGGGGGAAAGCTTAGGTGAGTTCCTGCCTTTACTCTGCCATTCTGGCTCTGCCTCTGCCCAGGTGCTTTCTTGAGCCTTTTATAGGATATGGCTCATCAGATCTGAAACCCTGGATGAGAACAATTTAACAATGCTTAAATTTGTAATACCTATTCTCTATGTGCATATGACCAATCACAGAATCCATATTAGGTCCCATTATAGATCATGTTTAGCAGCAGCCCCTTTTCTCTCTGAAAGTCACATTTACATGCTACTTTAAGATTTGCATAGTGCTTCCTTGCTACAATTCTGTGAGTTAGATAGTACAAATATTATCATTGCTAGATGAGTAAACTGAGTTTCAGAGAGATTAGGAGACTCATTAATGTTTAGAAATTTCTTAAATATCAGAGCTGGTACTTGAACCCAGGTCTTTTGACTCCAAGACCTGTACACAATTTGCTTCACTACATTGCCTTGATTTGTGTAATTGCCTGTCCTTGCCTTCTCCACTTGAGGGAAAAAGTTTTGAGGAACTTATAAAGTCATCAATGTTGTATGCAGACACAGTATAGGGGACAGTGATACCTCTCTTCCCTAACCATATTCAAGGTCCTGATTATTTTAAGGGGCTCTGATCAGCTGGAGAGACTATTTCCTTTACAAGTAGAACATGACTCTTTTTTTCTAGCTTTGTTTTTTTTTCTTTGATTTTGTTCAAATCTGTGATTTAATTGGTGTGGAGAAGTCCTGATCTGGAAACTTCCTCTACCAATACAAATCTGAAACTTGTTTCTAATGCCTTGGAGAAAAGCCTGAGCTGTTGAGAGGGTAGGAACTTTGTCTTACTCTTATAGTTAGCATATGTAGGAGGCATGCTGACTCCCTATCACTGCAACATCCTGCCTCCCAGAAGGTACTATTATAATAACACCAATTGCCCAATTAGTTTGCCTGTCCCATAATGCCTTACTCATTGTAGGCATTCAACAAATGATTTCTAATAAGGCACAGATTTTGCCATCAATGACCTTGAAATCTAGTCCAAAGGTGCAGAGTTTTCACTCATGAAATGATTAGAGAACCAAAATGGGTTTTCCAGAGAATAAGTGCTATGAGAGTTCAGAAAGGAGAGAGATTAGTTTGCTCTTGAATTCTCAAGGAAAGCTTCATAAGGAGGTAAGACTTGGAATGGGCTTGATAGATGGATATGATGTGAATAAATATAGAAAAGTGGAGCATAGCGACTGGTAGATATCATGAGAAATGATTTTAGCTGCAAGATCTGCCACAGCTTTACTCTTCAGTTTCCCTACTTAAAAGACAGTAAGATCTTACATCTGTATAATACTACATTGACTTTTTTTTACATTGACTTTCCAAGTTCATGATTTCATTCCAGACTTACAGGTTTAGAACAGGAAGATACTTAAGAGATTATCTAGTTCAATATTCTCACTCTTCAGATGAGGCAAATGAGATTTAGTGAAATGTCATGACTTGTCCAAGGTTATATAGGTGGTAAATGGAAGAGGTAGGTCCAAGTAATCTGCAACCAGGACTCTTTCCAGCGTCCCATGTTTGAGTCTCTCAGTAATACTGGGAGTCAAAGCATGGCAGGTATTATTATCTCCATTTTATAGTTATGGAAACCAAGGCTCAGAGAAGTCGAGTTCATTGTTCCCAAATCGCACAGACAGCAAGTAGCTGATTCAAAATCATAACCCAAGTCTTGTAATTCTTTACCTTATGAAGAAGAATAGAGGGACACTGCACTGGGGGGACTTTTGCAATAGGTGAGGAGGGAATGGGGATTCAAACCTTTGGTTACCTTTGGGTTGATGCTTTGTTCTCTTTAAGTTTAGGCATCCTGGCTAACATCTGCAAATCTTGGTGAGTGGTCTCAGAGTGTGTGCCACAATGTTCACCTCCTGAGCCATTAGTCCTTGATTAGGATGCCATTGGTGTTCTCTGCCAGTGCCGATGTCTGTTTTTGCCTTCCTGCTTAATGGCAACGGCAGGCAGTCTCTCTGTAACCAGGATCCAATATCACATTTACCAAAATAAAAATGATGAGGGAATTCTAATGGGCCAAACAGATTTGCTTTCCAGATCAGCAAGAGTATGATGGTAGAATGTCTGCCTTATTCAAATATACACTCAATGAGTTTAATCTTATTTTGTTTTTATTTTTCATCTCCTAGCACAGTTCCTGGCACAAAACAGGTATTTAATAAATGTTTGCTTGCTTGATTGGAGAAGGTATATAGCCACTTGAGCATAGTGTGATCTGAAAGGCACCAGGAAAGCTCCCTCATTCTTTTCCTCAGGCCTGTTGGTGAGACCTGGAATATCACTGTGTGTAAATTATTCCTTTGGGTTAAATGTTATCTCTTTGTAAAATGCAAATGCCTTTGGGAGCAACTAATTAAGTTATTATCAGTCCTTTACACTTTTATGTGAATTAGTTTATCAGATATTTTCCAGTAATATGCTGTAGAAGAGGAAGTGTTGATTGGAGAGGATAGGAAGGCAAGTCCTGAGGATGAGATATTACCACAAGAGGGCAGCCTCAGGTGGGATGTGTCTTTTTTTACCAATGTGTCATGGAACCCTGATATTTGTGATGGAGTCCATAATAACATGGATGATTTTTCCCCCTCCTTGGTAATATTATTGAATTTATTTTTTACCACTTTCATTTCACAATGTATTTTTCCCTTTTACCTGGATAGCCATCCCTTATAACCAAGAATAAAAAGGAATAGAGAAATAAGTAGTTCAGCAAAGCTAATTAGCACATCAACTGAGTCTTAGAATATATACACTATTTATTTCTCATCTATAGTTCTTCGTTTCTGCAAAGAGGGAGGTACATTTTCTTTCCTTTTCTTCATGATGAACTTGAGCATTATAATTATACCATGTTCATTCATTTCAATTTTTTCATTTTCCCCATCTTCATTGTGCATATTTTTTTCCTGCATCCGTTTCTGCCAGTTTGCATCAGCTCATTTTGTATTCTTTTTGCCCCAGGCTTTGTTGTATTCATCATAGAATGGTTGATATTGAAAGAGCAGGTAGGAGGACAGACTTATCTATTTCATGGTGTGGCTTGGGTGTTGGTGAGGGAAACTGTCCATGGTAGAGTAAGGTGAGGCAACTAGCGCACCGTATTGTTGGTTGCCTAGAGGTTGTTGATAGATTAATTCAATAGAAATTTAATAAGCCCCTATTATTTTTCAGTTTGATGCTCCTGTTTTTCTTTTCAATACTTTTTCAACAATCTCTTTATTTCCTTGAACACAGCATACTCATCATCCCCTCATATACCTACTCAATTCAGGAATGAGACAAATTGCCCTTTTAGTGCTGCCTAGCTATATGGATGGCCAGCAAGAGTTCAGGTTGGTAGCTACTTTTCTTCTTATCCCTGACAACTTAGTCTGGTAGTGGATCCTGAGGGTGGAAAGAATTTCACCTTCCCTTCATTTTTCCAGAGTTAAACACCATGCTCTATACTAAAAAATGTTAGTTGATGATTAAATAAACAGTTGATATGTTTCCTCATGAAAAATAAATCACCTCCATCTCCTCACTATAATAAGTTGAATTGAGATATGTAGGGGTATTAGTACATCAGTCTAATTAGAACCTTGGAGCTGATTTAATTTCTCTACACTTGGTATTCCCTCTATGCATGATTTAAAAAGTCCTACCTCCTGCTCCTCTAATCAACATGATTCAGAATCACCTTTTACCTAACTCAAATCCCTAGCTACCCTAGTTTCCCCAGCTGCCTCCCTTAACATTCTTTTCTCCATCCAGTTAATTCCGAGTTGTCCTTCATTCTTTATTCCTCTATCCTCCCTTTCTGGTATGCTTTTTTGAGATTTCCTCTGCTGTTAATAAACACCCCTTTGTTATGGATACTTTTCCTCTTCTTCCTTCCTTCTTTTGGGGAGGGCTGAACTAGACAACATTCAAATTTTCTTTCAACTCTATGATTGTTTAGATTTCTATCTTTCTTCACACAGACTATTGCCCCTTCAAATACTCTTACCATCCACTTCATCCTTCCTCACCCTTCTCAGTTCCCCCAATACTGATCTCTAGACTATCTAACCAGGAATATTTTTCTTGGTTTTGCCTCTCTCAATTAACTTTGTTCCAAGTTCTGGAATTTCTGGTTACAATTACAATCGAGACACTAGTCAAAGGAATGGTCTAAATGATGATATGTAGGCTAGATTCAGATTGACCATACTCCTCTGGGCCTTGGATAGATGCTCCCTTCCATGGGACTGGAGTGTAATTCTGAATATATGTATCTTTTGGGGAGCCTTTAAATTTATACATGGCCTACTTTCCCCATGACTTTCCTAAGTATTGATATGTCTGTTTCTGGGAACAATTGAGCCACTGGAGGGAATTTTGACATAACAGGGTTATCCTCTCCAAGGTTGAATAGAATAATGGAATAATGGTGGCGTAGGTTCTAATCCCTAGGTGACCATCAGAGATCACTATGCAGGAGGGATTTGCTGATTTCTTGTCTAGTGCTAATTTCTTCAGTTCTGAGAGCATGAAGATGGCAAAGTACAGGAAGCACTCAGATATTTCCTCCCAACATCCCCCTCCAAAGAATTTTAAAATAATACCTCAAATGAAATTTGGGAGTAACAGAGCCAATAAAAGGTCAAGGTGAGACAATCTTCAGGCCAAGTGACATAGCATGTTGGAAACAGTGAGGGGAGGTAAGTGGAGACTAGACTGGACCCAAGTGGATAAAACACTAGTGGTGGGACTAGGTGGTGGTGACAGAATCAGCGGCAGCTTCAGGAGCCCTTAAGCCAGAGAGGATAAGAGAGTAAAATAGAAATGGAAGGAATCCATTGATTACCATCTGAAAGAGATCCCAAAATGATAACTCCCAGAAATATTATAGCCAAATTCCAGAGCTCCTAGGTCAAAGAGAAAATACTTCAGGCATCACGAAAGAAATCATTCAAAGAGAGGACACAGAGTTGGGATTACAACCAAGAATAACTTACCTAGAAAAACTTAATATAATCTTTCAAGGAATGAAATAAAGTACATTTAAGCATTTCTAATAAAAAGACCAAAGATGAATAGAAAATTTGACTTTCAAATAAAAGACTGAAAAGAAGCATAAAAATGCAAACATGCAAGAGAAATCATAAGGAACTGAATAAGGTTAAATTGTTTACCTTTTTATATGGAAAGATGATACATGTAACTTCTAAGAAATTTATCATTAGGTCAGTTAGAACGATTCTACATAAACCAAGGTTTTAGGAATGAATAAGTTATATTGGGAGGAAACAAACAAAAGTGGATAGTCTTGAAAGGATACCCTGGGAGGAGAAGAGAGAGAAAAATAGAAAAAAAATATCTGCCATAAAAGAGGTGTGCAAGGGGGAAATGGTGAGTTAAAGGTGGACAATTCTTGAACATCACTCACACTTGAATTGATTCAAGGAGAGAACATACACATATATAGACGCACATATACACACAAATACACATGCAAGCATACCACACACACTCAATTGGTAATTGACATCTATCTTATCCAAGAGGGAAATAAAAAGAGATAAGAGAAAGAGGGAGTGATAAAAAAGTAGGGTAGATAAAGGAAAGCAGTAGCCAGAAGGCAAACAGACTTTAGAGGAGGGGCAGGTTCAAAAAAGAGAGAAGGGAAACAGAAGAAAATAGGATAAAGGAAAATCCACAGTTAGTAATGATAATTGTGAAGGTGAGTTCCATAAAATACAATTGGATGGTAGAATGAAGTAGAAACAGAATCCACCAATACGTTGCTTATAAGAAACACACTTGAAACAAAGGGACACATACAGAGTTAAAATAATGGATTGAGGAAACATCTATTATGCTTCAGCTGATGTAAGAAAAGGCGTATGTAACAAGCATGATCTCAGACAAATCAAAAGCAAAAATATGTCTGAATAAAAGGGATGAGCAAGGAAACTATGCTTTGCTAAAAAGCACCATTAGACAATGAAGTAATAACAACATTAAACATATATACACTAAATGACATAGCATTCACATTCTTAAAATAAAAGTTAAATAAATTATAGGAGTAAATAGACAAACTATACTAATGGGGAACCTCAACTTTCCCCTCTCAGAGATAAATAAATGTAACTACAAAATAAATAAGAAAAGAAGTAAAAAAGATGAATAGAATTTTAGAAAAAGATAGAGATAATATACAGTTCTGGAGAATGAAATTAAAGTGGCTATTAGGAGTTATTTTGCTAAAATATACTTTGGTAAAATGGACAATCTAAGTGAAATGAATAAATATTTACATAAATATAAACTGCTCAAATGAACAGGAGAGGAAATAGAATACTTAATTAATCCGACTTTAGAAAAAAAAATTTGAACAAACCATAAATGAGCTTCCTAAGAAAAAATCCTTAGAAGTAGATGGATTTACAATTGGATTCTAACAAACGTTTAAGGAACAATTAATCCCAATACTACATAAACTATTAAAAGAAATAGATAAATAAGGGATCTTACCAAATTGCTTTTATGATGCAAATATGGTTTTGATATCTAAACCAGGGAGATCAATGGTAATGAAAGAAAACTACAGACCAATTTCCTTAATGAATATCAGTGTAAAAATTTTAAATAAAATAGCAAGATTACAAATATATCCTAAAGATCGCACACTATGATCAGGTAGCTTTATATCAGGAATGAAGGCTGATTCAATATCAGTAAACATAATTGACCATATCAATAAAAAATAACAAAAAATCATGTGATTTTATCAATAGACACAGAAAAATCCTTTGACAACACCCATTTCTATTAAAAACACTAGAAAGCATAGGAATAAATGGAGTCTTTCCTAAAATGATAAATAGACTCTATCTAAAGCAAATAGCAAGCATTACCTATAGTAGGGAAAACTTGAAGCCTTTTCAATAAGGAGTGAAAACAGAGACATACATAAACACCACTATTATTCAATATTGCATTAGAAATGCAATTAGAAATATTGGGGCAGCTAGGTGGTGCAGTGGATAAGAGCACCAGTGCAGGAGTCAGGAGGACCTGAGTTCAAATCTCACCTCAGACACATGACACTCACTAGCTGTGTGACCTTGGGCAAGTCACTTAACCCCAATTGCCTCATCCTGGGTCATCTCCAGTTATCCTGATGAATATCTGGTTACTGGATTCAGATGACTCTGGAGGAGAAATGAGGCTGATGACATGCATAGCCCTCCTTCACTCAAAAAACAAAGTCAAGTGAAAGTCATGTCATTATTTCTCTGATTGCATGGTTTTCTTCAACTGAAAGACAAACACAGAAATGCTAGCTATAGCAGTAAGACAAGAAAAAGAAATTAAAGGAATAAAAACAGGCAATGAAGAAACAAAACTATCCCTCTTTGCATATATGTTGGTATACTCAGAGAACCCTAGAGAATCAGCTAAGAAAATAGTTGAAACAATTGACAACTTCAGCAAAGTTGCAGGGGGTAAAATAAACCCACATAAAACATCAGTATTTTTATATACTACCAAAAAATTCAGCAGGAAGAGATAGAGAAATTTTATTTAAGATAATTTCACACAGTAAAAACACTTGGGAGTCTATCTGCCAAGACAAACCCAAGAACACCATTCCAAAATACTTTTCACACAAAGACAGATCTAAACAATTGATGAAATATTAATTGCTCATGAGTAGGCTGAGTCAATATAATAAAATGACAATACTACATGTTTATTTACTTATTTAGTGCTATGCAAGTCAAACCATGAAAGAATTCTTTTATAGATGTACAAAAATACACTTTTTTGGACGGACAAAACATAAAAAAAATATGAAGGGAATCGATGAAAAAAATATGAAGGAAGATACCCTGGTGGTACCGGACTTCAAACTATATTACAAAGTCAGTAATCATAAAAACAATCTGATGCTGGTGAAGGAATAGAGTGATAGATCAGTAAAATACATTAAGTACATAATACTTAATGTATTAAATTAATATATAATACATAGTAATTATACATAAAATTAATATGTAATAATATATAATAATTAATGCGCACATCAATCTAGTGTTTGATAAGTTCAAAGATCTGAGCTTTTGGGGCAAAAACTCATCATTTGACAAAAATTGGTGGGAAAACTGGAAAGCAGTTTGAAGAAACTAGGCATAGACCAAAGTCTCATATTGTATATAAATATAAACTCAAAATGAGTAAATGACTTATATGTAAAGAGTGATAAAATAAACTAGGGAGCATGGAAAATATACTGTCAGATCTATGGATTAGGGAAGAGTTTATGACCAAACAAGAGAGGATCATGGGAAGTAAAATGGATAATTTTGATTAAATGAAATTAAAAAGCTTTTGCACAAATTAATGCAGCCAAAATCAGATGGAAAACAGAAAACTGGGGAAAATTTTTTACAGCAGATTTCTCTGATAAAGGCCTCACCTTTCAAATATATGCAGAACTGAGTCAAATTTATAAATGTAAGAACAATTACCCGGTGGATAAATGGTCAAAGAATATGAATAGGTATTTTCAGAAGAAGATATCAAAACTAACAAGTCCCATTTTAAGATGTTCTAAATTACTACTGATTAGAAAATGCAAATTAAAACAACTCTGAGGTACCATTTTATACCTATTACACTGGATAACATAACATAAAAGTGACAAATGCTAGAGCGAATATTGGATAAAATAACAGAAAAATGACAAATGCTATAAAGGATGTGGAAAAATTTGGACAATAATGTACTGTTGGTTGGTGGAGTTGTGAACTAGTCCAAATATTCTGGAGATCAATTCTGGAATATGCCTAAAGCTCTATAAAACCATGTATACCTTTTGACTCATCAATATCATTACCAGGTCTGTATCCCAAAGAAATCAAGGAAAGGAAAAAGGACTTATTTGTAAAAAACAAAAAGCAGCTCTTTTTGTGGTGGTAAAGAATTGGAAATCAAGGGGATGTCCATCAATTGGGGAATGGCTAAAAAAGTTGTGGTATGTGATTGTGATAAAATACTATTGTGCTATAAGAAATGCCAAGCAAGATGGTTTCAGAAAAACCAGGGAAGACATATTAAATCCCACAAAGTGAAATTAACAGAACCAGTAGAATTATTGTGTGCACGAACAGCAATATTGTAAGGACAATCAACTGTGAAAGACAACTACTCTGATCAAGATAATGATCCAAAGGATGCATAATGAAAAATGCTATCCACATACATAGAGATAACTGAAGAACTTTAAATGTAGATCGAAGCATACTTTTTTGGCTTTATTTTTCTTTTTTTTGTCTGTCTTTTCTTTTGTAACATGACTAACATGGAAATTATTTTGTGTGACTTCACATGTATAATTGATGTCAAATTTCTTGCCTTATCAAGGAGGAATGGGAAGGAAGGAGAAAGAGAATTTGGAACTCAAAATTTTAAAAAATGAGTATTAAATGTTTTTGACATATAATTGGGAAATATTTAATCAAACAAATAAAGCTTATATTAGAATTCTGAGAATGTCTTGTTATATATTGTTTTACAAAAGTGAATTCTTTAATGTAACTTCAGACGATGACTTTGGAGAACTGAAACATTTTAGGACTGAAAATGATTATTGGATTAGAACCTTTTAATCTATCATTTGTCTTATTTGTATGGTGAGTACTAAAAAAAGGCTTTTCCCATCAAAATGGAGGACCTTGCATTAATCAGTTTTTCATAAACCCTGGAGGAATATGTACCAAACAGCTTCTCTATTTTGCAGTTGTTTCTGGCTTCAGAAAGTTGAGCCTTGCCCTCAGCTGTTCAAATGGTAACTTTTCACATTAGTCATGATTTTGAAACTTGTAGTGAGATTAAAAAAGTTTTGAGAAACATGACTTATGAGCCATGGCTTCCCCCTATCAATTGTACTCTGTTTATTTAGTCATAATTTGCTATTTTAAAAGTTGCCCAAATTTTCAGTATTTGATTTGCAGTACCTGACCACATTGAATGGTCAGGAGGAGGCAGAGTTATTCATCTGCCAAAAGGCTATTTCTAATCAACTAGAAAGAGAAATATTTCAAGGAAGGGTGTGTGCCACTATTGAGAAGGAATGCAAGGCCTTGAGGGCCATTGATAGTTTATCAAGAGGAGGAAAGGACTTTCACCCTGGGAAGCTTGATCTAATAAGCAGAAAATTATCAGGGTAATAGTTTGATTTCTATGGGACCCCTAAAATGCTGCAACCAGGTGTCTTAGCTTACGATGTGTGACACCTAGGGTACTTCTTTCACTACCATCCTAGGTAAATTTTCCCAGGTTAAAGGTGTAAAGTGGATCCACATTCAAAAATTAAAGCTCACGAGCCCCCCCCCCCCATAAATATATTTACTTTTAATAGAGAGGCAAAGGACACAATTAATTGAAAAGAAAGGAACTTAATGAAATAGATAAAATGATAACAAGAAAAGTAGCATTAGAATGTTTCCTGGGACAAACTTACTCACTGATCCATATCCCAGCAATGGGAAAAGTATGCACTTAGTGGTCATATTCCTAGGAACACACGTTGTTGTTTATCTTTCACTCTTGAAAAGGACCAATAACATCAGAAGGTTAAAGTGTTGATTTGCAAGTGAATTTCATTTAAGTGAGGCAGAGGTGAGCAAAGTTATCAGCCTCACTCTCTCCTCCAGAGTCATAAGAGTCTGGTGGCGAGACATGGGACAGGATGACTGGCCATGGCTCAGATGCGCTGGGAAACCTTGGCCTTTCTAAACTAAGGTCTTTCCCAGGTCTCAGTGTGTCTGAGGGAAAACACATCCATTTGGCCAGAGTGAATGCCTGAAGGATCAGGCACACTGAGAACACTTTGACCAGGGTACAAACGTGGAGGAGCAACTTGTATCTCTGACACTATAGGGACACTTGTGACTTCTGATACTGTCCCTGAGCCTAGAGTGCTTTGTAATCTCCTCTAGACAGTGTTCCACAGTTTTTGTTACTATTAGGCACTTTGTAGTCTCCTCTAGACAGTGTTCCACAGTTTTTGTTACTATTAGGCACTTTGTAGTCTCCTCTAGACAGTGTTCCACAGTTTTTGTTACTATTAGG
>CM053773.1:90570872-90600237 GCA_028658325.1 Potorous gilbertii | reverse complement strand
TCCTCTAGATAGTGTTCCACAGTTTTTGTTACTATTAGGCACTTTGTAATGTCCTCTAGATAGTGTTCCACAGTTTTTGTTACTATTAGGCACTTTGTAGTCTCCTCTAGACAGTGTTCCACAGTTTTTGTTACTATTAGGCACTTTGTAATGTCCTCTAGATAGTGTTCCACAGTTTTTGTTACTATTAGGCACTTTGTAATGTCCTCTAGATAGTGTTCCACAGTTTTTGTTACTATTAGGCATTGCTCTATCAAGTATTGCACCTCTAGGCATGTGATCGTTACTCAGTGTTGTGTTGGCAGGCATATGGTTCTAGAGATTCTTTATACTACCTGTTTCTGGGCTTTGCTTTCATTTTTTTGTGCCTTGTTTCAGTTTCTGCAGTTTGATGACCCCTGGGCTACTAAAGTCTGAGGAATTTGTCCTACACCAAGAAGAATGAGCTTTTTGAGGCAGCAATGCCCGCTCCCTCACCCTGTTCCCCACTGCCCCCAATAGCCAGGTATTAACATGGCAAAATCTAAAAAGGGCAGACTAACCTTTTTCTCTTTTAAAAAAATTCTTTAAGTTTTATAATAAATTTGACAAATAGTAACAAACACAAACATATCCATATTCAAAGAAGAAGAGATAAAAAGGATTATATGCAACACGGTGAGTTTTTATTATATATATATTTTTCTGAACTTCTGTCTACTGTCTTCTCTGCATTTCCAGTGCATTATTGATTCTATTTTCTTGCTTTCTTCTTATTTATATCATTCTTGCTAGCCTCCACCTTTCCCTACAAATCCTTGCTTCCAAAGAAATAAAACTTCTCCATTATAATAAATAAGTAGAATTAATCAAAATAAATACACTCATTGGTCATATATGTCTTATTCTGTCCCTCTGGTCCATAACATTTTGGCTCAGAGGTGGGAAGCATGAATCATTGCTGATCATTTAGAATAGTGGTGGGTCATTGCATTGATCATAGTTCTTAAGCACTTAAGAGTTATTTTCCAATACAGTGTAAAATAGTTGACATAAAAATTGCTCTTTGGTTCACTTTACATTAGTTCATATGAACCATTCCAGGTTTCTCTGAATCCATTACCTTAATCTTTTTTAACAGCATAATAATATTCATATAGTATGTATATGAATATATTATATTTATACTATAATTTGTTCAGTTATTCTCCAATTAATGGGCACCTACTTTGTTTCCAGTTCTTTTCAACCATGAAAAATGATACTATGAACATTTTCATACATATGAAACTTTTTGCTTATTTTTTAATATCTTTGGACTGTATGCCTAGTAGTGGTATTGCTGGGGCAAAGAGTCTAAAAAAGTTTTGACATTTGAAGTATACTTCCTACTTATTTTTCAGAATGACTGAATTAATAATCCACATCTCCATCAACAGCACATTAATATGCCTGTCCTTCAACAGCCAGCTCACCCCCCAAATTGTTGTCATATTTGCTAATCAAATGAATTAGATTCTAAGGAGGGACTTTAGAGTTCTTTTTCTCTCCTTTTTAGGAATTTGGAGCATTTTATATGGTTTTTGATAGTTTGCCTTTTTTCTTTTGAGTAGTGGCTGTGGACATCTATTGGGATATGTCTCATTCTTATATAGTATTCTTAAATAAAATCCTTATATATCATTGATATCAGCTGTTTATCAGAAAAATTTCCTGTACCAATTTTCTAAGTTAACAGATTCCATTCTAATACTAATTGGATTGATTTTGATTGCACCAAAACTTTTCAACTTGATGAAATCAAAATTTTCCATTTTATCTTGTGATTCTCTCTAACACTTAGCAGTTTTTAGTTTTGTTATTAATACTATCCCTTATGATTATAATTTTCATAATTTTGAATCAACCACATATTTCTGCTATAAATCTAACCTGGTCATATTGTGTAATTTTAAAAAATATTTTGAGGTAGCCACTTTGTTAATATTTTATTCATTATCTTACATTAATATTTGTTAAAGACATTAACAGCTCTTTCATTTTCAATATCAAATATAAAGTCACTTGTTTGACGTTTAAAGCTCTTCATAATTTGGCCCCTGTTTGCCTTCTAATCTTCCTACATGTTGCCTCTCTCTGTGTATGTTATGATGCAATTGCATGAAGCACTCCTGGTTCTTGCACATGTTATTCCATCTTTCATCTCCATGCTTTTGCACTGGCTCTTCCCCAATGTCTGGTATATTCTCTCAGCACTAGATTCTTTAAAATTCCTAGTTTCCTTTGAAATTCAATGCCACTTCCTCTAGGAAGCCTTTCCTTGTTATTCCAGCTGTGAATACCATCTCCTTTTAGGCTATTTTCTCTTTATGTTATATTTGTCTTGTATGTTCTAATTTATACATGTGGTCTTCCCAATTAGAATGTAAAGTCCTTGAGGGCAGTGACTTATTTTCCTTTTTCTTTGTGCTCCCACAGCCTCGCTCAGTGCCTAACACATAGCAGATGCTTATTAAATATTTGTTGGTTAATTTGTTGATCTTTTCAAATGAATGTTTTGCACTGTTGATCTTTTCTAAGAACCCATGTTTGACCAAGGACATAAAGAAGGAAGTATGCATGTAGGGTTGAAGCTCTTTGAGATGTGGCATGTACAGGACCACAGTGTAGGCTTCTCAGACTGAAGTTTCATGGAATTGGTGCTTTTCTATTAACAATAGGGTTGGGAATAGTCAGGTGTGAGAATAAAGTGATAACAGGAATCCTAATTCTTTTCATTCCCCGCAGTATGAAATTCATCCTGTTTTTCACTCTGACTGAAATTGCTGGAGGAGGCCTCTCCAAATTGAAAGAACAGTATTTTGGTCTACTTGAATCTCGATCAATTGATGCTATCGGAACATAAAAGCCCAGCAACGATTCACAGCATCATTTTTATTCTTTACAATAATCAGGGGGCATGATGTCAGTTCTTCAGGGCTCAATGACAAAGCAGCACGATTCCAATTAGAATACATTCCCCTGGCAAGATCTTTAGTTGTACCTATTTCTCTGAAAGGACATCTGAAACGATGGTCACTTACCACTGAGGATGTCACAGCAGGGAAGAGAAATATTGGCCAACTTAAACCTTTGGTCTGGGCCTGTAGTTTAAAATCATCTTTGTAAATAAATCTCCTTAATGACTTTTCAAATGAATGGTAACACAGCTAAGTACCACATTAGTGGAGGAATTTTTAAAAATAGCTTTTGTATTGTTATCAGAATGAAAAACCTTCCCCCACTCCTCACTCTAATCCCTTCCCACTTTCATTTAGACAAAATTTAACCGAAGGTTTAATTCAATTTAATTCCACTATCGTTTATTATTCCTCTACTGTGTGAAGATCCTCTTAAATTTTTAGTGCTTTTTTTCTGTTAATTATTTCAAATTTGTCCTGTGTATAGTTGGTTTGTACATAGTTGTTTGTGACATTGTCTCCTTTATTAGCTTGTGAATTCTATGAGATAGGGAATGTCTTTTTTCTTTCTTTGTATCCCAAGTTCTTAGCATGATGTCTGGTTCATAGTAAGCACTGAACAAATGTTTATTCCTTTACTGACTTATTGACTAGAGAGCACTGTACTACAGCCTGAGAAAAACAATATTGTTCCTGCCCATATAAAACTTAAATTCTAGTAGGGATATATTACACACACAAAATAATTTGTATGTACAGTATATATGTCTTGCTTCAAGGTTTTACTGAGCATAATTATATGAAGTATTTGTTATAAATAAGATTATCCCTCTCTATAGATGAGGCATCTGAGACTCAGGGGGTAAGTAACCAAGATCATAGAACTTCTGTCAAAACTAGAATTCAAAATTAAGTCTCTGTTGATTTAAAGATGATGATAGTGCTTTCTATTACTTTCTACCTCATCAGATTGTTGTGAGATGAAGTACTTTGTTAATCCTACATAAATGTTAGTTGATATTATTAATAATAATAAATATGATAAATAAAATTAATATTCATAACTACTTTTCGTATTTCTCCCAACTCCCAATTGACCATTTTGTACTCAACTTTTGAACTTTGGAAAATCAGAAGATCTAGAATTTTTGTTGGCATTGATAATAGTTTTCCTGAATCAATAGTAACTGATGATAGTGTTTGTGCTAAAGTTGAGAGATATACCAAGGAAAGATTACACACACTGAGAAAAGGCAGTTTGAGAGAATGTGACCTGTCGGTGTGAATAGCAGTAAAGTTTGTCACTGTATAAAGGTACCAGTCCTAGGAGCCAAGCAGAGAACTACACCTTTTCAACAAAGAGAAAGGAGCTGTGAGTTACCCCACTGCGTAAGATTCTTTAAACATGTATCTCACTACCATTTGATAAATTTGATCCTCGTCTCCCCAGAAATCTCATGTGGGTGAAATGAGAGTATACCCTCAGTTTGGGGTAACTAGTTTTGTGAGAACTGTTTTCACTTAGTTAAGTACCCTTTCTAAAAGTTAATTAAGTCTGGCTGATATTATTAGTAAGTATACCAGTAGAAGCTCATTAATACAAATTAATTTCCATTGGTGAACTCTGGGAAAACTAAGGAGAATAATATTTAACCTCTCCAGTTTGGTGAAATGATCCTAGAGGAGGTGCTACATAGATAGAAATTTATAATTTTGTGACTCACTAAGTTTTGAAACAATTACTGTGCATGAAGGAGTCTTGACTTATGAATGAGCAAGTACAAACCATATCAGATGATATTTCATAACCCCTTTAGTTACCCACGTTGGAAATATACCCATATGCCTTGCCAGTGCATATAATAAGCTTTACCTGTCCTTCCAATCTCTGACTCTAGGGTAAATAATCAAATCAATTCTACTATACTTTTTCTTGCAAAGGTATTGTCAGTTTACTACCCTAAGAATCAATTCAACATTGCTATGACTCATTCACTTGCCTCCCTGTATTAGAATATAAAGTTTTTTAGGTCAGAGATTATCTCACTTTTATATTTATAGAAACAGAATTTAGTACAATGTCTGACTCAAAGTAAGCACTTAATAAATGCTTTTCCATTCATTCATCCACTTTTTAACTTTTCTCTGACTTCAATTGTTCTTATCGTCAGTTATATACAATTGAGCACCTTTCTAATTGTTTTGTCATTATCGATTCATTGTTTATAGTTTACTACCTTGTAGATTGTTCTTACCACACCAATTAAAGAGAGTTTCTACAACTGATTTCAATAAAAATATACTAAGTGCTTCCTATGTGCTAGGTGGCATTGAAATGAGAAATTATACAATAGCTCCCAACTTTTCTGAATATGAAGATCCCTTTTTCATATTAAAAAGATTTTGCTAGCTTCCTAAAATAATAGTACTCATTATATATATTTATACATATGTATATATATATATACACACACATACACAATACATGATGTATACTAGTAATAATAGAGAAAATATGTAATCACCAAAAATATGATCAATCAATGTTGCTTTAAAATGTTTACTTTACATTAATCCTATTTTCTTGTCCATATTTTTGGAAAATTATAATACATGTGTGTGTAAGACATTTTTTTCATCTACAAATATTCACAGACTCTTTTCAATAATTCCACAGATCCTTAGTGGTCCTCATTCCACAGGTTAGAAAACAGTAGTGCAGTGAAGAAGAAGCACTGGAAATGGAATTAACACCTGGGTTCAAGTTTCAGTTCTGCTCTCTGTGTTCCTTTGGGTAAACTGGTATGGGATAGTGTAAAGAGAAATGGATCTGGAGTTGGAAGATAGCAGTTCAATATCTGCCTTTACTTTTTGCCCCTTTTGTGACTCAAGGAAATCATTCTGCCTATATGGGGTTTGGTTTCCTTATTTTTAAAGCACAAGGTTGACCTAGATCATCTGGAAGATTCCTTTCTACTCAAAGTCCTCTGTTCTCTAAAGTTCTTATGATCTTTCAATCCTGGATGGTATCTAGTGGAATTTGCAGTGCAAATTGCAGTGTAAATGAGTACATAGGTGTTCAATAAATACTCATGGATTAGTTGATCAGTTATGATAGGATTAAAGAGCCACCAGTTGCTTTTGGTGGCATCAGACAGATTTTTGTGGTTAGCTGTGTGTACCTTCACAACTTTTATAAACTATTGGTTCCATGTGCTTTGTTGGTGAGCCTCCTTTCTTGTACGTCCTGGAAGAGGCTCTTCCTCCTCATGACAGACTGTTTTTGATCTGTGTCCCTGAAGCTCCTAACAACTGTGAGGTAGAGGAGGTAATTTTTTTTATGTCTATCTGTTATGCAAGATCAAGTTCAAAGGGGCAGGGGAACAGATGGAATGTGTCCTCCCCTGGCAGTTATCTCCATTCTTGTAAGACCTTCAAGGTCTGCCCTCGTTAACTTTCTCCTTGCAATTTTTCCTTCTATTGACTGCTATTCAGTGCTGTACTGAATAAAGATTAATTTTTCTCAGAACTGTTCCTCTCTCTGCTATAGACTTCCTTAGGAAAAGAATGCAAATAGATCAATGAAATCACATATAGTAGAGGCTTTTTTTATGGCTTGAAAAAACTGGTAAACCTAAGCTACAAGTCACTCAGAATATTCACAACTTCTGTAAAGGTTTCCTTTGCTGGCTAAATATAATCCAAAGAAACCTGCTTTGGTTTTGCACTTAATGAGACTGATGGCATAATATAACAGAAAATATACTAGGAGGAATCAGAAGACATTTGGGTTCTAGTTTGGGATCTACAATTAACTAGCTATGTAATTTTGGGCAAGAGTCTCAGTTTCCTACATAGAATAAGCTTTTATAATGCATTTACTATGTGTTGGTCACTGTGCTAAGCAGTACAGGAATAAAAATAAATACAAATAAATTGTCAGTTGTTTTTCAGTTGTGTCTGACTCTTTGTGACTCCATTTGGGATTATCTTGGCAAAGATACTGGAGCGATTTGTCATTTCCTTCTCCAGCTAATTTTACAGATGAGGAACTGAGGCAAACAGGGTTAAATGACTTGCCCAAGATCACATGGCTAGTAAGCATCTGAGGCCAGATTTGAATTCAGGGACATGAGTCTTCCTGATGAGAAGCTCAGCATTCTATCCCCTGTGCCACCTAGCTGCCACAAATTAATAAGGAATAAAATAAATAAACTGAGGTGGGGAAGTGGTCTGGAGCATCATGGAGAATTTCCTCATCTACAAAAAGCCAAACTAAAGCTTATCTCCCTAGTTCATAGCAGTATGGCAAGTAAGAATACCTGTAATTTGTGTGCACCAAGTCTTTATATAAATATGCACTGTGATTATTGTCTAGTTCAAGTTCTCCTTGCTTTACAAATGAGGATATCTAGGCCTAGAGGTACATTGCTACTAAGTAACAAAGTTGGGATTCTAACCCAAGGCCTCTGATATCAAAGTCTTTGCTACTTTGGTCCTAATAGCTACTAATAGTTACTAATGGTTCAGTGTCCTTTTTAGTCAATTATTTACAGGTTTATCATGAGGGTCTAATTTTAGTGGTACAGTGGAAATAATACTGGATCTGGTGTCAGAGAACCTGAGTTCAAATCCTGACTCTGCCACTTACTTCTTTGGTCAAGTCACTTGACTTCTTTCAGTCCCAGTTTGCTCATGTGTAAAATAAGATAGGTTGGACCAGATATTCCCTAAGGTCCCACTTATCAATTATCCTAAGGAACCATATGAGTATAAGCCATGATTATGTGAAATCATAAAAAGCCCCACTGAGGATGCCCATCAATTGAGGAATGGCTGAACAAGTTGTGGCATATGCTTGTAATGGAGTACTATTGCTCCATAAGAAATGAAGAGCAGGCAGATTTCAGAAAGACCTGGAAGATTTACATAAACTGACACTGAGTGAAGTGAGCAGAACCAGGAGACCATTGTGCACAGTAACAGCAACATTGTGCAAAGATCGATGTTGAGAGACTTAACTTCTCAGCAGTGCAATGAGCTAAGACAATTCTGAAAGATTCAATGATAGAAAATGCTATCCACATCCAGAGAAAGAACTATGGAGTCTGAATGCAGATCAAAGCACACTATTTTTTTCTCTCTTTTTTTCTTTCTCATGGTTTTTCTCTTTGGTTCTGATTCTTCTTTACAACACTAATGTGGAAATATGTTTAATATTTCTAACATGTATAGCCTATATCAGATTGCATGCCATCTTGAGGTGGGAAGGGGAAGGAGGGGGGAAATTTAGAAATGGAAATCTTGTAAAAGTGAATGTTGAAAATTAAAAAATAAATAAAAGTCCCACAGAATGAATACATAAAGAGCTTTGGAAAACCTTAAAGAGTTTGTGTAAAGATGAGCTATTATTTTCATGGTAATGTCTTTAACTTTCTTTAGAGTAAATATCATGAAGTGGATTTGAAGATAGAAGAAGGCATCCAGATCCACTCTTCCCAATTGTGTGACCTTGGGCAATCAATTCACTTATTGTAACAGAACCTCATTTTTCTTTCTTGTAAGATAGGGATATTTTCTCTAATGAACCTGCAGATTTGTTTGGAGGAAGACAAACCACAAAGATGGGGATCATGGTAAAGATACAGTGTATTCTAGGAACACAGGGTTGATTTTTTTTAATTTTACATACCTGTTCATTTCAGCAGCAAAGTTATACTAAGCAAGATTCTCCTTGGGGTGAGAGACATTACTTGGGAGGAACCAATCAATCAATCAATGATTAACCAACATTTATTTTATATAATTACTATGTTCTAGTCACTGTGCTAAATACTAGATGTAAAGAGAACATGATGCTGTACTAAATACTAGATGTGTAAAGAGAACATGACACTGTAAGTACTTTTAAGTCACTTAGATTCAAATGGGAAGATAAACTGTACATATAGAGCTGCATGTGACACATATACAGATCAGCTATCCACATCGGAGGAAGATACACCAGAAACTGGGATGGGATGTATGAATAGGGTTGAACTAGACTTTGAATAGCTTTAAATATCAAATGTAGGAATTTCCATTTGATGCTAGAGGTGAGAGGAAACTACCGGAATCTACTGAGTAGGGTAGTTAAGTAGCCAGGACTCATGAATTAGGAAAATTTCCTTGGAGGCTCCATGGAGGATGAATTAGAGAGGGGGAGACGTTTGAGGCAGTGAGAACAGTTAGGTATTGATAGTCCAGATAAGAGATAGGGAGGGTCCGAACTAGAAAAGTGCTTTCAGCTCCAGGCAGGGCAATTTGTGGGTTTTGCACCAGTGACTTTGAAAAGTTGGAGAGTTTGGAGCCGAAAGAAATTCCTGGTAACACAGTGATCGCCAGTTTCCTTCTTTAACTGGTGTATCTTGAAAGTATGGTGCTGCATAAACCAAAGGGCAAAAAGAAGTTATTCATCTAAAAAAATAAGTCCTTATTTTTAAAGGCCAGAATATTTTCCCCTGAACAAAAGAAGCTGGTGCTTACTGTTCTGTAGTGTTATAGATCTTGCCTCAACACAAGTTAAATGGACTTTTCTGTAGACAATTAAATAATGTTTCTTTAGACACCTGAATACTTTGTGTCAACTAAGGCAGAAATAAAATATTCTTTGACTTGCAGTCAAATTGTCCACTACACACAGACACAAAGATGGAGTAAATGAACCAATTACACAGAACTCATAAAGGTACGAACCGATCCTATATCTATATATCTATATCTATCTATCTGTCTGTCTGTCTGTCTATCACCTACTTATCTATTCTACTAGTAATTTCCACTTAGAGCCTAACTCCTGACAGAAAAATGAGTGCTAGTACTGGGGAAAGCGGAGGCTGCCCCAAGGGTTAGTCCTCTGCCCATGCTCTAGTCCATACCTGTGATGGGGTATGGAGACAGAAACTCTACCTGGGTATCAATGTAATCCTGCCAACTCTTGTCCACCCACATTGAGGAGGGTGTGGGCATTCAGGGCAGACAGCAGATGTCCACTGTTCTAGAAATGTTGGTCCTGACTGTGTTGTATGAGGCCTTGCCTATTTGGGTTGGACAATACCCCCAGGCTATTTACCCTGAAACAAAATGCCTATCCTTTATTGCTTACTTAGAAGCTCAATTGTACTACTAGAAATCTGCCACCTGTCCTGTCTACACTGGATTCCTTGATGTTGAAAGTGGTCAAATTGCTTGGAAAAGACCACATTCCTTGTGTTTTTGACTTTGCTTCACAACCTGGAACAGCTGGATAGGATGAGACTGAGGGCAGAGAGGGTGAGATTCAGTAAGTATCAAGAACCTATAATGTGTCAGGTGCTGTGCTAAGTGCTGGGGATATAAAAAGTGGCAAATGGCAATTCTTGCCCTCAAGGGGATCCCAGTCTAATGGAGGAGTCAACAAATAATGTACAAATAAATATGTACAATCTATATACAGTATAAATAGAAAATAATTAACAGAGAGAAGACACTGGAATTAAGATGGGTTGAGAAAGGCTTCCTGTAGAAAATGAGATTTCAGCTGGGACTTAAAGGAAGCCAGTAGGCAGAGGTGAGGAGGAAGAACATTTCAGGCATGGAGAATAGCCAGTAAAAATATGAAGAGCTGAGAGTTAGAGACTGTTATAATGTTGCATGCATGAAGCCCTCTCTTACTTGGTCTTCTCTCTTCTCTTCTCAGGATCTCCCCAGACACACCCTTATTAGCTTGTTTCTTCAGAATTCATGCTTTCTTTCCTGATTTCTCCAAATAGAGGCTAATGCAGGTCATATTTTCTTTTTCATTTGGTCCATGCTCAATAATTCATTAGTGTTTTCAAATGAAGCTTAATTGTTTCATTTCTTTATAATAAATCACAGAGGAGAAAATTACTTTAATAGAAAACCCAATTAAAAACTTCTGCCTGGAGGTTGGAGGGCCTCTTGGATAGGAGATTAACACTGTTGTGACCTTTGACTTCCCTTAATGGATATTAACTATTACCCCTTCCACAGCAAGATGTAGGAACATGGGGCCACTGTGACCAGAATTAACATTTTTGGCAGCGTTCTGTACTAGAAAGAGGCTGGGATTTTGAGTCAGGGGATCTAAATTCTAGTCTCAACTTTGCATTGAAGTAGTTGTGTGACTTTGGGAAAGTCATGTCCCCTTCCCATGCACCCGTTTTCTTATCTATAAAATGAAGGAGTTGGATGAGACAGTCTCTCAGGGGCCTTCCAGCTCTGACTTTCTATAGCTCTAAGAATTTGGATTTCTGATGGCTAGGGCAGTACCTGTCATTCCAGATAGCTCAGAAAATGACAAATGAAGATGCCAGTAGGGAAAACCAAGGGTTTCTTTTGTTGTTAGTTCTTCTCTCACTTGCACTAGAACTGAACAAGATTTTTCTGAACTGGCCATTGTGAGAAGAGACACTGAAAAAGAGGTTGTGTTAGCCACACTTTTGTATCATCTTTTTTCTGCTATTATTCTATTTACTGATAAGATTAGCTATGTGTTCTGGGAGTCAGGAGACCTGGGCTCATGTTCAAGGCCTTTTACCAGCTTACTGTAGGATATGTGTTAAGCAAATCTTTAACTCTCCATGTCCACTATCCTCTTTCATTAGGAAAATGGAATACCAAGTCATGTGGAGTCACAATTTTAGTGAAATCCTATTCAACTTCTAACAAAATATTAACATTTATACACACATTTGAAGGTCACATTTCATCTGAGTATAATAGAACCCAAGTTGGAAGGAATCTCAGTTCATCTAGTCCAATTTGTACCTCAACAGAAAAATTTCCCTTCCTTTTCCTCCAACTAGTCACTGGACTTAGAGTCAAAAGACCTGAGTTTAAGTCCTGGCTTCATCACTTCTTAGTCATGTGTCCTTCAGCAATTCACTTTACTGTTTTGGGGCTCAGTTGCCTCATTTATTTATTTATTTATCAATCTATATATTTGTTCATCTATTTGTTGATTCATTCATTTATTTATTTTTAAAAAGGGATTAGTCTAGAAGATCTCCAAGAACCTGTCCTACTCTGATATTCTGTGATTTTCAGTGGACAACTCAAGTATATTTTCTTTTCTTTTGAATTTTATGTTATAAGCTTTAATGATTACTTACGCCAGTTAAGACAGTGATGATAAGAAGAAGAGGAGGAAATCTCTTTTTCTATAAGCCAGAAAGTTTCTCTTTAAGAGAATATTCTCCCCATACTAAGGCTTTAACTAGAAAAAATTGAAGTCCACAGATAAAGATATAATTTTCCTATTATATTTCAAATTCATATTAATTTCTTAAGATAAATTTTTTTATTGGTTTTTGGTTCTTTAACACCACCAAAATTTTTCCCAGCATCCTTCCTCTGTCTCTGCTCAGAGAGCCACCGAAGATAACAGATAATATTTTTAAAGAGAAAAAAATAACAAAATTGATCAGCACATGAAAATGTCTGACCTAGAAGGTCACGTGTGTCCTTGAGGCCACAGGTTCCCCACCCTTGGTTAGTAACTGGGTCTGAAACTGAGAAAGACCTTTTGACCAATAAACTTTTCAAGAGAATTTCCTGTCTGGTTTACCCACCCACCTCTAAAAGTATTAGTTATATATATATATATATATATAGACTGCCAAGCTGCACTAACAAAAAGAGGTTGCACAATGGCTCTGTCCTATGGCAAAGATATCATAAAGATTTCATTTTGGTGTAGACTTGGGAATTCATCGATGGAGGGAGCTCCTTGGTAAAAGAATTTCCTTCACTAAAGCAGATGTACTTTGAATTTGAAACTTATCTTAGGAGGATTCTGGGGGCACGGAAGGGATAAGTGACTTATCTAGGATTATCTTACCAAGATGTACCTGAGGTAGAATTTAAACTGAGGTCTTCTTCACTTTGAGAGTAATTCTGTGTTCTCTACACCATGATTATCAGTCTCTCTCTGAGGCAGGAAATAGAGCACTGAACCTGGAGTCAGAAAGACCTGAGTTCAAATCTGGTCTTAAACACTCTTTGTGTAATTCTGGGCAAGCCACTTAATTTCAGTGATTGCCTAGGAAACTAACTCACTCAGTTTTCTCATCTGTAAAATGTAGTTAATTATATGACCTCCTCACAGGGTTATTGGGAGGATGGTGTGAGATGTTATCTGTAAAGCACTTTCAAAATCTAGTTTTTATATTAACTAGCTGTCTCTGATTTTCTCTCTCTAAATGTATATATGTTTGTTTATCTTTGTCTATCTGTCTGCCTATCTATCCATCTGTCTGTCTATCTATCTATCTATCTAATCTAACTGTCTGTCAATGTCTTTAGATCCAACAAAGCTGGTGGTAGAAGATAAAAATTAAGCAGAAGTTCTAGTTCTTTTCTTAGATAGAAGCACTTATAGTCCTCTTGATGGAGGATAAGACCACAGGACAACAAGGGCACAATAATAAGCCACTGCAAGTGGAAGAGTGTCCATATTAACCATATCTGTAAGTGCAAATGCTGAGGGAAAATGGAGAAACACCAAAACCCCAGTCTTCACTGGCACAGTCAGAAGGCAAAGCATCCTATTCCATAAAACTGATGAATTCTGAGCTCAGTGGAGTTTCTCCATGGCAACGCAGGCATCCTACTTTCCTGCCCTCTGTGTTGTTTTTTTCTTCCTTTTTCTCACCTCCTTCAGCTCTCCGTTGGCAAGCCCTTCAGCTTGATTTTTCTCACGCTCTCAGGGTCTCTAAAACAGCTCCTCAGCGCCTGTGGTTTTATTCTCCCCCATGGCAAATATTCAGTCCATTCTGTTTGCAGTCCTGGGAATTGTGCCCCATGGTACTTAATGCTGATGAAAACAATGTCCACAAGCAGCTTGCCAACAGGCTTCTCTTCTTGGCCTTTGGTCAGATCCCTCTGTTTTGATCACTTCATTTATTATATTCACATTTTTTCCCCCAACTCATAAGCACGTGTGCTCACTGTTCTTTCATCTGAGAATGTCCAGGACTGCTGGGAGGGATTCACAGGTAATTAATTTGTCAGGAAAGATGAACCTTCTTGCCAAATACTAACCAGAAAACAAATTCACACCTCATCTAGCAGATGATTACTTCAACAAATGATCATGAATAACATAAAGGGGGGGGGTTTGGAGAGATAGACAAGTAAACCAAGAGATGGAATCAAGGGAGATTTTATTGCTAAGCTTGATATATTCATATTGCTTCTCTAGGTTCTGTAGTTTTTCTTATAAGTGAAACCTGGTAGCTAATGCAAATTTTCTCTGGGAGAAAGAAATATGTTATGCTTCATACGTTCTCCATGTGTGGGGAATGGAGAGGGAGGAAAGGGAAGTGCTGCCTTTTTTTCCCCTTATGTTTAAGAAATTCACAATTAAAATTGATTTAGGATTGTAGATGACCTGGGGTAGAACAACCTCTGAAGACAGGAATGAATATGTAATCTTCTAGATTTGGGGGATTGACAAAATCTCAGTGCTTAGTCATCAAGGACTCATCTTTTTCATCCTCCCAGCTGTTAATGCTGTCATCTATGAAAGGAAAGGGCTGTACCACCAGTGGCCTGGGAACATTACTGACTGACATTATGCCAAGGGTGTTTGCTTGACCTTTTTATTATGATAAAAAGTTAACAAAGACATAGAGAAGAGGCAATGTTGCATAGTGGATAGTTAGACAAAGAGAGTCTGGAAGAGCTGAATGCAAGTCCTGATTCTGACATATACTGATCACATGACCTGGGACAAGTCCCTTAACTTGACAATGTTCTAGGTTATTATCTAAGGCTACCATTTTTTTTTAAACCAAGTCTGTGATTTCAATGGTGAAGGGAGTTCCCAGGGAAGAACTTTCTCTACCAGTGTAGACAGATACCTACTTTGCATCTATATAGTCTTAGAGAGATGACTCAGCTATCAGGCAGGGTAATGGATAGAGAGCTAGCCTCAGGGTCAGGAAGACCTGAATTCAAGTACTTCCTCTGATATATCTATATCTATATCTATCTATATCTATATATGTATCTATAGATATAGATACATAGATGTGCATAGATAGCTGTATCCATCTATATATCTACACACACACATACACACACACACACACACACACACACACGCACACACACATGCATACACACACACAGATATTGCCTTTGTGATCATGGGTAAATGATCTTGACCTCCAGGCAACTCTGTAAGACAATAAATAATCCATTCATGTTTATAGAGTACTATATGGTTTTCAAAGCACTTTTCTGTAAACATTTCTGAGATATAGGGTAGAGTAAAAAGTGTCCCATTATAAGAAAACTGGACTCTGAGATTATAATTTTTCCAAAGTTATTATGAGATTTTTGCTAGTCTATAGCTGACAAAAGTTACTCCTCTGAATGACTGACTCACATATGTACCAGAAAGTTCCTATGTACCCAAATAGTATAAGGCAGCTTCATTTGTATAAATTATGCAAAGCTCTCTAAATCATGATCAGATTAGCAAATTTCATCTGATCCATGTATGCAATGTATATAATGCTCTTCTGATGATAATTAGTTTAAAAGACTTTCTTAATCAAAATGCTCTTGTGGTTTATAAGGTAGGTTGAAATTGAGTTGCTCACTGACTGAATGCCCTGGAGGTCCTTTTCCTACTTGGCCCTTGTGAACTTGTACCAAAATAGTCATCACACATAAGGATGGAGATCCATAGTCTTTCTACAGGGTTGGCGTCTCAATCTACTGTCTGTGCCACTGCCCATGCTCTCCAGTGGGAGTAAATTGCAAGAGAGATATATGCTTGCACGTCTGTGAATAATTAACTGCCTGACTTCTGAGCACTTGTGTTCTTTCTTGATAACTCACCCACAATTTTCTCATGGCCACACAGGAAGAAAGTGGCAGAGTCAGGACTTGACCCACGTCTTTTGAATCCAATAAATTCTGAATTTTGTATGCCGTTCCTCAAAGTGAAGTGTGTCTAGATACAGCCTATAACACCTCAGAGGGGCAACTAGATGGCACAGTGGATAGAGTTCTGGGCCTGAAGTCAGGAAGACCTAAGTTCAAATCCAGCCTCAGACACTTACTAGCTGTGTGACCCTGAGCAAATCACTTACCCCTTTTTGCTTTAGTTTCCTTATCTGTAAAATGAGCTGGAGAAAGAAATGGCAAATCACTCCAGTATCCTTTCCCAGAAAATCACAAATAGGATGATGAAGAGTTGAATGTGACTAGAAAATAACTGAACAACAATGCCTTAAAGTGTCACATGAAGAGCAAAAACTCTCTTAGCCATTTATGAATTAAACTGAGAGGCAAGTGATGTAGTGAAAAGATTGCTGAACCTCCAGTCAGAAGAAATCGAGGTCTGACTTGCACAGTTGCACCTCTGACACTGCATGCCCACGTATATATCACTTAACATTTCTGAGCCTCAGTTTATTTGTAAGGTAGGGTTATCAATAACTGTAATGGAACCATTAATAACAGAATTATATTTCCATTAATATTAATAGAAAAATAGTTGGAGTTACATTTGGGATCCAATCTGTCTCCAGTCCTTCCTACTTTTGTGATTACAGTCAAGTTTATTCTCTCTGTGACTTAGTTTCCTCATGTATAAAATGGGGATGGGAATACCTGCATTACTTGCCTTAGGATTGTGAAGACAGAATTCTGTAAAATGTAAAGCACTACATAACATAAATCTACTCATCATCATCATCATCATCATCATCTTGTTCATCTTTTTCAATGAGTTCAAATGGAAACTATTCTATCTTGATATTAGTTTTATACATAGTATCATGCAGACAGGTATTGTCTACCTATTGCACAGGTAGGTAAAATAACTGTCATTGTACTGAAAAGAAGTATTAAGATGTAAGCTCATTCTCTTCGGTTTCACAGGTAAGAATCAAATAACAAACAGGACAAGAGTTGATATACACCTCAACTTGTTTTCATATACTTTTAATCTCTGTTAGGTCAATGTTTTGTATTCTTTTTGCTTAGCGTAGCTTAGAGATTATAAGTACTTGTTATGGAGACATCTATTAACCAGCATTTTCTTAAGGTTTTATGTATCAGTGTTATGATTGGGTGATTAAAAGCAACACTTTTGTCTATTATAAGGGTCTCTTCTTACACAATTTATTGAAAAGTTCTCAACATATAATTTGAAGGATGTATATTCTTATGAAATTTGTCATCTGTCAATCCATAAAGAATAGCATGCTTCTCATATATAATTCTAACCACTGCACCATTCCTGGGAATGCATTTTGTTCCTAAATTTTACAGTGTGAAGTGATTTGTTGTACCATTTCTACCATTCCCTTGTGCAATCTGCACTGAGTGCTAAGTCTAGCCTCCTTATGGATAACCCTTATGTAATTTCTGGTGGCAATGACCTAGTCCTGGATTGCCATCATGAATCACTATTTCCAAAACAGATCCTTATGGCTTAGCTAAAGTTTTGATGCTTCCTTGTGAACAGATTGTAAGCTAAATTAATGCAGAAGTTATCCATGGAGGACATTGTAATTCCATTCTTGCATCTTCGCTATTTCAAAGATTCCATCCAGAATTTAATTATTTTTGGCTACATTTGACAAATCTAATAGCATCTACCTGTTATCAGCCTTGACTATTGCTTAACAAGATGATGCCTGCTTGCTTCAAAAATATTTTTGTAAGGTTTTGATTTATGTGTTCTAAGAGTTTCTATCAATTTTCTTCCTCTTCTTTGGCAAGGACATTTTCATCTCTCTACTTGCCTTAGGCTGATGGGCAGTAAATTCCATTGATATTGTGCTGGTTTTGTTTGGATACTTTTAATATATATTATGGTCCATATTATATTTGAAAAAGGGTAAATTAAGATGAATATTATATAGTTGTTAATTACTTTAAGCACATTTATCCCATTCAACTTTGATTTCAGGATGCCAGTTAGTCTCTTAAAGTCTTTATTCATAGTCAACTTTTTGTAGTTTTTATGCTTGCTCATTTGATGGAGACCAAGGTTATTTGTAGGTGTAGACTTCATCTGCTTGTTCAATTTTTGTTGTTGTTCAGTCCTATCTGCCTCTTTCTAACCTCATTTGGGGATTTCTTGGCAAAAATAATGGAGGAGTTTGCCGTTTTCTTCTCATCATTTGACAGATGATGAGACTTAGATAAGAGGATTAAGTGACTTACCTAGAGTCACATAACTAGTATCTGAGGCTGGATTTGAACTCATGAAGATGAGTCATCCTGAGTCTAGGCCCAGCACCATATTCTCTTGCTTCCTAACTGCCCACATAAGCACAATATTCAAGCTTACCACTATCAGTTTCTATTTTCTTGGTATAAATTAATAATTTTAAACTTGTTCAGTCCAAATGAAATTTTCATATTAATAGAGAAAGATTAGAAAAAAGGAGCTGCTTATTGGATTTCTTTTTCCTGTGTGTGTGTGTGTGTGTGTGTGTGATTTAATTCAATGCCATCTATATACAAGTATTTAGAAATATTTTGTTTTAATTACCTTTTTAATTTGGAAGCCATATTTAGCTCTATTTAAGGGATATCATAATATATTTAAGGGTAGATAGAGCCATAAGGGGTTTAAACTGGATCCCTCAAAAAGATTATATCATATATGAATTAAATTAGACATTTTGTTCTAGATACTACGTTTTAAATAGAGAGCATTATCTATATGGACAACAAATGCTCTAAAATTCTCATTATGCTTGTTATATGCTCTCTCTCGGATTATACTCACAACTATATATCTGTATACACACATACACACACATATATATATATTCTATACCCATGTACTTAAAATATATGTATATATGTGTACATATACGTAAAATATATAACTACACTTTTAAATATATTTCAAATATATTTGAATATATGTAATAGCAATTTAAAGGGAAAGATCCTTCTCATTCATTGATAGGACCTGCTTAAATTACCTGGAAGCCTAAGACATATGTGGTGGGAAGAGCTTGTTGAACAGGCAGAACATGAAGGGTAGAACAGAATTGGGAGGAAGTGAGTGAGCACTAATTGGCAGAGCAAAGAGGATGCAGGCAGTTAGGCACAGCAAGGCTCAAGCTCTTGAGTGTTTACTTGTGAGAAGGCCCCAGTAGAGACAGGGAGGTTTGGGAATGACCTTGTCCCCTGTGGTGATCATGTTTATTAACTTCTTGGTCACTATTATGGATTTAGCATTCTGATTCTGGAATTTGGCTTTCTAGTGTCTACATAAATGTTTTTCTTCTCCCTTCTATATGGAGAATTTTTTATACTTTGCAATTGGGGACTATGTCAGTATATTCATAGTTACCACCAGTGATATGAATATTGCCTTGATGATACATTTGGTATCATGAACAGGATCACAGTGTATAAAATCTCTATTTGGAGGCAGAAAGGATTTAGAGGAAGAAGTAGATATCCCAGGTTGGGATGATTTAATGTATTAATGTATTCCTCTCTAGCAAGAGAATGGGCCAAAAGCACAAGACCCTGTGAAAACTGGGAAGTGAGGTTACAGGAGGGATAACCTAGAGACTTGGGAAGATGTTTGCAAGGAATTTCAATTATACCAGGAAAAGAGCTAGCAAGAGTAAGTAGGAGAGGTTAGATTTTATTAATAGGCTACCATATTATATGTGAAAGCAGAGATGAGTTGCTTAAGGAAAAAATTCAGATGGAAAAAGAGTTAGCTAGTTTGCACGAGAATTCTCATCCTTCAGGTTCTCCTTTAAAAGAACAGGCTGGGTGGGGGGGGGGTCTGAAAAGACTGCTGATTTAGCTCAGAAGAAGCTGAAGGATAACAAGAGAAATGTGCATTTAATTACTTAAATAATAGCAATTTAAAGGGAAAGATTCTTCTCATTCATTGATAGGACCCATGTGACCTGCTTAAATCACCTGGAAGCCTAAGACATATGTGGTGGGAAGAGCTTGTTGAACAGGCAAAACATGAAGGGTAGAACAGAACTGGGAGGAAGTGAGTGAGCACTAATGGGCAGAACAAAGAGGATGCAGGCAGTTAGGCACAGCAAGGCTCAAGCTCTTGAGTGTTACTTGTGAGAAGGCTGAAGAAGAAGCTGAAGGATGACAAAAGAAATGTGCATATGAACTTTGTAAAGATCTAGCCTTGTTGCCACAGTGATGTAAGGAAGTCAGAACAAGGAAGGGAAATAATGTTAGAGGCAGAAGCACATCCAATAGTGAGGCAAAAACAGGAGAACCAAGGAGGTCACACAATGTTTAGGGAAATAATTGAAGATTTTACTCAGTAGGAGGTCACAGATATTTTGAGTTGGTTCACCCAAAGGATGAGAGAATTGTTAATATCTTGGATGGTGAGAATCAGTGATAAAGGGGTAGAGGAGTATCTATAGATAGGGTGGATTGCTTGAAATTTATAGGTATCAGTCATAATCCCTTTGTATAGCAACATATTAGAGATTACAATATGCAAGGAGGTAACAATACAACTAATCTGTTACTTTAGCTGCAGAAGGTGGCAGTAGGCAGTATCCTACTGACTCTGTGTGGCCTAGTATAGATAGACCCTGGTATTAGGTTCTGTATAAGAAAGTTAAAGGAGGAGGGAATGAAGACTGCCAGAATGATCAGAAACGCAGATACAAACTATGATACTCCCTTTGCAGTTTACTACAGGAATAAAATAGTGATGACAACTCCTCTTATTTACAAGCACTTGGTTTTGACTCTGATAATTGGGGAAATAGGGACCTCTTTCAGAGGTGTTAGACAAGATTTCATAGTTAAGTGACTTAGGGGACTGGGGAAAAGACAAAATTCCTAGAGAGAGAAGAGTAAATAGCCAGTAGATTAAAAATGAGAATAAATTGTTTACTTCTCTAAGGGTAGATTTTGGAAACATAGATAGATGGTATTCTAACTAATGAACTATACAGAATGTACCAAGAAAAGGGACTTGATACTAGACAAAATAGAGAAGTAAGAATTGCCCTTAAAGATTCTCTTTAACTTTTGTATTCAAGTTTGTCACACCTTCAGGGAGAATAAAAGCTGGCCAAGCCCCAGCTCAGATTAAAGAAACACACAGACTGAATATAGACCCCATGTCAATTTGACCATATATTGGAAAAATGGATCAAATATTGGAACTAGGGCATTTATAGACACTGGGATGAAGGCCTCCCTTATATATGGAAACCCTGATAAGTTTAAACATGGAACTCCTGTCACCATCACAGGACTGGGAGGGGCTAAAATGTCAGCCAGACAAGTCAAACTAATGATGAAAATTGTACAATTACCCAAGAAAGAATATATCATGGCAATTGCACCCATTGCTGAATACATCATTAGAATAGATATATTGAGAGGTATAAATTTACTCTAAATTTACCTGAGGGAAGGTACCAATTTGGAATAAGGAAGATAGGAATTAAAACAATTTTATTGGGTAAAATAAAAATGGACCCAATCACTTTACCTGAACCTTCTGAAGTAATTACTCTAAAGCAGTATCATGTGTCAGGTAGGCAAAATGAGATTACCAATACTATAAAGGAATATGTTGAGACAGGAGGGTTAATTCCACAACCACTTGATGGAATAATCCTGTCTGGATGGTACAAAAGTCAGATGGGACATAAAAGATGACAGTGAATTACAGACAATTGAATAAGGACACTCCTCCCTTGTCTGTTGCTGTTCCAGTACCATTATCTTAACAGAAAAGATCTAGAAATATAATGGGACTTGGTATGCAGTTATTGATTTAGCCAATGCTTTACTATCCCAATAGATTTGAAACAATGGGACCAATTTTCTTTCACTTGGTGGGGCCAACAATATACTTTTACATACTTGCCACAAGGATATCTGCATAGCCCCACTATTTGTTGTAGGGTTGTGGCTGAACATTTGGACAGTATACAGCTTACCCACTAGATAGACGATATTATGACACAAGGAAAAACTGTAGAAGTGGAGAAGAGTTTGACACTTTCAATTGAACATATGAAAAGCAAAGTGTTGGAGATTATCCCTGCAAAGATTGAAGTGCCAGCTCAAACCACAAAGATTTTGGGTATTCATTGAAATCAAGGGTTGTGAGAGATTCTCCCACAAGCCTGACAAAAGAGTTAGCATTTTCCTATCCCCATCAATAAGAAAGAGGTCCAAAAGTTTATAAGATTGTTTGGATATTGGCAACATCACATACCACATCTAGGACAAATTTTGAAATCCTTATATAAAATTGCTAGGAAAAAATAGAAATTTGATTGAAGACTTGAGCACAGTAAAGCTTTTGAATAAGCAAAAGCTGCTATACAGTGGACCCTAAATTTATGACCTATGCAAAGTGGAAACCTTTAGATATCATAAGTCTATATTATGGAATCCCAAAGCAAATTCAAAGCAATAATCAGAAACATTTCAAAGGTAATGAAATGAAGAGATATTGTGTATTAAACAACGTAGAATGGATGTATCATATTCCATGTTGTCCACAAGCATCTGGGTTAATTGAAAAAATGAATGGATTATTGAAAGAACAGTTAAGGAAGTTCTAATAATTCTTATCAACATTGGAAAGATAATTTATTCATTGCTTTACATAATTTGAATAATAGACTATTGGGAGGAAGTACACCTCTAGCCAGAATGGTAAACCCAGACTTGCAATTTAGAAAACAGCATACACATAAGATCCCAAATGTTGAGTATTAGACTGTGAGGCCAGATGTCCCAGCATTGTATCCAGGGACAATTGGTTCAGCAGGATATGACTTACATTGTTTGGAGGATTTTTGGTTAGATAGGTAAGAAATAAGCACAATCTCTACTGGAATATTATGAGAATCCCTAAGAATTATTTTGGATGGATATTACCTAAATCAGGATTAGCAGCTCTAGGAATACATGTATTGGTTGTAGTGACAGATTCTAATTATCAAGGAGAGATTATTGTGACATTCCAAAATTTAGGTGACGAGTCTATACAGTTTTGTAAAAATGATAGAATAATTCAAGTGATTATTATTCCTTGTGAAACAACACCACTTGTGAAAACTGATCCTCCTTCTGAAATAACTAGCAGAGGAATTTTTGGCTTGGGTTCTATTGATAGAATAAAATTGGGAGCTAATGTATAGATAAAACAGAAGCCAGATCACATTCCAAAAGTTGCAGAAATTATAACACATGGGAAAGATAATATCATAACTGTTGTTTATTCAGGAGAGGATGATTACCAAATTGTACCTTTAACTTATACATTCTACTGTGAATAAGGTTATGATAGTGGACTCCAGAACTGTGGTTGACCCTATATCCACCCTGCTTCTGGTTATTGTTTCCTTGTTTCTTTTTTTGGCTTTCCATTTATTACCTTGTTTGCTAGATCTGTTTTCTGTAGGATTAGTTCCCTCCACCTACAGATACCTGATCACTTAAACTGGATGTCATCCCTTATCCAAGAAAGTGATGTGTCATCTCTGGACTTGAAGTTGACCAAACTTCAGATGCTAGCTAAAGAACTGATCTCTCAAATGGGACCACTTGGGTCAGGGACAGCTCTATGTCAGATTTCAGCAGGAAGAAGCTATGGAAGAAGAGACCTTAGCACCAATATTTTAGACCTATTCATTTGAGGAGGGAATGATGGGGTTCTTGTGCTCAAGCCCCACTCTAAGATATTGTTTTATGTGCTCATTTTATGTGATCCCTGTTATATTGTTGTAAAGTTCTATTGATACCAGTTGCCTAAGATATTGCTTTATATGCTTATTTTCTGTTATCCTTGTTACAATTCTATTGATTCCCGTTGCCCCATCAACATATGTAATGAATACGAAAGCTCTTGGGGCCAAATGTAATAGCAATTTAAATGGAAAGCTCTTTCTCATTCATTAATAGGCCTATGTGACCTGCTCAAATCACCTGGAAGCCTAAGACATATGTGGTGGGAGGAGCTTGCTGAACAGGAAGGGAGGAGCAGAACTGGGAGGAAGTGAGTGAGCACTAATGGGCACAGCAGAGAGGATACAGGCAGATGGGCACAGCAAAGCTCAAGCTCTTGAGTGTTTGCTTGTGAGAAGACCCCAGCAGAGGAGGGGAGGCCTGGGAATGGCTTTGCCCCCTGTGGTGATCATGTTTATTAACTTCTTGGTCACCATGATGGATGTAGCTTTCTGGTTCTAGAATTTGACTTTCTGGTGTCTACCTAAATGTTTTTCTTCTCCCTTCTATAGAGAGAGTCTTGTATACTTTGCAATTAAGAACTAAGCTGGCATATTCATAGTCATCACAAGTGATGTGAATATTGCCTTGACAATGCAATTGATAACATTGGATAGGAAAGAAATAAGCACAATCTCTACTGGAATATTGTGAGAATCATAATGTTATCAATTTATTATTCATATTCTTCAAATACATATTGAACATACAATTCAATATGTATTTGAAGTATATGCATGTTATTGAAAAGTACCTACAATTTGTTTTTGAATATATGGATAGATAAATATATTTGAACTATATGAATTACCAATGGGTGTCAAAATGAGTAAATACTTTACTGTAATCAACAAAGGCAGTATAAATGTTGTGATGCTCTTTGATGGCTTGTTCAATAATTACAAAATCAATAGTAAGTTGCTTTTGATACTCTTGGGACTTTTTTCTGCTCTTTGGCTCCTTAGCCAATGTATTGTTTTCTTATAAGTGTTTATAGATTTTTTTGGAGGGCATAGTCTGAATATTTTGTATAAAACACATACGCATATACTTAACCAATATTTGCAGGGGTTGCTAATGTTTCCATCTTTTGATGATAGATAAATGCTATCTTCTATTAAGAAAAATGGGATCAAACTTTTCTCTGAGAGTGAAGTACTTTGCTAATAATGAATGCACCATGTATTGGTACATTCATGTACCAATGTATTGAGTCAATAACTATGGATAATATCTCAGTACTTTCCTTTCCAGTTGTGCAGAGAAGCTTAAATTTCAGTCATTTCTCTTGATCTAATTTACTATGTCATTCATTTGTTTAATGGTGAGCTAGCTTGATCTTTCTCATTGATCCAAGTGGCCATTATTTTGTTGGATTTCTTGCAACCATGTAGATAACCAGAAATTTTTCATATCCTTTTTCTTCAAAAGATTCTTTCCCTCCACTGACTTTATTCCTTTTCAAGCCTCTGTAATAATTTTTTCTTTGACACCGAATTATTTTGTTCTTTGTGCCTGCTTGACTCTTGTATTATTTTAACATTTGGCTTTTGTTTTCAGTTGCTGATGAAGGGAATCTAGGAGTTCTGATATACCTTTGTTTTCTGAGTTACTTTCTGTACGTTTCTGTTTCGGTTGCTGTAAATTGGCCCATATAGTATTTATGTTTTCTATTGTGTGTGTCAGTTAGATATTGATGGAATCCTCCAGCACCTTTTTATAGATCTCCAATTACTTTCTCTCCTACGGTAGTATTTGAAACTTGTCCTCAGAGATTTTCTTTGATAGCTTTGCCTTTCCTCTTATAGTGTGGCTACTACATACACTGCCATATGCTGGTCCTGAAATGTTTTTGTACTTTTTATCTAATATTGTGAGAAAATGAATCTATTTGTGTTGGCTTTAGAAGTTAACATTAACACCCCAATAGAAGAAACTAACCAAAACCCTGTCCTAATTCCATATGAATATTGCCTCAGGCCACTGGTCTACTTTTAGCCCACTGCCACCAACTAGGGGAATAATCCTGGGGGAGATGTGTCTGTGATAGTTGTCTTAGGCTGGTGCTGGAGCTTTTACTTCCTTGGAACTTAGAGGTACAGAAGATCTGGAAAATAAAGTTATTCCTACCTATTCTTTGCAAATAATCATATGGAGTATTTGAGCAAAATTAAATTCATTTGTAACAGGGATTTGGTATATGTCAGACCACCTAAAAGAGACATACCCACATAGGAGATGCCAGGGACTTGTTTCTGTGAAACAGGAAGCCTGATGCACATGTGGATATTTTGCATTAACCTACCATGTGGATGAGAGTACCCTATTTCCATTGGTATGTTGCCAGAATTAACTGAATCTTTAATTCTACCTGAATGAGGTACTGTTCCTCTCTTTTCCCTGCAGTATCCAGGAGTAAAAGACTCGTTCATTCACATCAGGAACAGAAAGTATTATGTAGGGAAGGGTCTGAGGGTCACCTTCCTTCCCCACGTACTTGAGGTTCTGGTCTATTATGTTTGCCCCTTTCAGGTGTAGGAATTGAAGTACCTAATGATTTTGGAGGCCAGGATTCCAGGCCAAATGTTGAAATCAGTACAGTAGGGAAGCTCTGAAGAGTCAGGATATAGGAACAGAAGCCAAGGCAGGTGTGTGTATATGTGTGTGTGTGTGTGTGTGTGTGTGTGTGTGTGTATGTGTATGTGTGTGTGTGCGTGCGTGTGTGTGTGTGAGGTCTTTGGACATAGAACTTGGTGGGACTAATGATATGTAGGACCTGAATTAAATATGAATCTAATTACCCTCTTGCTCTCCTCAGAGACTGAAGTGGTATGGGGAGGATTACATTCCAGAGGTATGAGGGGAGAATGTATGTTTATTTTTGCTATGCATTTGAAGGAAATATTCCTTTGCAAAATCTAGTCTGACTTTTAAGTAGTCAAGTAGAGTTAAGGTACTTAGATTCATAAAATTGGGGAGGCACAATTGATGGGAACTTGAGTCCTTTGAGCCACTAAGACAGAACATCTCCCCTAAACCCTTAATGGTATTAGAGAGTTCTGGGGGAAGGGTGAAATTTAACATGGTTGACTTTCAGGCAACGGGGAGCCAGAGAATCACCACTGCAACATTGATGACTCAAATGAATCTGTGATTTCATCAATTTGGGAGCTGACTCCAATGATACATATTACAAACTTGCCCACATCTGTCTACCCTGTTCGACTCTCATTGATGTTCTCTCAAAAGTTCACTATAGGGAATTCCAGCCAATGAACTGTTTTTGTCAGTGACACTAAAGATATATTTATTCATCAGCAGCTTTATCTGTCCTTTACACTATAGTGAAAAGTATTTCTTGCCTTTTAGATCACTGGGCTTACCATCTGCCTTGCTGCATTGCCATCTGCCTGGCCATAGCAGCCTCTATAATAATAGACTTTACCATCTGCCCTGTTCATGCATACTAAGGACCACCAGACCTTTCCATTTACCCTTAGTTGAATCCTCCTATATTTGTTGTCTCTCTGTTTTAGAACATGAGAGACTGTGCTCTTTTCTATTTGAATTTGCAGCCCTTTGCACAGTGCTTGGTGTATAGAAAGTGTATAGAATGAAAAGAATTTTTCATTCATTCATTCAACTAGTAGGATTTGTTTCTAATTTTGTTATGATATAATACTGGAGCATAAGGAAAGTATCCATGTCTTCAGTTAATTTTGTGGACAGCAACATCTCTACTGAAGCATTTTCAGCAGGTGGTGTCATATTGGTAATTTTGATTTGTTCCAATTTTTCTTGACTTTTTGTATTACTAAATCATAAAGGAATATCTATTCATTCTATTGTCCTATCTTAAGCTGGTCATCACAACTTTTTGTTAAATCCTATTTTTTCTTTTCTTGTGAATTTTCAGATTAATAGTGTCATATAGACTCTCATTTATTCTCCCATGACCCTTTGCAATAGCCTCTTTTATGATTTTTGTGAGGATTTAACATACAACATTTGTGTTAGTATTCATCAGTCATATTGGTCTGTAGTTTGCATTGTTTTATCCTTACCTAATCAAAGTGTTAGGACTATGCTCTTTAAATATTTGATAGTATCACTTGTAAGTCTGTTTTCCCCATCTCCTTTTAAGACTTCTTCAATTTCATTTTTCTGAGTTTGAGTTTAGCTCAACTTCGTGTTCCGTTAATTTGGTATTTTGTAGGTAATCATCTATTTCATATATATATATGATATAATTGTGTATAATATAGGTTCTGATAATCTATCTTTTCTAATGTTTTTATTTCTTTTCCTTTAAAATTTTATTCCATTTATTTTTACTTTTATAATCTGATTTTCTTCTTCTTTGGTTACTTGAAAGTTAAACCTGCTATTGATGTTGTTGAGCATTGTTTTATTTGTCTATTTCTCTTCTAATTTTCAAAATTTCTTCTTTTGTACTTGTTAGGGATTTTTGATTCTCTAATTTTAAAGTTACACACAGTTCAATAATCCTATCTTTTTTTCTATTTTGTTAACATATGTTTTCAAAGAAATATGCTTCTTCTGTTTATTGCTTTGGCTGTACCCGAAGATTTTTTATATATTGTCTTGATGTTTTCCATAGTTATTCATTGTTTCTATGATTTGTTCTTTGAACTACTTATTATTCAGGACGTCATTATTATGTTTTCACTTAAATCTGTATCTTTTGCTTCCATTTCCTGGATTAATTTTTATTTTTATTGTCCTATAAAGAATATGTTTAGTACTTCTGTTTTTTGATTTTTATTTATGTTTCCATGCTTTAGTGCATGGTTTATTTTTGCACAAGTTTCATAAATGCTGACAAAATGAATGCTCTTTAACAGTCCTGTTCAGAAGATGCTATCTTTTATGTTTATGTTCTCTAATAGTTTATTCAGGTCTCCATTTTCCTTTTTTCTTATTTTTCTGTTAGACTTAACCAGATTTATGAGAACACAAAATTCTCCTACAATTGTGCTACTATCTATGTCATTTTGCAATTTATTTAACATTTCCTTTGTACATTTCTGTGCTATGCTCTTTGGTTCATAGGGGCAGCTAGGTGATGCAGTGGATAGAGCACCAATGCAAGAGTCAGGAGTTCCTGAATTCAAATCTCACTTCAGACACTTGACACTCACTAGCTGTGTGACCTTGACAGTCACTTAACCCCAATTGCCTCATCTTAGGTCATCTCCAGTCATCCTGATGAACATCTGGTCACTGGATTTATATGGCTCTGGAGGAGAAGTGAGGCTGGTGACCTGCACAGCCCTCCCTCACTCAAAACAAAATCAAGTGCAAGTCATGTTATTATTTGTCTGATGGCATGGTCTTCTTTGGCAATGAAGGATGAACACACAGTGTTAGGTGGGTAGAGTGGGTGTTGTGACTTCCAGGACACTAAGGATAATTCACTTGCTCAGACCATTGGGCATCTCACTAGCTCTGCTGTGCCTTAAATCATACAAACACAAAGCCTCACTCCTTTGACTTGAGACTTTAACCTGTGTTAATTAACAAGGAGTTATATATCCATAAAATGTTTAGCATTGTGCCAGGTACTACAAGGAAAACTGATGATACCTTCTGATGATAACCGGTAGTTATGTAGCACC
>CM053773.1:90554652-90570772 GCA_028658325.1 Potorous gilbertii | reverse complement strand
GTTTGTAAAGTGCTTTCCATATATAATCTCATTTGATTCTCAAAGCACCTAAGAGTTTCCATTCTTGCTATTCATAAATGTTGTACTCTCTGTCTTCACTCTTTGTTACCAATAGAAGACGAGCACATTTACAGGAAATGACTATGGAGTCAACTGACTCCCTATTGTTTTTTATTTATTTTTTTAAATCAAGTATCCTCAGAAAAATATAAGAAAAAGAGAGATAAGTAGGTGGAGAGGAGGAGCATAGAAAAGGTATGGAAAGGAGAGAAGGGAAAAGGAGAGGAGGGTAGAGGAGACAATAGTCTTTATCATGGAGCCAGGAAAAAAAGAACTTGGTGGTATGTGACCTGGCCTCTAATACAGTGAACCTGAGAAAGAACTACTGTGGGCTCCTCTCAAGTTAGATTTTCCAAGTGTGGAATAAGGGGGAAAACTGGTCATGTTCTTTCATAAGATGTCTTCATTTATTTCCCCTTCTTCCTAACTTATTTCTCCCGAAAATATATTCTGAGTTTTAAAATTCTTGGGTTATAACCTTACTTATTCCTTTTTTAATTTTTTCTGTGATCTTAATGTACAAGATTTCTATAGTATCAAATTTGAACCCCATTCCTCCATATAATTTCTGTATTATTGCATTTGTAGAACTTACTCCATGCTCCCCCTTCCTTTTTTTCTGTTCGTGAAGAAAATGTATAGAGTGGAAGCACTGTTTTGTGGTTGAAGTCACTCTGCATCTAGAGTCATGAGGGCCAGTTTTACTATTTTCTCTTACCACAATCATTCACCAGCGCTAAGGCCATTGTATGATATCTCTACTTTGAGTCTTCAATGACCCAGGATATTGTTAGTTCTTGGGAACACATGTATTTTCTGTCCTTTGGTTTGATTCAGTAGTGGAAGCTACAATATTTTTTTCAGAGAAGTTTGTCTCCTAATGTGCTAAAGTTCCCTTTATAAAACCCATTATATCTATTGTCACAGATATAGGTTTTTCCCTTCTTCTCTCCTATAGGAATTTTTTTTGAGGGACTATATTATTTCATATTCAGGTATAAGACTCATTTTCCAATCCTCATCAAAGTCCCTTTCTTTACTACCTTTATTCTACTTTTCCTATATCCCCTATTTCTTGCTGAGAAACTGAAGGACTTGCTACTGTTTACTTGTAAACTGGGAATGTAGACCCTTTTCCTCTTGACTCTCCTATTCCTGTTCTCATGGCTTCCCTTTATGTTATATAAGAGATATTGATTTATTTATAGTGGAGTGTGGGATTTAGTCTACAGAATATCATTTCAGCTCTTTCTGCTTCACTTCACCTTATTCTTTAAGATTTCCTTAAATCTTTAACCCTTGAGGTCTTCTTAAGTTTCAATAACCCCTCTGTTGATTTTTTTATTCCTTGATTCAAATTTTTTTTAAACAAGAACCTAAAACACAAAATAATTTACCTCATTAATCTTCCCTGGGAGAGGGAGTATAGCATAGTAGAAACCTTGTCTTAAAGTTAGGAGGATCCGAGTCTAACTTAGATGTATACTGTCTGTGAGATTGTGAATAAGTTACCGAACTTCTCATGTTCTACACAGTTTTCTAAGATTATAAGTCACAGAGAACACTTGCATTGGTATTGGGAATTGCCTCATAAAGGAGCTCCCTATACCAATGAAATTGCAAACCATTTTCCACATCTGTCCCTAGTGTAAATATTGGCGTTGTTATTATTTTTGCTGTGTTTTTTCACCGTTTTTGAAGAGGACCATGACATCAGGGAAATGATGACATGACTTGCACTTGACTTTGATTTCAGTGAGGGAGGGCTGTGCAGGTCACCAACCTCACGTTCTCCTCCTGAACCCTCAGGATCCAGTGACCAGATATTCATCAGGATGACAGGAGATGGCTCAGGATGGAATGGGAGACCCTTTTAGGCTAAGGTCTTTTCAGGTATTCACTTAAAGTGAGGTAATGCCCACTCAGGGAAAAGGCCTCATCTCTTTAAGAAGTGAGTTAAGAGTTGGCCCCTTTAATTAAAAAGAAAAGGAAACACAACAAGCAAAAAAATCAATCTGGAAGGCGAAGACCCACAGGGTTGCTGTTTCAAAGAGAAACAGTTACCATTGATATTCACTCAAAGTCAGGAGGGCCCAAAATACAGCCAGTAAGTGGAGCTTGGTCAGGGACCCATTGTGGCTGCATGTATGACCTTCAGAGTGAACAGAGGGAAAGAAGGAAGGAAGGAAGAAGAAAGGAATCTAAATAATATCTAAATATTATCTCACTTTATCCTCATAATAAACCTGCATTGTGAGTACTTTAATGAATCTCATTTAACAGCTGAGAAAACTGAGGCAAACAGAGGTAACAGAGGTAGTGGTGTCTAAGGTCAAATTTGAACTCAGGTCTTCCTTGCTCCAGGTCCACTGCATTATCTACTATCTATCAACTACCTCTATATGAAAACACTTTGAAAACTGGCATATTCCCCAGCAGGGATGATAGCTTGCCTCCTACAGTGTTTCAGGATCTAAAAATATTATTCAAGATCATACTTTGTCTATGTACCTCCTTCAGTGTCTAGCACAATATGGGATGGGACTGGAAGGATCTGTAATTTCATTGATATAAGGAACCTTTTCTACTTCTACTATCTTCTCTGCAATTTATAGTCTCAGGGAACTGCCTGGGGGTGGGGAGTGGGTTCCTGAGAGATTATGTAATTGAACCAGAGGCCCATAGCCCATACGTGTCATCCTGACTACAAAGTTCTCCCTACCTTCTCCCTTATGCTATCTTGCATGTAACATAGTACCTCATATAGATTCTATTTTCATTTTCATTTATTTTTTGTTTTATAGGGAATTAATAGCTACCAATCAGTCTTCTTGGCAGACATTGATTAGATTTTAAAATGTTCTATGATACTCAGGAGTAGCTGTGCATTGTAAAGCAACCATGAAAATAAGCTCTATCTCATATCACCTGACCCTAAAGCAAAACGGATCAGGGCTTAAAGCAATAATAATTAACCTGTTCCCCTTGCTGCTGAATTTTTTTCAGAAATTGGCTATAAGGGAACTCTCGTTTAGACCTAGCAATGAATAGGGTGATAATCTTCCTCAACTACCAGAGTGTACTATAGTCTCTCCATTTTTTGGACTGTGACAGTAGTATGTGGTTAGTCTGAGACATACAATCAAGCATTTAATTTGTGTCTTCTTAAATGTTCTCTAGTTCTTTCACATGCCAGCCTTTTGGTCTCAGCTAGATAGTAAAGTCTTCCAGGGCAGAAATCATGTCTCATCCTACCTTCCTATCCCTCATAGTAAAATGCTTGGGATACAATAGGTCTTTAACATTTAATAAATGAATTTGCTAATTAAAAATTAAAATATTTAGCAACAATTTTTGGTAAATTCTTTATTAGTTGATAATTTACTAAGTCTTTAAATAATTGACTAATGATCAGGTTTTCATGGATTGAAAAGGATAATCTTGACGGAGCATTAAAACTATTAAACAGAATATAAATGTGTTTGTTTAATTGAATTTAATATTTGAGCTACTTAGAATGTTGTATTTGAGTTATCCCCTCACTATAGAAAGTTTATTGAGATCAATTCAATTTAGCTAGCAAGTATTAGGCACCTAGCATATTCAAAGGTACCTGGGGATACAAAGATAGAAGTGAAAATTGTCTCTGTCCTTAAGAAACTTACATTCTTCTTGGATATTTGAGAGGGAGGGATACAAAGTGTACAGATAACTCAATGTAAAGTAATTTCAGGAAGTAAAAGAGCTCTAAGAACTCCGGACAGCTGTCAGAAACCTTCATGGATAAGAACTTGAGTAAAGCATTTAAACCCACTGGATTTCAGTTTCCTGGTCCTTTGATTTATGATACTTTTTCACTTTCTCTTTTAAAAGCACTGGCCTAATTAATGTCAAAAGAATTGACCTTGGGTAGTCCCTCCTGCCTCCTTCTCCACTCCTTTCCCATTCCTCAGCACCAAGAGGTTTCAGATAAATGTGAGAGCTCATGTTGCCTGTGGATTTTTGGTCAGTCTCTGAAAGGATTATTTGAAGTAGCTGCCATCTTTTTGTGCCTGACTCACAAGAGACACTCAATATATTTATTTTTATTTTTTGTCTGGCTGGTTAACTCAGTTGATGCTTAGTAGAGCTCCTGGGTTCCTTCCCCATCTGGTCCAGATAAATTTGTTCTGTTATAGACTCAGGATGTCCTCTCTCCCCTTACAGCTTGCAGGGATGGCAGGGTAGGGGACTGTGGAGGGAGGTAATCAACAAACAGCCCATGTTTCTAGATCCGCAAATCCATCACAGATCTTGGACAAGCAATTTCAAGTGAAACTTCTAACCAGCATCTGGGGATCAGGATCATTACATTGTATCATGCCGACAGTATATGACTGGGACTGATTTGTCATGTAGCTGACTATAGTGCCAGTTATATTTCTGCCGACTTCATTTTCCTTGATAGGGTGTGAGGTAGCTTTGAAAAAGGTAGGGCTTTTGGCCAACTTCACTAGTATCTCTTAGCGTTCATCCAGTTGCCTGCCAGATAAAGGACAGAATTGAATTTTAACTGGCTGATATTAGGATGGCACAGAAGTAATGGAGAGAACCATTAAATTTGGAGTTACATGGGTTCAAATGCCAGCTCTATTTCCATGTGATCTTGGGTAAATCATTCTACCACTCTGAACTTAATTTTTTTTTCCTTTAAAGGGGGCGGGTTAGATTTGATGAATTCTAGGATCCCTTTCAGCTTCAAATACTATGATTTTAAGTTCTAAATCTGCATATATGTACATATATAATATAAACATATATATATGTGTATAATTTTAGCATATTTTCCTTTAGAATGTGAGCTCTTTGAGGGAAGGGGCACTGCTTTTGATTTCTTTTTTTATTTCTCTTAGAACTGTGCCTGGAACATGGTATGTACTTAATAAATCCTAGCTTAATGATGATGAAGATATTCTTCTATTTAACTAGTAGTACCTGTTCAATTGTTGACTTAGCTGTATCAAAAATGTTCCTTGCAGGTTACAATTATCTAGATCTCGCTGAGAAGTGATAATTAGGAGCTAAATGTTAACTAGATTTCAGCTGGGAGTCTCCTCCACCCAGCGATTCAGCACATCATGGAGTGTTGGGCCATGGATGAGGTGCCTTCCCCTGACTCTCTTCTTCTGAGACTGCCCCTCTCTGACTCATAATCACCAATGTGTAGTTCTTTTTCTTTTGATTTTGGAGAATCCAAGCTCTGCCATCTTCATAAATGACTCAACACCTATGGCAAGCTATGGAGAACCTGGGGCTCAGAAAGGTGGAGTGACTTGTTTCAGATCACATTGGAGCCAGCATTTGAACCCATGTTCTCTGCTTCCAGATTTAGTGGTTCTCTCCAGTACTCATTCTATCTGTACTTAGACATAACCACTTCTTTCTGTGAAATTTCTTTCCGAGGAAATAATAGATTGTGAATATCATGAAATCAAAAGCATCTCATGTGGGGACCATGTCTAATTCAAACTTTATATATTTCCCAGGGCTAGCAGAATGCTCTGAATAGAGTGAATGTTTAAAATCTCTCTCTCTCTTTTTCTCTCTGTCTCTGTCTCCCTCTGTCTCTCTGTCTGTCTCTGTTTCTGTCTCTTTCTCTCATCTGCGCTCTCAACCGAAAGGTTCTGGGGCTTGGTGTCAGAATACTGGAGTTTATTCCTGACTTAAAACATGGTCTTCTCATGTTTAGAATGAGAATATTTAAACTTGTTACTTATCTCTGTGACTTTGTATAAGTCACTTAACATTACTGAGACTCAGTTACCTCATCTATAAAGTGAGGTGATCGGACTAGTTGGAATTTGAGGACTATTCCAGATAGAAATCTATGATCCTAATCCTCTGATCATTTCATTACCTACTTCATCAGCCTGTCAATAAAGATGAAATTAAAACATATCTAATTTGTTCTGTAACCTTAATATGCATCTTAATGAAAGTTATTAAGAACATAGCCTCTACAGATGTCTTGAATACTCTCTGGGAAGACCATACATCTCTCATGAGTCCAAGACTAGGATTGCTTTTTGAAAGAAAACCCCCAGGAAAAAATATCCCCTGGTCTTAGGAGGCTAAGCAGAATTTCCATGGATGTCAGGTCATTTCTGTTCCTTCGGCTTCACCTTGAAAATTCACAAGGCAGATAGGCTAAGCCCCAACTTACTGAGCTGATATTAGGGAATATCTAGAGACAAAGGTTGCTTGGCAGGAGTGAGAACAGATGGCCATGGGGACTCAGAGGTGTCTATTGAATAGTGTAATTATCCAGTATCTTCTCAGGCCATTTAAAATGTCACCATCTTTTGGGTGTTCTTATTTCCCTGTATACAGTCCTGGACTACATGACAGGAATTCTAAGATGCAACTTGTCGAGTGATTATAAATCTTTTAAAATGACACCAGCTTTCCCCTTGCCTTGCTGAGATATAAAAGCACTCAGCTAATATTTACTCATTGTGAAATAGGAAATTGCATACCATTTCTATTTAAGCTAAGTAGTATTTTATCTAGCAAAAGGATATCCATGGATTTCAGCTTTGGATCTATCTAACCAGATAGGTGAATGATAGTAGAAATTAGGAATTTCCCATCTAATTCCTGCATGCTCGTAAATGCAAGTGTTTGTATAAATTATGCTGATGGTTTTATCTATTAACCGAGTCCTTTGGAAGACAGACTGAATGCAAGGTAGCTGTAAATCTAGCTGATAATGTTTTTCAAGTTCTCTGGTGATTCTTAGTTGTTTTGAGTTTTCTTTTCAAACAGATTGCTCAATAATGGGCATTGTTACTATTAGCTGTATCATTCTTTTGAGCCAAACAAACATACTATAGATTTTCATGTTAGTTAAATTGCCCAGGTGCATTTTTCCCCTTCAGAATCCTGCCCATCAATTTCACCATTAGAACTGTTGTTTCAGTCCCTGCTGGCTCACTTACAATTCAAGACACTTCCTCTCTTACAATTTGTTAGTCTGAGTTTTTCCTCCAGATAGTTGTTTTTACACTTCTCCTCCAGCATGTATTTTCCTAGTGTTAACTACATATCTGGTTTGATCTTGGTACCTACTCACTTAGCATTTTAATCTGAATCTCACTTAATCCTTGTCACTCAGTGGATATAGATTGCACATTTGCAATGCCAGTTTAATCATTCTGGAAACATTTGGTCATGAATAAAAGAACTCTGCAGCTGCTCCAACTTGCAGGCAGGATGGAGTCCTGCTTCACAGGTCTGTTCGGCTGGGTACTGTCAATTCACGCTGACCTTGGCTCCTTGCTTGTGAGAGACAAATCTCTTAGATGCTGGATTTTTATTTTGAGTGGCTACATCCCTCAAGCTTAACAAATGATTTTTTCCCCCTTTTCTAAAATCTGTTCATCTGCCAGTTCATACCTAGCCAATTGTCAGAAAAATAGTTGAGATTTTAGGGTCCACTATTCTAGTTTAGTCCTTGAATTTTCCCATTTCTCCCACTTTCATTCCTCTGTAGAAAAATGACCTATTTGCTCCTCTTGGTGAGCCAGTGGGGAACTGAATTAAATTTGAATTTCAACCAGGTTCAGGTTGAATCTTAACCAGTACGAATGAATTCCTCCAATTATATATTTTATATATTACTTAAGAGCATCAGTGACAGGAGTTAAATGATGCAGCAATTGAATGCAACTCAGCAAGCATTTATTAATCACTCACTCTGTGTCTGGCACTGTGCTAGGTACTGAGAATTCAAAGAAAAAATAATATAACATTTTTGTGGATTATGAAATAGTCTCTGTGCAGCAGTGTTATACTTTTATTAATTCTACTTTTTACTAATGTACATTATGCAAGTGTGAAAACCAAGTCATACAGAGGTTAAGTGATTTGTCTAAATTCACAGAGTGAATGGTAGGGCTGCAACTTAAAACTCAGTCTTCTGAGTAAATCAATTTGATTTTTGACTATACCATGCTGTTTCAGTGGCTTGATATAAAACAGCCTCCAAAGGAGCATTTTATGAATGATATTCTTTCCCTTTACTTTGCTTGTCATCATGGTCCATGACACTCCATAAAATACTTTCCTCACAACAGCCCCTTGAAATAGGTTATAGGGTCATAAAACCACAGACTTACAGCTAGAAGGAAACTTAGAGGTCATCTACTTTAACTTCCTCATTTTTTAAGAAGAGGAAACTCAATCCCAGAGAAGATGATGATAGGTAAAATTGTAAGAGCTGGGATTTAGGAGGGAGGCGTTTTGAGTTTAAGAAGTCTTTGAAACAAACAGGAGTTCAGGAGAAAGGCTGAAGCTGGATATGTAGATGTGGGATCCTTCTTCATAGAGACTGTAATTGAATCAATGAGAGCTGAAAAAGTCACTGAGAGAGTATACAGAGAAAAGAGACAAAGACACAGGACTGAGCCTTGGGGATATAGGCACAGTTAGTGGGTATGATATGGATGACGAATAAGGGAGACTTAGAAGAAATGGTCAGACAGATAGGAAGGGAACCAAGAGTGAATGGGGTCATAAAATTCCAGAGAAGAAGAGTATTCAGGAGCAGAAGGTGGTCAACACTATCAAACATTGCAGAGAGGCCAAGAAGGATGAATATTGAGAAGAGGGCATTAAATTTGTCAATTAAGAGATCACTGGTAATTTTGGAGCAGTTTCAGTCAAGTGATGGAGTTGGAAACCAAGCCATAGAGATTTCAGAAGATGATGAGAGGTGAGTCCATGGAAGTACTGAGTACAGGTGGATTTTTCAAGGAGTTTGACTTAGAGGAGAGACATGAAATGATAGACAGGATAATGAGATATTGTTAGGGTGTTTTAAGGACAAAGGGATTTGGCAAGTTTATAGGTAGCAGAGAAAGAATTGGTGAACAGGAAGAGATTGATGATTAAAGCAGGAGGGGAGATGAGAATGGGAACAATCTACTGGTGAAGACAGCAGCAGATAAGATCAAGAATATGTGCAGAATGGTTAGCCTTGGGATGAGAAGAACCACCTCTATCAGAGTCTTGAATAAAAACTGATGGGGAAACATATCAAGGAATTATGATATGAAGAGCAGGGGAGAAGAAGTGTTCTTAGATAGTGGTCTTCATCTACTTGGTAAAGCATGAAGTGAGGATTTTTGCGGAGAAGTTGGAGAAGGAGATGTGGTGGAAGGCTTGAGTAAAGCAGAAGGTATAGGGCATCTGTTGTAGAGAGTAGGATGGAATCAATTATGGAGGAACAAAAGATTGCTTTACTGTCATGACAGTCCAGTCCAGATCAGAGAACATAAATCTGTAGAAGATATAGTTGTGTGACTTTCTCCAGTTCTGGTTAGCAGTACATGCTTAGGATTGTAGGATATGGATTAGGTTTTAGCAAGATGTGAACAAAAATAAAACAAGGGAATATAGAACTTGAGAAAAGATTATAAGATGTTATCCTTTTAGGATTTGGACACTTCGATTTTTGGAAATTGGCAGAAACATGGGTAGTACTTACATATTCCTCAGTGAAAAAGTACTTAAAGAAGGCATTAAAAACTTAAAGGTGTCTGAAATGTCTTGTTTACTAGTGGTTAATTTATATATGATTTTTTATGAGGACTTTAAGTTTGGTAGATGGTAAGCCTTAATGATCAGAATTTTTTGGTGACTTGGATTATTTGCACATAGATGATAGAAATGTGACTTTTAGCTCCTCACCCTAAGACAGGTGAATTCCCCCACCAAAAGAGATACTGTTTTAAGACAGAACAGAGAACACAAGTGGAGTCAAGCCAAATAAAGTCAAGAAAAGAAGCATTTGTTAAGATCTTAATATATATGAAGCACTATACTAGGTTCCGAGTGGAGGAACAAGGAGTATTCTGACTTTTCAACAATGACCTGTGAGTCACAGATTAGGAGTAAAAGGGTAACTGGTTCTGGGGAGGGTGACTAGGAATGCTGTGTCATCATCGGTGGTCCAGTTACAAGAAGATGAAAAGAATTAAAAAGGAAAAAGGTTTAAAATAAAATGTTTGTTGTCTATGGCTTGGGAGCAGGGATTCCAGAGAACACGGTAAAACTGGTGGGTAGATATTGAATGGGATATTGGGAATGTGTGTGTCAGGTTGAAGGAGGTTGGAATAGAGGAACAGGCACTTGGATATTGGAGAAAAATGTTTATAATGAGAGCTACAAAAGTTGGGGAGACTACAAAGGTAGAGCAAAGATGGAGGTAGAGCAAAGGACTCAGAATTATTTGCTCCCTGCTGCTTAAAAAGAGCCAAGCTCATCCAAGCCTAACTGAATGTAAAGGTCATAGAAAAGCAGCCAAATTGAGAGCTGAGAAAATAACTTAGACCATCCATTGCTCTTCTACTGAGATGACTGAAGGGAGATACATTTTGCATATCCTGATGGAAGTTAAATAGGTCATAGGAAAGTTTTGATGTTCACAGCTGATTGGAATAAAAGCTTTGCTGAGTGGGAGAGCTGATTGGAGGAAGAAGACTCCTTTGCTGTTTAAAAGAATGGCTGGGGAAATCAGAGGTTTATCTGCCTTGTCTTTTATTGTTACCTCTGACTCTGGAAAGGGAAGCCCCCTCACCCCAGTCTCCCCAAAGAGTGGAAATCTACAGATTAGGGGAATTGACTTTGCTAAAAGAGTCTAATAGTACCCTAGAGTCTAGCTAAGCAATGACTCAAATAGAGCAGTGAGGGGGAGAAAACATCATACCTAGCAAGTGGCATTTGGTACAGACTATTCCCTAATGAGACCCAAAACATCAAGGTCAGGAACAGAAAGACAGAACTTATCAACAACAATAGTTATCTCTTCATGGTCTCCCACTACTACTGCCTACTACAGTAGGTCTAGTGGTCTGGGGAATGGGGAGAAAAGAGGTGTCGGCATGAGCAACAGCAGTGTGATGGGGACAGGTGCTCTGGTGCCCATCAGGGAATAAGTGCCAGAGCCCAGAGTTGAATCTAGGTCCTTTTACTTCAAATCTAGCACTCTTTTCACCATGTCACATGGAGTCATTTATTTTTTTTTATTTCATTCCTAATTAAAGAAATTTAAGAAAAATTTCTCAAGCAGACATTGTTTTAAGTCTTACTGTACCCAAGTACCTCAAAGGAATGTGCTTTTGAAATTCTTGAAGAAGTTCAAAATAAAATCTTGGCATATCGTTCAAGATCCAGGGTAACATTCATATGATAAAAGAACACTGGGAGGATGAGACTACTAGGGGAAAGCATCTGAGAATCCTGAAAAAATCCCCAATAAATGCAGTGGTGGAGAGAGAGAGAGAGAGGACTTAGTCAAGCTTCCTGTACCTGTCTGACACAGAATTTTGCCACAATGAGCATACGCATATGACAGTAAAGGATTTTCTCTTCTGTATCTCTGAAGAAAGCTGTCCTTCAATTCCAGGGTACAATCTCCTTCCTACCAGTGAGTTAATGATATTTCTTTACATTTCTGTTACTGAACCATCTTGGTCTCATTCCCTTGTGACACTCATTTCCATATACTTCTTTCTTTCTGTTGTAGGTACCACTATTCCCCATCATCCAGACTGAAAACTTCAGAATCATTTTTGACTTTTCCCTCTCCCTTATACATCATATCCAACCTGTTGCTATGTCCTGTTAAGTCTCTCTCCCTCTCACATGTATTCCTTTTTCTCTGCTCATATAGTACAGATCCTCATCACCTTACCTGGATAACTGTAATTGCCTTCTAACTGGTTTTACTGGCTCCAGTCTCTCCCCATTTCAACCCACCCTCCTCACAGCTTCTTGCTTACCATTCTTGGTTCAGAGTAGGCATTTAATAAATGTTTATTGACTTGACACAGTTCCCAAAACAATCATTCAAAGTCATATGTCTGATAACGTCAGCCCTCTGTCAAGAAGTTTCAGTGTCTACATATTTCCTCTGGAATAAAATACTCATTTCTTAATTTGGCAGTCAAGGTCTTTTACAATTGGTTCTAGCCTACCTTTCCAGCCTCCTGTCACTTTATCTCCCTCTACACACTGTATTTCAGCTGAACTAAATCCGTCATTGACGTTTCCTACATCTATGCATTCACAATGGCCATTCCTTACGACTGAAATGTACTTCCTCTTCATTTCTGTCCTTCAGAACCCCCAATTTTCTTCAGGTCACAGCTTAGTGCTTTCAAGTCTTTACTGATCACAGCAGTTGAAAGTGTTCTCTTTCCCTTGAAATGTTCCCATAGTAATTAAGCTCTGCCTGCCCTCCCAGATCACTCTCTATCTTGCTTATCTGTATTCATGCCATACTTTCTCTCCTCACCCTGACCTAACATTCTCCCTTCCCCCAGAGAATTACTTGAAAGTAGGGACCAATTCGTTTTTGTCTTTGCATCACTGGAGATTAGCACATAGTAGGCACTTAATAAACATTTGTTGAATTGACTTGAGATTGTGAACAGATGCAACTCGCCTTGCAGTAGTTTTCTTTGGAAAAAGTCCTTGAGTCATGAGAAGTCTTCCTACCTTTAGGAATGTAACACCAACTTCAACAACCTCTTTTGATGAGAAGATCGGTACTGGTACTGTATTTTTAAGAGGCATCAAAATTTTGGGCAGGGACACAATCTGTCTTTACATGGATGAGGATTAACAGGACCAGGGGTGGGGAACCTGTGACCCTCTAGGTCCTCAAGTGAAGCCCTTTGACTGAATCCAAACATCATCAAACAAACTCCCATAATAAAAGGATTTGTTCTCAGTCAGAAGGCCATACCTTCGGATCTAGAAGGCCACATATGGCCTTGAGGTTCCCAGCTCCCCACCCCAGAACAAGACAGTCGAGTCATTCTTGACTCTTCCCTCTTTCTCACTCATCATACTCACTTAATCTTCTTAATTCTACCTCCACTAAATATCATCATGTAGGATGACCATGACCCTAACACAAGCCCTTTCCCATCTTGTCTTCCCTTTTGTAGCAGGTTTCCAATTGGTTTCCCTAGCTCAGTCTTTTGCCTTGCCATTTTATCCTTCAAAGAACTTCCAAAATAACCTTGATACTGCACAGGTCTGTCACTATCCTACTCAAAAACCTTCAATGACTTCCTATTGACTATAAGATAAAAATAAACTTCTTACCCTGGTTTTCAGGGCCCTCCGCAGTCTAATTACAGACTCCCTTTGCCATCTTAGTTCACGTTGTGTCCCTTCATACATTACATTCCTGTCAAACTGGAATATTTGCTATTCTCTGATCTTGCTTTGTCTTTGACATGGAGCCAGGATGACTGAGGTTTAAATCCCACTCTTCACATCTACTACTTGTTGATCTTGGGCACATCACTTAACTTCTCCATGCCTCAGTTTCCTCAACTGTGCAAAGGATTAGACTTAATGGACTTTAAATATATTTATAAATTCTAAACCTGTGATCCTATGATTTTCCAATTTTTAAATAGTATTTTCTCTGCATCCCAATCACTTGGGTCCCAATCACTGTCTTGTATCATATGTCTTTTTATATATTCTGCATTCTTCCTCCTTTCTCCTTTAGGACAGAGGTTGCTTTTCTTTACCTTCACAATCCTAGCACCTGGTACAGTGTCTTATATAAATGTGACACCTTAATAAATTTTTATTGCATTTACTTGAGAGACTGGTACAATGGAAAGAGTGTTAGACCAAGTGTCAGGAGAAACTTGGGTTTTAAATCCCATTTATGGCAATTACTGTGTAACTGTAAAAAAACTCACTTAATCTATCTAAGCCTCAGTTTCCTCATCTGTTAAAGGAGAAAAATAATGCTTATGCCCTACTTCATAGGGAAGGTGCTTTGTAAACCTTAAAATATCATGTGAATGTAAGTTAGAGTTTGACTTACTCTTAGGAAAGTTGCACTTTTTTGTATGGATCAGTTTTGAAAAGTATATATTGAAGGCAATTGTCTAGTGTTCAAAAGAGTAAAGTGCGTCAATCATGTATCATTATCTCAATTCCTTTATAGTCACCTGGTGACCATTCTTTTGCTGCTTTCTAATGCAACATTGATATGACTACTACCCTTACTAAATACTAAGTTATTGAATGGAGCTCCTTTATAGTAAAGTATTCATTTAATAAACTTTAGAAGCAACCTAAGAGGTAATGCTATTTATCCCATCTTTATGAAGGGCCAGAGATATGCCATTTTAAGGGAGATGACTTATTTTAGTGATTCTTTAATAGGCAGGTTATTTCTCTTGAGGGCAGCTTCTTAAGAATTTAGATTACCTCTTGAGGTAAAGATACCCAAAGAGAAGTTTCTAATGTTATCAAGAAATTCTTATGTTACTGATTTTAAATAAGTATCATTGTATTTTTTGGGAGGAGGGGGAGGAGGAGGAACTGGAGTCCCAAATCCAAAATGGGTTTTCATGACAATAATGGATTTAATGTCTGTTGAGTTTTCTATCCATAAGTGTGGTTGACACTATGAGAAAATGAGGATAGAAGATATTCTTAATCTTTGCTTGGGGGCTTCTGCTCACTTTTCCTAATCGCCTCTCTGGTAGGATTTGGTGATGGTTTTGTCTCCTGTCCAGAGTCTCCATTCTATTTTCTGCTATCTGTATCCAGGGCACTTACAAGGAGGCTCCAGAAAACTGGAGCAGTTAGGTGGTAGAGTGGATGGAGTGCTAGGCCTAGAATCAGGAAGTTCCATGGTTCAAATTAGCCTTACTAACTGTGTGACTCTGGGCAAATCACCTCTGTTTGTCACAGTTTTCTTATCTGTAAAATAGGAATTATGAAAGCATTACATCCTAGAGTTCTTTGAGGCTCAAATCAGATCATAATTATAAAGTGCTTAGCACAGGGCTGTTTAAGAGTTAGCTATTATCATATCATTAATTGGGTGTGTATATAGTTTTTTATGTCCATTCAGAATTCCATTGTAACCCTGTGGTCCATGAACCCTAGTGGGCTTCCGTAAGATTATTTCTTTCTGTTGTCTAACATGTCATGCCATCCATCCCCCTTTCAGTGTTTAGTGATGCATCTTCACTTTAAAAGGTATAGTTGCCTACTAGATACATTTGTATTTATACCTTCTATGGATGTCAAAGATGAGCCATAAATTTTCCTGAAAAAGTCTGATCCAGCTAGTGTCACAACTGGATTCTAGAAAAATCTTTGAGTACCATGTGCACAGCCTATGTAATATTGCCATAGCTGGAAGACTGTGGTGGGAGTGTGAGTTCCAAGTAATATAGAAATAGTCAACATCTTATTGATGCCTTTTTTCTTCATGTCATAGTAATTTTCTATCCATCCCTTCCACATTGAGCCATTCCCTGTGACAAAGTAAAAATAATTAAGCAAAAACTTCTTATTAGACTATCTATGCCATATTCCATTTGAGTAATCTTCCACCTCTCTGGCATAAAGCAGCAGCTATTTTTAAACTAATCTCTTGGACCTTCACTGGTTTTTCAGTCATTCATAGTCTAATTTTCTTTTAAATCAAATGATATAATTTTACTAATTATATATAGGAATATCAAATGGATCTGTGACCTTATATTCATCAATGTTCCCTCCAACGTCACAGACCACACACCAAACATATTAGTTCCTCCTATTGTGTCTTTCCATAATATCATCACTAAGGGATGAGTCCAAAGTCCTCAGGTTCTTTACAGATCTTGAAGATGACAATGAGTGGTCCAACGGTTATCCCTTACTCTCATTATGTGATCAAACTATCTTATTTTTATTTATTTATTTAATTTTTTAAATATAAATTTATTTATTTAACTTTTTACATTCATTTTCACAAGATCTTGGGTTCCAAAATTTTCTCCCCATTTGACCCCTCCCCCCACCCAAGTACAGCGATCATTCTAATTTCCCCTATCACCAATCTGCCCTCTCTTCTATCATCCCTCCCATCTCTTGCCTTCATCTTCTCTTTTGTCCTGTAGGGCCAGATAACTTTCTATTCCCCATTACCTGTATTTCTTATTTCCTAGTAGCAAGAACAATACTCCACAGTTGTTCCTAAAAC
>CM053773.1:90494110-90554152 GCA_028658325.1 Potorous gilbertii | reverse complement strand
TGACTCTTATGTCTTTACCTGATGGTAAGCAGTTTTCTTCCTCGTCAGAGAGGAAGGGTAGAATCATCTGTTCACCAAGAAAGTAACCTTCTATGATCTTATTTTTTTTCCCTTTTCTGGGCATTTTCCCAGCCAGTTACTTGACTTCTGAGATTCCTCTCCACCCCACCTTGCCTCCAGAACCGCTCAGCTGGTGCTTGGGGTCTGAGATTCAAATTCTGCTCCTCAGCCTCAGGGTTTTCATCAGCTGGCCAGCTGTTATTCAGGGTATGATTAAATCAGGTTCTCAAGTGGGGGCAGGGCACCTCCCAGGCTCAGTTCCCTCAGGGGGTTTATGCAGAGACATTCCCTAATGGAGCTCCTGCCTGAGCTCCTGGCTGCTCTGGGAGCCTCTGGCTGCCCACTGCCTCTGCTGCTGCCTCCCGAGGAGGCCCGAGTCATGGAGACACCCTGCTCCCCTCTCAGCCCATCCAGACGTCTTTCTCACTTACCTGTGTGTCTGTGGGTGGAGGGACCTTCATAGCCACTGGAGATTCCGTCCCTGAAGCCTGCTCGGATCTGCTTCCTCCTCTCAGTGCCACGTGGCCAGGGCAGGGCTGGGCTCCTCTCCTGTCTGGTGCATGACGGACCTTTGGAATAGGTTTTTCAGGGCTCTCTAGAATGGAAATCTCCTTCACTGTGTTTCTGAGAGACTTGCCCTTCTCCAGAATTTATTGGGAGTTCTTTTTACAGAAGATCCATGGACTGTGGTTTCGGAGCTATCATATGTGAGTCTTTTTACCCCGCCATCTTGGCTCTGCCCCCCAACTATCTTATTTTTTGACTGACATTTTAAAGCAGTATTTCATTTTTTCCCAATTACATGTAAAACAATTTTAAACATTCAATTTTTAAATAAAATTTTGAGTTCCAAATTTTCTCCCTCCTATCCTCTCTCCCTAAGATGGTGGTCTATTTGATTTAGATTAGATATGTGCAGTCAGTTAAAACATATTTCAATCGTAGTCATGTTGTGAAAGAGGAAACAGTTTGCAAAAGGAAAGAAAAAGCAAAAATAAGGTGATAATAGTATGTTTTGATCTCCATTCAGACTCCATCAGTTCTTTCTCTGAAGGTGGATAGCATTTTCTATTGCATGTCTTTTGAAATTATTTTTGGTCATTTTATTTCTGAAAAGATCTAGGTCAATCACATTTGATCATCACACAATATTGCTGTTATAGTGTACAAAGTTCTCCTGGTTCTGATCACTTTACTTTGTTTCAGTTCATGTAATTGACTTACATTTGTAATTGGAGTCTGACTAATGCCAAAAATGACTCTCTTATTGTCTCCAAGTAGAAGATGGTAGAGAGAAAATGAAGTCTCTCCATGGAAAGGTCACCAGGGAGCTGCATCAAAGACAAATGTGAAATGTGTAGGGGAAAAGTCTTGGAAAGGCAGATTATAGAATTTATGTAGACATTCTGTAACTGGTTCTGGTCGATTCAAACATGAAGAGGAGGCTTTTTGATTGCAGAGACATTCAAAAAGGCTCACCATCTTTGCCTTAGCACCCTTGGAAAAACTTGGTGATAGCCGTAGGGAATGGAACTTATGGCCTCTGAATTCTAAAAAGTTCAGAGGACTCCTTGGCATTCCATTGTTCCAAAATCTGGGTTTGGCAGGGCCATAGTAATAATGCCATGAGGAGCAAGGAGGTACTTCTTGAAGTGATCTTCACAAGTTCAGCTAAGCAGTAGCTGAGAAACAGGCTCATTCATCAGTCACACTCTATCTAGGCATGAAATTGGTAGGATGAATGGAGCTAACTTTTCAGCCTCATTCTTTTCCCTCACATCTTAGGCTGGCATGGAATAGGAAGGAGATTATGTTCTTGAGATGTTGGAAATGGTATATGTTTATTTTTTGAACTAAATATCTTTTTGTAAAAGAGAATCTAATGTTAGCTGGTTAAATAGAATTGGAAGTGCTAATTACAGACCTCCTAATAAATGGGGGAGGGGGGAATCATAGCTAGTGGGAGCTTGAGCAAATGGCAGTAAAGAAAGGATATCCACAAACCTATAAGAGCAGATGTAGCCAAGCTGACCCTGAGAGAAGAGCCAGAGCATGCTCATTCCATCATCCTTTAATTCCAGTCTTTCCCTTGTTATTCATACATTTCTCCTTATCAGTTATACATTGAAGACCTACTTACACCCACTCTGTGCCTCTTCTTTGCCAGATGAATGATATTCAATTTGAACTTTTTGAAGACTAGTGCTTTATGATTCATGGCTATAAAAAAATACTGTAGAATATTGGTATAAAAAGATGGATCTTCATTTCAGAGAGAATTTTGGGGACATTGAAGAAACTCTGCAGTTTCTCATAGACAGTTATGTTCATTCTTCAGATAGCTGAAACAGTTTGTGGGGTAGATAGGAATAAATGATATTCTTAAGAGTGCCATAAACAAGCTGAGAGCCTGGATTTAGTGCAACAACGATAAAAAATAAAACATGACCAAGAGTCAATATAAATTCCACCATTCTGTCTATAAGATTTTTGCATTCTGATCTTTAATATTCAGAGTGAGAACTCAAGACACTATAGGATCTTGAGTTATTAAAGAGTTCAAATATATTAACTCTATGATACTTGGGCAGAGAGACTAATATATCTTAGGTTTTCAGCAATAAAGTTCAAAATAAAAATAATCTCTTGTTCAACTATTGTTTGAGAATTTTCAATGAACCAGGATTCCCTATTAAAGTAAATTCCAGACTATGTATACATGTGCAGATCTCTATAGAGCTGACCCAAGATCATATTAGTCTGTGAAAGCCTAATTGTAAATTTTAAATTTTCTTGAATTTTTTGAAGAGCTATCCTAATCCCTCCTTGTAGTGTGGAGGTTACCCTGGGTTCTGGCAGATTCTAACAAAATGGAAAGATTTTGAGTATGTTTCCAGAAAAGAGTTATGTATCTACTGTTTGAGAAAAAGCTAATTGAGTACCTGAGATGCTTTTCTCTAAGAGATTAACCACGAATGGAGCAGTGCCCCAGCACTGTATACATCCCCTTAAGTGCTTTCCATGTGATATTTTAATATAACAGGTTTTCACTTCCACTAGATTTCTGTTATTTAATTCATTGCTACCTACATGATAGGTAGGATGATATAATGATGAACAGATAAAACATTTATTAAACAATTACTATGCTGGGTACTGTGTTAAGTCCTGAGAATACAAATACATCACAAGATGACCACTACTGTCAATAAACTTACATTCTAGGGGAATGGGAAGTTGAATTGGAGGTGGCAGGGAGGTAGATGAATCCAGACAGTGAGGGGTTTGGCGGTGAAATGAACATGGCTGAGACCCTTCACAAAATGGTGATCCAAACTAGGATGTGCCAATTAGAAGAGTGAGGCATATCCAGGGTAGGAAGGCTGCTGTCCTGAATGGGCAGTGGAGATGGAGGTATAATAAATCACATCTGAATGGTAAACTGAGATGTGGTCTCCTTTTTTCTTCCCATTTTTGGAATAACAGACACATTTCTCCTAGTGTTTTTTGTATTAGAAATGAAGCCTTACTAAAGTTCTCCCTACTTCCCATTCAGGAAGATATAAATTCCAGGTTTATACAAAGAGACAGCTTGTTTTAAAGGGTCTGTGTAGTACCTTGAAACTCAGGGAAACTGGGTTTCTGAGAATGACTGGCCATGAGTCACAGGCAAATCTTGGGAAGAATGAACCTCCTGGGGAAGCAATGCTTTTGAACTCCTCTTGATTAGGTAAGAACACAGGAAGTTAATAAGTTTATAATGATAGATTTAACCTCAAAGGACATAATTCTACCCTTGACTCCCATTTCCTGAAGTTCACTCATCCGTATAGATTGCCTCAGGTCCACAGAGTCAACCCAAAAAAAATCCCCAGGTACTAAGCTAGAAATAATGTTCCAACTCTTTATCTCACCTTTCTATTTTCTTTTTGGGAGTCCAAATTTTGAAAGAGAATTTGTGTATCCTTTGGAATAAACATGACACAGTGGAGTAGAGTGCTGGACTGTCAGCCCCTCTGCGTCTGAGCCCCACCTCAGGTTCTTACCAGTTATGTTCCTTTTAACCTCTCTGAGTCTCAGTTTTTTCATCCGTAAAATGAAGACAAGAATAATACCTCTTTTACAGGACTTTTGAGAAGAATCCAATAGGATAATATATGAAAAACTGTTTGAAAATATTAAATTGCTGTATAAATGCCAGCTATTCTTACTATTAGGTCTTTCCTAGTTAAAGCATTGGATACTAATGGGAATTTTGTGGGTGGTAGTTTCCCATACCACGCAGGTCATTTATCTTTTTCCCTCCAAGGCCACAGACCTATTCTACATATCCTTGGTCATAAAGAAGTAACAATACTAACAACAGTAAAAACATAATAATAGTATAATTTATATAGCACTTTAATATTTGTAAAGTGTTTTATCAGTAGAGAAATAGGTATCCAATGACAAGATTCAATTCAAAACTCATGTCATTGATTCTAAGACAGGAAGGCTATGGATTATAATAGCTAGTTAACATTTATATAGTTCACTAAGATTTGCAAAGGACTTAATTAATATTATTTAACTTTCTTCTTATAGCCACTTTGGGAAATACATGCTATTATCCCCATTTGTCAAATGAGGAAACTGAGGCAGACAGAAATTAAATTACTTGCCCAATGTCTCACAATTGGTAAGTGTTGGAGGCTGGATTTAAAATGGTCTTTCTGACTCTATCCATTGTCCTATCTAACATTCTAGATACAAAGTAGGGCATATTATTCATCAAACAGCCAAAAGGGGGAGAACTTTAGTCACATAGCATTGTTTAGCTAGTAGGACCCCTCTTCCCTAACCACAAAATATTTAACTAGCTTGTATTTATTTTGTAGGTGCTTATATAGGTACATCATCTCTGCTTCCCTTCAAATAATGGTTTTCTTTTTTTTAGTCATTTCAGTTGAATCTGATTGTGATTGCATTTGGGATTTTCTTGGCAAAGATACTGGAAAAGTGTGCCATTTCCTTCTCCAGCTATTTTACAGATAAGGAAATTGAGGCAACCAGGGTTAAGTGACTTGCCCAGGGTCACACAGCTAGGAAGTGTCTGAGGCCAGATTTGAACTTAGGTCATCTTGACTTAGGATATCCACTGTGCCACCTTGCTGCCCCACCAAATAACAATAGCAACTGGCATTTGTCTGGTACTTTAAGGCTTACAAACTGTTTAACATGCATTATCACATCTGATTGTCACAATGATCTATGAGATAAGTGCTGTTACTACACCCATTTTGAAGATGAAGAAACTGAAGTCCAGAGATGTTAATGATTTGTCCAAGGTCACTTAGATATTCAGTGTCTGAGGTAGGACATGAGTTTATCTGTTCCTGTTTCCAAGTCTAGGACTCTGTCCATTATGTCATCTGGTAAAATTCCTAGAAAGCAGAAATTGCTTCAGTCTTGTACATATATCTTCAATGCCTGGCACAGTGCCTGCTAAATGGTTGCTTGGATGCATGAGTTACTATGGGGCAATGAGTGGTTAAAAGACATTCATTGTAACTTAGGATGTGTCGAAATCTTCCTCACTTCAAGGCCAGTTTTCTGTCCTTTATACCAGGGGTGGAGAACCTGCCACCTGGAGGCCATATGCAGTCCTCTAGGTCCTCAAGTACAGCCCTTTAATTGAATCCATACTTCACAGAACAAATCCTTTTATCTTATCATCCTTTCAGGAGATTTGTTCTGTGCAATTTGTGACCCACATGGAGCCCTCTGGGTCCTTGGGTGTGCTTTTGATTGAGTCCAAGTTTTATAGAACAAATTCTTTTATTAAGAGGATTTGTTCTGTGAAGTTTGGGTTCAGTCAGAGCAGCACTTGAGGACCTAGAGGGCCACATGTGGCCACGAGGCCACAGATTTCCTACTCCTGAATTATTTCATGCCATCTCCCTATAGTTTAATGGTAGATAAAGTACTTGTAAAGAATAATCATGGATCTCTTTTCCTTTGAGTTTGGTACTTCTCCCCAAAAGAATGCCACATTATTTACTTGTACCAAGCTACTTCTAGTACACTCGCTTTAAATATCCCAGTAAATGCAGTGAGAGCTGACAGTGAGTATAAAGTACTCCTGCTTTTTTTTTTTTTTAAAGATCTGTTTATTTTTTTGATAGTAGAAACCAAGTTGGTTGTCTAGTTCCCTGAAACTCTTTTGCTATTCACCGTACGTATCTAACCTTTTGTGACTTTCCCATGAGAGAGAATGAAAAAGAACTGTCAATACTAACATAAATTGTTATACCTAGGAAAATGCTAGAGCTCTTGTAAATTAGGTGCCAATCTTTGTTTAGAGTGGATTTCATGCTTGCTCGGTAATTAGGAACAGAAGCTTATGTCTTGCCAAATATAGATGCCTCTTCTAACAAATGAAATTTGAAGTGATAATTTGTGCAAGTGGCATATGAATGCTAAATAATATATAGCAAGAACTTTTCAATCACTTATTTGTAATGACCATGTACCTTCGGGGACTTGAGTTTATCTGTGTCCCTCGACATGGGTTAGGCAAAAGAAAACAGTGGAACTCTTAGCCAATAACAACACATATTATAATTTTTGTGGTTAGGATCACATTAAAGTTCATTTGCATATTTATCCATCCATACCTTGAATGCATTATTTCACTTTCACTATCTCTGCTTTTTAGAATCCCTAGAATTCCCTAGTTCACCATATTTATCATCACCTACATGGGACCATTCCTGATGCTCCAAGTTGCTATTGCCACCCCCTCTAATAACCAATTACATTGGACACGCTTATATATGTGTATGTTATCTTGAGAGGCAGTATGATATAGTGACTAGAACATTGGACAGGATGATCAACATTCAAATCCTGGTTCAGAAATTTGCCAGTTGTTTGACCTGACCTGTTCAAGTCATGAACCTTGGTTTTCTTCTCTTCTAAGTGGGGGAGGGAAGGTTGAAACATATGATTGATTTTTATCAATGTAAATTTCCCAGTGGTAAGAACTGTTTGAAGTCTTTATTTATATATTCAACATACTCAGCACAGTGTTTGGCATATAGATATTACTTAATAAATATTTATTAATTAATTATTGACTCATCTAAGCTTTTGCTTATTTCCTTGCCTCTTCCAGAAAATGTTTGTGTATTGACTGAAATTGGTTTATTGCCAATTTACTTTCTATGATGGTAATATGAAGGCAGATAACATTAATATTAAAAATTAGTTTAAATAATACTTGCTCATATTAAAGTGGCTCTTTATGGATTACAAGGCTTTTTACTCACAATAGCCCTGTGAAGTAGGTAATGTGAGTATTATTATTCATATTTTATGGATAAGTTAGTGGATTCTCAGAGAAAGGGCATGATTTGTCCAGTCATGAATCTGATAAGTGTTAGTGTCATAACTTGAACTGAGATCTTCTGACCATGGATAGATAGCACAGTGGATAGAGCACTTGTCTGGGAATCAAGAAGACTCAGCTTCATGAGTTCACATGTAACCTCAGGCACTTACTAGTTGTGTGACCCTGAGCAAGTCACTTAACCCTGTTTGTCTCATCTGTAAAATGAGCTGGAGAAGGAAATGGCAAACCACTTCTGTACTCTTACCAATAGAACCCAAATAGGATCACAAAAAGTTGGACAAGACTGAAATGACTGAACAGCAACAAAAGTGTTTGATTTGATGTATTGATTTTGAACACTTTAGTGGTGTGGCATTTCCATAGCCTATTGATTTTCCCTTCATAAAATCTCTTTCAGCCAACCCTTTTCTCTCCTCTGACACTGCTACAATCCTGGTGTAGATACTCTTGGTTTTACTATTGAAGTAGCCTTCTGGTTGGTGTATCTGCCACAAATCTCTCTCTACTCCAATCCATCCCTTATTCAGCTGTCAAAGTGATCTGTCCAAAATTCAGGTCTGACCATGTTACCTCCTATGCGTTAAACTCTTATCACCTCCAGAATCAAATACAAAATCCTCTGACATTCAGACACCTTATAACTTGGCACACTCCTCTCTGCAGTCTTCTTATATCTTACCCTCTTTCCTTCCCCACCCCCACACGTAGTCTATGATCCAGGGACACTTGCCTGCTTGCTTTTCCTTGAACAGGACATTCCATCTACTGATTGTACATTTTCTTTGGTGGTCCTCCTTGCTGCCTCATCCCTGGAATGCTTTCCTTTCTCATTTTTGTCTCATGGCTTTTCTGTCTTTCTTCAGGTCTGATCTAAAATCCCACTTTCTACAGGAAGCTTTTTCCCGACCCCTATTCATTCTGGTGCCTTCCCTCTGTTAATGATATTCATTTCCTTCTCTAGATAGCTTGTTTATACAGAGTTTGTATTTATTTCCTCTTTCATTAGACAGGCAGCTCCTTGGTAACAAAGACTGTATTTTGTCTTTCTTTATATCCCCAGCTTTTGGCACCTTGCCTGGTCCATCATACACACTTTATAAATGTTTATATACTGACTGAGTAGAGCAGATATAAGGTAACATTGGAGGATAAGAATTTGAACCAAGACCATCTCAATTTCAAGTCCGGTATTCTATTTATTATACTTTTGTGGTTTCTGATTTTTTTCAAATCTTTGTTTTGTTGTTTGGTTGCGTCCTACTCTTCATGACCCCATTTTGGGTTTTCTTGGTAAAAATACTGGAGTGGTTTGTCATTTCCTTCTTTATCTCATTTCACAGATAAGGAAACTGAGGCAAACAGGGCTAAGTGACTTGTCCAGGGTCACACAGCTCGTAAATGTCTGAAACCATATTTGAACTCAGAAAGATGAGTCTTCTTGACTCCAGGTCTGACACTTTATCCTAGTTGCTCCTTGTCTACATGTATTCTTATGACAATATATACTCAAATTTGTAGTAAGTGCTTATCTGTAAAACAATAGTATCAGAAAATTATGGGGTTGGAACTAAAAGGAAGCTTCAAGGTCATGTAGGTCAGTTCTTTCCTTTTACAAATGGAGAAACTGAGGCCCAGAGGTTAAATGATTTGTCTGAGTTCGTATAAGTTTTAGGTGGTAGATACAGGATTTGAATCTAGGTTCTCTTTCTCTACATCTAGTTCTCTTGAACAATTAGTTACTTTTTCTGTCACCGAAATGAAATTATCTCTTAGATTTTGAAGCTATTATAATTTTCCTCTCATAATCAGTGACAGTGGCTAGTGTCAGAGCCATGATGCCCTGGACTGCTAGGCAGACCTACTTATCTTCTGTAGATAGTACCCAGACGGGATGCTGTTCATGGAGGATTACCTTGCTTTATGTGCGGGCTTGCTCAGTCCTGCTCACTCAGCCTTGGTGTCCACCCATCTATCACCTGACTATCATCTGTGGCTCCAAGAAGCTGTAGTGCACTTAGTGACCACACCCCCGTAAAACCATCCTAGCAGACAGGGTGAGGGTAACTAACAGGCCTCAAACCCATCTGTGAGCTGGCAGAGAGTCTACCCCAACCATATGAAGACTTCCCTCAGTTGGAATGGGCAGATGAGAACAATTTGTTCCATGGACCAGAAAGGCTGCTCCAGCAGGCACTGTGGTCAGATATCAAAGACACCAAGGGCACCCGCTGCATCCTGGGCCATTGCCAGTCAACTTGACTTTTTTCTTGCCACTGTACTTAGATGACTCTGGAAGGCAGAGTGACAACTCTCTCTGACAACTTTGTGCAAGAAGTTGACATGAGTATGTATGGTTAGAGAGCAGTTTGTCTGAAGAAAGGTCTGGATTTTTTAAAAAATGGAATGTAAGGTCAATAGGAATCAATACTGTGAAAGCTAATGCAATCTTGGGTTGCACTGAAAGGATCATAGCTTCCAGTCATAAAGAGGTGATCGTCCTACTTTACTCTGCCCCACATTTGGAGTGTTGTCTTAAGTTCTAGGCACCACAGTTTAGCAAGGACATGCATGAGCTAGTGAGTGTACACTGAAGAACAACCAAATGTCGAAGGATGGTCTGAGGGTTGGTTAAAGTAGCTGGGGAGCTTTTGAATGGAGAAGAGAAGACTTCTGGGTGAATATAAAAGCTGCTTTGAAGTACTTATAAGGTTATATTATATTTGTCTCCAGAAGGAAGAACTGGGAGCTGGGGAACTGTATTAAAGGGGTAAAAAATTAGTCTCTATGTCAGGGTAAACTGGCAGACCATTAGCTCTCTCCCAAAGTGCTTCCTCAGAGACAGTGGTTACACTTCACTGTGAGTTTTACAATAGAGGCTGATGGCTTGTCAGGTATTGGAATGGGAATTCTTTTTCAGCTGTGGGGTGAACATGATGATCCCCAACAAACCTAGCTCTGAGATTCTGTGATTTTGATTCTGGTTTTCATTTTTGTTTGAAGAAGTGGGTGAGGATACCAACCAAATCCTTATTTCTACCTTCTCCACCCAATTGTTACTCATTTCATTCTTTCTCTTACCATGTAATAATATAGGAGTTAGTGCCTTAGAGAGGATGACTAGTCAACTGATAGCCTGTCTTGGTGAAATGGGAACATAATTTACCATGCATTTGGGGGCTAGCACTTCAATTCTCCTTTCTACAAAACTTATTTTTTCCTAGAGATAGGGATTAGCCAAAGGTATTGACCCACTGTTGTACTGCCTGGCCTGCAAAGTGTAGGGGTCCTTATCAGAAGTAATCAATTACAGTATTTCACTGAGGAGAAATAGAAATTAATCTAGTTGAAGGCATTCAGTGGTGAATCCTGGAATAGGTATCTTCATAATTAGTGTAAGTAGCAAAATGTGGAGTGCATGCTTTCAGTCCTGGAAAGGTAGTAGGAATCTGCTGTAGTTAGTCTCTGATGAGATAGCAAGTCTTGTCCCTTGCAGTGGAGGATATACATGAGTTGCATATTTGTAAGAGCACCATATAAATTCCAGTAAGTATTATAAGTTGTTATTATTTACTTGTAATTTTAAGAAGTGCCTCATTCAATATTAGGGATACTGATTTGCGAGGGCCAAATTGGCAAATGCAGACTGTAGTGTGGAGTCAGGTGGGTATTGGGTGGTGGCAATCTGGACTGTAATAACATCCTGCATCCCTGGGTCCATTGCCATGCTGCCTCTTAGTTATATAGTTCCAGCTCCAATTAGCTGGAATATCCCTTTGTTCAAAACACCTTCAAATCCTAACAAATATAGAAAGAGTTCAAGTAAAAAATTAAAAAGTATGTAAGACCACAACAAAACACAGAAGATAAAACCTTCCTCAACAAGTTTTAGAAGCTTTTAAATTCTAGTTACAGTTTAAATCTACGTACTACTTATGCCACTATTAACATCCCATAAACATTCTCAAGAGCTGGAATTATTGGTGTTTTATCCATTCACCATTTAAATAAGATTTCCAGATGAAAACAAAATCAAGGTCAAAATTGAAACCATGGAAGGGGTCTAATTAAAAGTAGCATCTGAGAATTGCTATCCTTAACTTTTACTGTCAATAATCCATTCATTAACTAGTCAGCCAGTTATATTGTTTCCTTTGAAAATGGGAAAGTGCCACTTATGTGTCCTCCTTCACAGTGATTGAGGAAAATCCTAAACATTACATTTACTTTTCCTCAGCTCATATTTAATTTTCTTTGGGGTAGTCCCCAATTAGAACCAGTTCTCACTACTGAGATAGTAGTCAAAACCCTTGGCAAAGTTGCAATTTCCAGTCAATTAGAGAACAATACTTATATTTTATTTCATTTCTTTCATATAGGCTTCAGAGTGATCTTTCTGAACCTGGTAAATTCTCAGACAAAAAATATTGCTTCAAATAAAAATTGATATTTTTTGTTTTTAAAATCACATTTGTCTACTTAACATTGTCTGTTTCTTGTAACAGACATTCAAAAAGAAAAAGTTTAAAAAAATTCAATTCAATTAGGTGAAACTAATCAAAACATCAATTGTGTCTGACAGTGTATGAAATATCCTGCGCCATCGTCAGTCCTCTACCTCTGCAAAGAAGGGAAAGAGGTCAGTTTTCTCAGTTAGTCCCTGGGGCTGTTTGTGACATAATTGCAAGAGCATGTTCTCATCTGAGAGCTCCCATTAGAGAAATGTAACACCCTACAATTATCAGAAAACTCTCTAATGCTTTTCTGTACCTTATGATATGAACAGGATCCACTTTGTAATACTAAAGGTGGTTTCATTTAGGGCTGTACCTTTTGCTATCTCATGCTACTGCATATGGTATAAAACTCCATTCATTCAGTTAGTGGATTGGTTTGCCTTAGCTTGGACCCTGGCCAGAAAAACAAACAAACTCCTGAAGGCACAGCTTCTAGACTGACCTGTGACACTGAACCCATGTTATCCAGCCATCTAAGTATGTGCTTCACCACTGCATGGAAGACAAATTGCTCTTGTCACACTGGATTTGTGACATGATATACTCTTGGAGTATGTTTGAAAATTTAAGATCCACCAAGGACAACAGGTGAAATGTACATTGAGGAATTTGTCCAACTAACAGCCTTAACTGAGTGGTGAAGGTGGACACTTTCCTTGGTACAGAGTGAAACCTTGAACAAAATTCCAGCTGGGCTAACAATGGACATGTCACTGGCCCCATCTGATTAGAGAACTTTTTAGTTTATTAACATAAACCATTATCTTTTTCACAAATAGCAAATATGTACATGTCCATATTTCCCACCTACCATCATCCCTTTTCAAAGTTCCATTTAGGAGGTAAGTGGAAAAATCTTTCAGTAAATCAAGTACTCTGTTTATATCCTTCAGTTTAACAGCTATAGAATTGGAGAATCAAGGGACCTCAGGGGCCATTTGATCAAACATGTACATATCACCCACTAGACTGTGAGCTTCTCGAGAGCAGGGACTATTGTTTGCCTTTTTTTGGATCCACACCAACTTAGCACAGTGCTAGCATATAGTAGGTGTTTAATGAATCCTAGTTGACTAATCCCAAAGGACTAATAATGAAGCATACTATCAGCCTCCAGAGAAAGAAATGATATTGATTGAATATAGATCAAAATGTTGTTTTTTTATCATTTTTTCTTTTGTTGGAGTCTTCTTGTACCAAGTGACTAGTACAAAAATGTTTTACATAATTGCACATGTATAACCTATATATAAGTGCTTACCATCTCAGGGAGGGGAGAGGAGAGGGAGAGATAGAATTTGGAACTCTAAACTATAAATGAAAACATTAACAAAAACAACCCTAGTTGATACCCAGTAAGTGGACATGTACCCTTTGCTTGAAAATCTCTAGTGAGAAGGAATCCATTCTTTCCCACCCCACCTCATTCTGCTTTTGGTTAGCTCTAACTATTCTGAAGATTTCCCTTCAAACTTAAATTGGCTTTTATGCAAATCATATTGATGTTATTCTGTTTAGGGCCAAGAACAAGGTTAATCTCTCTTTCTCATGACTGCCTTCTATACACTTGAAGTTAGCTGTTATGTTCTCTTATAAGTCTTCTCTGCTGCAGGCTAAAAATACCCTCTGTTCCTTTTTCTATTTTTCAGATGGCATGAACACTTTATGGTCGCTCTCCTCTAGACATGATTGACTATTTCAATGTCCTTCTGAATGTGTTGTACCCAGAAGAGAACACAATATTCCAAAATAGTCTGACTAGGGTGAAATACTTTCATACTTTCACCTTTCTAGTCTTGAACACTCTGCTTCTATTGATGTGGCCTTGGACCATTTTAGCTTTATTGAATGCCATATCAAACTGTTGACTCATTTTGAACTTGTATTCCACTGAAAACCCTTTAAAATGTTTTCATTGATGCATTTTGCTTTGATAGAACAATCACTTCCCTCTCCCTGTACTCATTCCCCCATAGTACCTTCACTTCAAAAAAGCTAAGCAAGTCCAATCAGTAGAACAGTTGTGTCTGAGTACACCTGCAACATCCAGCATATACAATTTCCTAACAGAGGTATTAAATAAAAGGAGTCTTAGAATTATTTATTTGGAAATAATATAGGTCATTATATTTGATTTGAATTCTGCCACCTTATAGTATGGTTATTGGGTTATTATGGTCATCTATGTTTTGTCTTTGCCTTCTTTCCTCTTCATCCATTCCTACAAATGTTTTCTCCCATGTGCTTCTGAAGCATTCATATTCATAATTTTTACAATACAATAATGTTTCATTATATTTGTGTATGACAATTTGTTCATCCATTCCCTAACTGATGACAAATATTTTATATCTAATTTTTTGCTACAGAAAGTACTGCTTGAAATATTTTGGTACTTACAGTACTTTCCTTCTGTCATTGAATATGGGAGCATAAACCTAGCAGTAGGGTAACTGTCAGATAGTAGTATAACTGGGTCAGAAGGTAAAAAGAGTTTAACAAGTTTTTAAAAAAAATAATTTCAGTCAATTATTTTCCAGTCAGTTATACCATTTCATAGTTCCATAGTTCATAGTCCACTTCAGCTCTCTTCCCATAACTCCTCCAACTCCTCCAACATTGACTATTTCACCTTTCAATATTGTTGACAAGTCGCTGGGTATGAGATAGGGTCTAAAAGTGGTTTACTATTTATGGACTTGAAGCATTTTTTCATGTTGTTGATGAAAGTTTGTGTATTTTTTTTCTCTTGAAAACCATTTATTTGTATCCTTTGATTCTTTAACTATTGGAAAAATGGCTGTCTATATATTTGTGAGAATTTTCTATAGCTTTTATATGTCAGAATTTTATCAGGTATGTATTTGATACAAATACTTTCCCAGTCCACAGCTTCTCTTATTATAGCTGTAACAATTTTGTTCATGCAATACCTTTTTATTTTTATACAATCAAAATTGTCTACTTTATCTTTTATCATCTATTTTATCCCTTGTCTGGCTATGAATTTTTCCCTAATCACATATGTGAAAGATGAAACTTTTAATTCTCATTTTTTAAAAACTTCTATGACATGACTTTTATGTTTAGTTTGCTTTCCTATACAGAACTTGTTGTATTTTATTATGTAAGATATCTGTTGGTTTTATTGAATGTTGGACTACTTTGTTTATTTGTTTCTGGGTCTTCTTTATCTAGTCTATTGTATCATTTTACTTTTCTATTTTAAGAAGTAATAAATAATTCTTGATAATTCTTAATTTATAATTTGAAATAGAATAATATGGAATACCTACATTTTCCTCCTTACTTCTCCCAAATACATGAGTATACATGTGTTTCCATATCAATCTTGACATTTTGTTCCTGCAAATGGATTTTCATTTTATTTTGTTTAGTTACCTAAAGAAACTCCTGGGTAGTTGGATTGGTATAATAGCATATTTACATAAATTTAGGTGGCATTTGTTAGACTTACATTGGTATATAGCCATGAACACCGAGTATTTCTGCAATAATTGAAGCATTCTTTTGTTTCTTTAAGACTATTTTGTGTTTATATTTACATATAAAATGTGAAGTACTCATATAAATCCTCTGTTTTCAGAGTAATTCCTAAGTATTTTGAGCACTTTGTAGTTATGTGGAATGCAGTTCATATTTCCATCATGATTTCCTGGTTTTTATTAGTAATATATACAAGTATTTGTTGCTTTTGTGTATTTATTTTGTAGATTGCAATATTAGTGAAGTTATTAATCATGTCACTTGATACATTCTTTCAACTATTCTAAGTAAAACTATCACATCCTCTGTAAAATGAATAATTTTGCATACTTTTGCCTATATTTACTTTTAAAAAATTAGTATGTTTTATTAGAACCCTGCCATTAAATATCATTGTGTGGAACTGGACTAGCTTAACAACTCTTTATATCCAGATTAATAAATTTCAAGATATAAAGTATAATACCTTTTTAGTCCCTTCAATAATCATTGTAAGCATATCCTCTCCTTTAATTTTAGGTTATTTTCCCTCATGTGATTGCTGTGAATGTGCTTTATTTTTTGTTTCTACTTATTTTCCCTAAACTTTGCATTAGATTTCTTTGTGTTCATCAGACATTTTGGCTTTAATTGTATTATAACATTCCATTACATTAATGCCGTGTAATTTATTTAGCTATTTTCCTAATGTTGGATAGTTAGATTGCTTCCATTTTGGAAGAATTACATATGCTACTATGAAATATCTTACAAGAGCTAGGTTTTTCATATTTATTGCTGATGATACTCCTAGTACATATTCCCCAAAAGGAAATTATTCACTCAGAGATTATGATTGTTTTTTGTAAATTTTACTGCACACTATCAGAATACTGACCAAAAAGATTTTTTTTTACAAGTTTGCAATTCCATCAGTAATAAAGAAGCCTACTTGTTTTTCCAGACTTTGATGAATTTGAGTTCTATTGCTCTGATTTTTGTTTTTTCTTTTGCCGAATGGATAATGGTGAGGTAATAAAGTTGTTTGGTTTATATGATTCACTCTGACTATTAGTGAGGTAGAGCTGTTTTTAAGCATTCACCCTTGTGAGAATTAATCAACCTAGGAATATGCTTGGGTAAGGAGTGCTACAGTGATCAAAACTGAGAAGTTCCTACACAGGACATTTAGAGTTCACAGGTAGATCCTACTAACGTAGCAAAGACGAGAGTATTCCCCATTCTCATATGCAATGCAAAGCAGTCAAAATGCCAAAGGCCTCCTTTTTTTAATTGATCTAGACTAAATTACAATGAAATTTCTATGGAAAAATTAGTGGGTAGGAATATCAAGGGGCATAATGAAGAGGAAAGATGAAAGAAATCATGTGCTCCCAGACTTTGGGACATATCACAAAGTGATTATTATAAAAAGTTTCTGATATTACATAAAAAATGGAGAAATAGGTCAGTTGAACAACATGGATTCTCTTCTCCCTCTAACAAAATGTATTAAAAATGAGTGGTTTTCCAATTGTGAAGGGGAGATGGTTTTTAAAAAAGTATCCAGTAACTAGAAGGAAGGTGTTATTGTATGAAAAATAGGTGTACTTGCTTACAGTAAAATAAAAAAAATTCTGTGCCACCATGTTTTGCCCAATATTTCTCTATTATCAATGATACTGCCTCTTGGCTCTGGATTTAGATGCATAGTTAGGATCCATCCATGCCTATGCTAATTTAAATTTCTTTTTAAAACTTAAATGAGTTTTATTTTGCAGAAAGATTTCTGTGTATTATTGAGATATTTATTTTTGCTATTTATTTTCTTAGTGTTGAATAATCTTTTCATCAATGAAATAATTCAAACTTGCTCATAACAATTTTATTACTATATGAATAGGTTTGTTTTCTAGAATTCTACTTAAATTTTTATATTAACATGAATTATTAATAATAGCTTATATTTCTGCTAGAATTCATTTGCAAATCCATATATATGAAGAAATTTTTTCTTTGGTCGTATCTTTGTAACTTTTAAAATTTCTTTTGTGAGATTAGGTTGCTTAAGATTTTCACTTTTGACTTTGATCATTTAAGAATTTTGTATTTTACAGATATTCTTTAAAACTTAGTCAAATGGATCTGAGATTACATTGTAGTAGGTATTCTTCCTAGTAATGCCTTTTTATAGACATTCATCCCTATGCATTCGATGAGACACTTGTTCTGATTGTTTCAGAATTTCACCATGGGAGAATTATTCAATGTACTTGGTGTCTTCTCTCCCCCTCATCATTTGTAGATCCTGGACTGTCCAGTGGTTATCTCTTACCTCAGGACTAACTGACCCATTTTCTATTTTGCTCATACATTTCTTAAATGACTTCCTTTATTTTCTGTCACAATTTCTTGTTTTTAACATGTTGCAGCCTATTCTTATCCATTATGCACTTCCCTACGTTGTCCTTTGAGTGAGGCTCAATTTTAATACTTTGCTTAACCTCTCTAGGTCTCAATTTTCTAATTTTTAAAATGAAGGAGTTGGACTAGATGTTTTCTGAGGTTCCTTCTAAATTTAGATCTATGATCTTATTAATTTCAATAATTTCTTGATTTGGGAAAGGAAAAAAAAGAAAATGATCAGATCCTCATCATTAGTAGTTCATCCAAAAAGAATATTTACAAAATATGCAAAAACACCAGCTTCAATTAGGATGCTATGATTTTTTTTCCCTGTTCTGAAAAACTATGGTTTATAAGATCTAGAAAAGTGGCTGAATGAGTGGTCTGAAAACATATCAGATATTTGGAGAGTAAGGCACTGACTCAGCTGTTTTATTGTTTTGTTTTACTGGACTATTTATTTCTTTATATTTCTATGTAGTAGGTTACCTGCACTGTGATGTCCTTGGTTTTTTGCTCACTTGATTGCGATTTAATAATAATGAAAGAACAAGAGATATTTCTTGAAACTATTAATATCGATTTCCATATCAATAAAATAGCATCAAATAGGTATATTAACTTGGAAAATGGTATATTCCTATGGGTTAGAAGACTTCTCAGATGTAGTCAAAACATCCCTAAATGTAGTAAAAACCTCATTAAAACAGAATCACCAAAGTGAACCCGCATTCCTTATGCACCTTTGTAAGGAGGAGGGAAGCAAGTACAGAAAGAGGTAACTTTTCTTAAAACAAGTTTTATCGATTTCTTATGTTTTTATGTTACCTGCATTTGACAATATACTTCTCACCTCTCAAGAGGAAAAAGCCAATTCGGTAAAATAAGCAACACATCAGAAATGTCTAATATTATATATAATATACTTATTTAACTATTCCTTAGTCAATGAGCATCAATTTTGTTTCCAGTTCTTCAGCAAGGGTCTTCTTATAGCTCCTATAAATCATTTTGACAATAAGAGGGTTAATATTAGGTTAAATAACGACAAGAGCTAACAATAATGCAATGGAATGATATTTACAAAATACTTAGCAAAAGATATCTCTGAATTATCACAGTGATCCCTGAGCAATGGGTACCGTAAGGTGTTTTCGTCCCCATTTTATGAATCAAGAAACTGAGGCTGAGAGAAGTAGATAACCATCCCATGGAGAGGCATCAGAGAGAGCATTTGAACCTGAGCCATAACTCCCAGTAGACAAGAACATGCCAGGAAACACCTTTGTGTCATTTTGGTAATTATAAATATAAGGCCAGGTTTTTTTGGGGGGTGGTGGTGGTGGTGAGGATCAGAATGTAAAGTCTGAATGTCACATTAAAGGAAGACTCAGAATGGAAATAGAACTCCTAAGAAAACATCCCACCATTTGAAGAATTAGACAAAGAGAGATAATTGACTTGAGAGCACAAGTTACCGGTAAATGATAACATCTCACCTCTATAAATGTGGAAAATCCATTTTATAGATCTCTTTTGTCACTTTGGCAGTCTTAGGTGAAAAGAATGGAGGCTGAGTTAGAAGATGAATGCTACTGGGGAAGGCGTCAGCTATCAGCATAAAATCATAGCATTTTAGAATTGGAAGGACGCTTAGAGGTCATTTATAAATCTCTGATTTTGTAAATGAAAACCTGAAGCCCAGGATGATTGTGACTTACCTGAAGACATTCAGATACTTTGCAGCAGACTTGGGACTGGAACTGAGCTCTATTGACTCCTGGTTCTGTGTTCTTTTCACTACATAGCATTGTTTTACCTTTAGGCTAAGAGTCTCTTAAATGTTGTTTATGGACCCCTAGTAGCCTACAGGTTCCTCCACCATCTGCACAAATATCCATAGACTACAAGTGTCATCTGCAGGTACTCTGAAGACATTCCGAGTAAGTTTGTACTTATGTCAACATTTTAATACCTGAGGTCCACTTCTCCATCTTTATTCCATATGTGAAGACATTTTTTATAAAACTGCTATTGCCTTCCACTCTTCTGTGCTTTGGTAGATAGTTTTATGATTTTTTTTCTCCCAAATAGACAAACACCTTGTGGCCAATCTTGTAGCAGAAAGATCCCTGGACTTGGAGTCACGAATGAGCATAATGACACATTACCTCCATCACAAAGCTGTGAGACCTTAAAGAAATGTGTGAATATGTTATCATTGCTACCATTACCATTAATTTGTCTAGACTTGTTCTGGAATAATGAACTGAACCACTCGTTAAGCCAAAATGAAAAGTCTTAGTAAGATTTTTTAGACCTATTAACTTTCCAGCATAGCCTTTGGGAACACAGGATGTATTCCATCTTTGTCATGATGAGAATTGTTGTAGTCCTACCAACCACAGCATCAGATGAGGTAGATAATGTGGAATAAAAAACACTTTTCTCTCCATAAATTAGATTTCTTTCTCTTTCCAGATTATTGATATGAAGGCACGGGTGGCACAATAGTAATTAAATTTGGGGAAAGGTAAGGGTTGTGCTAAAAAGCTGTCATCACTCTCAACAAACAGCTGTTGGGAGGTCCACAGCTCTAATTTCTTTATAACTGGGAACTTGCCACGGACATTTTTTTTTTATGTGTGAAATATTGATCTGGACTGGAAAAGTCTTTGATAGAAAATACCATAGTATGTAATCTCTCTGTAATATCTCAGACAATATTTTGTTGATGATTTTGATGGGTTGGGGAATTCTATTTGGGCACACTCATCTATATACACTAAAATACTCAAACATATATGTGATGTCGGTGATAGGGGATTTCCCCCATGATATAGATAGTAACTCATTCATTCTTATCCATCCTGTGTGACTTTTTGCATGTCTTTCAAATACATTTGAGAAAGGGGTCTATCCAATTTTCTGGGATCCCTTCCTGTTTTCACCTAAAAAGCATGATATTTCCCTTGACCTCACCATGTGACCAGTGCAGCTTTTTTCTTTTCATATTTCTTTGATGACACTTCCACGTCTCTCTTGCAATTTCTTATTTTTTAATGTGCTAGGCTGCTTGTGCCTAACATGTTCTCCTCCATTAAATTTTGGGTAATCCTCAATTTTATTTCTGTGGAAACTGCAGTGTTCCATATCTCACAGCTGCACAATGACATGCAGCTAAAATGACACACACAATGAAGTTTGATTAACAGATTGAATCTCTTAGAGGCAACTTTAGTGTGAGCTTCAGAATCAGGAAGATCTGAGTTCCAATCTGGCCTTAGTCTTATACTATCTGTGTGACCTTTGGCAAGTCACTTAACCTTTGTCTGCTTCAGTTTCCTTAATTGTAAAACAGTGATAATGATAGCGCCTACCTCAAAGTGAGGACCATCTGAGATCATATTTTTTAAAGCACTTAGCATAATACCTGGCACATAGGAGTTGCTTAAAAAATGCTTCCTCCTCCTCTTCCTAAAGCTTGTCCTTCTCAACTATTGTTCTTTTTCAAAGAGGACAAGTGGAATCATGGGTGATGTCTTTTTAACTCACACATGAGTTGGATTTAAGTGAGGCAGAGCTGCAGAAAGTTGTCAGCCTCACTCTCTCTTCCTGATTCATCGAAGTCCAGTGGCAGGACGAAAGCCAGGACAACTGCTGATGGCTCAGGATGCAGTGGAAGTGTTTGGTGTCTTCCGTGTCTGACCAAATTCTCAGCACTCCACAGCATCTGTTTCAGCTGCCTTCATGGCTATAGGAACAAACCGTTCTCATCTGCCCATTCCGCCAGGGGAAGTCTTCACATGCTTGAGGTAGACACGCCCTAACTTATTCATAGGTTTGATTTATTGGTTCTATCCTTTTTTCTCCTTTCTCTTTCTTTCACTTACTCCTCCTAAGTAGAATCTTTGTCCTGATCCATTAAACAATAGTATTGAGAAATATTTTGTGTTTATAAAGATTTTGTATTCATCTGCCCTGCTGCTGTACTCTCCAAAAATCTGGGCCTTGCCTTCTGTCCTAATACTGAACCCTAAGGACCTTTGGGTCTTGCTATCCACACTTCAATTGCACCCTTTTCTGTATGTTACCTTCCTTTCTTAGCATATAGGTTGGCTAGGTAGTTCAGTGGGTAGAGTGCTGGGTTTAAGGTGAAGAAGATTTTATCTTCCTGAGTCCAAATCTGGCCTCAAACATTTATTAACTGCGTGGGCAAATGACTTTACCCAGTCTGCCCCAGTTTCCTTGTCTGAAAAATGAACTGGAGAAGGAAAACCACTCCAGCATCTTTGCTAAGAAAACCTTAAAAAGGGACATGAAGATTTGGACATGACTGAAAAATGACTGAACAACATTAGGATATAATATTTTTAAGGTGAGGGGCAATCTTGACTTTTTTTTTGTGTTGTTGGACTGAGCATAGGGTTTGCTGTACAGTGAACACTGAATAAATGATTTTTCATTCATTCCTGAAGTAAAATCTAAGAAAAAATTCTCTATTGTTAGACAAAGACAAATTTCACTATCAAAAGAATAAGGGGCTTACTAACAGAGAAAAGGAAACATGACTTATTTTGAGTTCACTGAAGTTCTCTAAAAAGGTACCAGCCCTTGTGTTTCCACTGCTTGAAGTGTTCCATATTTTAGTATTTTAGAGACAGATGAGCCTTGCTTTGTAATCTACTCTGATGTCCCAGTGTGCCCCCAATAATTAGATCTTCTGGCTTGATAAACCTGATAGTCAGGAATCTAATCATCCTACCCTTAAATCTGAAAAAAACAAAATAAAACAAAACATTGAACCAAACTCATATTTGGATTTCATGCTTTTCCTTTTCAGTGTTCACGCCCTAGCTGAAAAATGCAGAAGAAATTTATCTTAGTTAGAATCTCATGGAATATTCAGCATATATTTGAAAGGCCTGAGGAATTGTACCAGTTCAAACATTCCCCTATGATTAGATAAACAGACAGATGGAACATCCCTCAAAGAAGCTGATTTCTGGCAAATGCTCCAATCTTGGGCAAGGGTTAACTGGGAGTGGTGAAATTAATTCAGCAAAGTTTCTTGCACAGGCATTTTCGGAAATATCATGAAAGACTGATCAGTAAGTTCATGAATATAAATGTACTAGACAGGCATCTCATAAGCTGCATAAATGGCCTTGGCTGCCCCTAAGTGGGTGGAAAATGAAAGGAAGAGAATTAGAATGATGCCGCATTGTTTGTGTGGTACATGCTATTATATTGATGGAAAATGTGGGCAAGATGCCATGTTTCAAGATCTTTGCAAGAGTTCCTCCAGGCTATGCTTTATCTCTGGCTGTTACCATGGGCAACAATGGAAAGAAATGAATACCAAATGGTGGAAGAGAGGAAGACAGATGAGGGGTTAGGGAAAGAGGGCAGAGGCATAAGCCCAATGAAAAATTTCTATGAGGTTACTGTCTACTCATTTGCAATTTATCCTGAAATGTTCTCTTTAATCCAATAACTGTTCACATAATATTCCAAAAGAAGTGTTTTGGTGGCCAGACTACTCATGGGCATGTTGTCTTTTCTCCTCTTTTCTGCTATTTGGTTACCAGGAGAGAGATGTAAGGTGAGGAACTTCATCGATGATGAGGATATCTCTAGCAGGAGACATGGATATCGGTGGTGATCTAGGGCCTCATTTCCTTATATTTTGTTAGGATTGTGAGTATAAATCCCTGCACTTCTAAGTTAGTGCTGAGTTGAGGATAATGAATACTATTCATAGAGATCCAATCCTTTCTGTGACCAATCCCTTTACTCCAGCACTGTTGTGCTTAATACTGTATCTAAAGAATATGCTGCCTATGATCTGTATCTATTATTCCTTTCAGATACAGCCTCTACTGCAGTCCTGGGATTCCTAGTCTTTTCTTGTGTTATGTTAGAGATTCCTTTGGAAAGTCTAGGGATGCTTCAGAATATTTTTTTAAAGGTGTAAAATAAAATATAACAACACAAAGAAAATCAATTATTTAGAAATAGATTTGTCAAAATGTTAAAAAAAATTAATGGACCCCAGATCTATTGGCCTAATATTTAATATATTTAACATATAGAGATGTATTTTGCTTCATGCAGTGAAGCTGTTCCTGAAAGATTATGAAAGACCTATGGATTTTTGTAAACTAAATTATGCCTTTCCATTGACTGACATTTTCTTATATTTATTTCTTGATTTATATTGAATTTGCAGTGGTTCCTGTAAGTCTAGTTTTATGTTTTATTCCCTTATTACTTAAATCACTTATTTATTCAATATACATTTAAAAATCACATTCTGTATCAGGTACTATAAAAATCCCTGCCCATAAGGGGCATACATTTGATTAGAGAGAAATCATGTGTATGTGGAAATAAAATTAGAATATATAGACAAAACAAATTCAAAGTAAGAGGAAAGAGTCACTGAGGTATTACTTGAATTGAGTCTGTCAGGGAGCTGGAGGCTCCAAGGAGCAGAGATGAGACAGGGGAATATTTTAGGCGTAAGAGACAGAGTGAAAACTAATAGAAGCAGAAGATGGAATATTCTTCATAAGAAATAGTTAATGGGCCAGTTTGGTCGACACGTAGAAAGTTTGAAACTTTGGGTTCAGTTCTTGTGATGTTAGGAAGCCTTTTGATGAAGTAAGGATGCTAGATGGATGCATTTATTTTTATTGAATCACTTTTCTGTTTTAGAATATATTATTTCGGCATTGTCACAAATGAGTGGAAGGGTGGTATCTCTGGCTGAGTAAGGAGAGCATCTCTCTTTATCTTATGTGCTATCCACACTGCCACACTAACCCCAAAACTGTGAGAACAGTTTCCTGTAGACATTCTGCCTCCAGATTTCCTGCATCTGTTAGCTCAGGCTGAGATATGCGACCCAAGGTGAGAAAGTGAGATTCCAGACCAAGGGAATTTGTTGCTATGGTGATTCTGCAGCAGTGGCCTCTGTGATATTTGAAAGCCTGCTTCTGGGAGGTTTAGGCTCCTTTCAGAACTGTTTGGGTGCTTGTCTAGGGGTAGCTGGGCCAATCCTAAGCCACGCCTCTCAGAAAATCTATGGAGAATCTAGTGAAGCTCCTTCTCCCTCTGCTGTAAGGCAGAACACACTACTGCCCCATACCAAGCATGGTATCAAAGGTAACAAAGGATTATGGGATTTGAAGGTAGAGGAATCCTAGTGATCATTTAGTTCAATCCTCTTATTTTACAGATGAGGAGCTGAGTGAGGCTGGGGGAAGTTAAATGATTGCCCAGGGTCGTGTAGTTAGTACTTGAAACTCACTTTCCAAGGGAAAACAAAACATTAGTTCCGGGGGACCATGGATTTGTATTCAAATCCTGCCTCTGATAGGTATTACCTGTGTGACTTTAGGTCAGCCACAACCTCCTTGGGCTTAGGTTTCCTCATGTATCAGAGTAGATTGATTCTGAGGTCCTTTAGAGCTCTATATCTATGATCCTGTGTTCTTTATATGCACAAATGTAATGGCAAGTAAAGTAGCATCTTCTGCTGTTTTTGTGTTAGTATAATCAAGAAGTATAGTGCCTCTATTTGTATGTGACTGGGGAGGATCTTTCCCACCCATTCTAGGGCCTGGGAATATTTGTAAGAAGGTCCAAGCCTTTTGTTAATGAAGCACTGGTTCTCAAGGGATGTGATGCCCTCTGATTCTAAAAGGGTATAAAGCTCTGTGAGGTTTTCTTTGGGGCTATGTTTTGGTGAGGAAGTTTGAGCACCAGAAGAGGACTCTGAGAAGCTGCTAAGGAGTGCTCCCTACTCCCTGCCCCTCCCTGACTCCTCCACCCCCCCCCACTTTCCCCCCTCTCCCCCCACCCTTCCCTCCTGCTTTCAGAACCCAGATGTCATGGTTCGCTCTCTGGTAATTATAGTCAGACAGCTGTCTATCTGTTGAATTAAGATCAAACAGAGGAAGCCATGTCTGCTGATTACTTTGGAGTTCAGGGTGTTGACTCCCCTGAACTAGGTGAATGATATACGTGCTTGACTAAAGGATTGATACATGTACTCGGTTAAAGTGATTGTTAACCACTCAAAAGAAGCCTTTCCTTTTATGAATGCAGATATAAGACCTTGTGATAGCAGTGCCCCCCTGCATATGTTGGGGTGCTTACAGATATAAATGATCCCATCCCATTCTCTCTTATCCAGTAGATTGCCCTCCTACGCTTTTACTAGTATTCAACTCTCCCTGTCTGCTGATTACTTTCCTACTTCCTACAAAGGTACCCATGTCTTCTCCATCTTCAAAAACCCTTACATGATCTGCCCATCCCCACTAGCTGTCATCCCATATCTTTTCTCCCTTCTGTGGTTAAACTCCTTGAGCAAATAATCTACGATAAATGTTTCACATCCTAGCCTCTCACTCATTTTTTCAGCTCTCCAAAGTCTGCCTTCTAGCCTCACCATTTAACAAAAACTACTCCCTTCAAAGTTATTAATGATTTCTTAATTGCGATATCTAATAGCCTTTTCTCAGTAGTCATTTCTCTTGATTCTTCTTCATCTTTGACAAAATAAATCATTTTCTCCTGGATATCTCTCATTTTTAGGTTTTCATGCTACTACTCTCTCCTGATTCTCCTTTGACCTTTCTGATCATTCCTCAGTTTCCTTTGCTTGATCTTTATCCAGGCCTTTAATTGTCCAAGTCCCTTAAGGTTTCTATTCCTGTCTCAGATATCTTAGATTTAATAATCATCTCTATGTAGATGATTCTCAGTTCTATTTATTCAGCCCTAACTCTTCTCTTGACCTACAGTCTCACATCTAACAGCTCCTTCTTACAAATCTCAAACTGAATATCTCATAGATGTCTTAGAAATCGGCGTGACATGTCGAAAATCGACCCATTATCCTTTTCTTCCAGACCACTCCCTCTTTCTAACTTTCTCATTGCTGTCAAGATTATCACCACTCTCCTAGTCACTCAGGCTGATAACTTTAGTTGTCGTCTTGATTCCTCACATTTTCTCACCACCCCCACATCCAATCAGTTGCTAAGTCCTATAGACTCTACATTTTCATGTCTCTCATTTATGCCCCTTTATTTTCTTTGATATGTCTAGCTTCTTGGTGCAGGCCCTAGTCACTTCATGCCAAGATTATTGAACAGCCTTTTGGCTATTCTCCTTGCCTCATGTATCTCCCCACTCCAGCCCAACTTGAACTTAGCAGTCAAATTGACCTTTCTTAAAGTGCAGATCTGATTGTGCCATTTCCTTATTCTGCCAAGTCTAATGGCTCTCACCGCTAGATCAAATATAAATTCTTTATAATCCGATCCTTTGCTACCTTTCCAATCTTCTGACATTTCATTCCCTCCATGATAAATTGTCACTGACCTCCTTTCTGTTCCTAGTACAAGGTACACCATTTCCTGAATCTGAAGTTTCATCAAAAATCCAACGTGCCTGAAATTTCCTTCCTCTTCCTCTATCTTCTGACCTTTTTGATTTCCTTCAAGCCCCAAATAAAAATTTCACTTTCTCCAAGAAACCTATTCTCCCTTAATGTTAATGTCTTCCCACAGTTGAATATCTCCAATTTATCCTGTATATATGGGGTTTGTATGTAATTAGTTGCATGTTGTTTTTTCTTCATTAGAATATAATGTCTTTAAAAGCAGGGACTGTGCATTTTTCTTTCTTTGTATTCTTAGTGCTTAACACATGGAATACAGTAAGTTCTTAATCAATGTTGTTGATTTTTAGGACCTTGAAGTAATATTCTGAAATATTTTTCTGAGTGGTGTACTATAACCTCAAAAAATAAATACAACTCCCGAGAGAGTCCAACCTACTCTGAGAGCATCTTTATAAATTGAAGCCTGAGATCCTGTGGTACTGTGGGAAGAACACTGAACTGGACTTAAAAGACTTGGACTCCAATCCTAGTTTTCTCACTTACTAGTTATGTGACCTTGAGCAGGTACTTAAAGTTCTTGGTGCCCCAGTTTCCTTCCCTAGAAAATAAGACTGTATCACTAGCTGACCACTAAGGGCCCTTCCATGTTTAAGTCTAGGATTCCATGAAACTTTGTAGTGACGGTGTGGGTGGTGAATCGAGAGCTAGATTTGCCATCACTTTAACTAAGTTTCAAATTCAGTCCTTGACATTTACTGGCTATGTATCCACAGGCAAGTCACTCAGCTGTCTATAATTATCTATAAAATGGGAATATTTGCAAGAATCCACTAAAATAAGGGATTTTTTACAAAGGTGCTTTGTATACTTCACATGCATTTAAGTATTATTCATGGTGTCACCTCAGTATCACTGTGAGTCCCTTTATCTTCCTTTGGACATTTTAAAATTTGCCAAGGACTACTGATGATGTAATAACCTTTTCAGTGACATGCTTGCACACCAAAAAAAGATTATTGTCAATGACAGCAACATTATCAAAAATGATGAAGAATTCTGGAACGCTGTCAGAGCTTCTATGCCCACCAGAGGGTCTCAAAGCTATTTCTTTGTCTGAGCATTTACATTGAAGCCTTTTCCCCTCAACCCTTATCTAAACTCCAGGAAGCTTGCATCCCAATTATATCTGATAAGCATAAGAGAAGAGCCAGTAGTACAGTTGTTTTAGGGAAATAAGATAGTTCAGAGAAATTGTGGGAGAGTGGATAAAGGCTCAATTTGGAGTCTGAGGACCCAAAACCTGGTAGGATATTGGATGTGAAACAATAGGGAGGAAAAAACTCAGACCTTGCCTTTGATGGTACTGTGAATCACGTTGACTGTTTTGATCCTGTTCAGCGAGGCCGAAATTTGATTCTCTCTTGACTCCACGTCTTTTACCTTGCAAATAATGGGAAGCCTCCCAACCTGAGGAGATGAAGGATGAGATATTTTGGGCACATTGAAATCTTCTAAAAAGGCACAGCTCCTTGCTGTATGCACTGCTTTGAGTCTTCTATATTTTGACACTTTACAGATTCAAATTTATTGTTTTGTGACAAATTCCTTGTAAGGGAAGGTGGGAACCCCTAGATAAGAAGGTTGCTCAACTCTCTAGTGATTTTGAACCATCCAGGATTTTACTATAAATTAGAAAAACTGTAGATACCAGTGGCAAGTGGGATTGGTAAGGAAAGGGTTTCTTTGACTGCCTCTGGGATCAGGTAGATACTTTTTCTTTAATTTTATGTAAATAAAACTTTTTCTATGTTTAATAAACTAATTATTGGTTAATTGTTTTTTATTAGTTATTATTAAATAAACAATATTTATTAACAACCCACTAAATGTTAAGTACCGGGGATGCAAGTACAAAGAATGAAATGATACCTACTCATAAGGAGCTTGCAAATATGTATATGTATATATATATATATATATATATATACACATACATATACATATGTATAGGTATATGTATATGTATATTTGTTGTTCAACCATGTCTGACTCTTTGTGACCTTGGGATTTTCTTGGAAAAGATACTAGAGTGGCTTGCCATTTCCTTCTCCAGCTTATTTTACAGATGAGGAAACTGAGGTAAACAGGGTGAAGTGACTTGCCTAGGATCACACAGCTGGTAAGTGAGGCTGGATTTGAACTTAGGTCTTTCTGAGGCCAGGCCCAATGCTCCATGCACTGTGCCACTTGCCTATCCTGAAATATATAAAATATAAAAACCATGACAAACACAATAGTGTGCTGGAGTTGCATGTGAATGGAAGAGAAGGTTCAAGGGGTCCACTTAAGAAAAACAATTATTAAATTTTAAGTTTAGGCCTCAGAAATCGGCAGATGCTACAAATCAGAACTTGATTTATTTATTTATTTTTAATTGTCTACTCACTTATGGAAGTAATGGAAAACATGTTAATAATGAAGATTAAATTTAAAAATGTGTCAAGTATATATTTTTTTCTCTTGAGAGCTAATAAGTTGTTAAATATTTACCAGTACACCCCAGGCAAAAATATAAAGTTAATAAATGCAGATATATAAATATTAGTTAGATATAATGTAATTTTAGAGAGTGAGCATTAGCAGTTTGGAGAAAATCAAGAAAGGCTTTTTTTCAGAAAACAGCCTCTTAAAGGAAAAGAGGGGATATAGGAGGCAAAAGTAAGGTAGGATTGCAGAGCAGACATGGGGGATAGATAGTGCAAAGTCATGAAGATGGAAGATGGAGTGTCCTGTGAGGAACAGAGAGAAGGCGTGTTTGGCTGAATTGCAGATACTTTAGGTAGCCTGGATTATTGTTGGAGAGATGAAGACCTTTATTGGGGTGTAAGATGAACTAGATGCTAAAGTTCTAAGTATTCCTTGGGAATGAACTTTAATGGAAGGCACCCAAGACTTTGTGTCCAGAATGGTATCCTGACATTGAAATTCATGGCATTAATTCAGGGCAATGGGGAAAGTGGTCAGGGTATGTGGGGGTGGTCATAGAAGTGAAACCCTCAGGGAAGCCAGATTTACTCACTGGTCCTGGAATTCCTGTCTGAGGTTAGGAAAACAAAGGAATATGAAACATCAGATCTAAGGAGTATACACAACTGTAGGCAGATAAGTCTAAGCCTAGTTGCTGTAATGTGATTCCAACAGGAATCAACCAAACCATGTACCAAAAAAAGAGATAACAAAAACTAGAAGACAGGTTGAATCAGAATGAAACTAAACATGAAAAGTGTGTGTGTGTGTGTGTGTGTGTGTGTGTGTGTGTGTGTATGTGAGTGTGTGTGTGTGAGTATGTGTGTGTTTGGGGGGTTCCAAATCACTGCCAATTTGTCCAATTACAAAGTTAAGCAATTCCTGGGTTTCTTTGGCCAGAACATGCTGGCAAGGGGTCCACATCCACCTTACACTAGATTCTTATATTTGTACTAATGGAATTCTAATTATTAGAGGACATATACTAGTTCTTGTCCTCATGGACCTTACAGTCTTTAAGACTTTATTTTCTCTTCTCCTTTTTCCCTGGTAAAGTGTGGATATCCCTTAGAGTGAGCAGTACAGTTTTAGAATGAACACTTGCCTTGGGTGCTTACTACTGGTGTGATGTTGGATATAACTTGGATGATGATGAGTAGTTTAGTTGGCTTGTTGTATGGAATATCTGGAGATGAATAGTCGAACATATAAATCTGGAAATCTTTAAGACTGTGCATGCCAGGTGAAGAAGTTATAACTTCACTTGATAAATAGTAAGGAAGCATTTAAAGGGCTTTGGACAGTGGGATGACATGGCAAGATTTAAGAAAAATGAATCTGCCAGTAGTGTGCAGACTTTACAAACCAAATGAGAGAGATGGAGAAAAAAGCTAAAAAAAATGATCCAATAAAAACAGGAATATTATTAAAAGAAAGTAAATCAATTAGAAAAGGAGATCCAGAATCTTAAGGAAGAAAATGACACCTTGAAAATTAGAATTGGGCAAAATGAAGCCAGTGAAGCTCTAAGAGATCAAGAAATAATTAAGCAAAATATGAAGAAGGAAAAATAGAAGAGAAAGAGAAACATCTTGTATGAAAAACAACTGATCTGGAGAACAGAGAAAGAAGAGAAAACATAAGAATACTAGCACTACCTGAAAACTATGATAAAAAAAAATCTTGATACAATAATATAAGAAATAATTAAAGAAAATTGTATTGATGCATTAGAATAAAGGCAGGAAGGAATGTAGAAATAGAAAAAAATCAATTGATCACCACTTGAGAGAGATCCTATGAGGAAAACTCATAGAAATATTACAGTCAAATTCTGAAACCTCTAACTCAAGGATAAAATATTAAAAGCAACAAGAAAAAATTTAAATATGATAGTGCCACAATTAGAATCACACAAGACCTAGCAACAGAGACACTGGAGGACAGAAGGTCTTGAAACAATATGTATCAAAGAGTAAAAGAACTGGGGCTCTGACCAAAAATATCATACCCAGCAAAGTTAAGCATAATCCTGAATGAAAAAAATTGATATTTGATCAACTGTCAGACTTTCAAGACTTTATTAAAAACAACAACAAAGCTGAACTTAATAGAAGATATGAAGTATAAGAACCAAGAGAAACATAAGGTATGTACAAAGACTGATTACAAGGGATTCAATAAGTACAAACTGTTTACTTTTTATATATGCAAAATGCTAAATGTATATATAAAGCTATTGTTAGTAATTGGGTAGTTCATAAGAAAGATTGGGTAGACCTGAGTATGATATGATTTTAAAAAGCAAAACCATTTAGGAACAGCTAAAAAGAGCAATTATTTTATACAAATGAGGTACAAAAGAGGAAGAATTGAACAGAGGAATTTGAAGGAGAGGAGGGCTGGTTTTTCTGGTAAACTACTTTCATCAGGAACGGATTTAAGAGGGACAAATACATATGTATTTAGAAGAATTCCAGATTCAGAAGAAATAAAATGGTAAGGGGATAGGGAGGTGGAAGAGAGCAAGGGAGGGCTCTCGAGAGGGGAAGGTAAGAGAATAGCTTATAAAGGACTACAGAAACTTATTTAGATTTATGAGAATGGGAGGATAGTGGAGGCATCCTTGGAGGGGGATATGCTGAGTAATAGGAAGGCAAAGTAGTGGGTAGAAGTAAAGTGGATAGAAAATATATTAGAGAAAATATATGTCTATGTATGTATGTATATGTGTATATACATAGATATATAGAAATATATCTGCACTTAATTGTAGCCTTCTGGAGATGGAGGAGGGGTGGAAAAAGAACCAATTAGAAAGTGCATAGAAGAGAACAAAAAGAAACTTGCAAAGAAGCAAAGAAAATATGGACAGCTCTCAACACAATGTGTAGTATCTATCATACAGACTTTCTTGAAATAAAAATTTATCATTATGTATTTTGAATCCTCTCATATTCTGTTATGCACAGGACATGCTTTTTTCCTTTTCTTACGTTATATTTAAGTTTCAGTACTTAAGTTTATGATATATATTTTTTCTTTATTCTATATTTGTGTTCTAAGTGTTTGAGTCTAAAACAACACAAGGAGTGAAGAGGTAGAGATGAATGGAAGAAAATGGATGGTTCTTGGGTTTGGTTCATGAAGAGGCTTGTTAGAAAATGGGGTCAAGAGGCATAAGATTAATTTTCATAGGGAGTAGGGATAGCTCTTCCCTATCCCTAGAGGGAAGAAAGGAATTGAAAACATCCCAGTGCTCATTTTCAAATGCCCGAATTTTGAGTAACACAACTGTTTCTCAATGGGGTGAGTAGCTTAGGATCTGATTGTGCATCTGGTCTAGTAGTGTGTGTGTGATTTTGTTATAGCTCAAGTTTCTGAATCTCCAAAATGCTGGAACTAAATTCATCAGTTTGTATGCAACAGATTGATTCTCCAGTTGAGAAAGTCTTAGGTTACGTAGGTCTTCTGAGTTGGGATTTGTGTTGCCTTTGTTATTTAATTATTAAGGCATGCCACAAATGCTCTCATTCTTTAGAATATAACTGAGATGGAAAATGGGAATGTCATTTCAATTAAAAAATATTAATTAATATTGTTTTGCACCAGACATGTGATTTCATCAGTACAAGGAACTCCAATAAAGAACTTTCTTCAACAATGCAAATCAGCATCTTCTCTGATACTTATAGTCTTAGAGTTGCATGGGGCATTGAAGAGTTAAATGACTTTCATCAAGCCATATAGTCAATATATGTTAAAGGAAGGACTTGAATCCAACTCTTAACCTACATGCCAGGTTGCGTGGCTATTAAGATTTTAACTACATGCAAAACATGGTGCTGAGGGAATTGCTGAGATGATCAGTTCACAATCTCTGCCTTAGATGTAACTAATGTGCTATGGTGGAAAGAATACTATGAAGCCAGAGACCCTGGGTTTAAATTCTGGCTCTTTTACCTACTTTATGGTCTTGGATATGTCCCTGAATCTCCTGGTGCCTGAGTTTCCTCCTCTGTATCTTGGAGGGGTGGGTTGTAATACTATCAATGGTTTGTTCTAGCTTTAATTCTCTGATATTTAATTCTTTGAATTTGGTGGTGGAGAATATCCAGAAATGAACAGAAATATACAAAGTGAAATGTGACAAGTTCACCAAGGAAGTGTTACAAGTGTCTTGAGAAAGGAAAGACCATTCTCAATCTGGGTAGGATAATGAAGACTTCCTAGAGACATAGCAACGCCTATGCTGGCCTTGGAATCAGAAAGAGCTGAATTCAAATTTGACCTCAGGATTTGTTAGCTGTGTGACTCTGGACAAATCACTTAACCTCTGTTTGCCTTGGTTTTGCCATCTGTAAAATAGGGCTAATAGTATCTGCCTCTTAGGGGGATCAAATGATAAAAGTGCTGGCACATAGTATCAACTATAGAAATGTTACTATTATTATTATTTAAACTGAGCCTGGAAACATGGTTATATTTTCAGCAGATAGAATAAGTAAGTGAGTTCTGTGCATTCATAGGCAATGACATGAACAAAGGTACTGTAGCAGCACCTTTGTATAGAGGAGGGTTGCCATTCTGACCATTCTGGAATGTTGCTCTACTGTGGTGGGGAGGGAGAAGAAATCCACAGGAAAAATTGCACCTGGATTTCTACGTTCAGGTGCAGCTTTTATATTAGTCATTTGGGAAGTTCTGAACGTTTCTCTTGTCTGGAAAATGCATCCTCCTTATCTCTGCCTCCTGGCTTTCCTTAAGTCCCTATTAAAATCCCACCATCGACAGGAAGCCTTTCCTTTGACTCTCTTTGAATCCCAGTGCCTTCTTTTTGATTATTTCCAGTTTATCCTTTAGAAACTTGTTTGCACATTTCCCTCCTCCATTAGACTGTGAACTCTTTAAGAGCAGAGTTTGTCTTTTGCATCACTTAGCACAGTGCTTGGTACATAGTAGGCATTTTATAAATGTTTCTTGACCTACAGAGTTATAGGAAGTCTTGGCTGGGTAAATATCACATGGTAGTTCTTATTTTATTTCCATGGCCATTTTCTTTAATCAGGAGGATATGTGGTGAAGGTAAAGGAGGGGACTGGAAGGAGAAAAAACAATGACTAGCCTTATGCCCTAACGCTTGGAGGAAGTAGCAATCCTTCAGTTGAATAACTTAGAATGAAGTTGAAAGCAACTTTTCCCCAATTCTCACATTTATTGGCTAAACCTGCAGGTAAGGATTTAGTGGTGACCAGAGTGTATCTGTGAGCTGTTCTGAGTGTTTTTCCTGAAAAAAAATGAAGGCACATTCTGAGTGGCAGCTAATATGTAGATTTTGTTTGGACAGTAATTCAGCAGTAGTGGAAACATAGATAAATGTGTTGCTGTGTTTATTTTTTAAAACTGAATAAGCCCTCAATTGCAGAGTGAAGCCATATGTTATCTATTCTTGCTTCCACTGCTAAACCAATTAGAGTGTGATAGTGCTTCCCGGCCTAATGAGGCAAACGCTCTGCTAGTTTCAAATGAAGAAGAGTTCTTATTATCCTTCACTTGGAGGGAGAAGAGAGCAGTAAGCATAGCATTATCAATGAGGATGGAAGGAGCCACCATGCGAAAAAAGCGCCTTATCTTCTCCAAGAAGAGCAATGAGAGTGAGCCAGAAGAATGGACAGTTATTGGTCCATAGTGGTGGCTAGGTGGTGTAGTGGATAGAGCTGAAGTCTGGAAATATTGAGTTCAGATCTGATCTTGGACACTTACTAGCTGTGTGACCCTGGGCAAGTCACTTAACCCTGTTTGCTTCAGTTTCCTCATCTGTAAAATGAACTGGAGAAGGAAATGGCAAACCACTCCAGGATCTTTGCCAAGAAAAGCTCAAAGGGAGTCATGAAGAGTTGGATATGACTGAAATGACTGAGCAACAACAACCACAACAGTGGAGGCTGGAAAAGTGACAATTACACAAACATCTCTGCATGAGAGAGAGGCTGGAGAAGATGGCAAAAGATAGCTCAGCAAAAGGAAATACATTTAAAGGCTAGGGAAGTAGAGATTAAAGTCAATTCAGTTCTGAAAACACTTATGAAACATCACCCCTGTGTCTGGATCTGTGATAGATGCTATGAATGAAAAGAAAAAATGAAATATTCCTTGTCCTCAGGGAGCTTATATCCTATTGGGGAGGGGGCAGTGTGTGCACAGACAAATACAAAATATTGTTTGTGTAATTTCCAGTGTGGGTGGGAGCAGTAGTTTCTAGATGAAGATACCAGGATAAGACTAGAGTAGGAGATGGCACTTTAACTGGACTTTGAAGGAATCCAGGAAGAACTTCATTCTAAGTATGTTGATTTAAGGAGTAAGTGTATTCCAGGCATGGTGGACAATTTAGACAAAGAAACAGTCTGGAAATGTAATGGTATGTGGAGGGATCAGCACATAGGCTAGTTTGTTTGGGATATTGTGTGCTTAAAGTAAATGTAATATCTGGAAAGGTAAGGTGAATCCATGTCGTGAAAAAGCCTCAACTGCCAGAAGAGGTTGTATTTTATCTCAGAGGCAAGAGAAAGTTACTGGAGCTTCTCAATCACTTCCACTCCCCCTCTCTAATTTCAGTTCCTTTATTTACTATTTCCTTCTTTTCTGTCTTCAAACATGCCCATTTCTCTCCTGTTCTTGCTCACTTCTACCATCCCCTCAAACTATCATTCTGTATTTCTCTTCCCTTTCTTAGTCAAATTAGAAAAACCCATCCACTTATTTGCTGCCTTCTCTTCCTCCTCTGTGACCCTTTGAAATTTGACTTCCCAAATTCATCACTCAAATGAAACCACTCTTCCCAGTTACCACTGATCTCTTAATTGCCATATCTAGTTGTCTCTAATAGATCCTCATCCTTCTCCCTCTCTCTTCAGCGATAAGTGTTGACGATCTGTTTCTTAATAGTCTCCCCTTTTTGGACTTTTGTGACACTTCTCTTTCTTGGTTCTTTGTTGACTCATCATCCATATTCCCTCCCCACTAGATGTTTACCACAGTTCTATCCTAGGTCCACTTCTCTCATGTAGTATCCGCATCTGCCCCATTGATTTAACTCACATCTCTATATATCTGACTTCTAGATCTATGTATCTAGACGGAGTTTCTCCTCTGTTCTTCAGTCTTCCATTACTAATTATCTGTTAGCCATTTTACACTGGATGTTCCATGGAAATCTCAAGTTCAACATTTTCAAAAGAACTCATCTTTCTTCTTAAACTTACTCTCTACTGATCTTCACTTGTGTTGATTATACCACCATTTCCCTGTCTCCTAGCTTTATATCTCCTCCCTTTGACTTAGCACATATATCAAAACAGTTGCCAAATCTTGATGTTTCTACCTATTTTCTATCTGATCCCCTCACCCTATTCACTCATCTGCACTTTAGGTTTGCAGCACTTCTTGTCTAGAATATTGCAATGGCCTCCTAATGGATCAACCTGCTTAAAGTTTCTCCCCACTCTAATCTATTCTTCACACAGCTGTCAAAGTGGTTTTTCTTAAGTATAAATCTAACCATGCCAGCATGGTGATACGGTAGATAGAGTACTGTGCCTGTACTCAGGAAGACCTGAGAGCAAATTCAGCCTCAGATATTTACTAGATATGTGACACTGGGGAACTGTTCTTAGACTCAGTCCCTCATCTGTAAAATGGGAATCATACTTCCCATTTCTAGGCCTTTGCACTGGCCATCCAGTAGGCATGGGTTCCATGCCTAAAATGTACCCCCTTTTCATCTCTGCTTCATAAAATCTCTTACTTCCTTTGAAACTCAAAGCAACATCTACTACAGGAAGCTTTTCCCCTAATCCCTCCAATTACTAGTACTGTCCCTCCCAAGATACATTTTATTTAACTGTCTTGTATTGATTTCATATACAATTAATAATAGTAATAAATAGATGAAATTTTACATAGCTCCCACTATGTGGCATGCTCCATGCCAAATATTTTACTGATATTATCCTATGTGAGCCTCACAAAATCTTGGGAAGTAGTTGCTATAATTACTACTCCAATTTCACAGTTTAAGAAAGCAAGGCAACAAAGCAGGTCAAGTGACTCTGTCCAAGGTCCCATAGTTAGTAAATATTTGAAGCTGAATTTGAACTCCAGTCTTCCTGACTCCAGACCCAATACTCTAGCCACATATGTACAATCCTCTCTCACTTTATGGAAATGTCGTCTCCTTTGATGGAATGTGAGCTTCTTGATATTAAGAATTGTTTTACTTTTTGTCTTTGCCTTGTATGTCCAGAACCTAGGCTCAGTATCTGGTCCATAGTAGTAACTTAATAATTAATTATTGATTGATTTATTGAGGATGTATTGGAGAAAGGAGAGACTATAGACAGAGAAACAAGTTAAGAGGAATATAAGATAGAGTAATTTTAACTCTCTGGAACTTAGTTTAATCATCTATACATGATCTCTGATTTTGCTTCCAGCTCTAACATTTGATGATCTGATTGTCTGCCATCATGAAGGAGAAGCATCTTGGTGATCCCTGAGTTTCTGAGTTATGATGGATTAGTTGTCATTACACATATTTTTATACACTTGAAAGTTTTGACCATTAAGTGACAGACATGCATATAGGAACACACACTTATCGTGAATTCTGATTTCATCTCTGAGCTCATATAATTGCCTTTTATTTTTTTTAATATTAATTTTTAAATTTAACATCCACTTTTGTAAGATTTTCATTTCTAAGTTCCCCTCATCTTCCTTCTCACATGTAATCTGATATAGGCCAAACAAGTATGTCAGTCACATAGTTCCACATTTGTCATGTTGTGAAAGAAAAATAATTGGTACCTTTTAGAAGACATTGTAACTCTTTTAGCTCTAGTTTCTCCCAAAACAATTAATTCCATATTTCCATGTTGTTTATTTTTCTGTTAAAGTTATCCAAAACTGAAAGATGACATTGGATTCTCCTGTCATTATTGTGTGACTGTCTCTGTCACATAGATTTTTCCTTTGTAAATTTAGATGCTAAGGCATTTGGAGAATACAAGTTTGATATTGATTTTGGTTTGACTTCCATGTTTACTTTTAGTGTAATACTGTTTTGAATTTTTTGATTTTTCTGATAGAGTGATTGCAACTTCTGTTTTTTTAAATTCACTTGATACATAGTAATTTTAATCTAGCCTATTGTTTCTTATTTTATCAGGTTAAAAATGTGTTTCTTGTAAGAGATAAATTGTCACATTTTGCTTTCTTATATAATATATCTCTTTTTAAATTTTATTGTATTATTTAATACATTCTCATTCGAAATTATGACAGCTGGATTTACATTTTCCTACATTTGTCTCTAATATTTTTCTCCCAAGTTAGGATGTTCTTCCTCTTTCTTTGCAAACACAGTCCTATGTTTCTTTATGTATTTTAATTCTATTTCCAATCAACACAGTTTCCACTGGTCCTCTTTCTTTGATTCTTAAGACTTCCTACTCCCATTTGTTCTTCCATTCCTTGATTTTAATGTTTTGTTTATTAGTACTCTTTCTGTTTTACTTTTAACTACTTGTTTATGTCTTCCTTTCTGTTTCCTTTCATGGAAGTATTCAAGTATAACCCCCCTTCCTCTCTTCTTCTTTTAAACATGCTAGTTTAAAACATTCATTTCCTATGTTTTTTTTCTAAAAAGGATTTCTTTGCTTAATTCTCTTTCCTTCATGTCTACTTGAGACTTTTATTCCTTGATTCATGAACTTTATATTTATTTACTCCTTTTTAAGTTTCTATATACCCCATGGATTCAAAACTCTAAGGTATTTATTTTTGTTTATTTCTAAACAGTTTCTGCATTATTGTTTTTTACATGCCTTAGTACACCCTCTACATTTTTTTATTCTGTTATACTGAATACCAATTCCTGTAGGCAATAGGAAAGATGTTGCTTCATGATAGAAATTTTCCTACATCCCTAAAATTGTGAAGTTCATTGTGTAGGAACATACACATTGTGAATTGGTCATTTTCCTCCTCTCCTCTCTCCATGGTACTTTCCCCCTAGTTATCTCAAAATACCTTCATGGGTTCCATGCACTCTCATTTTGTGTGTCACTTTGCCCATCGGAACCATAGTTTGCTTCCTTTTGAGTCAGGATGAGTGGTCTTTCTAAGCACCAAATCCCTGCAGATAATACCCAATGTAAGATTCCCATCTCCCTTTATAGAACATTCATCAGTGCTATACTTTCCCACCACCAAAATGCAATTTCTTTCTTTCTCTCTTTTTCAATCCCTCCCTTTGCCACCCCACTCATTCTCCTTTAGGATCTCTTCTTGAGAGATGACAGCAATTACTTTCCTTCACTGTTAGTCTTTTACTTGATATGGGCACATCATATGTTCCCTTTTATCTTTTTCTTTCTTCCATTTTATGAGCCCTCTGATTCTTTAATTTAGTTTCATTAAAACACATTTCCTCATTTGTATTTGAGATGCTGTGAGGTTTAGTCCATGATGGACTATCAGGCCTCTTATTCCATCCTAATTTTCATTTGGCTACTTTTGACTTGTTGTCTCATGAACATATAGAAAGGTATCTCTTAGTAGTCTCTCTGTTCTTATTTTGTTGTTTTTTTTGTGGTCTGGGTTGTTTGAGAAGCAAATTATTCCTCCAGGTTATTTTTTAAGGAATGTTTTGAATGCCACTTTTAAAAATATACATCCAGGGGGCAGAGCCAAGATGGTGGAGTAGAAAGACACACATACACTAGCTCTTCCCCAACAGCCCATAAAATACCTGTAAACAAAGACTCTCAACAAATTCTAGAGTATCAGAAGCTACAGAAGAACAGAGTGGAGGAGATTTCTAACCCAAGGTGACCTGAAAGGCCAACAGGAGAGACCTATCATACCAGACATGGAGCAGAGCACAGCCCAGCTTTGGCCACATGGCACTGGGAGGAGGAGGACTGAGCAGGCATCGGGGACAGAATCTCCTGTGGCAGCACAGATCTCTCAACCCACAGGTGCCAAAGGTCAGTGAGAGAGTTTTTTCAGCTGGCTGCCAAGGGAGCAGGGTGTCTCCACAGCTTCAGCCTCAGAGGCAGGGGGCAGGGCCTCCCAAGGCAGGCAGCAGCCTTAACCCATTGTTGAAGGCCTCATTGTAAAGCCCCTGGGGAATTTGTGTATCTGATCTATACCTCAGCCCTATGAGGTAGCCCTGCCCCCACCCTGTGGGAATCCTGTGGGAATTGAGCAGCTGATCTGAATCTCAGCCCCCAGTGCTAGCTTGGTGGAACTGGAGGCAAGGTGGTTGTGGAGAGGAAGCACTACTCCTTGCAGATTCGGGGCACGAAAGTTTCTGGTTGCTCACAGACCAAAAAGTAACTGGTTGGGAAAATGTCCAAAAAAGGGAGAAAAAATAAGACTATAGAAGGTTACTTTCTTGGTGAACACATATCTTCTACCATCCTTTCAGATGAGAAAGAACAATGCTTACTAACAAGGAAAGACATAAAAGTCAAGGCTTCTCTATACCAAACATTCAAAATAAATATTCAATGGTCTCAGACCATGGAAGCTCAAAAAGGATTTTTAAAATCAAGTAAGAGAGGTGAAGAAAAAACTGGGAAGAGAAATGAGATGCAAGAAAATCATGAAAAGAGAGTCAACCACTTGCTAAAGAAGACCCAGAAAATGCTGAAGAAAATAACACCTTGAAAAATAGGCTAACTCAATCGGCAAAAGAGGTCCAAAAAGCCAATGAGAAAAAGAAGGCTTTCAAAGGCAGAATTAGCCAAATAGAAAAGGAGGTTCAAAAGCTCACTGAAGAAAATAATTCTTTAAAAATTAGAATGGAACAGATGGAGGCTAATGACTTAATGAGAAACCAAGAAATCACAAAACAAAACCAAAAGAATGAAAAAAATGGAAGATAATGCATAATATCTCATTGGAAAAATAACTGACCTAGAAAATAGATCCAAGAGAAATAATTTAAAAATTATGGGACTACCTGAAAGCCATGATCCAAAAAAGAGCTTAGACATCATCTTTCTTGAAATTAACAGGGAAAACTGCCCTGATATTCTAGAACCAGAGGGAAAAATAAATGCTGAAAGAATCTAACAATCACCTCCTGAAAGAGAAACTTCTAGGAACATTATAGCCAAATTCCAGAGTTCCCAGGTCAAGGAGAAAATATTACAAGCAACTAGAGAGAAACAATTTGAGTATTATGGAAATACAATCAAGATAACATAAGATCTAGCAGCTTCTACATTAAGGGATCGAAGGGTGTGGAATGTGATATTCCAGAAGTCAAAGGAACTAGGACTAAAACCAAGAATCACCTACCTAGCAAAACTGAGTATAATACTTCAGGGGAAAAGTGGTCTTTCAGTGAAATCGAGGACTTTCAAGTATTCTGATGAAAAGACCAGAGCTGAAAAGAATATTTGAATTTCAAACAGAAGAATCAAGAGAAGTATGAAAAGGTAAACAAGAAAGAGAAATCATAAGGCACTTACTAAAGTTGAACTGTTTGCATTCCTACATGGAAAGACAATATTTATAACTCTTGAAACTTTTTTCAATCTTTGGTTAGTTGGTGGGATTATACACACACACACACACACACAGCACAGGGTGAATTGCATAGGATGGGAACATATCTTAAAAAAATGAAATCAAGGGGTGAGAGAAAAATATATTGGGAGGAGAAAGGAAGAAATGGAATGGGGCAAATTATCTCTCATAAAAGAGGCAAGGAAAAGACTTTTAATGGGAGGAAAAAGGGGGGAGGTGAAAGAGAAAACGTGAACTTACTCTCATCACATTGGCTCAAGGAAGGAATAAAATGCACACTCATTTTGGTACAATACAGGAAAGTGGGGGAGAAGGGGATAAGTGGGGGGAATGATGGAAGGGAGGGCAATGGGAGGAGAGAGCAATTAGAAGTCAGCATTCTTGGGGAGGGACTAGGTCAAAAGAGAGAATTAAAGAAATGGAGGGCAGGTTAGGATAGAGGGAAATGTAGTCAGTCTTGCACAACATGACTATTATGGAAGTCATTTGCAAAACTACACATATATAGCCTGTATTGAATTGCTTGTTTTCTCAGTGGTGATGAGTGGGGAGGGAGGAAAGAAGAAAAGTTGGAACTCAAAGTTTTAGGAACAACTTTTGAGTATTGTTCTTGTATACAACTGGGAAATAAAAAATACAGGTAATGGGGTATAGAAATTTGCCTTGCCGTACAGGACAAAAGAGAAGATGGGGATAAGAGAAGAGAGGGATGTTAGAAGGGAGGGTAGATTGGTGGTAGGAGTAGTTAGAATGCTCGCCATTTTGAGGTGAGGGGAGGGTGGAGATGGGGAGACAATTTGGAACTCAAAATTTTATGGAAATGAATGTTGAAAACAAAATAAATAAATTAATATACATCCATCTTTTTCATTTCTGTTTAGGATTAAATTTTCAGGGTAGGTCTTAGTTTGCATTTTCAGCTTCTTTGTTTTTCAGAACTTTCCTTTGTGTTTGAAGGTCTTTGCCATGGTCATATGTAGAATTAGTATTTGTCTTGGGATTTGACGTGGTTTTTTTTTCTGAAGGTGAAGGAGTCTTGATTGACCCTTTGTCTTCTGTATTCAGAAGTTCTGGGAATTTTCTTGTATTCGTTCTTCCATTATAGTGTTAGGGTTTTTTTTTACTTGTTCTTTTGGGTGCCTTATAATCCTTAAGTTGCCTCTGTGCATCCTATCTTTCAGATCAACATATTTTGATCATATGAAGATTATATTTTCTTTTAATGCCATTGCTGTTTTGTTGCTTCTCTTCTTCTAGATTGTCCTTGACTTCCATGAATTTGCATTCCCAATGAATACCTTCTCTTTTGTTTCTTCCATGAGACTTGTTGCCAAAGATTCAAGTTTTCTATCCTTAAAAATATTCCTGTTCTGAAGGTTACAAAGTATCTCTCAGAATTCTTATTTCCTCTTTTAAACTATGTAGGCACATTTTGCAATGGTTTCATGCTCTTTGGGGAATCCACAGTATTTTCTACTTCATTAGGTATTGATTCATTTTCTTTTGTGTTACAATATTTATTCATATAAGTCTGGTGTCTGTCACCTTGTGTGAGCTGTCTAAAATCTTTGCAACTTTCCTCATCTCTGGACAAATAGTTGGGAAATGGATTATCTCATTTAGCATCTAACTCTCATCCTATCTTGCTGTCCTCTTCTGGCCATCATTTGTGAAATAATATAACATCCTACATAGAGACAGAAGGATAGAAATGGAAGAGGTCATAGGTTCAAATTTCAGATGACCTTCTTCTCCTCTTCACAATTCTCCAACTTATGACTCAAGAGCTCAAATCTGAATTTACATAAATTAGTTTCATTCTCAGGAGCTTCTCTTTATTGCTATTTTTATGGCCTTTCCTTCATTCTAGGTCAACTCCTGGGAATAACAAAGCTATCTCCTTGGTCCCTCCTCCCAGTAAAACTCATCCTTTGCTTGTCTCTGTTGTTACCAGTACCTTTGATTCTTCAACTCTCTCTGTAGCATAATCTGCCATATGATTGATTTCAGCATGCTAGTTCTCAACTCTTTGTAGCTGGACAGTAGCAGGGATGCCCCCCCCCACCCAACTAGTGTCAATTGGTAATAAGTTTGTGGTATACTGGCTCCTCCTCACCTTTTCTTTGGCTGGCAATATGAATGATTGGCCCAGACTAGCTAAGCCTATCTTCTTAGAAGAATCCCCTCTTTCAATTCTGTGTTTCAAAAGGAAGGATAAAGCTTTGCAACTGGTCTTTGGTGGAAAAACTCCTTTAGTTCCAAGTGAGGCCTCATAAGTTCTTTCCTAGATTATGCAGACAGGCAGGGAATAGACCTTTTGACTTAGGTCCTCTGGTCAAGATTACCTGTTTCCTGATGCTTAGTACATAAATAACTATTCTAAATGGTTAAAAAAACCCTGAGATGAAACTTCATTCTTTTTTTCTCCAGGAGTTCATATTTTCGAGGTATCACTTAGAGGAAAATTAGAGTTTGCTTTCCTTCCTTGGGTCTCAGTTTCATTTGTCAAATAAGAGGATTGTCCTTGGATGGTCCCTTCATTCTCTAAATTTGTGAAAGTATCATGGGGAGGATATCACTGTGAGACTTTATGATATTTATTGGTAGAATGCTATATTTATCCTAGGATGTTCAGCAAGATTTTAGTGCCTATTTTTCTTTACCCATTAATGAAGATCACCCTGATGTTCTATTGGTCACCGGATCACCATTATGTATGGCATGTGCTATATTTCTATCACACAGAGCTGAGCTGCTAAGAAAATGATGCCCCTTGAAACTCTAGTACTCTCAACTCCTCCTTCAGGGTTCCCTGGCAGCAGAAGGTGTTTATCTCAGTTTTCACTTTTCAATTTTATGGAGGTGACAGTTGAGAAAATATAACTTGCTTATCTTGGAGACTTCAATTTTATTGATATTTTGGGGATATTTTGTATTTATTTCACAGAATGGCTATATCATTCAGTTAGAAGGCACCTCTGAAATCAACTAGTCCAACCTATACCTGAATAGAATTCACTGTAAGCATGACTGACAAGTAGTCATTGAATTAGTCTGTCAACAAGCATTTAAGTGATCACTATGTACCAATGTACCAGGTATGATGCTAGGTGCTGGGGATACAAAGAAAGGTCAAAACCTTGCCTGTGCCCCTAGGGATCTCACATTATAATAGGGAAGATAAGCAAAAATGGTATCATTAGATATATTCAGTGTAAATGGCTCAGGTAGTCTACTTTTGGACAGAATTTAATATTTGCTAGGAAATTTTAAGTATGATTTAGTTCAGTAAACATTTGTTAAACTTAAAGCCCTACTATATTCCCAGCATTATGCTAGGCATTTGGGATACAAAGAAGAATATCACAAAGTTTTTGTCTTCCAATAACTTACATTTTCCCATATATAATAGGAAACTTGTTTACCATATATAATGGTAAACAAGTGCAATGTAGTTTCAGAAAAGAGCAGAAATTAATGACTGGTGAATCAGGGAAGGCTTCTTGAAGGAGATTTGAATTGAGGCAAAACAACTTGAATGAAAAAAAGGATCCCAAAAGGTGGAGTTGAAGAAGATGTGTGTTCCAGACATGGAGCATAGTTTTTGTGAATACATGGAAGTGAGAACTGAGTTTATATAGACTGTAAAAAAAAGTGTTCATTAAAGAGGATTGATGCTAGAATAGATGTCAGTCAGATTCTGGAAGGCTTTAAATGACAGATTGAAGGTAGTGTAAGTTATCCTAGAGTCAATGGGGAGCCACAGAAAGTATTTTGAGCAAGGAAGTGACACGGCTGTCTGTAATTGGATAGAGTATAGGAAGAGTATATCAGTAGCTGTGCAGAGGATGGATTGAAGAATGAAAAGAAATATAAGTAGGGAAACCAGTTAGAGTAGTTGAAATCAGAGCTGGTGAGGGCATGTACTAGACTAGTAGCACTGTTAGTGAAGAAAAAGGGATGAATATAAGAAATCATGCAGTTCAACAAGACCTGACAAATGACTGATATAGGAGAAGGTAAGAGCATTTATCCATTTGAAAATTCACTTAACTGAAATCATCCTCACTGAAGCTTCTACTCATTGTTCATTTCTTCCCCAAACAAAGCAAGTCTAGTATTTCTTCCATCTAACAGCCCTTCAAATATATCTTCATTTGTTTCCAACACTACATAGTCTTATGACCAGGAACATGACCTTTAATCTCCTTGTGTCTCAGGACAAACTGATTTGTGATCAGCACTGGTGAAGAGAATTCCTTCCTACGGTTCTCCAAACTGACAAAATCACATATCCTTTGTTTTTGATGATATATGGAGGTAATGTTAGCTACCCCACTGGCTTGTTGTGAAGGTCAAATGTGACAATCTAGGTAAAGTATTTGGCAAACCTTGAAGTGTCATGTAAATGTCAGCTGTTACTACTCTTATTGTTACTTGAAGATAGCTAGCCTATCTCCACTAATTATTCCTTTCCACAGGGTAATCCACTCCTTCCCACTCCTTGTGTTATGGCGACTGAGGCACAGAAAGCTGAATTCAAATCTGGTCTCAGACACTTGCTGGCTGTGAATCCCTGGGTAAGTTACTTACCCCCCAGAAGCCCTCATTTCCTTATCTGGAAATGGGGTAATAGCACTTAATTCAGGGTTGTTGGGAGGATCAAATGACATAATATATGTAAAATTCTTTACAAACAAATTCTTTACAAACCTTAGAGGGCTGTATAAACACTAGCTGTCATCATCATCATGACCATCATCATTATCACCGTCATTTATTTTGTACAATTTTAATCTATAATTTATGTATTTTTCAGTTTTCAACACTCACTTACACAAGAATAATTTGAATTCCAAATTTTCTTCCCATCTCTCCCCACCCCCCACCCTTCACCCCATGATAGCGTGCATCCCACCCAAACTTTCGGCTAGTCTGTCTTCCCTTAAATCACTCCTTTCTTTCATTCTTCTCTCCTCTATTTTCCTGGGGCAAAATAGATTTATATGCCCTATTGCCTGTACATCTTATTTCCCAGTTGCATTCAAAAACAATTTTTAACATTTATTTTAACATTTAACATTTATTTTTAAAGCTTTGAGTTCCATATTCTCTCCCTTTCTCCCTCCCTACCTTAAGAAAGCAAGCAATTTGATATAGGTCATACGTGTGTAGCCATGCAAAACACTTCCATAACAGTTATGGTATAAAACACTAACCATATTTCCCTCTGTCCTCTCCTGCCCTCCATTTATTCCATTCCTTCCCTTGACCTGTCCCCCCACAATAGTGTTTGCTTCTGATTACCTCTTTCCTCAATTTGCTGCCCCTTCAATTATCTTTCCTCTCCTATCCCCTTTTCCCTTGCCTTCCTGCAGGGTAAAATAGATTTCCATATTCAACTGAATGTGTGTTATTCCCTCCTTAAGCCAAATCCCATGAGAGAGTTCCCTTTCTTCTTCCCTCTCTTCCCCTCCACTGCAAAAACTTTCTTCCCTCTTGCATGTGAGATGATTTGCTACATTCTGCCTCTCTCTTTCTCTTACTCCTAGTGCATTATATGATGAGATTTAAAGAGTAGTGTTGTCAGGCCCTGCATAGACCCCACATATCTGTGAACTTCACCAATTTATGAATGGATAAATGAGTACGTGAATGAAAACATGAAAAAGTGTTTACTAAAAACATACTCTGGAACAGACACCATTCTAAGAATTAGGGACACAGATCCAAAAGTAAAGATAGCCCCTGCCCTCAAGGAGTTTAGCTTCTTATAAAATAAATGATAAATATAGGACCAAAGAGAGACAACATAAGCCCTCAAGGAACTTATGTTACATTATGTATATACCATATTCTTATAGGAAGAGAGGAATTTTGATTTGTAAAATTATAGAGATGATGACTGGAGCCTTAGGACAGTGGGCTGACAAAGCCTTCTCATTAGCAGTGATTTGATTTCATTATGGTTCCAGAACTGAAAAGTGATGCTGGCGATGGTTGGGGTGAGGAGAAAGAGTGTACAGGCATAGAAAACTTCAAATGATAAATTAGCTAGGGATTAAAGAGATGCAAGGCTGGAGCCCATCTAGATGTGGCATATGTTGTTTGGCACTCACCAGTGAGGGTGTGTGAGTAGGGTTTCAGGGAGGAAGTATTAGAGGTGAAAAGGCTAAATCCTCTAGGGCACCTATTCAGTCCATCACTATATGACAACTTTTTTTTTTGTCTTATTTTAGTCTCCTGACTCCCCCTTATTTCCCATAAGAAGGAGAAGGAAAGGTTTTTGGTGTTATAAAGATTCCTATTAAAATGAAAATGTAATGACTGTGACAGGTAGTGGCCCTGTGACCAGTGCAAGGTACAATCAAGTGGTAAGGACTCTGAGCATGTGACCACCATATCAGTACTCAGTACCACCTGTCATACATGCCTCCCAGTGCCTTAGAGTATTTTAGGGTAAGTGTCTTTTCTGCACCTCTCTTTGCCTCTCAGAACATCTGACTGTCATTGTCCTTGGCTCTTCCCCTATTTGTACTTACTTGTTGTAAATACCAAATGATAGAATGGATGTAAAGTACTTTGCAAACACCAAGACCCTATGTAATTTCAGTTATTGTTAGTATCACCATGTAACATACATTGGCAGGGTGCCCAGTTGGCACAGTGTTGTGATTACCTTCAATTTGGAGGAAACCTTTGTGCCTAGAAAATCATCATCATCATCAATAGGTAACATTTATACAGTGTTTAAAGTCTGCATAGAACTTTACATATATTATTCTCACAACTACCCTCTGGGTAGTTTCTATGTTATCACCATTTACAGATAAGGACGCTGAGGCTGAGAATGGTTATGTTGGAGTCACACAGCAAAGTCTCTATTTTCTATTCCAAGTACTCTGCAGTAGTCACTTAATGATTTATTGCTTTGAATTAAAATAGGAGAGGGAAGGACAATGTCATTTTGATTTTCTAGAGCAAGTTGGATTACATTGCTTACTTTTAGAGGGGTTCTAAGATGTGAGGATTCTTGGGTTATTAGTGGACCACTAAACCTGAAGTTTGGGATGGTGGCCAAGATATCCATCCATTTGGCTGAGTTTTTATAAACCAAAATAAAAAATGCATCTCAGAAAATGAACGATGATCTTTCTTCTTCATAACAGAAGTTTGCACTTACACACTTCTAACAGTCTGTGCTTCCTTGTGGCTGCTCACCCACTTCAGGGATAAAATCCCATTAAGCTTCATACCTGTTTTGCCCTTAAGACCACTATACTGTAGCTTTTAAGCCTCTACTTCAGTGACATTATTGCTCTGGATAGTTCCTGTAATGGGATATAGCCTATTTCATGACATTACCTCTGCAATTTGTTCAGAAAAATCATGGCATGTCCGCTCCTACCCCTACCCCTTTCCTCTGCCTCCTTCTCTCTGCTACTAAATTTTATCTCTGTTCCTTTTTCTCTGTATCACTCTCTTTCTTTCTCTCTTTTTTCTTCCTGTTTTCCTATCCTTCCCTTTCCTTTTGTTTTCCTCCTAGCTTCCTGTTTTCACATTCACTCTCTCATAACTCTCTGCATTCTCTCTCCTTCGCCCTCCTTTCCTTCTCTGTATCTGTTCTACTTATCTTTCCCAAAGTATATAGTACAGAGAATAATTATGAAATGGATGAAATTACAGAATTAATGCATAGAGAAAAATCATCGGGACTTGGATGATGAGTCACTAAACTAATTATCCAGCCAAGATAGTATAATTCAGTGGTATTTTTATATCAGTGACTCAAGCTATGGATTTTGTAAAAGATCATAAGCTATATCACCCTCTCCCCCAAATGAATCATAACTCTTGTATCGACTACATGACAACTTTTTTTAAATGGCAAGATTCATATAATTATAAAGACTCTGATTTTATTTATATGTATATGTCTATAAATACACACATGCACACACTTTACATATGTATGTACATATATGCACTCATATACATGTATGTATATACATACCTATACACACACACACACACATATATATATATATACACACACACACACACACACAGAGGAACTAATCTTAGAAATAGACAGGGAGAATAAACAAAGAGAAGTAAGAAAAAGATAGTCTGCACATATTAATTATTCACTTATCTAGGACTTAAGCTTTTCTTTTACATATGAATGGCTATGTATGTATATTCAGCACGAGGTGTGTGGTCTAGTGAGAAGAGTGCTCCATTGGAAGTTAAGAAATCTAGGTTATAGTCCCTTTTCTTCTCTTATCTTGCTGTGTAACATTGAATAAGTCACTTAACTTCTCTGCTCCTCACTTTCTTTGTGTAAGAGGCAGATAAAGTCTATTTTACTTATCTCACAATGTAGCCATGAGATTTAAAGGGACAGGATAGGTATAAAAAGGCTCCAAAAAGGAAAAAAAAATCCATTTAATGGAAGGCAATAGTTTAATCATTGCCACACACAAAATAATTTATTTATATGACATTCTGATTAAGGAAAGGAGGAAAGCTTTTGAAAATACAAAGTGTCAACTTCTTAGAATGTTTCTAGATAGGGTGAGGATTTGGTCATATTCGCAATATTAGAGGGAAGTCTTTCTATGAGATGGCCTTGTACCTGGGTACAGGACCTAATGCATAATCCCCCAAAGGGACTTGCCCAAAGAAAGAAATAGGGCTGTCCAGTAACTTCTGTACTCTTACAGACCTAAACACTCTGCCTTTGCAAGATCATCTCCTATGATACTTTAAAAGTAGAGGAAAGTTGTTTTTGTGAAGTCACAGAGGCATCCTGCACATAAAGAGTATCTTGAAGGATCTACAAAGAGTTTCAATCTTTTCTTCTTACTAGGATGGGCACATTGTACCCTCTTGAAGATGGAGAGGTCTCATAGAGTAACAAGGCAGAACAACCCCCAACACTGTGTTCCTTTTTTTTTTTTGAGGAGGTTAACAATCATGTTAATAAAGCACATGTGTCATTCACTTAGCTCAGAGGAAAAAGTCAGCACCTTGAACTTCATAGAAAATACAGAGAAATCAAAACCAACAGACATGGCTTCCAACTATCTGACATAAGCAATACATACATCACAAATAAATAGACAGATCCAACTGTCTGATAATCTCAACACTGTGTTCTTCTGTGAATGCAGTCAATTTGCTGACAATGGTATAATACCCAGACCAGCATAGATCCATCAGGCAGAATGTTTACAGAGGAAAGGAATGAGAGTTTCCCCGCAGGATGTCTCAAAGAAGGCAAATAGCAGCAGGGTGAATGCAAGCATAAGTGCTTAAGGGGTCCATTGAAGGACAATTCCAAATGAAATGGCTCAGCTGTAGCCTGCTGAGAAACCACAGCAGCAGAGGCCAGCCATAGAGGTGGTAATAAGATAGTGGGCAGCAGATTTGAGGCACAGAAGCACTAAAGTCTCTGAACAAACCTGTGCTCTGTTAATGATGGCTGAAGCCATCAAGTGTAAAGACTACCTCTGCTCTTTAACATTAGAAAATTAATAACTAATGACTTAACATCCTTATTCAACTACATATTTAATAGTCAATATTAATCTCTTTAGGCACAGGGAGGTCAAGCAGTGGTGAATGGACCTGCTCACTAAATATTTTGGTTTCGTTTAAATTTTTTTTTTATTATGAGCTTGACAAGCCTCAGTGAACACTAATCTTTCAATATTTAAAATAGAAAAAGATGATTGTATGAAACTGTAAACTTGTACTGTATTTAGTTGAAAATATATATTGAACTTAACAAAATTATTTTTTTAATATAAATTTATTTATTTAACTTTTTACATTCATTTTCACAAAATTTTGGGTTCCAAAATTTTCTCCCCATTTGTCCCCTCCCCCACCCCAGTACACTGAGCATTCTAATTTCCCCTATCACCAATCTGCTCTCTCTTCTATCATCCCTCCCTTCTCTTGTCCCCATCTTCTCTTTTGTCCTGTAGGGCCAGATAACTTTCTATTCCCCATTACCTGTATTTCTTATTTCCTGGTAGCAAGAACAATACTCAACAGCTGTTCCTAAAACTTTGAGTTCCAACTTCTTCCCATCCCTCCCTCCCTACCCATTCCCTTTGGGAAGGACTTAACAAAATTATTAACAAAACTGCCCTGCTTCACTATGTCCCCTTTTGAACTTTTCAACCCTTTTAAATAGTTTGCTGATGCTCTTTTCTTTCTTTTATCCTTTGTACTCTCTCTCTTTCTGTCTCTTTTTGTTTGTTTGTCTGTCTGCCTCCTCTCTATTTGCTTCAGTCTCTATTTTCTGTGTCTTTTTGTCTCACAGCTCCCCCTCTATCTCATTAAGGAAGAACCTGAAGGGGCTAAAGGTTAAGTACCTTATAACTTCCAGTACTATCAAAAATGAAAATCAAGAGCCCTAACCAATTAAGATCTAACTAGCCTTTAGTAATTTTTCCCTATCTAAGGTTCCCCTGATTTTGGGAGCTTAGAGCCATACATGACAAATAAGAGGCACTTAATATTGATAAGTGAATTGTTGTAGGTGATCCTTAAAATACATGGATAGGTTTGATCTTTTCCAGCTTAACATTTTGTGATTCAATTTCCTGCTCAGAATGATCATCTATTTCCCAATAAATTCTATTGGGAAGATATCACCTTTCTTTTACAATCTTCATTGTTTGCAGAACTTTTCCTGTGCAGGGAAAGAGAAGACGTGGCAGACGTCATGGAACTACTCATGCTCCTGGAGAAAATCTTAAGAATCTCTTGATGAAAAGAATGGAAGTCAAAAATTAAAGATCCATTTGGGGTTCAGGCTTTGTATATTTTCAACACATTTTTTCTTTTCGTCTTCTTTCCCTAAAATCTGTGACTAACATACTCATGGGTTCAAAAATAGAAGTGGATGAAGACAAAAATGATTCACAGTTTCCTAAGGAGTTCAGTAAATAACAGAAAATGTAACATAGTCTTAAAGGGAAGTCATTTAGCTGGATTCCAAGATCCCCTTTCCTGTTGTACTACTGGGTTCAATACTTGTATTTTTTTGTGGTGGTGGGAAGATATCTATGTCCATTCTAGGTATTATTATAAGCTCAATTGGTTCTTAACTTCTTTACACTCCCTGTCCAGCTAGGGTGGGATACGTTTTCTGAGCAGAAAAGAGGAAAGAACATTAAGCTAAACAAATTATAAAAAATATAAAAAAATTTGTTAAGCACTTACAACCACAGTGCTAGGTATTAGGGATGCAAAGGCAAATATGAAACAGGTTTTGTTCTCAAGGGAGCTTGGATTCTATTGGGAGGAGGGAAGTAGGGTCAGAAAGATGCACATATACAAATGTATAAAAAACACAGTCATTTGTGGGGAGTGGTGCTAGTAGCAAGGCCAATCAGCTCTTGTAGAAGATAGTTCTTGAACTGAGTTTTGAAGGAAATTAGGGGTTCTAAGAGTGATAGGTGAGGAGGGAGAGCATTCCATATCTCTAATCTAATGATCTGAGTTCTGGATGCAATATGACAACTCCTCTTGTGACCTTGAATGTCACAACTTTTCTCCACCTGTTTCTTCACATGTAAGATTGAATAATAGTAATAAATACACATCCATATATACATATACACATACAGACATAAATATATACTGCCTTACAGGACCAAATTTTATCTAGTAAAAGAGAACACTGCATTTAGAATTAGAGGATGTAGTTTTGAATTTTATCTCAGCTCCTTATTTCCTATCTGGTCTTAGACAATTTAGTTAATTTTGGGGGCTTCTGTAATCTTATCTGTAAAATGAGGGGGTCAGAAAAGATGACCTCTGAGGTCCATTCTATCTTTAAATCTTTAAGCTGTGAGTTAAGAGATACAAAACTTCTTTGAAAAAGTACAAAGAGCTATACTAACACAAATTAAGGTTGATCACCAGACAATGAGTTTTGGGGCCATAGCAACTCATAAGGAATTGTTATTTGTACTAAAGGAAGGTGTGATCAGCTGAAATTACTGAAAAGTAGCGATGAGGATGTCGGCAATAGGAATAATCCAGGGTAATCTCTCAGTAAGTGAGTGGTTGCAGATGAGCAGTTGGTACCATGACAGTATGATTTCTCTCCATGGTGCCTTGTATATCACTTCTTCCATTTCATGAACTTAAAAATACAGAGGATCCAAGAAGTACAAATCATACTTTGAGAAGAAATTGGTTTATGTACAATTGACATCATCTACAAATCAAATAGTTGAAAATACTAATGATTTGCTTACCAGAGAGTCATTTTTGTGTTGAATATAGCTGGGACTCTTCTTCACCAGCATAAAGGGAAGTTAGTTCCCCTTGTGGGACTGTTTAAGGGCTTGGGATTGGAAGGACTGTTGTGTTGGCTGCCACAGGAGTGTGACTTCCCTCCTCATTAGGGTGACCAGCCCTGGGCACTTAAATGAATGACATTTCCTCTGTTGTCACTTGTGGCTAATGAGATCTGGAGCTGTCTCTTATAGTACACCCAGCACTTCTGAACCCCCAAGTTCCCAGCTGCTTTCCCACATCTATGGTTTTGTCTCAATTAGGTGGATCAGATGGGATCATAGCCCCACATGGCCCAGCCACAGGCACCATGCTATTTTCTCCCAAAGACACGCCTAGACTCTTCTGTTCATGCCAGCACAGGGACTGGAAAATAATTGGTTGGAGCAGCTGCTCACTTTTAGCCTTTTATCTCAGTTTGACAGGTACCTTACTCTAAATAGTGTGAACTATAAATGTCCTGAATCTAGTAAGTAGGTCTTAGTAGTCAGAGAATCGTTTTTGCCCCTCCCACCTGAGCGGAAAGCAACCATCATCTTAGGCTCTCCCTTCTATTTCTGGATACTTGAGGGGCTAAATTGGACACAGATGCACAAAATAGAGGAGAATATGACTAATTATAAAAGATTTATGGGATTGTTAGCAGATATATATCTAATGTAGGTAACAGCTTTATCCCTGTAGAGGAAAGGATTACTCTGGCCATAGGAATAATTAGCTTATGCTGTTACTTTCAAATAGGATAAACAAACAAACAAAATAAACCCTGACAAAATTCATTTTTATTTGGTCAGGCCAGGAGACACAAAAGGACTTCATCAGTTTTCTACTCTATAAAAGGTAGAATGGCCCGTGTATTGTTGGGACATATTTACAACTATGTGACCAAGCAGCCAGCCCTCCCTCAATTAAATTTGATTCCATTCAATTGAGTAAACATTTATTAAGTATCCACTTTGTGTAAGGCATGGTGATCTCCAGTAGTAAAATCAGAGGAAAGCTTCTAGAGCTTGCAATAGTGATGACAAGGACATTTTAATTAGGACTATCCATGGGGCATCCTTATAATGGATGAGGCAGCGAGGTGGTATAGCCAATAGAAAGCAGGGTTTGGAGTCAGGAGACTGAGCACAAATCCTATCTCAGATACTAATTTTGTAACCTTGGACAAGTCCCTTAACCTCTCTTAATCTTAGATTTTAAAATCTAAGAAGATTCTAAAAAGGTGTAAGGAAAAATTCTCTAACCATAAAGAGATGCAGTTTCCAACATGTGACATGGTGACATGTCTTCTTCATTAAAAAGCAAATGGGATGGCGAATGGTGTACATGAATGGTGTACACATTTGACATCAAAAGATATATGCCCAGAACCAGCTGTAGAGTTTGTCAAATTGACATTCTGCTACTTCTTATTCTGGTTAATCCTTACTTTTCTGATCACTTGGCTTGCTCTGAGGATTTCTTCATTTGGCTTTTGTCCCTAGTTCCTTTTTACCTACAGTTGTGTAGTGATCCAGGTACTCTTTCTTGACAGAACTTCTTTTTGTTCCTTTGGGATTATGGAACAACAGAATCTCAGAGTTGTAGGAGACTTCAAAGACTACCTGATCTATCCCCTTGCAGACCTAGAATCCCTGACAAATAGCTATCCACCCTTTTCTTGAAGACCTCTAGTGAAGGGGAACCTATTACCTACCAAAGTGCCCTATACCACTTTTGGGTAGTATAAATCTTGACAAAGGTTTCTTTTCATCAAATCTAAATCTGCCTCCATACAATTTCCATCCATTTCTCAAAATGCTGACTCTGGGGATAAGAAAAGCATAGTTAAACATAGTTAAACATCCTCAAAACTGTAACTAGGCCTCATATGACATAGTTTTAGTATTCTCAATATCCTGGTTCTCTACCTGTGAAAATTCTCCAGATCGTTATATAGAGTAAGGCTCTCTTCTCCTTTATTCATGACATGTTGATGATTAATGCAATCTGAAATGATAGCTTTTTGGACTACCATGTCACACTGATGACTCATATTGAGCCTGCAATAGACACACAAACTCCATTCTATATCTCACATTTATTTTTGTCTAGTCATATCTCTCCCATTTCATATTTTTGTTGTTGATTTTTTGAATGCAAATTTAGGACTTAAAATTTATCTCTATTAAGTTTTATCTTTCTAGACTTGGCCCATAATTCTAGCACATCAAGACCTTTTTTGGATTCTATTGTCCATCATATTAGCCATTTCCCCCTATTTTTGTCATTTAGCCTTTGCTTTAATACCCCAGGAATGGAGACTTCACTATTATCTCAATTTGGACAGATATGATTAATGGAATTTTTTTCCTTATATCTAGCAGAAATCAACCTATCTAGAACTTCCATCCATGGTTTCTACTTATCTCTTCTTGTGTCAAGTAAAACCAGTCTGTCTCCTCCTTCACATGGTAACTGTTTAAATAATTGAAGTGTTTCCTTTTCTACATCTACAGACTCACTGTTCTCTACCTTGCCCATAAGTATATTATTAGGAGATTGTCAAATGACTTTCACAAATTCAGGTATACTCTTTCTGCTGTATTCTCTAACATAAACAATATAGCTATTCTGCCCCAAAAGGAAATGACCTTGATTTGGTATTACATATTTCTGAAATATCCGTGTGGCTTAGTGAACTCAATTTACTTCTATAAGTGATCATGCACTTGACCAGGAATTAAGGTCATGCCCCTCAGCCCATTAAAGGAATTATTTAACTGACTCCATCCCTCTGGTACTTCTTTCATTCTTCATATTTTTTTCAGAGATTAGTGACATCATCTTAGCAATCATATCTACATCTGTGAGCTCTTTGAGTGTCTAGGGTATAGTTTGCCCATGTCTGGTGTCTTGGACTTATTGAGGGCAGTCAGATTTTTCCTTATCATTTCTTTACTATCTTGGTTTTCAGTTCTCAACTAATTATTTTTATTTATACTTCTCAATCTAAGATCATTTTCATTAATAAGAGAAAAAGTTAAATTGGACTTTGTCATTTGTTTTCGTCATGCCATCCTTTTCAAATGGTTTTCTTTATCTTTCGTCTTGTCTTTTTCCCAATGTCAGTTAAAATGACATTTTTATTGTCCTTAGACTTCATTGCATTAGTCAGCTTTAGCATTCTGGATTTTTTTTTTACAAGATTTTGATACCTTCATTGCTTTTCTTTGCTTCTACCTTTTCTTGTATATTTACGTTTTTAAGTGATTGATGAGTTTTCTATTCATTCAAACTTGAGGGCAGCTAGATGGTACAGTGAACAGAGTATTGGTTCTGGAATCAGGAAAATTTACATTCTAGTCTAGTCTCAGACACTAGTTGTGTGACTCTGGGCAAGTCACCTAACCTCTATTTGTGTCAGTTTCCTCAACTGTAAAATGAGCATACTAATGGTGTCTACTTCACAGGGTTGCTGTGAGGATCGAATGAGATGTTTGTAAAGTGTACTTTGTGCTTACAGAAAGTAAATGCTTAATAAATACTTATTCCTTCCCTCTCTTCCCTCAGGCTTAACTCCATGTTTTTTTTCCCGTAAACAGAATCATTTGTATTTATCCTGTTAGGATTTTATTCTTGAGAATAAGCTATACTTCTTAAGATGATTTCTCTTTAGAATCTTAGAAATTTTGCTCATTTCTCTAAACTTTGGAATCAGCTGCCCTAAATTTGAGTAGCATATCTTTCTATCCTTGGATTTCTGTTTTTTTATCTATCATGAATTCTAAGATGTCATGGTTACTTCTTCCCCAGCTTCTTTTTATGGGTTAGAATCAGGACAATAAATATTTGTTAAGCACCTACTATGTGACAGATACTATACTAAGTTCTGGTCCAGAATAACAGTTTCTCTCATAGCTTTCCCTACTTTTCAAAGAATGACATTCCAGTTGAAGAAATTATAAACTTATTTATTTACAGCAGAAAATTCCAGGTATTATTTAGTCAGGGGTAGGGAACTTTCAGCCTCAAGACCACATGTGGCCTTCTAGGTCCCTGGGTGTGGCCTTTTGGCTGAATCCAAGTTTTACAGAACAAATTCTTTTATTTTTTTTTCTATTTTGTTTTCCCGTCTTTTCATCATTTTTTTTAGATTTTCTTTATTTTTTAATAAATTTATTTATTTAACTTTTTACATTCATTTTCACAAAATTTTGGGTTCCTAATTTTCTCCTCATATTTCCGCTCCCCCCACCTCAATATACTGAACATTCTAATTACTCCTATCACCAATCTGCCCTCTCTTCTAGCATCCCTCCCTTCCCCTACTCCATCTTCTCTTTTGTCCTGTAAGGCCAGATAACTTGCTATTCCCCATTACCTGTATTTCTTATTTCCTAGTAGAAAGAATAATACTCAATGGTTGTTCCTAAAACTTTGAGTTTCAGCTTCTCCCCATTCCTCCCTCCCCACCCATTCCCATGGGAAGGCAGGCAATTCAATATAGGCCATATGTGTGTAGTTTTGCAAATGACTTCCATAATAGTCATGTTGTGTAAGACTAACTATATTTCCCTCCACCCTATCCTGCCCCCCATTGCTTCTACTCTCTCTTTTGATCCTGTCCATCCCCAAGAGTGTTGACTTCAACTTGCTCCCTCCTCCCATTGCCCTCCCTTCCATCATCCCCCCCACCCTGCCTATCCCCTTCTCCCCCACTTTCCTGTATTTTAAGATAGGTTTTCATACCAAAATGAGTGTGCATTTTATTCCTTCCTTTGGTCAAATATGATGAGAATAAACTTCATGTTTTTCTCTCAGCTCCCCTCTTTTCCCCTCCACTAAAAAGTCTCCTGCCTGCCTCTTCTGTGAGAGATAACTTGCCCCATTCTATTTCTCCCTCTCTCCTCCCAATACATTTTTCTCTCATTGCTTAACTTCATTTTTTTAAAGATATGATCCCATCCTACTCAATTCACTCTGTGTTTTCTGTCTCTGTGTGTGCATGCATGTGTGTGTGTGTGTGTGTGTGTGTGTGTGTGTATGTGTGTGACCCCACCAACTATCCAAATACTGAAAAGTTTCAAGAGTTACAGATATTGTCTTTCCATGTAGGAATGTAAACAGTTCAACTTTAGTAAGTCCCTTATGACTTCTCTTTGCTGTTTACCTTTTCATACTTCTTTTCATTCTTGTGTTTGAAAGTCAAATTTTCTTTTCAGCTCTGGTCTTTTCATCAAGAATGCTTGAAAGTCCTCTATTTCATTGAAAAACCAATTTTTCCCCTGAAGTATTATACTCAGTTTTGCTGGGTAGGTGATTCT
>CM053773.1:90432322-90493610 GCA_028658325.1 Potorous gilbertii | reverse complement strand
GATCTTGTGTTATCCTGATTGTATTTCTACAATACTGGAATTGTTTCTTTCTAGCTGCTTGCAATATTTTCTCCTTGATCTGGGAATTCTAGAATTTGGCCACAATGTTCCTAGGAGTTTCTCTTTGTGGATCTCTTTCAGGCGGTGATCGATAGACTCCTTGAATACTTATTTTGCCCTCTGGTTCTAGAATATCAGGACAGTTTTCCTTGATAATTTCATGAAGGATGATATCTAGGCTCTTTTTTTGATCATGGCTTTCAGGTAGTCCCACAATTTTTAAATTATCTCTCCTGGATCTATTTTCCAGGTGAGCTGTTTTTCCAATGAGATATTTCACATTATGTTCTATGTTTTCATTCTTTTGGTTTTGTTTTGTGATTTCTTGGTTTCTCATAAAGTCATTAGCCTCCATCTGTTCCATTCTAATTTTGAAAGAACTATTTTCTTCAGTGAGCTTTTGAACCTCCCTTTCCATTTGGCTGATTCTGCTTTTGAAAGCATTCTTCTCCTCATTGGCTTTTTGAACCTCTTTTGCCAATTGAGTTAGCCTATTTGTGTCTGCTTTAGCAAGGTATTGACCCATTTTTCATGCTTTTTTGCATCTCTCTCATTTCTCTTCCCAGTTTTTCCTCCACCTGTCTAACTTGATTTTTAAAATCCTTTTTGAGCTTTTCCATGGCCTGAACTCATTGGATATCTATTTCAGATGTTTGGGATACAGAGGCCTTGACTTCTATGTCTTTACCTGATGGTAGGCATTGTTCTTCCTCATCAGAAAGGAAAGGAGGAAACATCTGTCCCCCAAGAAAGTAACCTTCTATAGTCTTATTTTTTTTCCCCTTCTCTGGGCATTTTCCCAGCCAGTTACTTGACTTCTGTGATTCCTCTCCACCCCCACCTAGATCCACCCAGCTAGTGCTTGGGGTCTGAGATTCAAATGCTGCTCCCCAGCCTCAGGGCTTTCAGTGGCAGGTGGGGCTGCTATTCAGGGTAAGTTTAAATCAGGTTCTCAGGTGGGGGCAGGCCCGCCTCCCAGGCTCAGTTCCCTCAGGGGGTTTATGCAGAGACCTTCAGTAATGGTCCTGAGCTTCTACCTGCTCTGGGAGCCCCTGGCTGCTGAGGCCTGGCCTCTGCTTCTGCCTCCCGAGGGGGCCTGAGTTATGGAGATACCCTGCTATTGGCCCACCAAATAGTCTCTCCCACTGACCTGTGCACCTGTGGATTGAGGGACCTTCGTGGCCGCAGGAGATTCCATCCCTGAAGCCTGCTTGGATCTGCTCCTCTCGGTCCCACGTGGCCAAGGCAGGGCTGGGCTCTGCTCTGGTCCTGTGCAAGACAGACCTTTGGTGAGGGTTTTTCAGGTCTTTCTGGAACAGAAATCTCCTTCACTCTGTTGTTCTGTGGCTTCCACCACTCCAGAATTTGTTAGGAGTTCTTCTTTACAGATATTTTTTAGGCTGTGTTTTCAGAACTAGCATATATGTGTCTTTTTATTCCACCATCTTGACTCAACAAATTCTTTTATTAAAGAGATTTGTTCTGTGAAGTTTGGGTTCAGTCAAAAGACCACACTTGAGGACCTGCTGGGCCACATGTGACGCTGAGGCCACAGATCCCCCACCCCTGGTTTATATGATTGAAGTTCACCAACATGACTGTATTATGCTTCTATATAGGCTTTATGGCTTCCCAAACTTGTCATCCATTTCCTTCTTCTGGCTAGGTGGCCAGTAGGCTTGTGTATATATGTGTGTTGGGGAGAGGCATCTGATTTGGGATTTAATAAGTGTTTGGAACTCTTGGTGTAGAATCTTCCTCCAGTGATGCTAAGCAATTGACCATTCTCAATTTAAAGTCTTAGAGTGTCATTTGGGGTCACTAAGAGGTTAGTTGACTTGCCTGGGATCATATTTCTAATATGTGTCAGAGGTAGGAGTGGTACCCAGATCTTTTTAAGTCCAAGACCAGTTCTCTTCTATTGCCATCCTGCCTCTCAGGTCAATATTATAACCTAAATATAATATTTTTTTTGTTCTTTTTTCCATTAAGCCTTATTTCAATGCTTTCATTTAGTTTTCAGAAGAGCATTGTCTTCTTCATACACAATGCTAGCCTACATATATTCATACATATGTACACACATAAAATATAGAATGTATTGCCCTGAAATAAGGTATAACTTTCCATTGCCTTATTCTAGGTATGACACACCAAACCACTTTTCAGAGTGATACTTGCTGAATCTGCCTCTTTGCAGATATCTATTTTTTTTTTTGCTTATTGATTTTCTCATCTGAAGCCCCTCTTTCTGAATATTATCTCCTTGGGTAATTGACTTTCTCCACTGCTCTTCCTTAGTTGTAATTGTTAGTCTTTATGGTATCTGGTTTAGTGATTGTAAACAAGAGGTTTTCTCCCTCATTTTCCACATTCAATATCATCCCTTTTTGATCATATGTGCCACTTTCCATGCAAACATGATCTTCTGAGTTCTTTTTAGGATACCCAAAAAGATTCACTCCTGGATCCTGGTTCTGATATTCAAATTCCACTTTCAGAATCTTCATAACCAGTTAGTCACTTTATTTACCAACAGTTCTTCTCGGAAGTCAATAGTTTTAATAACAGTGATGGAGTTGCCATTCAGATATGTAAGATTTACAATCTTTTACCCAGAATTTTATCATCTGTGGAAATGCTTTATAAACAAAATGATGTTTTTTAAGTTTTTTTTTTGACCGTGGTTACAATATCATTAGCCCCTAAGTTTGGCAAGCCTCAGAAATTTCTTCATTATGTTCTGAATGCAAGTACTGAAAAGACAGTACCTACCTTCTAATTGTTCATGTTAATTTAACTCAAGCCTCAATGTAGAGTTATGAATCACCAACACTCATTTTTTTTTGCTTCTACTGCCAACACAGATTTTCATAGATAGTGGGCTAGATGTGCCAGAACATCTGGGTACATCAAAACTTGTTATTTGCACAGTTGGGATTACTGGATGTTCTCCTTTGTGGGAGAACCTGTGGATGGGAAGGTATTTCATTACAGGAGATTTCAACTTCCTGTTCACAGATTTGGTCGTCCTTCATATTCTCTATTTGTTTTGTATTCTTTCCTCCAGTATCCTGATACAATTTGCCTTTGACATTTTGGATCCCCCCTTTTCCCTTCAAGTCTTTTTTTTCAATTCTTTCAAGGAATATTTTGCCCTTTCTCAACCAATCAATTAACCAGGCAAGAAACAAGCATTTATTAACCACCCACTCAGTGCTTTGTAGTACTTGGAACCACAAAGACAAAAATGAAAGTCTCTGTCTTCAAGGAGTTGAATTTTACAGGGGAAATAAACATGTACATAAGCACAAAATACAAAATAAATTCAGGGCAATTTTTTTTGAGAGTCATTAATCATTGGAGGGATCAGAAAAGGTCTCACATATATTGGCAGTTGAGCTTCAAGTGAAACTAGGGCATTTAAGAGTCAATGGTGAGGAGGAGAAAATTCCAGGCATGGGGAAAGTATAGAGAAGGAAGATGGAATGCCACATGTGAGTTACAGTAAGAATTCCAGTTTGGCTGGATTGAAATTGGAAAGACAGTTGGATCTAGGCTTTAGAAATCAAAGGAGTTTGTATTTGATCTTAAAAGGGATAGGAATTTATTGCTCAGGGGAATGGCATGGTCATATCTGTGCTTAAGAAAGATCATATTGTCAGATGTGTGGAAAATATATTGGGGAGGGGGAAGAGACTTGAGGCAGGAAAATTAATTAGGAGATGATTGCAAGAGGCCAGTTAGGGGGTGATGGAGACTTGAATTGGAGTGATGGCTATCTGAGTAGAGGAAAGCAAGGCATGTGGGAGAGATGTATAAATGACAAGAGCTGGCCACTAAATATTTGAGTTGAGGGCAAGTTAGAAGTTGAGGATGACTCCTATAAAGCACAAAGAGGAGTACTTCCCTCTTTAGCCTTTTTGTGTTCACTAAGCAAAAACACAAACAGCACCATCTTTGCACATCATTGGCTCTTGTCCCTTCACTTTCCATGTTTGCTGAAGATTACCCATTTATTTCTTTGTCACTTTTCTTGCTGCCTGTTGGCTATATCTCATCACCATAATGGGGCCATGTAAGTAAATGTTTAAAAATAATTTTAGAAGAGTAAATATAGAGATGCTAGAAGTTAAAGGAACTCAAGCTCCCAAAGGCTCTAGCTATGCCTTTGCATAGGCTGTCTCCTATTCCTGGAATGTTTTTCTTCCTTACTCCAAATCTTAAAATCCCTAGTTTCCTTCAGAAGCTACCTCACTCATGAGTTATTTTCTGATCTATTCAGCTTCTGGCATTTTCCCTATATTATTTTGTGTTTAATTATTTATTATTATTTCTACTTGTGTATACACTGCCTTTCTCTATCAAATGTAAGCTCCCTGAGGGCAGGGACTGTTTCAGTTTCAGCCTCCTAGTGCCTTGCCCAAAGTTATATAAGTAGCAAAGTTGTTATGTGACCCTAAAGGTTCTCTGATATAAAATTCAGTATATCATATTTTTGCTTGTCTTTTTCTGAGAATTTGTTTCACCTTTTCTCTTTAGTTGTTATTACTTGTGAGAGTCAATTGTTTTTTCAATTAGTAGATTCTTGCCAAAGTCTTATTATAAAAAGCCCCTGTCCTCTGTTGTTATTTGTAAGAAGAGTTTCTAAAGAAATTCAAGTCCCAATCACTTCTCTTCTTTATTTTCCTTCTTATTAGACATCAGATGTCATATACTGACATCTCCTGTGCTTCCAAATCATGTTTTGACCTTTGATCCTCCGGTTTGTTGAAGGCACATATTCCATCATGAGCTTTTCCCACAGCCTTACCTTCTCTCATATTTGATCTGGGCACCTCATCATCTTCTCTGTAGTGCAATTTATGCTGGAATAGGTTTTATAAAGACTCACATATATTAATAGTGTTCAGAGCTAAGCTAACAGAATTTCAAGTGCCAAGAAAAAAAATCAACCTGCTGAAAGGACTAATTCATAAGAAATGAGTGGGGCCCTTTGCTGTTTTTTTTTTTTAGTAGATGCCTACCTGTAACGTTGATAGTATCAGACCTACCTAAAAAATCCTTAGCAAAAACTGCTGCACTATGTGGGTGGTTTACCTCCTTGTTGCTTCCACATAATTGACTACTTAACACGAAGACCTCATCAGCACCAGGGTCAGCTACTCCATGCAGACCACAGTCTGTATTGTGGCTGACCAGTGCTCCTAAAACAAGGCAATCTTTGCCTTTGCTCTTGTCCACAGTTTAAATTAACTTTATGAATAAGTGGGAATAGGTGGTAGACTACATAGTCTGATTTATAGGTTAATAGAAATGTTCCCTTCTCTGAACTTTGTCCTCTCAGTGTTTCTCAGAGTGTCTGAGATCTGATATTCCATCATTAAATGTGTGTTTCTATGGGTTAGCTACCTCTTCTGACATAATCTTTTAAAATATAAAGATTATTCCAAGGTCACATTGAGATCTGATCAGTCATGTGTACTTCCATGTGAATTAGTTTAATTCTTTCTTCTGAAGTTGGAAAAAATATAGAGGGATTGATTAGGAGTAGTAAGCAAAGAGAGATAGTTTGATATCAAGAATTACTAAATGGCTAATGTAGTCCCAGCATAAATTCTGTCATCTGATCTACTGATGCAACCTAAGGACTCTTAGATGTTGCTATCTGACCAACCCCTAGGAATTGTAGCTCTCTCCATAAGCTTAAAAGCTTTCTTTTATAGGTTGTCTTTCCTAATTACAGTGTGGATTCTTTGAAAGTAAGAACTGTCTTGATTTTTTCTATTTGAATTCCCAGTGCATACTTAATAAATACTTTTTCATTCATTCATTATTTCATCCATCCATCCTCGCATTCATTCATTCTGAGTAGACAGGTGTTAATATGAAGTTAGTAGTTCTTTGGATTAAAAGATAGGGGGACAACCAGAAGAAGGAGTTTAACTTGACAACAAGAGGTGAAGAATGTGGCCGAAAGAAGCTGCCTATATGGCAATTTTGCAAAGGGTTAGTCCTGATCATGGCTATGGGAATGGTAACATTTCCAACCTCAATTTTTATCTTTTAGATCAGTACATATATTTTATTACTTAAAAAGAACTCTTTCATGAGAATGGAAAAAAGTCATCTTAAATACACCTCAATATATCTTTCTATGGATGCCATTTTTGTGACATAGTCATTCATATTGGGTTCCACTGTGTCCTTGAGATATGCCCTCTGCCCACTGGAGGGGGTAATTTTAAACAATCACACTCAGGGATCACTGTGGCATCCTGGTGTCATCTGTTCTTATCACATGACCAGCCCAGCATAACCAGCTGAGATGAACATTGCTTTGATGCCCATAGAATGACTGGGCTCCAAGGCCTCATTACTGGGGACTTGGTCCTATTATTTGATGCTAAGCTGAGCATGTTTCTGCTACTACAGCTGCTGGTACAGATTGGCTTCTAAATGAGGTTTGAGGAATTAAATTGTAGTCATCTTTAGAAGAAATGATGAGAAATAATGGTTTGGATGCACTGTGTCATGTCAAGGATCATAGAACTCTGTGGACCCTTTCACAGATGAAAGAATCCTTTATCCCTGGAAGCTAGTGTCCAGCTTATTACAAGAAAGGGTTATTTTTATAAGTTGGTGGCATACTACAAAAAGGCATCTGAGAGGCCCCTCTAGATTGTTTTTCAATGGATTTTCTTTTGACAGCTTTAAAGGGTCCTTTAAAATTGCCAGGAGAGTAGACTCATATTTTTATCATTCCACCTGCATAGCATTTTAGACACATTTATATTCCTGAAAGCATAATAATACATAACATTTAGCATTTAATTTATGACTCCTGCCACATCTGGTATAAAACTCCTTCTGAAGCAATAAATCAACCCCTTCATGCCAAATTGCCATTCATTCTGTGACCTCCTCCATAATTTATGGTTTGTGAGCGCAAAATGGGAGAAGCAGCTTAAATCGAGTGGATTTTAATTAACAATCTTAGAAAATCCAGAAGAATATTTGCAGTGTATTCATGAGAGGAAAAGACTTTGTTGCTTGAAATAAAAAAGAAAGACCAGCCCATTTAGATGGTGTAAATTGGAATCTATTCTCGGGACTTCGAAACTACAACATCAAGATTTCTCTTCTTCCAGTTCAAAATACAAAGTGACTCTGATAGGAAAAGCTGTCAAAGCATAGAGGGCAAAAATGAGTTTCTATAAGAGATTTCAAGGGAAAGGAGGAGGAGGGGGGACATAGCCATCTCCATCTTCTGCTTTCTGCTTAGCACAGCCTTTAACAGAGTTGCCTGGCTTCTGACATGGTGCCTTTCATGTCAAACAATTTTATTTCTAAGCTTTTCACAGTGTGTCCTAAGTAGCTTCTATTAGCATCGTCCCATCCGTTTCCTTGGCAACAGAGCTGGTCAATTTAGTCACCATTTAAGAACTGTAGAAAAAGCAAGAGATAGCAATGTGATGGGCAAAATTACAGAGAATGGGTGGAATACAATTCTTGCTTGGGGAGATGTATTCTTTTGCCAGGGCCTGTTTTATTTTAATTAAAACCGAAAAGCTTTTTTAAACAAGGCCCAAGATTAAGCTCAAGCTTGGATGATCCACTGTATATCTGTGTAACTGCATTCCTTAATGTTATCTCTTTAAAACCTTAATGGATTGCATGTACTTTTTCAAACAAACAAGAGAGGGGCTGGAGGCTGTAGGGGGCCTTCTGCCTTATCCTTCTCTTAGAGTAAATACAGGGTAGAAAGAGCTGCTTGCTGTGTTATCTGATGACTCTGAACATATCTGGAATCACTGAAGTTTTATGATTGATGTAAGTTAGATTGTATAATGGTTTCTAATCTTACTACAAAATTATGACACCTTATTTTGCCTTGGGAGAGGCTGCTTGGCATGGTGGTAGAAGACCGACCTTGCGACCAGAAGACCTGGGTTAACTCCTACCACTGACATTCTGGCTGTGAGACTCTAAGCAAGTCACTTAATATCTCTGTTCCTGAGTTTCCTCATCAGTAAAGTGAGGGACTGCATTAGGCGGCTTCTAAGTCTCCTTTCAACTGTCATCCTATGATCCAATGGTAGAGAGAGTTTCCATACCAGGAATTCTCAACACAGATGGAATCACAGTCATAATCCTACCATCTATCTTGCCTGAGTATGGAAAAAACAAAACCAAACCTAAGCAATTGTATATGATCTCATTGTTTGTTTAACTCTATCAATATGCACATGCTTCAGACTTACGTGTCCAATTTTACCCTTAGCTTCCTTTAGACCATTCAGAAAATCAAGCTCTATGGGGCTGGAAAGTTCGCTCAGCAAAAGTTTGTAGTGCTTACTGTATAAATAAAAATGCACTAATGACTTGCACGTACATATTGCATTAAGTTTGCAAAGCACTTTATTTATATCATATCATTTGGTCATTACAATAGCCCTGTGAGTTATGTACTATTATTGGTCCCATTATGCAGAGGAGAAGACTGAGTGTCAGAGAGGCTAGATTATTTGCCCAAATCACATAACAAAATCTGAAACAGAATTTGCCACTTTCTTTCCTACAGTCTGGCTTCTGATCTCACTTTTTAACTGAAACTGCATTCTCCAAAGTTATCAGTGATCTCTTAATTGTCAAATTGAATGCTATTTTTTAGTGCTTAGTCTTCTTGACCTCTCTTTAATCTTTGACACTGTCAAACTCTGTATTTTTAAATCTTTCTTATTCTCAGGTTTTCATGATACTGCTATTCCTTGGTTCTCCTCCCTTCCATCTGATCACTTCTTTCCAATCTCCTTTTTTTGATCTTTCTTCAGATCACACTCAATAATTTTTGGTGGTCACCAAAGTTCTGCCTTGCATAAGGGGAAGTAGGTCAACTAGATCCTCTTCTCTATTATCATACTATTTCTTGGTTATTTTATCAGCTCCCATGGTTCAGTTATCACATCTATGTGGATAATTCCAAGATCTACCTACATAGCTCTAATCTTTCTTCTGAGCTCTGCTCCCACATTACCAACTTCCTTTTGGACATCTCAAATGGAATATTCTGTAGGTTTGTCAAAGACAACATGCCAAAAACAAAACTCATTTTCTTTTACCCCAAATATTTTCTTCTTCTCTATCTTTCTATTACTGTCTAGAGCACCACCAAGGCATGAAACCTCTATGTCATCTTTTACTTCTCCTCTCAGGTACTTGGTATAGAAATCTACTGTCAAATATTATCTTATATCTTCATACTATCTCTTGAAAATATTCTCTCTTCTCATATAACCACTATTTTAGAACAGGACCTACCTGGCCTGTTGCAACAGTCTTCTTATTGATCATCTTGCCCTTAAGTCTTTTCCCCCTCCAATCTATCTTCCTATCAGCTGTCAAAATGTTTTTTCTAAAACATGTAGTGATCACGGTGCTCTCCTGTTCATTATCCTTCAATGTCTCCCTACTACCTCCAGGAAACTCATTTATCTAGCATGCCAAACCTGGCCCCTCCTACTTTTCTAATCTTCTTACACTTTACTCCCTTCCAAACCCTGTGCAATTGTGCTTCTCACTGTTCTTCACATACAGCAATCCAACTCTGGACTCTGAATTTTCACTGGCTGTACTCATGCCTGGAATGCTCTCCCTCTTCACCTTTTTCTCCTGGCTTCCCTAAATGATTCAAACTGAAAGATTCAGTTCAAGTTGCTCTTTCAGAAAGAGTCCTTCCCAGTCACTAACCCTTTCTCTTTGAGATTGCCTTCCATTTATCTTGTATGTGTCTTGTATGCATCCAATTATTTGCATGTTGTTTCCCCCATTGTAATGTAAGCATCTTGAGATGTTCACCTTTCTTTTATCTCCATTGCTCAAAAGGCACTTGACATGTAATAAATACCTATTGACTGGCTGATTCGGTCCTACTCTAACATTCTGTCTAGTATGTCATACCACGTGTACAAATGGGCTTCATGGTAATCCTGGGATGTTGTTGTTCATCTTTATTCTCAAAGAGGACAAAATGATATTTTGACTTGTGAATAATTTGGATTTAAGTGAGGCAGAGCTATGCAATGTCCTCAGCCTCACTTTCTCTACCAGAGTCAGTTGAAATCTAGTGGCAGGACATAAGACAAGTGGTGACAGCCACCCTGGTATGTAAGTAAGTAGCATAAATATTATCAACCTTATTTTGCAGATAAAGAATTTAAGATGCTGAGAAGTTAAGCGATTTGATGACACTCTCAACATTAGTAAGTGGAAGACCCTATTCTGATAACTAGGTCCTCAGATACTAAATTCTGTTCTCATAACTATATATCCTGCTGTATCCCAAGCTTCTATACTGTGCAATGTAGTTAAGTCCTGATAGAGTCACAAAGATCAAGTTGTAATAGTAATGAGGGTGTCCTCTTTGAAGTACTTAGAAAGTACACGATTTGAGAATCAATGGAAGGAACTGGGGACATTTAGTCTATAGAAGAGATTTGTGAAGATGAGTGAGGGGAGAGGGAAGGACCAGATAATTATCTTCAAGAATTTGAAAGGGCATCACAAAGGAGAGGGATTAGACTTGTACTGCTCAGTTCCAGGCAATAGTAAAAGGGCAAAAATATATGAAATTTGAAGAGTGAAATTTAGGCTTTAAGGCAGGAAAAATTTCCTGATAATTAAAGCTATCCTAAAGAGCAACGGCTTTTCTCTATTGGCCTTCAACTGAAAATGCCATGGACACTTGTTGGGGGTTGGTAGATAAAGGATGTTTATTTAGTCATGATTTGAGCTAAGTATCCTCCAAATTCTCCTTGAACTCTGAGAAAACGTGATTCTCAATTTGCTATGGTCTCTGCTGTCCGAACACTTTAAATCTAGTAACCTAAATGTTTTGGTTCAGGAGTATGCAATAAAAGGGTGCCATGAGGACCAGTTTTGGGTGTTATGGTCCATTTTATATGATCTGACAGCATTTTAGTCATGTAGTTTTGCAGAATGTATTGTTTCTCACACGGTGTGAGCAAAGAAAGTACACAATCACAGAAAGAGCTAGAGGAGACCTTAGACCTCATCTAGTTTAAGCCTTCATTTTATAGAGGAAGAAACTGAGGTTCAGTGATATGAATGAATAAATATGCAAAGCATTTATTAAAGATATACTGTGTGTAAAGCTCTGGATATATAAATAAAAAAGTAAGGTAGTCTCAAGGAACTCACAGTCTAATGGGGAAAATAGTATATATGAAAGGTTTTAGATATAAATTAGATGGAAAAATTCTGTCATATTTAAGGTACAATGGGCAGAGCAGACATTTATTTCTTTTTTAATGTCTTGATTTAATGTTACTCTTCCTATGGCTTTTGGATTCAATGGACCTTGGTGGTCTCCATTAAGTTTGAGGGGAAATGGTGGTTAAGGTATTAATAGTGATTTGACTTACCTGGCATGTGTTGCATTCTGTTTCTCTGATAGGGTGCCTTTCTGCTTTAGTTAGAATGATTTGCCTATCCTATGTATCATAGTTGGTTGGCAGTTCATGAGGATGGCTGACCCTTTTTCTACAGTAGTTACTTCCTTAGATGATGGCTATGTGAGCTGACACAGAAGCAGAAATGGTGGTCTTGGTAGTATTGCCACTCCTAGGATTCCTGTGCCAATCTGTCTATTGGTGAAGGTTGGTCAACAGTTGTTGCTGGTAGAATGAAGGGATTTGTCCAAGGTCACATAGTAAGCAGTAGGATTGAGACATAAAGAGAGGTCTGATTCCAAGGCTAGTGTCCTCTCTAGGAAACCATGCCTCCATATTCTTATGGTGATATTGACCAGACTGAAATTGACCTAACTGAATTGGCATGTCTTCACCAAAACAAAATACGTAGACAATCTACAAGGATGAAGGAATAAGTTGAAGCATTAATTTTAAAAGCTTCTAAGAGCATTTTTGTATGGATATACAGGAACTTTGATGATATATGTTGTCTTCAATAAATACCTATGTACTTTCAGTTCACCTTGTACTTCAGATTGTACTAACTCATTCTCTAATAAGTGATTGTCTTCATCTTTGCTCTAAACTGAAATTCAATCTCATCACCATATATGAATCTAGATATGCTTAGAAAAAGTCAAGGAACCAAGGGCAAGAAATTGTCCTTATCTTTGCTTTTCATCTTGGACATTTAATCTATTTTACTTTTTTTTTCTTTTTTACTACAGTGGGCTTTTAATGGAAGAGGGAGAATGACAAGTAGCAAGTCTTTCAGAGGCCCTTTGTCCTCAAATGAGGATAGCTTAGATGAATTTGAATGTCTGGGAAAGGGCTTGGGTCAATAGTTTTGGAGGCATGAAGTTCCCCAGATTTCTTTGCATCACTCCATTCTATGTGTATCAGCTTGAATCACCTTTCTGGTTGACAGCATAGCTGGAGGTTTTTAATTATTCCAATCAGGACCTCCCTTGTGTTGAGTAACAAGGGTGCCAATTAATGCCAGTTGTGATGAGGGACAGCAGGAAATCACCAGTCATTTTCCCATATGGCATGCATGAACAATTAGATACACAGGATGACATTTCATCCTTGATATTTGCATAACACATTCCATGTCTGAATGACATCCCAGAGTTACATAGATGCTACAGTCTGACAGATTATAAGGGCATAATGTCTTCTGTCTTCCCCATTCTGATGACTATGTTTATAATATATCAGTCAGTTAACTTGTCCTTCCTTTCTCCACTATCATGTGAGCATCAAAACATCTGGAGAAGGACCCTAGGGGGTTGGCTTGTTGAACCTGGCCCACAGGTTATTTGGCTGGTAATATCGAAGACAATAGATGATTCCTTAGGGGCTAGAAGATGAAGAATTCTGAGGAAACCTTGTTATACTAGCTCGGAGGACCATAACATCTAAGACATTTGTACCATCAGGACAGAGTAGTGTCAAGAGATTTTTAATATCTCTTGAATTCCTTCAGAATCCTTCTCCTCAACAACAGGTCTCCCAGACTGTTCTTCTAAATCAATGAATAATCTTGTATAAATGACAACCTCCCTGTCTCCTGTTCTTTCATCTGTGAAATGAAGATTCCTCTACCTGCCTATTCCTTTTACCCAATGGGATATATTTTTCTGAAAAGTGTTTGGTCTCCTTAGGAGTTGAATATGTATAGTCATTACAGAATAGTATTTTATTCTACATTACTCATCAGTTCAATTTGCTCAGAGTCAGCATGACAGTATTAACAATTTAAATGTCTCACTTTGTGGGGTAAGAGAAGGGTGGAGGGAGAATAACATATAGAGATAAATCACTGGGATTGCAAAGTAGAGGCATTTAGAATCATTTTTAGGGTACCTGTCTTTCCATCTATTTGTTATTCCTTTCACCTGCCATGACTGTCATACTAAGAAGTTAAAATCAGAATTTCTAATTGCCCTGGAGATGAGTTGAGGCCAGTAAAGATCTATGTGCTATCTTGTAGCAAATCCAAGAAAACAGACAAGTGTTAAGTGGCCTAGAAATTAAGAGATTGATTTTGAGTCTTGGTGCTAAATAGTTATTTGACCTTGGGTAAGTAATTTCCTTTTTTTGGTGGGGGAGGCTTCAGTTTTCTCAACTGTAAAATGAAAATATAAAAGGTAACATGATAGAAAAACTGAAATTCTGCCTCTGTATGACCGTGGGCAAATCTCTTGACATTTCCGGGTCTCCATTTACTCATATGTAAACAAGTGAGTTGGAGGGGATGACTTTCTGGTTCTAAATCTATGATCTGAAAGGGGCTGGATTAGAAGTTCCTTTAAAGATATAATATTCCATGATAATTGTGCTTATCCTATTTTAGTTTACCTTGCCCCTTATGGTTATTTCTTCTCTCTTCCTTTCCCTAGAAGATTGCTAATACCTTTAACAGTAGTGAGAACAAACCAGTGAAGCTTGTCTATGGAGTCTACGATTTTAAAATGACTATAATCCTTGGATTAAAAAATACAAATCCAGTTTTTTTTGTTTGCAGCAGTCTCTTTAATAGACATTGGAATCTATTTTCTGGGGAAGCTAACAATTTCACTACTGCAGCCATCTAAATGAGGACCCACATCATGAAGACCAAGTGTCCTTGAAGGCAAAGGAAGTGAGTTTGAGTTCTGCCTCTGCCTCTTAGTAGCTATGGAACATCTGGTAAGTCACCTGTCCTCTCTGGCTTTTAGTTTCCTCATCTGTAAAATCAGGGTATCAGGTAGCTGAACTTAAAGTTCCCTAAGAGTTCTACCATACTCTGAATTATAAATCTAGCAAATCCAACTGAATCCTCTTATGTATATATGTTATTTAAAATATTTCCTTGTACTAGGCTGGGCATATTGTTATTTTTTGTTTTGTTTCTAAAGACTGGTTCTCTGCATAGTGCCAAGGCTTCTAATGGGCCCAGTCTCATTTTGATTGGCACAGAAGCTTTGACCTGCTCTGCCTCTGATTTGGCAATCTTTAGGAAATATAGTGACCTTTAAATCCTAAGCGCTTACTGTGTTAATGTCAAAAAGTACAGTACCCTTTAGCATAGTCTACTGTAGCATCTCTGAAAAGATCAACCAACTTTGGCCTTCCCAATAGCCCAGATTAGAAGTATGCACCACCATGCCAGGCAGCCTACCACATTCTATTAACATTTCATACAATTGTAACTAAAGCATAAAACAGTAGGGAAAAGTCTTGGTTGAAATTACTGAGAGATGAAATATTTCTACCAGCAGGTGACCAAAGACAATGACACCATTGTTAACCAGACTGTAAACTTTTGGACAAATTCCAGGTGTATTTCTTATGAAAATAAGAGCTGCTGGTTTTTATAGAGTGCTTGATAGTTTACAAATCACTTTATAGATCTATTATGGCTTTTGGGACTAAAACCAAGCCTGAGATATAGGCAGTACAGTTGAGGAAACTGAACACAGAGAAGTTAGTTAACTAACTCATATAAAACCACTCAGTTCCGACACTATGGGAGCATTCAAGATTTGAACACAGCACTTCTGACTCTAGGTCCAATACTCTTTATACTATATGCAGATTTCTTCTTTCTTGAAAAGACAAACAAAAGAGGTAGCACTGGTGATGGGCCACTTATCTGAAAGAAATCTCCTTTCCTATCATTGATCAGTGAGTAAGCATTGATTAAGCATCTACTATGTGCTTAGTATTAGAGATAAAAAGACAGAAAATAATCTAGTGGAGGGGGACAATATATACATACATACAAATATATATATACACAAATACACAAATATTTATTGTTGTTATTCAGTTGTTTCAGTCATGTCCAACTCTTCATGATCCCATTTAGGGTTTACTTGGCAAAGATACTTGAGTGGTTTGCCATTTCCTTCTCCAGAAATATAAACATAGGTATATTTAAAATAAACAAAATGTAATTTTTGGGGAAAAGTGCTGGAGACTGGGGTGGTGAGGGTGGGGGGCTAAAGGGGTGGAGATCAATAAAGGCTTCATGTACAAGTTAATACTTGACCTGAACATTAAAAGAAACTAGGAATTTTAATGTGAATAAATGAATTAAAAAATATTTAATATGTACTTTCCATATGTAACACACTGTACTGAGCTCTGGGGATATTTAAAAAAAGTAGAAATAGGCCTCAAGGAGCTCATATTCTAGTGTTATGTGCCAGAGGAAAGAGCAGGACAGAGACAGCACATAGAAGAGGTTTCCGAGAAGCAAGTCAGATGCAAAGTCCCCAGGATCCTTAAGTTAGAGTGGCAAAGCAGTACCCTATGTATTTTGTATTTCCCGCTGTGTCCTATGTATTTTCTTTACCCCTAATGCATTTTTTAATATGCTATCCACAGATAAAATTACATCAGCTTCTGCTGTGGAACCATTAGACAGTGAGAAGAATTATGGTGACAAGAACTTCTTTTTCCTCTGGGTTTCCGATAGATGTGTCTGAATCAGTTATTAAGCAGTTTCCAGGACACATTTCTATAGGATCTTCCTATGATGATGGCCACAAAGACTGAGATAGAAACAGGCTCAGTGATTCAGGTTTTTTGGATGAGCTGTCGTTGGTGGTAGTTAGTTAGCAGCTGGTATTGGTGGTGATGAGGAAGTTTGGCACCTTCTTCACAGTGATTTCTTCCCTCAATGATGGCCTGAGCTGGAAGTAGGGCCTGTGGTTTGGAGAATCACCAAGGCTCTTGGGTTTAGGGTCTTGAGCTATCTCCATTGTGATCTCGGGGGAATTGGTGGCTGTGGTTTCACTTGCCTAGCACAAGCTGCCTTGTGTCTCTGCTTCAGAGTGCCAGATGGTTTTTGGTTGGAATGGCTGGTCTTTTCTCTAAAAGAATTGCTTTCCTGGAGGATGAATATGGGGACTGGGCTGGAAGTAGAACTGGTAATCTGGAGTGGATTTCCTTTTTGGAGGCTTCTGGAAAGAGTAGCGGATCCTGAGTGTTGGTCTATACCCCATCGATAGTGGTAGTGGTTTGACTTGTTTGGCACATACCAGACATGCCTTCTGTCCCTCCCTTTGGGTATCTTGTGTGGTGGTAGAAGTGTAAGTAAGGAGGAATTGCTTAAGTTATAGAAGATAGCCAATGTAAAAGCATGTGGATGTGAGTTGAGGGCTGTATCTGAGGAACAGTAAGCAACTTAATTTGGCTAGACTGTTGCATAAAAGGAAAGGAGTAATAGGTAATAAAAGTGAAAAAAAATGTAGATTGGAACCAGGTTGTAAACATCTTTAATTGACAGTTTTTAATTGATCTTAGGCAAAATGGGGAACCACTGGAGTTCATTGAATACAGGAGTGATGTGGTCAGATCTGCACTGAAGGAAAATCACATTGACAGCTGATAGATTGAAGTAAGTAGACACTTTAGGCAGGGAGACCAAATAGAAGGATATTGCAATCATCTGGACAGGAGGCTGGAATTAGTGTAGTGGCTATGTGTGCAGAGAGAAAGGAAATGGATATGAGAAATATTATAGAGGTAGAAAAAACTAGACTTAGCAACTGACTGGATGGATAAATATCTCTTGAGTAGGAAAGAATAGTTGAGGATACCAATGATGTAAATCAGGATGACTAGGATAGAAATGTCAACAGAAATAGGAAAACTTGGGACAAAGGAAGATTTTTTTGGAGAAAGGTAATATATTCTGTTTTGGTCACATTGAATTTGAGGAACTTATGGGGCATCAAATTTGAAATTTCTAGTAGTCAGTTGATGTGGTGGAGCTCAGAAGAGAAACTAAGACTGGGTATATAGATTTGGGAATCATCAGCATACAGTCAATGAAGAAAGGAATGAGACAGAGAGACATATAGAGAGGGTAAGAGCAAGAGATAGAGTCAGGCAGACAAATAAAATCCCACAGAGAGAAACCAAGGCACACGAGGGAGGGAGACAAGAGAAACAGAGATAGAAACACAATCAGTGAGAGAGAAGGCAGCCAAGGACTGAGCCTGAGGAGTGAATATTCTTTCCAATAAATGGGAAAAAAGTTAAGCTAACCCGTATTCAGTCAATTTTACTTTATTTTTTGCTATGTATTTCTCTGTAACTCAGCCTCTTACCATATTTTCCTTTAAAATGTCCACTCCAAACTGCCTATATCCATTAAGAATGGAACTGTCATGATTGAAAAAGTTAAACAATCACATGTAGATAATGTTGATTTTTGTCTTGATACCCAGAGGGTTTGCAGTGCTCGTCTTACACTGATGACATTTTGTCACCTCTGTGACACTTAGGTTGTATGCTGGATAGAGTGCTTCACTTGGAGTAAGAAAGACCCAAATTCAAATCCTGTCTCAGATACTTAGCCTGCATTAGACCCTTAATTTATTTCAACTTTAGTTTCCTTATGTGCAAAAAAAGCATGACATTAATGGTAAAACTTACTTCCAAAAGGTTTTGAGGATCAAGTGATATAACCTATAAAAAACAATTTGCAAACTTAAAGTGCTATATAAATGTTAACTATTATTATTCTATTTGGTAGGTCCCAAACATTCCTGCACCCACAGGATGTTCATAAGATTGAAGTATCATGCATGGGGCTTGGGTGAGCTAATTAAAATCACTCAGGTCCACAGTCACTAATTACACACCCATGCATCTGACCAGTTGTTTCATAAATGCTTGCCACTGGCTCCATGGAGACCAGATAAGAGGCTGTGAATAGACCAGTGAAGAACCATCACCTCCCAACATTAGATACAAATTTATGAAGTACCTATTGTATGCCAGGACCCAAGTTAGGCAGCTGGAGATAACAAGCTGGGAAATCCCTCTCGTCCAACAGCTAACATTCTGCTCCTGGCAGGATGTAGCATGTACTCAGAGAGTAAAGAGAATTTGAAGAGGAAAAGAGTGTTGATGACTAGATACTCCAACCTCAGACGCCGCCAATGGTGGGTAGTGTTCACAGGGCAAACCATTTTTTCCAGAAGGGTAGACACAATCATCATGGTTCATTTTTAGGGTTATAGATTTAGAGCCGGAAGGACCATTAAAGGTCATATAATCCAGAGTTTTATAGATAAGGAGACAGCTGTTAGAACATGTATCCCGAATACCTAAGTAATGCCTAAAGTAACACAGATGGTAACTTAGAAGCCCAGATATGAACCTAGATTTAGAAGGAGAAGGCACTTCAGAGACCATCTAATCCAATCACCATTTGAGGAGCTTAAGTCAGTTGCCCAAATTATATAGGCTTTAAATGTCAGAAAAGAGATTAAACCCCCCAATCCACTGCTCTTTTCACCACATTTGGCATGATATCCAATGACATACTCCTCAAGGACCATGGCTCACCATGAGCCTACCGGCTTCTATGATTTTGATCTATTTAAGGGTTCATGAACGATTGATCGTATTTCTCTCAGTGATTTGCTCTGAGTATTATCTTTGAAGACTGTGGTAAGGTCATCAGCCACCTCATACAATTAGATGATGAACCAGCATTTGAAACTTTAAAAGATATGTACTAACATTAAAAAATTTTTTTTCTTACTCAGCTTTGAGTCACTGAGCTCTATGTGAATCCTACTGTCGGTGTGCCTATGGTGCTTATTGACTTGATAAATTAGAATGACAAATTAGGCTTGTTCATTACTTCCGAGTGCTGGCAACACTGCCCATATGCCCTGAAATAGAAAGATGCTATAGCATGAATCACCTCAGTTTATTTTGAGTTTTCAGTTTCCACTGGGTGATTTTCACCAGCCTGTGAGTCTAGTCTGGGAAAAACCAACCGGAAGAGCTGTGATGAATCAGTGGAAGAAACTTCACAATGAAAAAGAAGAATTTGGAAGTAGAACTGCTAAAGACAAGGAAGTAAAGTTATTTTAGGGATAGTGACAATTTCTTTGCAGAGCTGACATTGACCCAAGCCACAACAATAATGGAAGTCCAGTGACCCTTTACATTGTTCTGGTTTTTTTCTCCTAGTTCAACTCAAAAGGATTTGCATAGTGGTTCATCAAGATAACAAATTTAATTTTCCCTTTAGAAGGCTAATTGTATAACAGCATGATGCAGTGGAAATGATTGAATGTTTATTAATTTTCTTCTGAAGCAATGTGAAACATTTTATTTCTTTGAAGAGGGAAAAAAACTGCCTTTTTTTTCTATTCTTGAACTTACCCCCTTTAGGTCTGACACCTTCTGTCGCCCCATACACACGTAGCTTAGACATCATTCCTCTGGGGCTGGTAAGAGAAAGGCAATCTTTTCTCCCTCTGTCAAAAACATGCCACTCACATTCATTGGTGATGTGTTAGTGACTCAGCTGCTAGAAATCATCCCACACTGGCTTGTTCTGTCCATCAAATGCCTGAGTGGGAGCATTGCATTCATTCATGCAAATGGATGAGAAATATAGTCAGTTATGAGATCAAGGCCAAACATTTTGAGTGGCTGCATTTTCTGGGCCACTGACTGAATGAGCACTCCCAGTAGTATCCCTTAAAGAACAAGATGTTTCCAACTCTCATCTCAGGATGTGAAGGTGATTTGGCTCTGACATCTGTCACTCAGTTTATTGGTAAGACTCATTTTACTGTCTTGGTTCAGTAGGTAGGAGACCCCTTCATCCCTCACCACTCCATGTGCTCCTGTCTGTGAGCTACATACTGGCTGAAAAAGATGACCTTCCCTGATAGAAAAGGGCACAAGAATAGTGATGATGTTCTTCTCTTATAACATTCAAATAAGTCCTTGTGCCATGAGGGGCTCTGATCCTTGGAAACGTGACTAATCATGGAGAAACCTATGAAGAGGGTCCCATATGATTTTTTTTTTAGCATATCCTCATTTGGACATATTCACCAGATACCCAGTGCATCACATTAGTATACCTTCCTCTTTCAGAATCTTTTTTTATCTCCATCTTTCTTTTTCTCCATTACCTTCTTCCCCAGTCTGCCCCTATTTTATTTTGAATTTGGAGATATGTTGTTTGATTCTTTGTTGTCTGTCCTTTCTGGGTATTTGCAATTAGTAACATCAGATAATTCTTGATTTGGAAGAAGTTGGTTAGTATTGGCCCCATGAATAATTATGAAATAGGTGAAATTTGCTTTCAACTCTTTATTTCCCTACTTCTTCTCTCCTGAATTTCCTTTCCTAACTCTCTTTACCCCATCCCACCAATGGAACCACCATAGATAACCCTTTAGGTTAAAAAAGATGCCTGTCTCTAGAAGATATCCATTAAAGTAGACATACCCTCATAGAGTAATAAGCTAACATATTATCTGTCATCGCTTTTTACTTTTCTGTAGGTAAATAGGTCTCTCTTTTTTTACTCTTCAGCTTTTTAGCTATCCCTTTACATATATAAATATATATATATACAGGTAAATTTATGTATACATTTATATCCCTATAACCCATTAACTCTATGGGAAGCTGGGTAGTACAGTGGATAGAGAACTAGACTTGGAGTCAGGAAAATTGAAGTTCATATATTGGCTCTGACATTGGCTGAGTGACTTTGAACAAATCACTTAACCTTTGTATGCCTCATTTTTTCATCTTTAAAATTTAGATAATGGCGCTTAACTCTCATGGGTTGTTTTGAGGATAAAATGAGATATTTGTAAACTGATTTGTAAACTTGAAAGTGCTGTATAAATATAATAGATATATAAATACATCTATTGTCTGTGCTAATTTCGGTCTAGTAATGAACACCAAGAAAACACAGGTGCTCCATCAGTCACCACCACACCATCCATATGTGGAACCATTGGTTGCAACAAGTGGAGAAGTTTTGAATGCTGTGGATAAGTTCATTTACCTTGGTAGTGTACCTTTCAGGGATGTTGACAACAGGTTGATGCATGCATTGCCAGAGCTAGCTTAGTGTTTGGGAGACTGAGGAAAAGTATGGGAGGGAAGAGGTATTAGATTGACTATCAAAAGGAAAGTCTATAGAGCCATTGTGCCGACTTCATTGTTGTCTGCTTGTGACACATGGACAGTCTACCGGGCCATGACAGGAAACTGAATGGCTTCCATTTGAACTGTCTTAGGAAGATTCGAGAATTGCTTGGCAGGATAAGGTACCATACACTGAAGTCTTTGCTTGAGCTGAACTGCCAAGCATTCAAACTATGCTTCACAGAGTGGAACTCTGATGGGCTGGTCACATTGCTCAAATGTAAAATGTATGCTTTCCTAAAAGACTATTTTATGGAGAACTTGCATGGGGCAGGCAATCACATGGTGGTCAGAAGAAGTGATACAAGGACACTCTCAAGGTCTCTCCTAAGAACTAACACTGGCACAGGACCGTTCAGCATGGAGTGCCCATATCAGAAAGGATGTTGTGCTCTATGAGCAAAGCAGAATTGAGACAGCACAAAGTAAATGTAGGATGCACAAATTTTGGGTATCCACCCCAAATATTCACAAGGACTCTTTGTGCCCAACCTGTGGTAGAGCATTCTGAGCTCATATTGGTCTGATCAGTCATTTCACTTTATCATGGTGATGTCATTTTGGTCCTTGGAGAATGAAGGACCACAACCGTTATTGTCCTGTTTCCCATTCCCTCTGCAACTAGAGTCCTGCTTCCCAATATGACAACTAGCATTGTGTGAACTCATGGTATGATGGGCATAGCTAAGTTATAAGGAAGAATGACACTGCACGGACCCCACTGGCATATCAGAGAAGGGCATAATAACAGCTACCATTAAAAGACAATATCTTTGGAGAAAAAGATTGAGTCCGATGAATATTGGGTTAGATTCTTGGTGCTCCTTGCATTTTTCCTCTTGATGTCATATTAACCTTCTAGACTAGAATTTTGTAATGTTAATCTGATCCATTCTCATACATGGATGACTGGTAGTAGGGTAGCTTATTACCCCTTCCAAGGGTATTTCTACTTCAATGGGCATCTCTTCTAGAGAGAGATAGGGATCTTCTTAACCCAAAGAAGTCCCCAATAATGAGAATTTTAATCATCATGGTGAACCCGTGCACTCAAGCGACGTTTTGTCATGAGGAAGTGTTTATGGAGGTCTGTAGGTCAATTTTTTTTGTGAAGTTGGTTGCATCCTTTACTTAAACGTTCTTTCTTAGAATAGAGCACTAAGAAATTGTGAGAACTGGATCACACACTGTTTATAGAACCATGGAATTTTGGAGTTAAAACAAACATCACATTAGTCTACTTCTTCCTATTTCAGACTCTTTGTTTTAAACCTCCAACCACTTTAGATTCCTTCTTTACCAAACTTCTCCCTAGTCTGTCTCCATTTTATGTTGACTTTGGATATGTTTGTTGTATGACTCTTCGTTACCTATCCTATGTGTTTGGAATTGGTGATATCAAATAATTATTGAGGTGGAAGAAGTTGGTCAGTATTGGGCTCAGGTATGATTATTGAATAGGTGAAATTTCTCTCCAATCCTTTATTTCCCTAACTCATTCTCTCCTTCATTTCCCTTCCTAACTCTCCTCATCACACCCCACCAACACACATACTATGGTGCCCTTATAAAGACAGCATATATTTTTGAACCTTTCTCTCCCTTCTTCAGAATTTATCTGTCCCCTGCTTTGACAGTATGGTGGGCCAATGTCACTTGATGTCTCCAAGCCTTTTAATTAATTATTCATTAAACGCATAAATCAAATACATAGACTTACAAAGGAAGTCAGTTATATTGAAATCAACACTACTTATAGATCTTACTTGAAATAGAGCACTAACAGAATTCATGAGACCTGGATCACACCATAGAATCAACATTTTGAAGTTGAAAAAAGCATCACATTAGTATACTCTTTCCTCTTTCAGAGTATTTTTACCCTCAAGCGCTCAACTTCCTCCACTACTTTCCTCCATAGTCTGCCACCATTTTATGTTGAATTTGAATGTGTGTGTTGTGATTTCCTGTTGCCTATCTTCAGTAGTTGTTTGGAATTAGTGGCATCATACAATTCTTGAGTTGGAAAAATTTGGTTAGTATAGTGTATGATTATGAAATGAGTGAAATTTTCCCTTAGACTTTTATTTCCCTGACTCCTTTTATCCTTCATTTACCTTTCTAATTCCCCTGACCTCCACCAAAATACATGCTATGGTCTCCTCACAAGGAAAACACATTACAGCTTTTCTCCATCCAAGTTTGTAGACCCCCTGAAATCCATTCATGTACCCCTTTGGGACTGTGTAGATTCTAGGCTAAGAACTGCTATTCCAGAACAGGACAGGTGATTGCATTGCTATAGTCAGACCTCGTTTGGATTCTATGTGTAATTCCGGTATAGTGGATTAGTGAATAAAATACTGGGTCTGTAGTAATGACGACTAGGATTTGAATCTCACAATAGGTACCTACTACTATGTGACCACAGAAAAATCACTTGATGTCTCAAGTTTTAATTTCTTCATCTGTAAAATGGAAAAAGCACCTGTGTCACAAGGTTGTTGTATCTCCACTAAGATATTTTAGGTGAACTGCTTTGCAAACTTGTATAAATGCAAACTATTTTTACTATTCTGGACACCACATTTTAGGTGGACAAAGAGGGAGGACATTAAGAAGAGAGTGACAAAGATAAGAGGACTGGAGAACATAGCTTCTGTTGTCTGATAACTATTTGCAAAAAAGTTAGTTCTACCACGTGAGGATGGAACTGGAAACTTTTTGCCTGGAGGAAACTTAGGGGTGACATTATGGCAATCTTCAAATATTATTATCTAGTAATTTAGCCTGTGTTTGACCTTGGAGTGAAGAAGCAGAGCAATGTGTGAAAATTGCAACCTAACCATAATTTAAGGAAGAACTTCCTTCCAATAAGAGTGATCCCAAAGTGAAATGGACGATCTTTATGCATATTAGGTTCTTTCTTAGGTCTTTAAACAAAGGCATAACCACTTGTTGAGTGTGTTGTCAATTAATTATTTATAATTTTATTATTTTTAGTATAGGCTAGAGCAGATGGCCAATGAGGTCCTTTCCAGCTCTGAAACTGTATGATTCTTTTTATCCGTAAAAATGCGTAGTAAGTCTGCAAACACTCAGCACCATGGCTAAGGTACTTCATCTACTCCCATACCACAACTTCTCCAGCTTAAGGGAACAATGCAGAATCTGAAAAGATAAATCTTTTTATCAAGCTAAATCAGCCAATTCACTCTCTTCTAACGCACACCTATTTAATCCTACCTCTTTCTACTCCCTACCTCTGCGATGTTCCTCATGCTTATAATCTCTTCCTTTTTCTTCGCATTAGAATTCTATCCACTCCTTCACTGATGCTAGGGGAGAAGTCTCTTATTTCTATGTCAATTTTTATTCTTCTCAGGCACTATAGTTTAGAGGGAAGGAATCTCTGCTTTCAGACCTTCTTGCTCAGTACTTTGGTAAAGTTTTAGAATTTTACTCAGTTTTCTGGCAGCAAAAAGACTTACCTTTTCTCCTTTACTTCCTCTCCTCTATCACATTGGCAGCTGGTTATACCTCTTAGGTCATGGAAAGGAAGGAGAGCTAGTCAATGATCAGGCAGACTATAGGATAGGAAGAATCAGCTATTCACATGGAAAAGACCTCATGTATTTCTGAAATTTTTCTCATTATGGGGAAAGAAACACTGACTGTAATTAATTCCAAGATAATGATAACCACTGACAAGTGTCTGAAAAAATCCTCTAGGCCCTTCATTTCATGACTTCCTCTTCAATTTTGATCATGCTTTTCTCCTTGTGTTTAACCTTTTGGGTGAAAATTTTTCCATTCTTAGATATAGCTCAGATGCCACTTCCTTTATGATGTCTCACCTGGTCCTTCAAAAAAGAAGTGATTGTCCCTTCCTTTAAGCTTTCATAGCTCTTTATTTGTACCTCTCCTATGATAACTCAATACATTTTAACTTGTACATTTGTATTACCACAACTTAGTTGTACATTTATATTACCTCTCTTATTAGATTGTCAACTCAGGGGGGAAGAGCAGGGAATGTGCCTTAAATAGCAAGGGAGAATTGATTTTCTTTGGCAAAATTTAATTAATTCTTTTCACCCAATAAACATCCATTTTCTGTCCTTCCTCCCTGTATCATTGATATAGAAAAAGCATAAATTTTATAATAAATAAAGCATAATTATTTCATTGGCCATATCCAATGAATTTACATCTCAATCAGTACTCTGATCCCATTACCTCTCTGCCAGGAAGTGAGCATGATAGCATGTTTCATTATAACTCCTTTGGAATCACAGTTGTTTATTGAACTGATTAGTTTTTTAAGTCTTTGAAAGTTGCTTTTCTTTACAATCTCATTGTTGTATAAATTGTTTCCCTGGTTCTGTTCACTTGTTTCTGCATCAGTCAATACAAGTCTTCACAGTTTTCTCTGAAACTGTTCCCATTCATGATTCCTTGAAATATCATAATATCCTAAATATATTCGTATGACTTAATTTGTTTAGCCTTTCCCCAAATCATGGATATCACCTTACTTTCCAGTTCTTTGCCACAACAAAAAGTATTTTTGTACATATGGGTTTTTTCCTCTGTTTTTTTTTTGAGGTATAGACCTCATAGTTGTATTGCTGGGTCAAAGAACATACACAGTTTAACTTTTGGAACATAGTTCCCATAGTTGATAGCTCTTCCACCAGTGCATTGATGTACTTTATTCTGATGACCTCTCCAATATCTGTTATTTTCCTTTTGCATCACCTTTGCTACTCTTTGGGTATGATGTTCAGAGTTGTTTTAATTTGCATTCATCTAACTATTAGTGATTTGGACCATTTTTCATGGTTATTAGCAACTTTGATTGGCAACTGGAAAATTTCCTGTTCAAGTCCTTTGACAATTTATTAGTGGGAAGTAAGGTTGAGAAATTCCTGTGGAAATTAGTCATTAGTACAGTTTGGAGAAGGATGAAGTTGTCTTTGACTTGGGCTTCCTCTTTAAACCAGAGATAATGGGAGGAACCAACTAATCGGAAGGTGAGGCATCATGGGTAAAGAACAATTCTGATTTGAGAAGCTGTGTAGGGGTACAATGAGTTTTCAGAGTGAAGTGGTTTGTATATGGTCAAGAATGTCCCCTGGGGAAGCATCAGCAGTGCAGCTTGAAGAATGAAATCCCATGTTCCATCAGATGAATTTCATTATTATTTTTTTCTAGCTCTATAAAGTAATCTTTTGATTGGTATGACACCAAATACCTAAATTAATTTAGGTAGTATTGTCATTTTTATTTTATTAACTTGACCTACCTGTGATCACTTAATATTTTTCCAGTTGTTTTAATGTCTTCATTTGTATAAAGGAAAGTTTTATAGTTGTCATCATTTAATTTCTGTATGTGTCTTGAAAATAAATACAGAATGAAAGAATTAGAAGAGAAATGATAGTATGGGAAAAGATGCTGTCTCGAAAATCACTAATAAAAGTGTTATATTTGACATATACAGAGAAGTGACACACATATATAACACCAAGACCATTTCCCCAAAATCCGGGGTCAAAGGACAAGGAAGTTTAATTCTATAGTTATTTTAAATTGAATTTCTCTTTCTATCTCTTCCTTCTGGCTGTTGTTGGCAATGTAAAAAACTGTTGATCATGTCATGTCCTGTCTTAGATTGGACTCCTCTTTGTACACTCTATGATCTAACTATACAGACACACTTACTGTTACCCCATCTCCATGCTAGTTGACTTTGTAGTGACTGTCTCCCCAGGCCTAGAATGTTCTGTTCTTTGTATTCTCAGTACTTAGAACATTGCTTTGTGCACAGTAAAGGTTTAATAAATGCTTATTAGCTCACTAACTTACTAACTGACATAAATCTAAATTCCTCATGTTTTTCCTTTCTTATTGCACAACATTACATTATCATACTAATGTCTTTAAACTATTTCCCAGTCAATGGACATTCATTTCAAATCCCACCCCAACCATGATTTGCTGCTAACAAGAATGGTGCTATGAATATTTCAGTAGGTATTTTATCTTTTTTTCTGTCTTTGATTTCCTTGGGGTATATACTCCGAAGTAGAATTTCTGGGATGCTAGAATGTGAAAAATTATTTATTTTTTTGAATAATTCCAGAGAGAAATCCAAAACAGTTGGATCACTTCACAGCTTTGCCAATATTATATTTCCCAGTCCTTGCAGCATTCTGATTTGTATGCAATAAGATCAAATATCAAAGTTTTAAAAATACAGGGAATATTTTTACACAGTTGTTTTAATTTTCATTATTCTTGTTATTAGAAACATAGAGCACATATTCATGTCTTTAGTAAAAGTTTACAAGCTTTAATTTGTTAACTTCTTATCTTTTGACCTTGATCTACTGGGAAATGGTCTTGGTATTATATATTTTTGTGATTTACCTGTATTTTTCAAATATCCTGCTTTTGTCAGTGATTTTCAGGCCAATGTGTTTCCTCATTCTGCCTTTTCTCTTCTAATTCTTTCATATATTTTATTCATATAGTTAAAAAAAATTAAGTAAAAGAGTCTATTTTATCTTTTGTAACCTCTTCCCTATCCCTTTTTTGGTTAAGAATTTTCCTGCAAATTTTCCTGTTTTGAAAATTTGATACTTGATCTCATTTTCCATTAAAAAATCATAGAATAATATTTTATATTTATTTTACGTAAACACTTTGAAGTTAATATAGAAAATAGATGAAGCATGATATACTGAAAAGAATGTTGGACTTGAAAAATTTCAATTCCATTGTTAACTAGTTGAAATTTAAGCAAATCTGTTTGTTTCTCTGAGTCTCAGTTTTGTGGTCTATAAAATGGGGAGAATAATACTTTTAACACAATAAAATACAATATTTCACAATGTAATTTGTCAAATAAAATGAGATGAAATATTTTAAAAAGACAAATAAGCACATAACAGCATAAAAGTAAATATGTAAAATATGACGCATAAAAGCAAAAATATGATTATAAGTGGTCATTGTTATAACTTCATGTCTATAGAGATCCACCTTCCTCACAAACCTACTTGAATATCAAAGTAGCTGTATTAATATTACTTAAAGTTTTCTTTGTTGTGAAAATATTACTAAAACATGCTGTAAATAGAAAGGAATAAATGATAGGGCAAGGTCTCTCAGTGAATATCAAATGAAATTGGTCTCACTTCCCTCATCTGTTAAGTGAAAGGACAGGACTGGGTTTCTTAAAATGAAGTTTCACTTCCCTTCATAGTTCCTGCTACACTTTTTGTGTTATTTAGAGAAGTATCTCAAGGCTCTAAGATGAATGACCTGCAACTCTGAATTTTTTCTCTATCATAAGAATATGGGTTCTTCACCATTTTTTGGTGTCATGAATTCTTGGGAAGTCTGGTGAAGCCTGTGGACCTCTTCTTAGAAAAAAGATATTTAAATATACAAAATAAAATACATAGGACCAAAAAGGAATGGGCAGTTAGGCATCACAGTAGATAGAATACTGAGCTTAGACTAAGAGAGACTCTTCTTCCTAAGGCCAAATCTGGTTTTAGATATTTACTAGCTGTGTGACCCTTGACAGGTTACATAATCCTTTTGGTCTCAGTTTCCTCATCTGTAAAATGAGCTGGAGAAGGAAATGGCAAAGCACTGCAGCATCTTTGCCAAGAGAAGTCCAATTGGGTTCATAAAGCATCAGATATGATTGAAACTACTTTAGTATCTCTCTGCTTAAGAAAATGCCAAATGGGGTCATGAGAAGTCGGGCATGACTGTAATGACTAAACAACGGAAACTAATTAAATTGAAATATGTTATCAGAATACTTAAAAAGTTCATGGACCTCAAATTAAAAGAAAAGAATTATGTCTTATATGAGGAAATGATGGAATAATACTAATTACCAAATTTTATCTGCAGATATGAATGTGCCTTCTAATAATTTGGAGTTTCCAACAACAGAATAAACTCCTTTTGAAATAATGGATTTACACCAGTCTAGTTGTTGAAAGGATGCTAGAAGGCCCTTTGTTGGAGATGCTCAGACAAGGTAGACTGTAAGTCCTTTAAGGACAAGATTGTTTTTCATTTGTTTTTATGTTCCCACCACCTTGTGCATGGTAAAAAGTCCATAAATGCTTGTCAGATTAGATTGGCCTAGTTAAGCATCAGATATGGTGCTGGCCTTGACGACCTGTGAAGAAGCTCTTTCAGGTCTCAGAATCTAAGTTATTATCTAGCCCAGTGCCTACGGAATTAGATGCTCAGTAACAATGTAGATGCTCAGAGCATACCAAGTTCTTTGACTGGGGGCATTATTTTCTTTGCCTTGCAAAACTGTCTATTTTCTTTTCTACCATCCTCCACTCATACCTTTGCTTCTTGGAATGGCTTTGTCTTCCTTTCAGTTAGGGATGAAATCCAGTGTCAGTGACAGATCAAGTGAAAGGCAACATTTTCTGACACAAGCTGCCAGGAACACCAGACAAGGGTAGGCCTAACTGTGTTTATTCCCTGTGCTATAAGGGAGCTGATTGACAGCCCCCTGTCCTGCTTCCTGCCTCTGCCCAGTTAATAAGTGACATGTACAGTCTTTGACACACATCTTCCACCCCCAAGAGGCAGTGATGCCTGGAGTCCACACCCTCTCTACCTCTGAAGAGTTTGCTTTCAAGTGATCTAATAGTTTACTCTTAAAAGCATTTCTTCCTGCTCTCATTCTCTTCCATTCTCTCCTGGGTCTGCTCCCCTATTAACTATAATTAAATAAAGTCAAGTAATTTTGGTCTGATAAACACAGAAGGAAGTTTTAAATTCCTAAAGAATAATAATTGATCCTTTCTAGTGGAAGGAAACTGGAAAACAGGAAAATTACTTTCAATATCCTTCTAGAATTGTAAACAATTTCTTTTTCCTGGGATAAGCATTAAATGGAACATGTGACAGTGCCTCAGAGGGTTGTAATAAGCTAATCGAGTTCTATGTCTTGCACCAGTAACACTTGGTCTCAATATAGTGAGAGTGAACGTTCTGAAATCTCTGACCTTGGGCTTTTGGGTAGGCATTAAAGCCCCAAGGCTCTGCCTGCTCTTGCTCTTAATTAGTTTAGTCTCCTGTCTTCTGACAATGTGCCCTCTACCTTAAGGGATAGAAGTAGTATTTCTTAAAGGCACATCACAGGCATTTCAGCCAACACACAGACTGAGAGAGATGAAGGGAGCAGATCGAAAGTGAACGTCATCCTGTGGACTGATAATAGATATGTTTTCTCTAATGCAATGTCAAGCTATAGAAAACAGTCTGGCCCTGTGGAAAGGGTGCTGAACTTAGTTTCATAGGGTCTGAACTCAAATCCTTATAGAAATCTTATGCAACTCAATCATAATGCACTGGCAAGGGTACTAGATCAAAATAATTTAGGTTTGTCTGTCAGTACACCGGTATTCAAATTCTTGCTGTGTCCTTACAATCTGTGTGACCTTGGGCAAGTCTCTTGACCTCTCTAAGTCTCAATTTTCTTATCCCTGAAATAAGGAGCTTGTACTAGAACAACCCTTTAGACCTTTTCAAATTCCAGATATATGATACTATGAGCTCATTTAGAGGGATGACTCCCTCGGGATGATTGCCATCAGAGACCTTGACAGAGAAATAACGAATTATCCAGGAAATCTAATCAACCGAGATGGCTAGTTGGCTTAATTCAGACCCTGTCTCTCTCTCTCTTTTTTTGGTAATAGTATCACTTCCCTGCCTCTTTATTAATATCATAAGGAAGAATTTAGCCTGAATTATCTAGATAAGTGTTTCCATTGCCCACTTTGCTTTTCCTAGGTAAACAAATAATAATTTCCATTTCTGTCTCTGAAAATAATAGCTAATAGCTATTGTCTATATAATGCCTACTACATGTAAGGTACTTGTCTAAGTGTTTACAAATATTATCTCATTTTATCCTTGCAACAAACCTGGGAGATAGGTACCTTTTTATCTTCATTTTACAATTGAGGAAACAGAGGCAAACAGAAGGTAAATGACTTGCCCATGGTCTCCTAGTTGGCAAGTGTCTGAGACTGGATTTGAGTTCAGGTCTTTCTGACTTCAGGTCTGATATCATATCTGCTGTGTCACTTGTATGTGTCCACTTGTGTTAGCAAAGGAAATTGGGTAATAAAATTTGGAAAATACATTCCAAAGCATAGATCCCTATATATAGTAAGTGCTTATTGTACATTTGTTGATTTAGATTCTAAATATTAGTAATCCTAAACTTTGTACTCAATTTAGGGTCATTATTAATTTAAAAAAATATGAATTGTCAAAGACCATGCTGTGTGAGAATTTTGATTCGTAGAGAATTCATTCTAGAGAAGGATATCTCTAAAAAGTATGTTGCATATTGTTTATTTTAGAGAATCATATTTCATATTTACATTAAGGCTCTGAAGAGACAGTATAGTATAGAGGTAGAGAACTGGTCACGGAGTCAGGATGACCAGTGTTCAAGTTCTGTGTCTGAGGCAACCCAATATAGTGGAAAGAGCCATATCTCTGAAGTAAGAGGATCCGAGTTCAAAATTTGCCTTTGTGACTTAGCACCCGTTTGTGGGAAAGTCACTTAGTCTCCTGGGGACTCAGTTTCCTCAATTTTAAAATAAGAGTATTTGGCTAGCTGCCCCTCTCTGTCTTTCTAGCTCTCTGTCCATGATCCTGTAATCCTAAATCCCATAGTGTCTCTGTGACCCTCAACAAATCATTTAAACTTTCAGGGCCCCAGGTATCTCTCTAATGCTGTAATATGCAAAGCAGCTGCCGATTTACAATGATAGAAGGAGTTTTCTTATCTGTATCCAAGATATCACAGGTGCAGCTCCCCAAAATTCATAAATAAGGCTCTAAACTTTTATACCTTTATAGAAATTATCACAGAGAATCCTAGAATTTCATCATTGGCAGGGTCCTCAGAGGCCATCTAGTTCAACCTATTCCTCTATAATCATTCCCTCTGAAGTATGTCTGATAAACAGTCCCTACAGCATGTGCTTGATGACCTGTAGGGAAAGAAGAACCTACTCCTCACAGTCAGTCAGCTCCACTATTATACAGGAGCTACCTGGGCAGCTAGGTGAAGGCCTGGAGTCAGGAAGACATGAGTTCAAATTTGACCTCAGATACTAGTTGTGTGACCCTGGACAAGTCATTTAACCCTGTTTGCCTCAGTTTCATCACCTGTAAAATGGAGAAGAAAATGGTAAGTCACTCCAGTATCTCTGCCAAGAGAACCCCAAATGGGGTCACAGAAAGTTGGATATGACTAAAAAAAGTCTGAATAACAACTGCAACAAATTGGTAGGAGGTTTTCCTTATATGAAGGAAAAATCTGCCTTTCAGCAATTTCCACTCACTGCTTCTAGCCTTAATTAATCTTCTACATAACAGCTGCTTAATAAATTTGTTGACTAACTGACTCATGCCTTTCCTAAAATGTAGTGTCCAGGACTGAACATAATATTTTAGTTTTTTTCTGACCATGGCAGAAGACCCTTGCCTCTTTCACTTTATGCATTTAATTCTTTTTAATAAAGTCAGTACACTCCAAAAGCAACAAGTCTTCCAAGGATAACAAACATTTCTTAAATGCTTGCTATGTTCCAGAGTCTTGGCTAAGTACAGAGGATACTGGCTAAGTGCTGAGGATAGGAAAAGAAACAGGAAGAAAGAGAGTCCCTGCACTCAAGGAATTTAGATTCTCATAAGGGAAGATAACCCATGAAGAAGTGAAAACAATGGAACATGGTATGGATGTTCAGATAGAAGGATAGTCAAGATGGGAATGAAGGTTAGCTGGCCTTAGCCCCTCTACAAAATGAAAGCCACTGGAAGAAGGGGCTCAGCAGGAAGAGAGTTGTTCCAGGATGAGAACAAGTTATAGAGATCAATGGAATTTCCTGAGTGAAGAGGCTGTAGGTATTGAAGGAATTTCCAGGAGAGATGGAAGCTAAGGCTTGGTGGAAAAGTAGGGAAGCACAACTGAGACTGTTGTTTAGTCAAGTTTCCTGATATTCTGTTCTTATAGAGTTGGTTTTTTATAACTCAAGTGTTGGAATATACATTTATTTGATCATATCATGATTTTCTTGGATTCTGACTTTTGTCATTCAATATTTTAGCTATCCTTCCAGACTTCATGTCATTTTTAAAAACTGATAATTGGGCCATCAATGCCCTTTTATCACTGATAAAAAGATATTGACTAGGATAGGACTCAAGAGAGCCTAGTGGCCTTTCATAACAGTTAATACATTTTTTTATCATGTTAAGAATTGCAAAGCACTTTACATATATTATCACATTTGATATAACAGTACTGGGAGGTAAGTGCTATTATCACCATTTTACAGATGTGGAAACTGAAGGAAAGAAAGGTTAAACACTTTGCACAGTGTCACATGGCTCTTAAATGTCAGGATTTGAACTCAGATTTTCCTGACTTTAGGTCTACCATTCTACTGCACTGTACCACCTAGCCATCCTAAAAGATAGCTCACCACACACTTTCTTCCAGCTTGACACTGATTCTTTTAACACCCTTTTTTGGTCCCATTTAGATTTTCTTTCATTTGTCAAAACAAATTAAACTTGATTTAGTTTAAGTCTCAGTGAAAACCAAATCCTTATTTGATTTGAGGAATTAGAAAGCAGAGTTGTTTTTTTAAATCTGGGTAAACCTCAAATTTCCTTCATTTTAAGAACTGCTATTATTGTTTAATTTGAGGAACAGCTCTTATTGATTTTAAAAATTAACAATGATATGTGATAGGCATGTCCTAAGCACTTTACAGTTATTACCTCTTTGGTCACTCTCATTCTTTCAGGTCCTGATTGTAACTGGAATCAGAAAGATGATAGGATTTTTCAGGAAAGGGGCCGCTCTCATGAAGTTTCTAATGTTTTCTGATGACCTTGAAAGTACAGGTGAAGTCAAACAAGTTTCTCAGCTTTGGAGAGCTTATCTCATTGCCCCAGACACTGGCATTATTTGAAGCCCACCTGTCTGAGGCTTCTGAGAGCCTCTCTTTCCAAGAAAGAAAAAAAAGAGAGAAAAGGGAGAGAACAAAATAATTATTTGGTGATAGAAATATATGTTTTTTTTCTTCTGGTAGACTTTCTTCTCCAAACCTTCTCTGACATTCGCATCCCACCTTGAGGACAGCTACCAGCATACACTGCCTCTGATAGTGTGTTAAGTTCATACTGACCATGGCAATCTGGAAGTGCTGACTGCATCACCTATTTTCCCCTTTTGTGAAATGATTTTAGCATATTCCAGAATGCAGTTCAAAGCTCACAGGTGATAAATCACCAGATTCAAAGCTCTGATGGTTTATTGAGAGTTGAAGAAATCAATTTCTCCCTACTGGCACTTAATTCTTTATAGTGTGCTTTGCTGGGTGCTGGTGACATGAACTCTAGCTGTGTGAAACTATGAGGTGAGAGAGGAAAAAAAAACAACTCTTCAATCATGATTGCATGGTATGGATTCCAAACTAAAGATGCAGAAGGGAAGCTCTACTAAAGTGAACAAATGAATGCTGAAAAGCATTTATTACTATGTGCATAACAGTGTGTTAAATGTTGGGAATACAAAAAGAAAATAAAGATGTTCCTGCTCTCAAGTAGCATACATTCTCTTAGGGGGAGACAACACATACAGGGGTTCCAGCTCAAAATCAGATAAAAAAGACTCTATGATCCTTGGTATGTAGTGGTAAAATATCTTCTGAATTAACTCTCTTTGGAATGAAATAACATACTCTAAATCTAGAAGCAGATGACCTCAGAAAGTATTGTTATTGTTGTGTCATTGAGTTGTGACTCCCTGGACTGCAGCATTCCAGGCTCTTTTATACTTCACTGTCTCTCAACATCTCTCCAAGCTTATGTTTGTTGTTTCCATGATACCATCTATCCATCTCATCCTCTTCTGTCCCCTTCTGTTTTTGCCTTCAATCTTTCCTAACATCAGAGTCTTTTCCAATGAGTTCTGTCTTCTCATTATGTATTATGTATATTAATTTCAAGACCTAATATTATTGCTTAATTTGGGGAACAATTCTTATCGATTTTTAAAATTAATAATAATTGCTAACATTTATAAAGTAATTAAACTTCAGCTTCAGTATTTGACCTTCCAGTGAATAGTCTGAATTAATTTAAATATTGATTTATTTGCTCTCTCTGCTGTCCAAGGGACTCTCAAAAATCTTCGCCAGCATCATAGTTCAAAAATGTCAAATCTGTGGTGCTTCTTATATCCTAAATAAAGAGACATATTAAACCTGTTTATCAATTATATTAGCATGGGTGGAGTATTTAATAGGACAATATGCACACTGTACAAGGCCTCCTGTATCCACATGTAATTCATGAATAGCTTTAGAAGAGGTCATGGAATCTAACAAAGCTAAATTCTATTGCTTCGTATAGAATCAAATTGGCTGATTTAATAGCTTATGATCTCAAGTCCAGCATACTTCCAGGAAATGAAAATGGAGTCCTTTTTACTCAGAGGTCTTTGTATGGAATACCCTGCATAGGCTCTCTATAATTAATAGGGACTTATTTTCCTATGTACTTCTTTTCTCCCCTTAGCCCTACTTACAAAGTAAAACATAGATAAAACAAATGAATTAGGGCTATTATCTTTTTTAACTTAAAAAATTGATATTTGCATTTCTAGGCTGAAATTTAAAATGATAGAAATGCTAAGCTTAATGAATAATATTCTTTGATATTAATACTAAGAAATTTCAGCTATGCTTGTTCTTGAACCAGATTTGAGGGGAAAAAAGAAACAGAATTGTCTCCTCTGCTGTTTATATACAGGAGTCCTTGATGTTGGTCATGATGAAATGCAATCTCTCATTGTCTTCCTGGCTAATCTCCCCCCTCCACCCCCAACCCCAACTGATATAATTGGAATCTTGTATTTAGAAGGAATGTTGATTGAAGGTTTGATTTTTGTGGGTGTTTTCTTTTGTTATGCATTGGTAACCTTTGCGAGAATATTCTCTTGCCAGCAACAACATTAAATCTCTAGCTGTGTGCGAAGCAATTTATGTCAACAGCCTCACTCTAGATGCTTGGCTAAGACAACAGTGCCCTAAGTGCTTTTGAGCAATCATCCTTAACTTGAAAGGCTATGTTAACCACACTGTGAAATGAGTTGGTTCAAAATGAGCAGTGTGGAATACAAGATGATTTAGTTGCTGATCCAACCTGAGTCCTCGAGGCTAGCAGAATGTTCCAGAATGCTAAGTGTTATTGGAAGCATTTGGTCCCCACTTGGTTAAATTCTCAGTCACTTTCTTAACAAATTACCCTGTTGGGAATAGGTAGCCTCTGGTAGCCTAGGTTTGTCACAAAATGGTTTCTCAGTATTAAGTCCCTTCCCATGCTGTTTTCTCAGACACAGTTAAAAGGTAAAAACAGGAAGAGAGAGAGAGAGAGAGAGAGAGAGAGAGAGAGAGAGAGAGAGAGAGAGAGAGATAACTTTTATCCTCCTTTAAAAATGTTATCACCTTGTAAAATGGAATTATTGGATTTTGCTTTTAAGAACCTCACATATTTATGCCTCCTAGGGAACAAGTTCCTTTTCTTGCTCATCATAGCTGCAAACAGAGCCTTCCTTAGTGATTCTCTGCATGAAACTCTCCTGTGATATAATGACCCTCAATTCTCACATTTTTGCTACCCTTTGAACTGCTACCTTGTCAGGTAACATTTATTCAGTGCCTCCTGTGGGTCAGGTGTTTATAGCTACATTTACCAGATGTGCCCTGGCATATACTATATCTTAAAAAAACTCCAAATTTTACATTTCGTTTAAAATTTTCATTTCAAAGGTAAAATTTACTCTTTAATTAAAACAAGTTTAACTACCTTTTGTTTTCTTTAACTTGATAAATAAAAAAATGTTCTTTTAATTTGAATTTTCAGTATATGTTTACCTTAAAAAATTCCTTGGATATATACTCTAATGACATGCTGATCCTATACTTACAGTGTTATCAAATTCCAATAGAAACTGAGGCCACCAATCTCTACATAAAGATCCCTGTGCCGCATATTTAATTAAAAAACAACAAATTATAGATTTCTCTCTTAATTAATACATCAACATATTAACATTAGATTGGAATTACACATTGATCTGGTTTGGGCTGGGATTTGGGAGTTTTGTGGGTTGCATGAGACTGATGTGCCACACATTTAACTCCTCTACAGAACTGGATGCTGCGAAGCAATATACAGAAAAGAAAAGATGTGATTGTTTCCCAGTATATGTTTACACTCTCATTTTCCTAGTCAAATGATACTGAGACAATTCTACACAAGGGAAGTGTTACCAAACTGAGCAGTATTGTATGCCAAACCACCCTCTGTATTGTCTACCCAGAGCTAGGGACACTAGCTAGATTAGCAGAGTCAAGAGGGCAAAGAACCTATATTTTATCTAAATTTTTGTATCTTTGTATTTTTGTTTTATCTAAATTTTTCTGTCTCCCAAACAGTGACCACAGTAAGTGGTCAATACTTACCAAAGGATCATAGGAACTGGAAGGGACTTTGGAGGTCACTGAATCAATCTCCCACATTTTACAAATGAGGAAACTGAGGCCTAGCAAGATTAAGTGACTTGTCTAAGGTCATGTATGTAATACATATCTGTGGCAGGATTTGAACCCAGTCTGATCTGTCTCTAAGTCCAGCATTCTATCCATTGTGAGCAGTCACCTAACTGATTGATTATCCATATAGAAAATTTTGTCTTGAAACTCTAAAAATTACTGAAATAAGCATTTTGAGAACAGAAATGAAATAGAGAGCAGGACTTGTCACCATGGTATGACTCTTAGCAACAACCTTTTCTCTAATTAGTTGTATGTGTGTAGATAACACCACATCTTTCTTCTTTATTTCCCATATGCAGTCAGACGCTAAGTCCTTTTGATTTTTTTTAACTTTTAAATGTCTCTCATATCTATTTATTTCTTTTCATTCCCACTATTCCCACCATGGTCCATATTCTCATCACCTTACAACTAAATTATGGAAATAGCTTCCCATCTGGCTTCCCTGCCTCCACTGTCTCCTCATTATATTCCATCTTGCATACTACCTACTGTCATATTAATCTTCCCTAATCATTGGTTTTTGTTATATTGGGTAATAAGTATTTATGTAATGCCTCCTATGTGTCAGGCATAATGTTGAATGTTCTAAAAATATCTCATTTGATCCTCACAACAACCTTGTAGGTAAGGTTATTACCCCCATTTTAAAAATGAGGAAACTGAGGCAAACAGAGACTAAGTGACTTGCCCAGTGTTCCAGAACCAGTAAGTGTTTGAGGTCAGATTTGAACTCAGATTTTCCTGACTCCAGGATTGGTACTCAATCCACTGTGCTACCCAGTTGGCTCTCGCTCCCTTTTTCAAAAACCTTTAAGTAGCTCTCTAATCTCTCAGTAATTTTACCAGGTTCCATGGGATTCAGATGATTTCCAGATCTCCACATCTTTCCTTCATTTCTCTCCTAAACTCTAACTCTGCATCATAACCTCCTGGACATCACCTGAATGCTCCACAGGAACCTCAAATGTAGTATGTTCAAAATGGAGCTCATTATCTCTCTCTCCCCCTCCCAATCCTGTGGGCTCATAATTTCCCTGTCTATGTAAGGTACCGGCATCCTTTCTATCAGCCACATCAGTTTCCCTAGTCAACAGATAGTGAACCTGATCTATGTAAATATTTCTAAATGGACAGTTTCATTTGACATAAACCCTCCCTCTCATCTCCAACTCATTGCTAGATTATTCTTCCCTCACAGTCCCACGTTCAATTCTTCATTCACTCTCATTATTTATGTCCAATTAATTTCCAAGTTTTGTTGACTTTTTTCCCTACTTTCAATCCCCAATGCCTCCCCAAAGAGCTACTAACATCATTTACCTAAAGGACAATTTTGTCCACATCATTTTGCTACCAAAGAAGTAGCTCCCTTCAACCATTAGAATAAAATACAGATTTTTCTCTTTGACTTTTAAGAACCCCTCATAATATAGCTCCAAACTACCTTTCCAGACTTATTTCACATTATTTCTTTTCATCAACTCTCCATTCTAGCCACAATGTCCCATTTGGTATTCTCTGTTCTCAGTATTCCCCATTCCTTCTCTGGGACTTTGAACTGACACGCTGTCATTTCTGGAATTCTGAGCGACTTTTCTGTGGAAGATTTCTTATTATAGAATATGTATAAGAATAGCACAGGCTAAGAGGGCAGGGATGAGTTTTGACCTGCATCATTGAAGGGAGTAGCCACAGCAATGAAGACCTGACACAGCTCTCTGCATTTTTCAGTATAGCCAAGACAATTTTTATTACTGTGGACACAGAGGAGGGACTTGTTCAGTACAGAAAGAAATGCTATATGGAAGCTTTTTCTCTAACTGTAGGGGGGGCAAGGAACAAAAGTATTGAGGTATCTATAGATCTTTTAGAAAGATCTATACACATACCATTCAATATACTCTGGATGCTTAGTATGTATTAAAATATATATATGTGGATATATATGTGCTTATTTTCATGTTAATCATGAAAACTGCTATCAACCTTCTTTTCTGTCTTCTAGTTTAATAGTATTATTGATATTTCCTACTTTTTTCTTTTTCTCTTACAGAGAAAATGTCTGTACAATACATCTGAAAACTATACATAGTTTCCTCTTCCTAGAGAATTCCTTAGATTATAGCTAATCTCATAGAAATGACTGTGAATTAGAACCCTTAATGGATCCTCAGAGTTCCATAATTATTTTTACACCGATGATTCTCATATTTGTTTCCATTTTCCATTCCAATGAGATCAACTGAGTTAAAAATGCAAATTACCTTTCAGCAGTAAAGAAGAAAAATCCTGGACAACAGCCAACTTTGACTTGACAGTCATCATGTCAATTGCAGTGGATGGCATTCCAATGAAAAAATGATTATGACAAAAATTATACCCAAATGTCTTCATAATCAGAAACCTGTTCCTCTTTATGGAGTAAAATAAAGAGTCCATTTGGAGTTAGTTATCTCCAGTCCAAAGAGGCCCTCATAAGAAGAGCTGTCTTCACACGATGCTTGCCAAGCCAGGACATCAGACCTAATGAAGCGTTCAGGTTATTATCTTTCTTGGTCACTGCAGAATTTTGAAATGATCCTGTCAAGTTGATAGCTTTCTTCTCTTCTGCTTTCAGGTTCAGGAAAGCTCAGTTTAAAGTTTGTTAATGAATTCTTCCATCTCCTTGGTAAAGTCTGGTGGGATTTTGCACCTCTAGTTAAAAAAAAATAAAAGTAACCTCTAGGCATAGGCTTTGCCAAGAAAACCCCAACTAAGGTCACAAGAGTCAGATATGACTGACACAACTGAACAAAAAAAATAGGCATAGAATGAGAGGAAACTTTGTGAATAATCTTATAAGGCTGGAAAAAAATTCCTTGTTTGACAGATTTAAGAAACGTTCCCTTGGGGACCAGGAGGTGATTTTCTGGCAGCTCCTCAGATTCTAGATTTACAGCTGGAGCAGACCTCACAGGCCCATCCAATCCAGATTCTTCCATTTTACACATAAGCACACTGAAGCCCAGAGATTTTAAGTGACTTGCCCAAGGTCACACCAACAATAAGTACTCCCAGAAGGAGAAGTTGAACTGAGATTTTCTAACTCAATCCCATATCTTTTCCACTCACCATGCTGGCATAATGCCTTGCACAATACCAAGTGTTCTGTGAGTATTTGTTGAACAGAATTATAACTTCAAAGCCTCTCTTCTATTGCTACAATAGTTTTGACATCTTTTTAAAGTAACTGGGTCAAGTAATATATCATTGTGACTTGGGGAGCTTTCACTTTGCCTTGAAATCATGTAGCTTTATGGAATTTATTATCAGCTTTATTCAAGCTATCAGTATACAAGAAGTATGAGTAGAAGTGTCAAAATTAGGCTTTTAAACAAGTATACTACAGTTTAACATCCAAATGAATGTTCTTCACAGAAATAATAACAGCAATGGCTCATATTTATAGAGTGTTTAATAGCTTTCAAAGTGCTTGCCTCACAATTACTCTTTGAGATAGGTCACTAAAGTAGCATTGTCTTCATTTTACAGATGAGAAAGAGAACTTAAATGATAATTCTAAAGTCAAATCTGGACAATAAGCATTTATTAATTACTTGCTATGTATCAATACTATGCTCAGTGCTGGGGATACTTAGAAAAAAGCAAAAACACAGTACCCAACCTTAAAGAACTTACATTCCAGTGATGGAGACTGCATACAAACAATTATGTTTGGACAAGGTACATACAAGATAAATTGGAGATAATCTCAAAAGAGGAGACATTAGCATGGCAGTGGAGGAGAGAGGATGAATGATGGGGCAGCATTGTCCAGGAAAGACTTCTTGAAGAAGGAAGGATTCAAGTTGGGTCTTGAAGGAAGCCAGGGAATCTAGGAGGCAGAGATGAGGAGGGAGAATATTTTAGACATATTGTTATTGTTGTTTTGTGACCCTGTGAGGGGTTTTCTTGGCAAAGATATTGGAGTGGTTTGTCACTTCCTTCTTGGGTGGATTAAGACAAACAGAAATTAAGTGACTTGTCCAGGGTCACATAGCTAGTGGGTATCTGAGGCTGGTTTTGAACTCAGCTCTTCCTGATTTCTGGTCTAGTACTCTATCCACTGAGCCATCTAATTGCCTCATTTTAGGTATGGGGGATACCCAATCTAAAGGTAAAAATATCTTGTTTGAAGAACAGCAAAGAGGCCAGTGTTACTAGATCTGAGATTACACAGAGAGGAGTAAAGTGTAAGTTGACTGGAAATATAGGAAGAAGTTATGTTTTGATTGGCTTCATTGCCTAGACTGAGGATTCAATATTTAATTGTTGAAGTAATAGAGAGTCACTGTGCTCCATCAGTCACCTCCACACCATCCATACGTGGAACCATCAGGTACAACAAATGGAGAAGTTTTGAATGCTTACCTTGGTAGTGTACTTTCCAGGCATGTACACATTAACAATGAGGTGGATGCACGCATTGCCAAAGCAAGCTTAATGTTTAGGAGGCTCTGAAGAAAACTATGGGATGGAAGAGGTATTAATTGACTACCAAACTGAGGTCTACAGAGCTGTTGGACTGACCTCATTGTTGCATACCTGTCAAACATTGACAGTCTACCAGAGCCAGGCCAGAAAACTGAATTACTTTCATTTGAACTGTCTTAGGAAGATTCTGAAGATCGCCTGGCAGAATAAGGTACCAGATACTGAGGTCCTTACTTGAACTAAACTGCCAAGCATTCAAACTGTGCTTCAGAGAGCATATCTCCAATGGTCTGGCTACACTGTTCAAATGCAAAGTTTATGCTTGCCAAAAAGACTATTTTATGGAGAACTTGCGTGGGACAGGCGATCACATGATGATCAGAAGCAATACAAAGACACTCTCAATGTCTCTCTCAAGAACTTTGAATTTGATTGTGTGACATTGGAGACACTGGCACAGGAACACTTAGCATGGCATGCCCACATCAGAAAGGGTGCTGTGCTCTATGAGCAAAGCAAAATTGAGACAAAACAAAATAAATGTAGGATGCGCAAATTTAGAGTATCCACCCCAAATGTTTACACAGACTATCTATGCCTAATCTGTGGTAGAGATTCTGAGCTCATATTGGTCTGATCAGCCACAGTCACATCAGCCACATTGAAACTTGAATTTTTCATGGTGATGTCATTTTGATCCTGTTCGAGAATGAAGGACCACAGCCAGCTTACTGAGTAGGGGAGTGACAGAATCATACCTGTGCTTTTGGATGATCCCTTTAGCGATGGAGGATAGACTGGAGTGGGGAAAGACCAACCAGAATTTGTAATAGTCTAAATGTAAGGTGATAAGATGATGTCATTACACTGTACCAGGGTAGAGTGCAAGGGTGGTGACAATGTCTAAAGAGAAAAGGGGATGTGTATGACAGAAGGAAGAAAAGAAAATAATATTAATTACCTACTACGTGGTAAGCATTTAATAAATAGTATTTCATTTGGTCCTTGTAACAACCCTGAGAGCTGAGGAAACTCAGACAAGCAGAGTTTAAATGTTGTACCCAAGGTCATATAGCTAGTAAGTACCTGAGCCAGGATTTGAACGCTGGTCTTCCTGACTCCAGGCCCAGTACTCTAACTTCTGTACTACATAACTGCTTAGTTGTGAAGATAAAGGACTTTGCAATAGATTTAATGTATTGAGTGAGTGAGATAAAGAATTGAGGAGGGTGCTTGAAATTGAGTGTGGGTAATTGGGAGGGTGGTGGTACCTTTGACAGTAATAGGAAAGTTTCTAAGAAGAGACAGTTTTGAAGAAGCTTCGGACAGGTTGAGTTTATGATACCTACAGGATGTTCAGTTTAATGTATCCAATTGGCATTTAGTGATTTGAGACTATAGAAGTCAGGAGAAAGGTGAGGGCTGGAAAAAAAAAACAGATCTAAGAATCATTTTCATACAGTTGATAGTTGAATCCATGAGAGCTAATGAGATCACCAAATGATATAGAATAGAAAAAAAGAAAGGGGCCCAGGATAGATCCTTGGAGAACACTCCTGGATAGTAGGCATTTCACATATGAAAATCAGGTTAAGGAATGGAAACAGAGCAATGACACAAGTTGGAGGAGAACCAGTGGAACCAGTGGCAGGAAACTAGAGAGGAAAGAGTATCAAGTAAGAAAAGGTGATTAACAACGGTAAAGATTTCTTTAAGATCAAGAAGGGTGAGACATGAGAAAAGGCCATTATATTTGGCAATTAAGAGATTATTGGTAATGGCAAAAAGCGGTTTCTGTTGAGTAATAATGTTCGAAGCCAGACTGTAAAGCATTTAGGAGCATGAGAGGAAAGGTATGAGAGGCACGTGCGCAGCATGGGACTGGCCTGATTCCAGTGTTAGCACTCTTCACATCATAAAGTCCAATTTGATCAGTTACCATAGCTATAAGACTGAGTCCTTAATTTCTGTTGTTCAATAGTGTCTGACTCTTTGTGATCCCATATAGGCTTTTCTTGGCAAAGATTGCTAGAGTAGTTTGCCATTTCTCTCTCCAGAATCCTTAATTAGGGTTGGCTATTTCTATCACAAGAGCAAATTTACGATCACTGAGGAAGTTCACAAGGATTTGTGTTGGCTTTTTGAAGATGATTTTCAGAGAAATGAGTTCCAGAAGCAAGGAAAATACTATGATTAGTGTATTCTTTCCAAGGGGATGACTTCTAAGGTTAAGCTCTCATCAAACTGTATACATTTGGTAATGGAGGCTAAAAATTTGATCTTTAACCTTATAGTTATACCTTACAGTTATTGAATAGCTCCTTTATATAGGAGCCTATGGTAGGCATTTTGAAGGCATAATTATAGAAAATCTAAGATGGGATACTTAAGGGAGGGAGACAAGATACATCAACATGTTCAATAATCACCACAGTACATTTCTTTGGTTTAGCTAAGTCAACTTTTATTACTTGTGGCCACAAGGAAGAGTACCTATCAGTGCAAAAAAGGAATACTGTGGAAATGCTTCTCTTCTAACTATGCAAGATTAGAGCTTTTTTAAAACAACATTTTGAAGGAATAAGTCAAATGAAGGTCTTAGACAAGATAAATGGAGATGTACAGAGTTGTTAGATTAATGAAGGCATACAAAGTAGACAAAATAATGGAGAGGAGCAAGGTGGAGAGTAGGGCTCCCTTTAGGCTTAGAACAGATGTTTTTCTAAGCTCAGAAGAGAGATGATCTACTTTGTATTTAGCCTTAAAATTTTCTTTCCCAGTCTGACATGCCTAGATTAAGTAGATGAAACTTAGTTCTTTCTGTCTACAACTATTCTAGGGGTGAGTTGGTACTCAATTTTTCAAAGTTCACAAGCTTTATCTCTCTGTACTTGCTTGCAATTATAAAGACTGAGTGGTGGCAACATGTTGAGTGTAGTATGGTACCTCTGCTTTTACATTCCATGTATCTAGCACCGCTCTATGTCTGTGTGGTGTTACACAAATTCAGGGACTTCTATGCCTACAATTGGGAGTAAGGTATAATGTTGCTTCTCCCTCCCTCTTACCAGCTTCTTACTTGGCATCTCCTCTTTGTGTAGCAAAGGTCATTGGAGGAAGCTGCGTAACTGTAGACTGACAAATATTTTTGAAGAGTAGTTATGAAGAAGAAAGGTTAGACATTTCATGTACTCCAGAGAGAAGAGTACTTCAGGCATATAGTACATGATATCATTATAGTCTTTAAATTTCTTTTCTTTTTCCTCTTTTCCTGATACAAAAAACCAAAACAAAACAATAAAGGTAAGGATTGTATCAGGCACCTAGGGGGCATAATCAATAGAGTGCTGGACCTGGAGTCAGGAAATCCTGAGTTTGAATCCAACCTCAGAGAATTATTAGCTACGTGACCCTGGGCAAGTCAGTCGACCTCTACCTGCCTCAGTCTCTTCATCTGTAAAATGAGGATAATATATAACCTCCTTCCCAAGGTTGTTGTGAAGAGCAAAGGAGATAATATTTGTGAAATGCTCTCCAAATCTTAAAACAACATATGAAGTCTAGCTAATACATCGTCAAAAGATTAATTTAGAGGCAGCTAATGTAGCTAGATTGGGAGTCAGGAAGATCTGGGTTCAGATCCTGGTTCAGATGCTGTATGATCCTGGGCAAGTTAGTCTCAGTTTCCTCATTTGTCAAATGTGAACAATAATAGCACCTATCTTCCTGAGTGGTTATGGAGATAATATGAGATCTTTGTGTGGGGATTTTAAAATGTCAAAGTATTATATAATGCTACCAATTATTAGTATTTTAAAAATATTTTGTTGCTTTTTATTCTTCATTTTTGAAGAGGACCAGTGACATCATGAGTAATGTCTTAACTTATATATGAATTAGATTTAAGTGAAGCAGAGTTTCATGAAGTCATCAGCTTCTTTCTTCTAGAGTCATCAAAATCCAGTGGCAAGATGAAAGTCGGGATGACTGATGATGGCCCCAAATATAGTGGCTGTCCTTGCCATCTTCAATGTCCCAAACACTCCACAGTGCCTGCTTCAACTGCTTTTGTAGCCATTTGTTCTAATAGCCCATTTCACTGGAGGAGGTCTTCACCACAGGCCCCGTGTTTAGGTTAGACATCCCCCAACCCACTGATAGATTTGGGGCCTGTCAATTTCCATCTGCTGAGATAGTTTAGTGGGGTGTGGCCACTGCACATGCTATAGCTTCTTGGAGCCCCAGGTGAGAGTTTGAGTGTCAGATAGAGACCAAAGGTGGATGAGCAAACCTGGGAAGTTCTCAAAAAGTCCTCAACTCAGAGGTGCTAGTCCTTCTGAACACAGCATAAATCTTCTAAAGATTAGGGCTGTCACAGTTTACCTCAATCACTCTCCATCACAGGAACTGTGCTTTTGAGGATACTGCAGATTGAATTTATGCTTTGCAGATGAGTTCTACTCAATGATCTCCAAAGTCCCTTCCAACCCTGGAGATTCCATATTAAGAAAGTATTTTCTATGGGTTCACCAAGGGGCAGGGTAGAATGCCCTGCAATGGGCAGAATACTGGGTGTGAGTCAGGAAGACACATCTTATAAGTTTGAATCTGTCCTAAGACACTCACCAGGTTTGAGAGCTTAGGTAAGTCACTTAATTCTGACTGTCTCAGTTTCCTCATCTGTAAAATTAGCAGGAGAAGGAAATGCAAACCAGTATCTTTGCCAAGGAAATCCCCACCGGATCATGAAGAGTTGGACACAACTGAAAACAACTGAACAAAAACAACAAATGTATTCATCAAAATTAGTGTCCTACCGCATTCATCAAGACCAGGGCTGAATAAAAATGTTTTCTCTCGATCTGCTGAAGTGGAATTGCTTTGTGACTCATTGAACACTTGATCCCATGATTCCCTGAAGAATCTATACTATAGACTATTTCACTGTGCTTTAAGAACATCTTGAATTCTGATCAAATGTTAAATCCCTGGCTGAATCATTTTTATGCTTCTCCCAAGTAGGCAAGAAGAGAGGAAGAACATTTATTTCTCTATCAGTTTAGCAGTATAGCTAGGCTACACTAGTAACTGCTAGGATATGGTGAGAGGGAGCAGAACTCTAAGCTCTGGAGAACTCTAAGTTAATCTCTAGATCCATTTGAAATGGTGAATGGGGAAGTATGAATAAGAAGTTACAAGAGAAAACAAATCAGATGGAATATGCACCAAGTCTAGGTCATAGGTTTTCCATAGATAATTTATGTTTTCTCTCTCAGAAGGGGAATACAGGTATTATTTTTCTAAGCAGGTAAGCCAAGGATGATAAATTAATTTGACAAATATGGAAGCACCAGAAAATCAATGGGACTTAAAGGGATTCTGTAGACTTTATAAGCTAGAGAGCAAAGGCTTTGGGAGCTCTTCACAAATGCTAACACTATCCTTCCCTACTGGGGCCCCTTTGACATCTTGGAACTAAGTTTATTCAAGTAGTGTTTGTGGAAGGTGTAGCCTAGCTATGAATCGGGGAGCATCTGACTAGGAGCTTATGTATGTTCCTTGGGCCTGTAGTCTACACTAGTAAGCTGTACTTTTTAGTACAGAATTATTGGATCTCCTGTATTTCTCAGACCACAAATTCATCTCATGTTCAGCTCTTGTTAATAAATTTAATCATGGGATGTTTGAGTATAGTTCATGATGATGAGCTGTTTGGAGCAATGTTCAGGGAATTATGTTACAACTTGCACCATTGTAAGAAATACTGACATTGATGATACGGCAGACCTGACTCTGAGGCTACGCTTCATCCTAACATGATGAAAGGTGCACCATTCTCCCCAGGGCAGAATTTTGTTTCAATAACTGTGTTCATACTTCCTTCTTGAAGATACTTGTCCTAACCAGCTATATATTCTATGTCCATTCTACCCTAGCATCATGCCCCATACTTTTATGTCTGCAATAAACTTATCACCACCACCATCATTATCATCCTCCTCCTCCACAGCAGCTAGCATTTGTAAGGCACCTACTATATACCCTACATGCAAGTCATAGACTTTCTCTTGGAAATCCATCTGTATTGCATGGGAAGGGATGCTCAAGAGTGAAGCACTGGGAGGATCAGACCAGGAATGTTAACTGATTTGCTACATCTACTTTTGAGGAAAAAGAAAAGAATCATCAGAGCCAGAAGAGAATTGACAGCATAGACAAATAGATGAAAAAGATAGGCTTACTGGATGAGGTCATTTATTCCAATATAAGAGGAGGAAACTGAGGCCTACAACAGTAACTTTCTTAAGATAACACAAGTATTTTTCAAAAGTGCATCCTTTCCACTATTCTTCAACTCTCCACTAAGCAAATTAAAAATTATCAGCAGTTAAAAATACTGCAAGTATTTACTTACTGCTAGTAAGGTAAAACAAATTCATACACAAGTCATGTCTGAAAATGTGCTTGTTTCTTAATTTTTTATGACCTCTCTGTCAGGGGGTGAATGGCATGTTTTATCTCAAATATTTTGGATTCATGTCAACTCATAACGTAAGAAATTTAAGAAACTTTCACAATAATTTAGTCCAACCTTCTTGTTTTAAAAAGAAGTGAGTTGTGGCACACAGTGGCAAAACAGACTTGCCCGTGTTTATATTATTAGTTGTAGAACTGCATCTGGGAGGCAGGAATCTAGCACATGGTTCATTATAAAACATTGCATTTCTAATGTACCACTATCTCTCTTTCATTTTGACTACCATTTTAAAAAAAAATTGTAATTGATACTATATTTATGTATGAGTTGATCCAAACCCAGAACAGGATTGAGTGACTGGTACACATGGCCATACTGGGAGCAAATTAGTATGGTCAGATTTCTGAGCTAATGGATATAATTTTTCCATATTTTCATCTACACTTATGTCAAATAAATATAAATGGAATCCTCCTGATCCCCACTGATGTCAGATTGGTGGAAGTTTTGCTCCCATGAATAGACGAGGAAACGGCAAAGTGAAGGGAGAAATGAGAAGTTGTGTTGGTAGTTAGTAGGAAGAAGAACATGACTAGGGTCAAAGGGTTGACATAATTGTGATGTCCCTCCATACCTGTCTTCTTCTTTAGACCCTATCAATTCCTTAGTAGCCAATTTCTTCTTCTCACCTGAGCAATATGTCCTATCATGGAGCTCTCCCAAGATCTATCCTGCTGATCCTTTGGCACCTTCCTGACATTCTCATCCCTTCTAGAATTTATTTGTCCTATATATAATCATTTTCTTTAAGGATAATTAACCTAATAAACTATTTTGCAATAAGGTTTTTTTTAATGGAGGATGACATAATGTGACAATAATGATGTAAGGGCATACCATGGGCTTATAGCTTAAAACATTCTGGAGTACAATTGAAGAGACAGAAGGCTGTAAATTTGATTTGATGAAATAGGATTAAGATGAAATAGGAAGATTATTTTGCTGCATATATCAATACTTTTTTGCAGTTTTAGATTTCATTAGTAAGTGGGTGGTGGTGGAAAATGCACCAGATGAAGGATCAGAAGATCTACATTCCATTTCTGATTCTGCCACTGATGAGCTATTGGTTGTTGGGAGAGTTATTTAACCCCTCTAACCTCAGTTTCCTCATCTATAAAATTTAAGAATTGGATTAGGTGATTCAAATTTCCTTTCAGTTGTAAATCTCCTTGATTTCTATGAGATTTCTCTTTCAAGGTGATGTTTTGTTAGGTTCAATATCTTATTCCAAGGGATGAATCTCAAATAGTAGAATTTTAGTTTAATATAGTAGGTATGATAGGAAATATTTTTGTGGGTATGAACTCTTGTTATTCGTCAAATCATTCCTTGTAAGTGTCTTCTTTTTTTTGGTCCCACATAAGACTGGCTCTGGTTAGAGGAGAAAGTGGAAGACAGGACTCTTGACCATCAATCAGCCGAGAGGCAATGAGGCAACAAATGAGAGAGTAAGAGGAATAGCCAAGCCATTCCCTCATTTTGAAAAAAACACTAACGCAGTGGTTTGCTTGATACCTCCCTGGAAAGTATGGAATCATTCTTGGAATGACTTTTCTAAGACATTTTCCAGAAATGCTTGTTGGGACAAAGATGTTTCATACTTTAGACACACTGCCAGGAACTGTGTGATGCTTTATTTTGTCTGAAAACATTTTTCTCATTTTATGAAGACATTAGTTTAAATGTCATGCCCCTAACCTGCTTCATCAAGCAGCAAATGACAGAAATGTACAGAGATCAACTGTAGTGTATTTGACAATTTACTTTAAAATGATGATCCCAGATTCTAAAGGGAAATAACCTCTGATATAAACATTTTTGCTTAGTGATGGCCAAGGACAAGATAGGTTTATGCAGTTATTTTCAGTACTCCTGTGTGTAAAGATAGATGATGACAAACAAGGAAAGAGCCACGGAGATGGGTCAGCATTTCTGAGGTCAAGGCTAGCATAGTAGGTTTGTTCCTATAGTCAGCCCATGCTTAATTCATAAGTATTCAAGCTACCTTCATTACTAAGATGTTACATCCACAGAGACATTGCATGGAAGATTAACTTTGTCATATTAATGGATATCTTGTAGTGGCAAGTTTGGTGGAAGTATTCAAGGCTGCTGACTATATATGTGTGTGCATTTATATAGTCAGCCCAATGGAGTGTTGTTATTTTTTAAAGGGAAGCAGCCGTATGTATGTGGGAGTGGAAGGGAAAACACATTTTTATACGTGAGTTTTGTTTTTCTTCCTTCTTAACAGGAGTACTTAACAAACAAATTCTGTGGTGTATAGCTGAAAAGCAACATGTAAAAATGGAAGCAGGCTTTCCAAGGATTTACTCATTGTATATTTTAAGCGGAACACTGAGAATTTCACTATTCTCTAGGATGAGCCCAAGACAGTCATCTAATATTCAGTATTTCTAGTATTCTCATTGGGTCAAGTGACCATGAAGCCAAATGGAATGAAATTTAGAATGTATATAGTGGGCCTCTGCTATAGATAATGAGTTTAATAATATTTCTATCACAGCATTACTTTTTAATATCTTCCATGAATTCTATTTTCTAAAAACTAAATTTTTCTAAAGTTGTGCTTTATAAGGCCTAGGATAGGGTGGTAGAAAGAACATGGGACTCAGTGGCAGGAAAGATTTGGAAAAGTCAAACAAATATGTCAGACTCCAGGAATATAAAGCAAAATTGAAAGTCTCTGACTTAAAGGAGTTTACCTTTTTTTTAGGAGGATATACATATGCTCGGATAAGGAAATAAATAGAATAGGAAGAGGAACAAGAGGAGAAGGAAATAAACATTTGTTAAATGCCTACATACCAGACACTATGCTAAGTACCCTTTATAAACATCTTCGTTGTCCCTCACAGCAACCATGAGAAGTGGGTGCTATTTTCTCCATTTTATTGATGAGGAAACTGAGACAGAGTGAGGCTAAGTGACTTGTTCAGGGTCATATAGTAAATGTTTGAAGTCAAAATTTGAACTCAGGGCTTTTGATTCCAGGGGCAGTCCTCTATTCCCTATGATACCATGCTGTTTCTGCATAAACAATATTCTATAATGCAATATAACTGTAATATACAAAGTAATTTCAAGAGTAGGGGAAAACTAACAACTAAGTGAACTAATAAGGGCTTCATGAAGAAAGTATCATCCGAGTTATACTTTGAAGGGAGCAAGGAATTCTAAGAGGCTAAATGAGAAATGAGGAAAACATGGAGGATACCTATGCAAACTCACAGAGATAGGAGGTGGACATAGGAAATGGCAAAGTAGCATGTGACAAGAAGCACTAAAATAAACTGGAAAGACAGCATTCTGATGATGGTGGGCCACACCAAATCAAAGATTTTATATTTTGTTTTAGAGACAATGGGGAACTATTGAAGGTTTTTAAGTAAAGAAGTTATGGGGTTATACCTGTGTCTTAGAAACTATAACTCAGTAGTGTGGAGGATGGGTCAGAGAAAAAAGAAAATAGAGGCAAGGGTTAGGAGACTATTGAGACGTCTGAGGGCCTGAAGCTAAGCGGTATCAATGGGAGCCCAGAGAAGTGGATAGATATGAAAGAAGTCATCAGGTTAGAAATAACATACAATAGGAGCCCGGAGAAGTGGATAGATATGAAAGAAGTCATCAGGTTAGCTGATTGGATGAATGTGGTGGTGCCAAGAGAGAAGGGAAGTGTTTAGGACTTGTTTTGAGAATCTTAGACATTGCAGGATTGTGATGTCTTCTACATCAACAGAAAATTAGAAGGAGGCATGGTTTAGGGGGAAAGATGACGACTTTCATTTTGGGCATGCTGAATTTTAGACGCCTATGAGACACCCAGGTGGAGATATCTGGCACACAGTTAGTGATTCATAACCTGAGTTCAGACAAGACCTTAGAGCTTGTTATATAAAGATGAGAGTTCTCAGATTACCAAGATCACAGAGTATATAGCTCTCCAAAGGGGAGAATATATATAGAGAAGAGGGTTCTTGATAGAATTCTGCCTTTGATATGAGCTGTTTTGTGATTAGGAGCATATCACTTAATCCCCCCTGTTTTACTTTTCTCATTTGTGGAGTGAAGGCAAGAATATCTATGGTAACTCCATCATAGGGTTGTTGTAAGAATCAAATGAAATATTATATTTGAAGCTCTATATCAATGTAAGCTCTTATTAAAGTGGTTTGCTTTCCTTGAATACCTGAAGACTATATAGAGTTGATATCAAAGTAACAACTTAAAGGAACTTCTATAATTTGTGTAGTTTTTGGTGGAACAATTTTCTCTTTTCCTTAAAGTTTTTTTGGAAGAAGTCTCCTGGGTGATTTTGATAATTACTATAACTTTCTAGATTTGGGGTTGCAAGGCTAACGTTCCAAAGATGATTATTCCTGGGTATTTTATCTGCATATTTGGTAAGCTGCCATCACTTGGTGTTGACTTTACGGTCCTAGTACTCTACCACAATTAAGTGGTGAAGAGTTACATATTCTGTCACTCAATTATTCTACTATCAGACATAAATATCAATATTAGCAAGGGAGCTAGGTGGTACAATGGATAAAGGGCTGGGCCTTAAATCAGGAAGACAAATCTTCCTGAGTTCTAATCTGACTTCAGACATTTCCTAGCTGTATGGTCCTGAGCAAGTCATTTGCTTCTGTTTGCCTCAGTTACCTTATTTGTAGAATGAGCTGGAGAAGGAACTGACAAACCACTGCGGTATCTTTGCGAAGAAAATCCTGAATGGGGTTACAAAAGTTGGAAATTACTGAACAACATGCGTATTAACTAGTATTATAGCTTATTTAAGATAAATAATACACAAATTGTTACAAGACAGAAATGAAGACAACCAGGAATAGTCATTGTTTCCCATCACTTCTTAGTGTATAACCAATGTTGTAACCCCAGACTTGACTAACCCAAACCTGTCTTAGAATTAGACCTTAATGCGACTTGTCATCTGCTTTAGGATCTTGAATCAGCTTTGTTTTAAAAACTCTTACATGTGCTTTTAGTGGTTTCTCTACAACGCAACCACAAGTCACCTTTTATTGCATTTGAGCTGTAAGCTAATGAGAAGAATGGTTTGTTCATCTATAAGGTCACTCCCATGGTGTTCTCTTCTACTCATTTTATCTTCTCTCAATTCAAAATGAAGCAGAAAGAGAAAGCAACACTTATTCACGTAACTATGCTATTGGCTAGGCCCACCTGAGGCTCTCTCTACCTCAGGCCCAGTTTCTAGTCATGCTGTTGGTTTGTTTTTGTTTTTTGGTCCCATCAGTCATTTCCAACTCTCCATGACCTCATTTGGGGTTTTCTTGGCCAAGGTACTGGAGTGGTTTGCCATTTCCTTCTCCAGCTCATTTTTACAAATGAGGAAACTGAGGCAAACAGAATTAAGTGACTTGCCAGGGTCACACAGCTACTAAGGGTCTGAGGTCAGATTGGAGATCATGTCTTCCTGATTTCAGGCCTGACTCTCTATCCATTGCATCAGTTTTCTGTCCCATCATACTTTTCCCTAATAGCAAACTTCTACATTTTCCGAAGCTAGATCTGAGTAGTGTTACCACTTTAGAAACAATGGCACATTTCCTTATCTGTAAAATTAGGGGTTTGCCCTGGATGACCTCTAACACCCTCTTTGGCTCTTAGTCTACTATTCTACATACAGCTCTCACTCTAACAGACTTCCATCCTTTTTGTGAGCCTAATTCTAATTGAGTGTGCTGTTGCTTATATTCTAAGTCTATATATATATAATTTAAAAACACATTTAAATAGAATGTGAGAATGTCTGAAAAACAGAATTATGATTTCTTAACAGTGACATATCTGAAAGTATCTGTAAGAGCATTCTTATATCTACTATCCGTATGGTGTCACTGAGGTATTATAGGTAGAGTGCTGGACTCAGAGACAGGGAAGACCTGAGTTCAAATCTTACTTCTGACATCAACTGTGTGACTTAGGGAAAATCACTCAATCTCTGTGCTTATTTGTTAAAATGGAAATAATCATAATCACAACTGCCTTACAGGTTTATAAACCATAAATCCTTGTAATACAAGGATATATACTGCAATATAATCGGATACAACATGAATAGGATCCTTACAATGCATTAAATTCAAATAAAGCATTTTGCTAATGTCTAAGGCTGTATAAATTTGAGCTGTTATTCCTTTTGGTGGCCATGAACAAAACTAATACATATTTCTTTGGTGTGTATATGTCAGGGGTATGAATAAGTAAAGAAATTTAAAGATTTCAGAATGTAACATTCCAAGTTTCCTGTGATGCTCTAAGGACATTCCTTATTAGACTATAAAAAATATCCTCCAATCCAGCAGAGGAGGAGGGTGCTTTTCACTATGCAGGAGAAGAAAAATAGACCAGAATTATTGTTTTTTCTCCTTGGCCATAATTCACTTATAAAAGGAGAAGCATTTCCTCCCATTCCTCCAGGGTACAGCAATGTGGCCTTTAGAACTAGAGAGAAAAGAAATCTCTTCCCATACTGATCATTGGAATTCTCCCAAATCATAGTAAAATGATGTGGGCTTCCCTTGATGGTTTATGTCCTGATTTATGACCTGTGGATGTCAAAAATGATTGGCAGAATAGCACAGTTCTTGCTTCTCTCCAAAACTATAAATTATCTCATTTGCTATGTCTTGAGATGTGGTTACTACTGTAGTAAAAACAAAATAAAGAATCATTTTCTAGAATACTGGTCAGGAAGAAGAAGTTGGAAAGGACTTCAGAATCCATTTGGTTCAATAATATAAGGCACCTACAACCTGGCTTCCTAGAGCAGAGGTCAGAAAGGCATGGTCTTTTCCTAAATATCTCTCTCTGAGGAGCCCCTTTAAGTGTCCATACCCTGCCATGGCATAAAAATGGATAGAAGTTTGACAAAACACAATTAAAATGCTTAAGCACTGTCAAGGGAAGTGTCAGTTCTCACTGTTCGCCTACCTCCTATTTCATACTCCCTGTAATGTTTTATAAATGAGGAAGTCTTTCCCAATTCAAGCTACAAAAGGAACCATGGGGTGGTTGCCTAAGCTAGCATCCCAGAATCCAGCTGATGAGTTTTTTTATTTACACTTTGTTTTTGCTGATATTTTGCTACAGTGAAGCTGAGCATTTTGTATTGGGTGAAGATGTCCAGGTCTGGACCCCTGAGGCTCTGGAGGCACCATCTGTTCACTGCCTTTCTGAAAAAAACCAGAAAAGTTCATTGCCTTGTTTCAGCAAGCTCAAGAGAATGAGTTTCTCCAGTGATCAGTTGCTGAAAAATCAAGCCACACACAGAAAAATACACATGCATAACCATTCAAAATTGCTCTAGCGGAAAGCAACATTAAATATGGAAAACATTCCACTCTAATAAGGCTTTGGCTATTTAGATTCTTCAACTCCTATCTAGGCCAGCAGTCCATCTGTGCTTTCATCCTTTTATGAGAGGTTGAAAAACATAACAAAGGGAGGAGTCATGAACGCCGCTCTCTCTATTTCAACTTTTGTGAATTTCATTCATATCCTATTGCTATTTAGAGAGATTATTTTATGATTTAATTTCCTTGCACTTTTATTGAGAAAGATAAGGCACATAAAGATGTGTACAAGTGCAACAGAATCTTTTTATTTTAAAAGAAGCATTTCAAAAGCTATTGTATAGGAGAAGAGGGGAAATGTGTAGGTGGTTTCTATCCAGCTCCTAGTGAGAGGTATTAAGAAGATGTGGGCTTCATGCCAACTGGGATAAGAAAGAGTTCAAAATTTTGTGGCTTGTGGAGAGTGACCTGAATTCCAGTCTCTATAAACACTCTCCCACCTTGTCAATGAAAGAGAGAGCTCTCAGCTGGCTCCACTTTAATTCTATTTATACAACAATGATTTTTTTTTTTTGCTACAAGACCAGGAAGATCTTTCTTTTGCCTTTACTTCATAAGAATATCCTACTAGCTTGAAGAGTCTGGCATGAGGATTCTATGGTATAGTGGAATGAATGATATATTACATATATAGATATCTATAGAGCTGAAGAACCTAGGTGTGGCTCGTGCCTCAGTAACATACTTGATGTATGACACTAAGCAAGTCTCATCTTCTTTGGGTCTCAGGTTTCTGATGCTTGGATTGAATGAGGTTCACTGTCCCTTCTGGGTCTATTATATGATGCTTTACAGATCAGGATAAAAGGCTGAGATGGGGTGGGCTTTCCCTACTCTTCTTTGAAAGTATATCAGATAGACAATGGATTAGGATTCTAGTGCCTGGAGGTTCTACAAACTTCATTCTTCTGAGAAAACCTTCCAAAGGTCCAGTCTCAGATAAGACCAAAAAGTCGAGATGGATTTTTTTGGGGTCCTTATTACTCATAAACACTTAAAAATTATTTTTAGTTTATGGAATAAAACAAACATTTCTATAACATAATACCATAAAAAATGATTGCATGTGAAACTATAAATCTACTATCTAATTCACTGTTGGTGGAATTGTGAACTGATCCAACCATTTGGGACAGTAGTTTGGGATTAAGCACAAAGAGTTATTAAAATACCTGTACCTTTTGACCCAACAATAACACACCCGCTTTTTAGTATTCTTTCTTTTGTACTATGTGTAATAGTATAAATTAAATTTTTAATTAAATTAATTTATTTACTTTTAATTTTCAACATTCATTTTTATAAGATTTTGAGTTCTAAATTTTCCCCTCTCTCTTCCCTTTGCCTTCCTAGAGATGGCATGCAATCTGATATAGGCTATCCATGTGCAATCATATTAAATACATTTCCACATTAGTCATGTTGTAAAAGAAGAATCAGAATGAAAGAGAAAAACCATGAAAAAGAAAAAAAGAGAAAATAATCTGCCTCGATCTGCATCCAGATTCCATAGTTCTTTCTCTGGAAGTGGATAGCATTTTCCATCATGAGTCTGAGATCATTGCATTGCTCAGAAGGTTTAAGTCTATTAAAGTTGGTCTTTGCACAGTGTGGCTGTTACTATGTATAATGCTCTCCTCGTTCTGCTCACTTCACTTAGCATCAGTTCATATAAGCCTTTCCAGGTTTTTCTGAAATCTGTCTGATCATAATTTCTTATAGAACAATAGTATTCCATCACATTTACATACCACAACTTATTTAATCATTCCCTTATTGATGGGCATCCCTTCAACTTCCAGTTCTTTGCTACCACATAAAGGGATGCTATAAATATTTTTGCACATGTGAGTCCTTTTCCTTTTTTTATGATCTCTTTGGGCTACAGAGCTACAGACCTAGTAGTGGTGTGTGTGTGTGTGTGTGTGTGTGTGTGTGTGTGTGTGTGTGTGTATGTGTTTGTCCTTCGTTGCTGAAGAAGACCATGCCATCAGAGAAATAATGGCATGACTTGCACTTGACTTTGTTTTGAGTGAGGGAGGGCTGTGCAGGTCACCAGCCTCACTTCTCCTCCAGAGCCATCTGAATCCAGTGACCAGATATTCATCAGGATGACTAGAGATGACCCAAGATGGGGCAACTGGGGTTAAGTGACTTGCCCAAGGTCGCACAGTTAGCGAGTGTCAAGTGTCTGAGGTGAGATTTAAACTCAGTTCCTCCTGACTCCTGCACTGGTGCTCTATCCACTGCACCACTTAACTGCCCCCCTAGTAGTGGTATTGCTGAGTGAAAGGATATTCACAGTTTCATGACCCTTTGGGGATAGTTCCAAATTTTTCTCCAGAATTCTTGGATCAGTTCACAATTCCACAGTGGTCATATTGTTATCTTAATTACTTCTATCATAAAATAAAATGTTTCCATGAATTAATTCATACACATAAACATACATTAAAGATATTATTGACTTGAACTGTTTACCTTGGAGTCAGGAAGATTTGAGTTCAAATCCTGCCTGTATGCCCCTAGCGGGTAGGACACTTTGCCTCTCTGTACCTCATTTTTTAAATTGTAAATTAAAGGTGTTAGACTAGGTAGAGCATTTATGAAGCACTGTACTGAGTGCTGTGTGAGGGTATGCAAATATACACAAGTGGGATAGTTCTTGCTTTTGAGAAAATAGCATTGTAATGAAGAATACAACACATTAAAAGTTTCTGGTAATTGGGAAGAGGCAAGGAAGGGCATTTCAGTAAGAGAAGAGAGTGGATGGTGTCCAGAGTTAAGGGAAGAGTGATGTGATGCGTGGTTGAATTGAGCTTATTTCCAAAATGGTGCTCCTAAGGAGGTGTCCCATTGAAAGGAGGGCCCTGGGGCAGTGGATTCTCAGTGTGCCAATATGGAGGAGAAGGAATCCAGAGAGAGTTGAGGAGAGATGTTCTCTCAATTCTTCTTCTATAATCTGATGGTCCCAGATAATTTCTAGAGTTCACTAGAGAGGACAACATTTAAGTTGAAAGAAAGATTAAATGGAATTTCAGGCCATATGACAACATAACAGATCAGATCATTAGAAAGTTGAGGATCTTCCAAGTGTCTCCCAGTTAACATGTGATGAGGACATGTATGAGGCTGCTGGACTCTACCATCCTCTTTTTTTAAAATCACATTTCTTATTTAGGGATCTAGCCACTCTATTATCATTATTTATTAGCCCCATTTTACAGATGACAAAATTGAGCCAAATGGAAGTTAAATGATTTGCCCAGGGTCACAATGCATGTAAATGTCTGAAGTTGGATATGTACTCAGGTCTTCCTGACTCTAGGTCCAGCACTCTACCTGCTGTGCCACCTAGATGCCTTAAAAATATTCCAGTTTGAGTATGTATGTGTGTGTGGTGTTTTAGGAAATTTTGAAACGTAAATTCACATAATAAGAATTCTTGCATTTCATATTTTGGAAAGGAAAATAATCGCTAAAATTATAATTCTCACACAGAATCTTTGTTGTCATCAGGATACCAGGTTTTCATAAAACCAGAATTGTTCTGGCCCATGTTTAATAACTAACTCTTGAAGAAAAGGTATACAATGACACTTTTAAGTTTAATTGCATATTATCATTTTTTCATCACTTTTTTTGAACTCTGGGAAATCAATGAAGGAATAAATCAAGGTCTGATTTATACCATCTGCTGATTTGCAAGGTATAAATTCTTACTGTAAAAATTTAACAATCAACTCTCACAAACCAGTACAAGCTAACTTTATCATACTACTGTGGAGAACATAGTCTGTAAAATGTTGGTTGAAATAGAAGCTTATAGGGTGGAGCCAAGATGGCAGAGTAGAAAGACTCACATATGCTAGCTCTGAACCCACAGCCCATAATTATCTATAAAAAGAACTCCCAACAAATTCTGGAACAGTGGAAGCCGCGCAGCAACAGGGTGATGGAGATTTCCGTTCCAGAGAGCCCTGAAAAACTGATCTCAAAGGTCCCTCATGCACTGGACAGGAGCGGAGCCCAGCCCTGCCCTGCCCTGGCCAAGGGGCACTGAGAGGAGCGAGCAGTTCCGAGCAGGTTTCAGGGATGGAATCTCCAGCAGCCACAAAGGTCCCTCCACCCACAGACGCACAGGTCAGTGAAAAAGACGTCTGGATGGGCTGAGAGGGGAGTGGGGTGTCTCCATAACCCAGGCCCCCTCGGGAGGCAGTGGCAGAGGCAGCAGGCGGCCAGAGGCTCCCAGAGCAGTCAGGAGCTCAGCAGGAGCTGCATTACAAAAGGTCTCTGCATAAACCCCCTGAGGGAACTGAGCCTGGGAGGCAGCCCTGCCCCAACCTGAGCACCAGAAATTAAGCTCCCATTGAATAGCAGCCAGGCCTGCCACCAAAAGCCCTGAGGCTGGGGAGCAGCATTTGAATCTCAGACCCCAAGCACTAGCTGGGCAGGTCTGGGAAGGAGTGGACAGAAATCTCAGAAGTCAAGTAACTGGCTGGGAAAATGCCCAGAAAAGGGGAAAAAAAATAAGACCATAGAAGGTTATTTTCTTGGTGAACAAATGATTCCAACCTTCCTCTCTCACGAGGAAGAAAACTA
>CM053773.1:90369199-90431822 GCA_028658325.1 Potorous gilbertii | reverse complement strand
CATATGAATGAAATGGAGTACTATTGCACCATAAGAAATGATGAGCAAGAAGACTTCAGGGAGGCCTGGCAGGACTTATATGATCTGAAGCTGAGCGAAAGGAGCAGAACCAGGAAAACTTTGTGCACAGCAACAACCACAGTGTGCGAGAGTTTTTTCTGGTAGACTTGGAACTTTGTAATAACACAAGAACTTACCGAAAAAAAAAATCCCAATGACGATTTTCTAAGGCAAAATGCCTTCCACACTCAGAGAAAGAAATATAGAAGTCATTCGCAGAATGTAGCAGATTATGTTTGTGTGTGTGTGGGTTTTAGTGTATTATGTTTTGATTTGTTATATGATTTCTTCCACTTATGTTAGTGCAACTACATAGCATCACTATAGTGAAAATGTGCTCAATAGGAAAGCATATGTAGAACCTATACAGAATTGTATGGTGTCATGAGGAGGGAGGAGGGTAGCAGGGGGAAGGTGTGGGGGGGGATAAAATGTTAATTTTAAGGATGTGATTGTAGAACATTTATAAACAAACAAACAAATAAATAAATAAAAAGAAAAAAATAATAAAGTTACCAATGATTGAGAACTGCTCAAGGACAGGGACTGTTTTTTACCTTTCTTTATATTCTAGGGTTTAACAGTTTTTGGCACATGATAGGCACTTAAATATTTAACTGGGTTGGACATGAAACCAAACATGTTCAACATGGGTCAGTGATGATGGTCATAGGGAAAATATATCAGACAGGTGACATGGCTAGTCGAAAAGCAGTGGAGAGTTTGAAAACAAGGTAGTAACAAGTATACAGAAGACCATTAGGAGACAAAGGGTAAATCAGCTGAAAACAATTGGGCACCTTAGTCATACGATAAAATTATTTATTTCAACTTATTTATATTGGAGGAAAGGTATGGTTAAAAAAAAAAGGAATGTTTTCAAATTTCCATTAAGCAAAAACCCAGATTCTGCTAGCTCAGAAATCTCTCTTTAAACTTTTACAAAATCTTCTATGTCCTTACTAGGAAATTTTTTCTAAGAGAAATAAAGCTTTATTTTTTCCTACCTTCAGATATAGTTATTGGATGCCCTACACATAAGGCCAATGAACCAAAAAATCTGACTGCAACTGAAACCCCAGTGGAAATAAAAATGTTAATGTGTGATATGAGTATAGCACGCATTTAATATACAATATACAGGAACATTCATAACAATTTATTCTTAGTTCGAAATGAAAAATAGATAGTTTAACTTAAAGTTATCAAGCCGTCTTGGGATTTTAAGAAAATATCCTAGATTTCCTTAATTATTCTTCAGTTTTATGTTTACTCTTTCCTACAAAGGATAGAAGGAGTGAAAGCTAAGATGGGGGAAGAAAGAGGAGGAAGGGGTAGAGATAAACTGATCTACAAGTTATTAGAATGCATTCATAAATCAGCAGAAAATTATTATGGAAAAAAGACTGAAAAACTGAAATAATTCTATAATAGGAAGCAGTAACTTAAAACTCTCACAAGAGGAGTCATATTAACTAAATTCACAAATTTAGTTGATATATGTTACATATATGCACATATACATACATATATAATGTTTGATCACAGTTAAACTCTTAAGGAAAAACTGATCTTTGTTTATGCAGATAATAAATTAATTTACCCACATTCAAATAGATAAATGGTCAAATAAATTTAGCACACCACTCTCTAATTTTATACTCAGGCTGTAACCAAACTTGAAAAACCTCTACAAGTGGAAAAGAAATAAAAATACTCTGAAAATGCTCCGGCATGAAAAGGAGGTTATTAGGACCTCTGAAACCACACTGACAGAGTCTGCTATGTTGAGAAATTATTCTAAGGCACACATACAAAGTACAATACATTCTGTATTCAAATAAGTAGCTACTGTATTTAAATACATCAAACTCAAGGTATTTTCCAACTAGACGACTCAACCCCATAGTTAACAATAATGCAGTACTATTGGATTGGCTGTTGTGCATGGCTACAATGATGAACACTAGATGATCTGACAACATATTCATTAGCAATGCTAACAGTGTCAGAAAAATGTAACCAATTATCTCTTTATGCACATTTTCCCTATTTGGGAGAATAAATACAGGCCCATCCTTTGTGTATCGGGTTTTTTCTTTTTTTTCACATTTTTCTTTTTCTCCCAAGCCTCATGCAGACTTTATGCTATTAGCGTAACTTTTGAAGAGATCTTTGAGTTTTCAGAGATGAAACACAGTACCAATCAAACAATGGAATAAATAAATGCATAAAGAACTGATTAGGCCAAACAGAGCACAGGAAAGAAATTTCCACAATTAACAATTCATGTAAATGTTTTGCACAGCTGACATATTTCCTTGGATTTATGAGCTTTCCAAAATAAGCCATAAATGTCTTACACATGACTGTGCCAGCTATATCCTTTATTTATCATTGTCCACCTATGAAATGATTTGCAACCAGAACTGCCACTAGAAATTACAAGGTTTAAAGTAACACACCACCACCACCACCTGCAAAGATGGAAATTCCACACTGAAACAAAAGTGAAAGAACACGTGGTTAAGGCTATCTGCTTGTTCAAAAACAAAAATCATTTGTGAAGACAGTCATACGATCCATTCCCTTCTATCACCATTTTGAAATAGTAAGGGCAATAAAAATATGGTGATATTGTCAAAGGTTTCATTTTACATTCTCATTTTATATTTTTTGATAGCATAATGTCTTGGAAGCAATTTAGGACACCACCACCCCTGTCAATGGCACTCCCTGACTCTCATCTTCCTGTCTGGGTGTAATGAGAGTGACTTTCAAATATTTTGCCACTGAGACCTAATGGTGGGTGGCAAGGTAGGGTCATGAATATCTACCCCACTATTCTCCCACTTGGCTGCCTCTTTACCACCAAATCCTCCATCTAATTTGTCTTGGGGGCCCTCATTTAAAAGATATAAAATTACAAAGAAAACCCATTATGTTGAAATAGTTATCTAACTATTTAAAAAAGTAAACAAAAAGTTCACAGACCCCCAGTTAAGAATTCCTGATTATCTGGGACTTTCATTTTAAGATAAGAAAACTAAAGCAACTAAGTGACTTGCTTGTTATCTGGTAACAAAACAGGAAGCTAGGAAATGAAGTGGATAGAGTACTGGACCTAGATCAAGAGGACCTGAATTCAGATGCAACCTCAGACACTTACTAGCTGTGTGACCCTGAGCAAGTCATTTAAACTGCTTGCCTCAGTTTCTTTAACTGTAAAATTGGAATAAAAACAATACCTACTTCCCAGGGTTGTTTAGGGATGAAATGAGATAATATGTGTAAAATGCTTAGCACAGCACCTGACAAATAACAGGCACTATTGAAATGCTAGCTATTCTTTTTATTATTTAATCATAAATAATAAGTGATGAACTAGGATTCAAACCCAAGCCCTTTAACTTCAGATCATTTTCCCCACCTGGATCTCATACTGATTCACTTTCATTCAGTATTATCACATAAGCTCAACCATAAATGTTTGCAGACTATTTCCATCAAGGATTCAAATGTTAAGTGCTTTGAAGATATAGTTCCCTGGGGGGACTCAAGCTGTTTTTTTGCATAACTACTCTAATTCAACTTAAATATATCTAACATGAAAACCTCAGTAAGTGAGCCTTTGCTATAAGTGTATGCACACTCCTCACTAATACCAGAGTTCAGAAAAAAGTGTGCTGCATCTAGCTAAAAACTGCCAGCCATTCTATATCACCATATAGCATTACATGCACAAACAAAACATATCTGCATAGTGTTCTAATAGTTATCACCCCTCATAGCACCACTTTTTCTCTTCACCACCTACAATATTACACAATGTCCATTTATTTTCAAATCATTCTTTCATCAGTCAAACAGCAACTGAGCATCAACTGCCTCCCTAGTATTGTATACGACCGTAAGGGTACAGAGGGCACAAAAAATGATGTTCCTATCCAAAAGAAACTTATGCAAATCACAAATATTCACATGCACTCATACACGTATATTCCCCAAGCAAAAGAGAGAATAATAGATATGTACATGTATCTCTGTGTAAGATATACACACTGACATTTTTTAAAAATATATTTAATTATGCCCATGCATTAGACAAGCACAGTATAGTTTTATAAATGCTAATAGATACTGATAGGTTAGTACTGGGAAGGGAACTAAACATTGATCAAGTACCTACTATGTGCAGGCACTACACTAAACATTTTACACAGACTATCACGTTTGATCTTCATAACAACCCTGGGAGGTAGGGGCTATTTTACAGTTGAGGGAATTGAGATGAAGGTTAAGTGACTTTCCCAGGGTGTCAAGGTAGGAAATGCCTGAGGCTAGATTTGAGTTCAGGTCTTCGTAATGCCAGCTTTCTATCCACTGAACTGCCAAGATGCCCTCAACAAGTGGAAAAGGAAATGGGAGGATATGTGGGAGATTATCCTCAAAGAATGTCTTGTCCCCGAAGAGTGAGATTTCATCTGGGCATTAACAAATAGTCTGTGGATATATAAATAGAGAAGAGGAAAAGGGAATACCAGATGTGGAGAACAGAATGAGCAACTCACTGGAGGAGGAATATTTGTATCATGGGGAAGGGCATGAAGAGGGTATGGCAAAACAGAAAAGCAAGAAAAATGATCTGACTAGAATGCAGAGTTTGAGGGGTTTGGGAGTAGACTCATAAAATCTGAGCTATTAATGAATTAAAAGGTCATCTAATACAATGCCTTCATTTTAAATATAAGGAAACTGAGGTCCAAGAGATTATTTCATGCACAGGATTCCATAAATAATACATAGAAGAACCAGGATTCATACCCAGGTGTTCTGATTTCAACACTGCTGTTGGATAGATCAGAAAGTGACAGATTATAAGGTCCTTGAAAACTTAAGCAGAGAAGTTCAGATCTGATATGATATAAGCAAAAAGGAAACATTACAGGCTCACTTACTAGATCTTGAACACCATGTATTCACTGTTCCTTTCCACATCTCATACGTGAAAAACAAAGTCCTATTAAAACATCCACTAGTCATTCTCTCTAACTCTATCTTTGTCATTTCTTGCCTTCATAAATTTTCAGGAAAGGAAGAAGAATTGACTGGTTACTTTAACTGTCAACACATATCTAAACTATATATACATATATACGTATTTTGTGTGTGTGTGTGTGTGTGTGTGTGTGTGTGTGTATATATATATATATATATATATATATATATATATATATAAAATATTCTCCTTTCCACTAATCCTTCATGCCTAGATATCTTCAGGTTTATCTAACAGCAAAGTCAAAGATACTGTCAAAGATCCCCAAGTACTTAACTCCTAGAAATTATGATAGGTCCTGGTACCAAAAGACTGAAGGAAAGGAAAAAAGAGCCATGTCTTCCTGCTAGTCTTAAAACTGTGCCACAAGGATGATTCTAATTCCTACAGGTTTTGCCTCAAAGTGACTTCACTTTCAAAATTTCAAGGAAAGAAAGGACCTGTTATTGATTCCTCTTCCTCTCTCTCTCTCTCTCCTCTCTCTCTCTCTCTCTCTCTCTCTCTCTCTCTCTCTCTCTCTCTCTCTCTCTCTCTCTCTCCTCTCTCTCTGTATATGTCTTTCTGTCTTTGTCTCTCTGCCTCCCTCTCTGTCTCTTTTTCTTTCTGTTGCTGTCTCTATCTCTCTCTTTTGTCTCTGTCTCTATGTCTCTGTGTGTGTCTCTATCTCTGTCTCCCCTCCCTCCATCCCCCAACCCCTCTCTTTCCCTTCCCTTCACTTTCCTTTTTTGCTGGTTTCTGCTTAAATAAAACCTTTGCCTTAATTCACAGGTGACATGTTAACAAGGTATAGCTAATCCTTTCCTATCATTTCCATTAAAAGCACATAACAAATGATATTTGAGTTATCCATAATCTTAAATAACTAAATCTATTTAATGGATAGGGGTTTCATTCCTAAGCAATTAAGTGAAAATCAGTTCTGACTTGTTCTTGAAGTCTGCCAGGCTCCTTTAGTTACAGATAGTAAGTAGCAAAAGGTTATATAGTTCACCTGAGGAAATGTCTATTCCCAGTTTGGAGAAATTTACATATTGACTTTTTAAAATGAAGACACTTTTTTCAAAGAATTAATTGGAGATTTTAAACGGCAGGTGGTGAAATTTCATTTTATTTTGTGAAGGAAAATCTGGTAGTTGTCGAATGGCCTGGGAAGAAGTGAATTATTTTGAGTTTTTTCTCAATATCTCTGAAATGAGGCTTTTACTGCCTGCAGTGTAATAGCCTTCTTTTGCCATGTAAATGCAGGATCAATCTAGTTTTAAACAGGAAGGTTTTCCTAATGCGTTTGGGGGTATTTTTCATGCTGTGAGACCGCTGATAGGAGTTCTTGTAAAATGTGAATTACAGGAAATTCATATTTATAAGGATTCCACAAGTAATTCTGAAGCCTTGACTTTTAAACATCTGTTAATGAACACTACTATAATCCACCCAATGGAAGTTGCTCCAGTTATTGATGCTTGTAACATTTCTTCCATATGTTGTTTCCCCAATCTGCCTTGCGAGCCAGTGGGGTAACAAGGTCAATGTTGGTTGCCCTCTGAGAACAGCTTTTTGTTTTTGTTTGCTGGCTGTCTTTTACTCACTGTCCTGAATGTCAAAATGTGTGTCAGTATGTAAAAGTAAAAACTTTGACCCTAATTCTAAGAGGTGAAAGCTTCTTTCAGAAGCATTTTTAATATATACTATTTTGGTAGTCAGGGACAGCTAAGGGGTATAGTGAATAAAATACTGGGCCCAAAGTTAGGAAGACACAACTTCCTAGGTTCAAATCTGGCCTCGGACACTTAATGACTGTGTGACCTTGGGTAAGTCTTTTAAGTTTGTTTGCTTCAGTTTCCTAATCTGTAAAATGAGCAGAGAATAAAATTACAAACCACACCACTATCTCTGGCAAGAAAATGGAATCATAAAAAGTCAGACAAGACTGAAAAATGACTAAATGACAACAACACCATAGCATTTGAAAGAAGCTAGGTGGCTCAATGGATAGAGAGCTGGGACTGGAATCAGGAAGACCTGAGTTCATATTTGACCACTTACTAGTTATGTGACCCTGAGCAAGACATAAACCTATGTTTGACTTAATCCAGTGAAGAAGGAAATAGCAAACCCACTCCAGTATCTCTGCCAAGAAAACATCATGGACAATACTGTTGTGCTATGGTCCATGGGATCACAAGGAGTCAGACACAACTGAGCAACAATGTTTTTTGCCTCCCATTTCATTTCTGTAACGAACCAGTTGATTGAGACAGTATAAATCACCTCCATGTCGATGGAAGTCCCCATAGATATTTTTCAGTCTTGGACCAGCAACCTTCTCTTCTTCATCAGGGATTAGTTCTCCTACTGTCCCTTCCACTGTTCCTTACTAGTTTCTCCCTTAACCTGATTCAGTACATAATGGAGTTTATTCTTTCAGCTGTGCCCCCGACCTTCTGTCTCTGAAGCAAAATATGACCTTTCTGAAGTATCTCTGCAATATAATAGTCTGATATGTCAAGAGATCTATAATGTCACTAATCCAGGTATCTCCATCAAGGAAGATCACACAACCCATCCATACCTTCTCAGCCTTTATAACTCATGTGCGGCCACCTCACATATTCTCGATGCAGGAGAACAACAAAAAAGTTATATAATTTTGAGAATTCTTAAAAGCCGCAGGGCAAAATTTATTCATGGTTTTAATTGGAATATCAATGAAAGACCGAGGGGATGGGAAGAGGAAAAGTTGCCTCAGTTATTCTAGCTCCTCAGAAGGTCAGAATTCTGAAAAGCCACTTGGAAGATTTATCTGTAAGTCCTCTGTTCCAGTTCTGTTACACTATACTAACCCTGGACTGCTTTTTCCACAGCACAGGGGAAAAGAATAGGAATTCTCAGACAACAAGGTGTGATTATTACAAAAGGAATATAAGTAACACTGAACTATTTAAATTGAAAGTGGAATATACTTCAACCACTTACTGATTAATGCCTAGAAATCTATTTTACTGTTAAGAGTTTCATTCCTTTAGTTCAAGGCTTTGACTACTTATTAAAATTCAGCTGTTCCTGGAAGGGCTAACATACTGAGTCACTATCAGTCATTAATAATACAGTACGAATAAATTTTCAGTCCAATTTTGATGATAATCCTTCCCCAGGTAAGGAGGAAGAGAAAGGCAAAGGCTGTGAGAGAAATGGGTACAAAAGAGAAGAGGAGAAGGTAGAGAGTACCAAAAGTAGAAAAGAAAGGGCACACAAATAAGAGAATGGGTACACCAAAGAAAAATAGTCCTTCTTCATGGTTTATTTCTTCATTTGATTTATTTATTTATTACTTAATTTATTTTTATTTTTGTTTTAATTAATTTTTTATTTTAAATTTTTGCTTATTTTTATTATTTATTTCATTTATTTTGTTTTATTTGTATTTGCATTTTTGTTTGTGTTTATTTTGAAGCTGAATCTCAGTATCTCACCCAGGACAGAAATTTTAAACTGCTCCATTTTTTCTTATCTAGGATGGTTCACCTCTTCTTACGTAGCCTGGCAGGAGACCTAGCACCAAACTTAGTGTAGACACCATATAAGCTTCAGCCCTACTGCACTTCAGAACCCCTGAACTCAAGCAATACCCCAGCCTTAGCCTCTCCTGCAACAAGGACTATAGGTCCTTTGCATCACCAAACCTTGTTGCTTCTTGACTGTGATTACGCTAGCCCTGCTCAGAAATGGACAACACTATAGAAATGTAGTCGAGAAAGAAGGGCAATTACTAAGAATCTCAGCTCATATCTATGTCCTGGGAGACATTCCTGGCATACCTATGGATAACAAGAGAATGGAAGTAATCCCATTTCTGGAAGAAAAAAATAAAAGACTACATTTCCAGTACCCGGGAGTTTAATTTTAACCTTTTACAAGAAAGAGTTTCTGTATCCCAATCAAATCTATATGGCAAATTCAAGCCCTCTTCTGAGCTAGCTCAGAGGACAGGGCTCCCACAATCACCTAACCTTTTGTCAACACTTGGTGAAATTTTAACCAAGAGGATCACTATATCTTGCATTTTTCTAAATAGGGAATGGGGAGAAAATTGGCAATAGAAGGCATATTTCTATACAAGCTAAATTGTAATTATTTATATGATGAACAGGCTGCTATTGGAATGCTGTTCAGGGACCCTCTGTAATAGAACTATTCCCATCACATTAATAATGATAAAAAGGACTTCACCTCCCATGACAAGAAGCTGCAAATCTAAATAATTTTATCTGCAACTCTGAATATTTCCCAGGATACAACGGTGGCTTTCAGGCAGAGAGAAATTATTCACTGAGCGCATTAAAATACTCAATTTAAAAAATGACTTCAAGATAATATTTGCTACGTGCCTTTGGCAATTTTATAGATATGTACAAAATCAATTCTTTTTCTAAAATGCTCAATTTTGTTGATGGAGTAGATTAAACTTTATACAGCAATTTAATCCAGCATAACAGATATAGAAAGATACATTAATGTGGCATATCTGTAACATCAGTAATATCTATGCAATCAAGCAACACATTGAAGGGTTTATTCATATAACAGGCTATAAAATCAAAGCATCAAGTCTTAATTAAATAGGCACAGTAATGTTTAACTATTCTCCCACTACACAATAAATATTAGCTAACTAAATGTTTTAACAGCTAAGATAGATAAAGGCTGTCAGGCAAAATATCCCTCCCTTGGAAATATGACTTTTAAATGGAATATAATATGATTTAAAGACCTTGAAATTCATCATCACAACAGCCCAGTTGCCAGAATTTTAAAATATCAGCCCACCAAGGAATGATCAGTCCCTGAGAAACTATCTTATGCTAAACAAAATCACAAGCAATCATTTATGAGTCAAAATGTGTGTGTATTTCAAAGAACCAAAGAATTACAAGTTAGAACAGGATTTAGAGATCATGTAGTTCAACGTCTTCTAAATGTACAAATTTATAGCAGATTTTCTCAGTCTGAAAAAACTTTTCCTTGTTTCTTCAAAGCTACAAATCTAAAAACCAACTTTTTTTTATTTTCCATCTTTTTATTGTATCCTGTCCTTCCCTTCCCCAGTTTTCTCCTTCTTTCCAATTTTATCCCAAGGTACCAAGAGTCCAAACACACTAAGACTTGTGGCAGGCAAAATTGTACAGCATTTAGATAGGGAAAGATAGACTAGACCTTTTCTTCATTTTCCATGAGCCCAGAGAAGTGAAGTGATTGTCCAAAATTAGGGAGCCTAGAATAAAGTCAGTCTGCTAAATTCCCAATTCAGTGTTCCTTATTTAAATTGCAACGAGAGCTATACCAGTTTGCAATGAGAGATGTGTGTATAAGATATGCACCTTGATAGCCTTGGGAAAACAAATTGATCATCACAAGATGAGCACAGAGTGAGACCAGGAATTGAATAATCTCAAGGGAGATTTTAATTAGGTCAAGTTATGTTGAAGCCTAATAAATTTCTCTTTCCTAAACAGAACCCTCCGTTTAGAACTGTCTTCCTCATGGTCAGTACTAAGTAAGTACTGAGAAGTTTCTATCAATCTCTTCATTTTCTACATTTTTGCACTGACCATTGTGTTCTCATCACACTGGACTTTTTTTTTATTATATTTATCAGATTCCACAACACACATATAGTTTCAGATGTCCTGTGAAATTACTGATAAAAAATGAAAAACAAAAATTTGACATTTTAACACAGAAGCATTTGCAATGTTATAAGTACTACCAGCATCTGTTGAGATGGGACTCAAAAAATCATGGCAAAGCAAACAGACTACTCCAAAGAAATAGATCTGACAGAAAGGGTAGCTGAATTGCTCTATATGTTAAGATACAAGTTTATATGGAAATTCACAAGGCTGAGGTTGGATGAAAAGAGTATTTAGATGAAGATAAAAGTAGAAGGAAAGGAAAATATTGGAAGATTGCCCTGGCAGCTGGAAAAAATGAATGATAGTTTTCAAATCTATCGTAAAATTGTTACAAAGCCAAGATACAGTCAGAAAGATCTAACAGGAATCTAGACAACATTTAGGAATAGGAACTGCACCTGTAATTTCTGTGCCACAGGAAACCTCTGGTCCTTTCAACTCTAAATCTTTAAACTCTAAACAAATTAAAGAAAAATCCAATCCAACACAGATAATGTTGTGTGTGGTTTTCTAAGTCAATATGCAGCCAACAGGAATCTGTTTCTATTTGATTTTGATAGCACTAACCTCTAGCACTGAAACTCACTTGCCCAGGATTGCACACTAGTACGTGTCAGTGTCAGGACTTGAACCTAGGTCTTCTTAGTTTTAAGGTGAGCTCTCTACCTACTGTGTCACCCTGCCTCTTCTGATAAAATTCAGGCAAAATAGATAAAATTTCGAATGGATGAATGTAAAGATAGGTTACAGACGCAAAAAGAAAAGGGAAATTCCAAGACCTGAGCCTTTAGACATCCAGGACAATAAAGCATCTGCTCCTATGAAGACCATAAACCACCTCAGACCACAGATTTCAAGCACTGGGTACAATATATTGTTCTTCATTTGTTTCAGTCATTTCTGACTCTTTGCACCCCTATTTGGAATTTTCTTGGCAAAGACACTGGAGTGGTTTGCCATTTCCTTCTCCAGCTCGTTTTTCAGATGACCAAATGAGACTAATAAGGTTAAGTGACTTGCCCAGGGTCACACAATTAGTAAGTATCTGAGACCATATTTGAGCTCAGAAAGCCGAGCCTTCTTGACTCCAGGCTCAGCACTCTATCCAGTATACCACTTAGCTGCCCTATTTGCAGTGTACCGTCTGCTCCAAAGAAAATAAACATGTCAGGCCTCATCTTCTAAATGTAAGGGTCAGCAGAGCACTGCTCAAAAGAAGACTAAAACATCTCAGATCCTGAGCCTCACCACAGCCAACATACCAAGGGTGGTACTTCAGAAAGCTAAGCGTCTGCATGGTATCTCCCGGCTGTGTTTTAATCCCTTTCCTTCTTGGTCTTCTGGGACAGAGGTGGAGCAAATTTTAAGCTCAACCCCCAGAGACCAATTTACTATCTTGTCTTTTCTCAACCACCTTCAGACTCCTAGAATTCGTTCAATAAATTAATCAGTAAACATTTGTCAAGTACTCACTAAGTGCTAAACAGAGTGGGGAATCTGCAGTCTCAAGGATACATGTGACCCTCTAGGTCCTCAAGTGTGACCCTTCGGATTTTGGTTTTTTAAAAAAAGGCCATACTTGAGGACCTAGAGGGCCGTGGTCACACATTCCCCATCGCTGGCTAAGTAGATGTTGGGCTTCTGGGAGTTAGAGGCAATGACGACCTGTATTGGGCTCTATTCTATTTAGGACTCTAAAGACTTCTTAGGAAGAAACAGATGTCAAATCTTATAAAATTGTTAGTTTTACAAAACTGTGGGTATTCCCTTTAAAGTATGCAGCGTAAAATACCTCTTTGCATAATTTATATTTGTCCATATGTATATAGACAAATATAAATATATATATAGATATATATATAATACATAGATTGACTGCAGGTATAGCTAGGTGTCCTCTCTCACTGAAGATTACCACCACCACCACCACTGCCCACTAGGGGTAGAGGAAGGAAGGAGAGGGAAGGAACGGGAAAGCTACTACAGCAAAAAGCATATCAAATACAACTTACCATGATTCAAGTAAGGTTTTCAAAAGAATTCAAGGAAGGTTTACTATCAGAAAAGTAATCAGTGGAATAAAGTACATGAATAAGAGAAAAAATAAAGACTACATGATCCAATTATCAAATGTTTTAAGTCTTTGGTAAAATACAGACTCATTTATATTTTTTTAAATAAAAATACTTTACTAAGATAGTTACATATGTTACATTCCTACAAAAATGACCCACCATCCCTGAAAATTCTTTGTAATAAAAATAAAATACATCAAGCTTTAACTTATCCAGGCTTACCAGAGACCTACATGAAGACAACTCCAAAGTGATTTTGGCATAAATCATGGAAAATTAACTTCCAGATAGAATGCAATACTAATCAAAATATTCCACAGGTTCAAAGGTTATTTCATAAAATTAAATTAATAAAAAAATCACACTAAGAATAGGACATGGATATCAAGAACTAGAAGTGAAAACTTGTAAAGAAAGACAAAGAACTACTAGATCTCAAAATATACTATAAGATAATTTTTAATACTTTATAGAAAAATAAAAAGAATGAACCAGGACAGAAACCCAGAAATAGAATTAGAATCCAATAAATATAAAAGCTTAATGGATAAGAAACCAACACTTAATAAAATACTGTAGAGAATGAAATTACTATTCAGTAAAAACCACTGAAAAAATTGGCAACAATCTACTTGGATCCACATTTCACCTCATGCATCAAAGTAAGCTCTAAATGATCAGGGAGCTAAATTCACACATGTACGCATGCATGCACACACAAATTGGAAGAAAAATGATATAATGTTACCTCAACTAAAGATATAAAGAACATTTTTTATCAAACATAAAAAAATAAATTGCCGGAGACAAAATCAACGGGGGTTTGATTATACAATGATAGAAAGGAGTTTGAGTGTTCCCTCTAGAATTAAAAGAGAAACCATTCTGAGGAAAACGTTTTCACTAATCACATCAAATAAAAGGCCTAAAATCTAGAATCTATAAGAAAACAATTCAAATTCAAAAGATCAATAATATATATTCCCTAAAGGACAATCGGTCAAAGAACATGAATAAATAATCTATAAAGGAGGAAATACTATTAATAATCATTTGAAATCTGCTCAAAAAATAGTAAGGGGGGAAAAATCAAGTCAATCTTCAGATATTTTTAAAAGTCACTACAAAGTCAAAAATAAAAAACAAAAGGTAAAAAGTCAGTACTGAAAGTCTTGCAGAACAAAATACCAATATGCAAAAAGTAATAAAACCAATTCAATCATGTGTGTCAGTGACTTTATTGTTAGTATTTATTCCCTCAATAAAAGTATTATAAAAAGAGGTAAATGACCTGTCCTTTATCCATCATGATTAAAAAGTCATAGTTGCTTAATTTGTAATGAACAAAAAAAGGAAAAATTATATGTAATAATCAAAGAATGGCTGAATAATAACAGGTTACAGGTCTAGTGGATGATCATAAGCCTTTTATTTCTGGATATCAATGAATATTTATCAGTCTCTAAAGTTATAATTTTAGCCAAGACAGAAAAATGTACTCTTGAGCAGTCGTTTCCAACCACCACTTCATGGCAAATTTTCATGGGCGTGAAAATTTTTACTCTTAAAGTTTCCTATTTCTTAAAACTTGTAAAGATTTTTTTTCAATGGCTCCTCCTTCTACCTGCATCCTGATCCTCTGTCCTCAGGGTCCTCTTCTACCATAACAACTATCTACTAACCTCTGAGTCACCGCAATGCAGTACAGTCTAAAGTAGAAAATTTTAGGTATCTGAAACCTTTTGAAGAGCCCTACTCAAAGTATGTTGGACTAATAGATTGATATCAACTTGCAAAGAGATTTCTAGTGACATAACCACAAGCCTCTGGTATTAGCTTTTGTGCCATTCAGTACAGGCTCATAGATCCATAGGGTCATAGGGTCATGGATTTCCATTAGAAAGGACCTTTATGATGATGTAGTCCAGCGTTCTCATTTTGCAAATGAAAAACAAATATGGAGTCCAGAAAGGTTATATGACTTGTCCACAGTCATAAAGGTACCAAGGGATAGAGTCAAAATTTGTACCCAGGTCCTCTTGTCTCCAAATCAAGTATGATAATTTGAATAAAAATATAGTAACATAATTCTATCATGGATTCATTTATTATACATAAATCACTACTCAAAAAAAATCTCTCAGCTTTTCTTACTGCTCCGAATAACTAAATAAGAGAAATTCAAATCAAAATACCTGTTGTTTCATCTTATAACCTGCAAATTGGTAAAGATGAAAAAAAGACAGGAATGGTCAGTGGAGGAAAGGCTGCGGAAAGGTAGACACATTTATGCACTGTTGATGTAACTATGAATTGGTCTCATTATTATGGAAAACATGTTGGAATTTAAAAATGAGTAAAATATTTAGACTCTTGACCCAGAGAGTCCACTATTATACACACATACCAAGGAAATAAAAGACAGAAAGATACCAGATATACAAAATATTAGTAGCATATTTTTTTCATGTGCAATTAACAAAAAACTGGAAATAAAGTAAAAAGCAATCAATTATAAAATGCACCACAAATTATGGTGCACTAATATAATGGAATATGACTACATTCTAAGAAAGGACAAATATTAAGAATTGAGAGTAGCTAAGGAAGACTTATAAACTGATACAGAATAAAGTTAAAAGAACCAGAAAAGCAATATACACAATGATCACAACCATTTATGTGTAAAAAAATTTAAATGAAAACGAATTCTGTGAAATTAGAAAACACAAATGACAATTTTTTATAATTAAATGAAATGGATGCTGTGAAATTATTAGAAAATATGAGAAAATGTATCTTCTCTTCTTTACAGAGATGAAAGACTTTGGAGGTAGAACCTCACATAAATTGTCAAATTCAGCTGATGTGAAAGTTTTGATGAACTAGCTGCTCCTTCCTTTTATTCCTTACTTTAAAAAAAAATGCCTCACTAATAGAAGGGGGAGGATATATTAAGAAATGGAAGATGTGTAAAAAAAAAAAGATGCCAAACATTTTAAATTCAAGAGTTCCTTGGTTTTTCAAGTTGAAGTGAGGAATAAAAAAGGTAAAAAATCAATAGTTTTTAAACAATATTCTGTGCTAAAATTCTTCCATGCCTTGTCCTAAAGATTTCTCATATTCACCACATTCCTGATGACTTCTAAGGAAAAATTCTAGAAGTAGAGTTGTTAATAGTTAGAAAAAAACACAAACAAGTTTTTCCAATTACTACAAACAGAGGCAAAAAGTTGTCTTCCTTAGTTCCCCAACTCTAAACTGGAAACAGTTTCCTATTAGATTTGGGGAAAAACTTAAAGGCTGGTGGCTTTTTCTGAATTTCTTCTTACAGAGAAAGATTGGGCCTGATCTTCCTCTTTTCCTTGAATCGAAAGAGCTTACACTCAGAGGCTGGTGAATTTTATATAACTTTAAAGTAACTCCTTTTTTTAAGCTTATATTTTATATCAAGAATATTTAACCAGATCTGAGCAGAGGGTCATTTTTAACATGATGACTCTGACTAGCTAGTATTTGGAAAGAACAGATTAGGCAATTAGGACTAGTCTGTCACCAAATCAAAACAACTAAAAGGGAAGCATAAGCTTTTCTGGGACATAAGTTAAATTTTCTGAAAATATTCAGTCACATTACATTTAGAATTGGGAACAGACAGACATTACAAAGCACTAAGTCAAGGGGCAATCACTCACATATATACAGCAAGCACAAAGCCTATAAGTCAGATGTTCCATTAATAGTTTACACAGTTGCAGAGCTTGGGCTACTCATAAAACTTCTGCTACACAAAAGCAATGGGGCACAATTTCAGTTTCATTTAGAAGATATCAAATGTGCTCAATAGTATCCAAAAGATGACTGCTTTATAGACAACTGTTTAGGGAGAAGTCAAGACATCTATTTTCAAAGCAGTTAATGCTGGCTGATTCCATGTCGTGTTACAACTACTCTATCTGCCTTATTTATGTTTGTGATGCTAGTGGCTAGAAATGGTACCTAGTCACTCCCTACGCTGGTACCAAATGATATGGCACATTGTGTTCTTCAGCCAGCTAAGGTCAGTAGTCCAGCATTTCCATCAGTTAGCTATACATCCATTTAGTGTAATTTAACATGGAATACTAAAATTTTTAGTTGTTATGTTTTGCAATTGCCATCCTATTTTCTCTCCAGGATATAGTTAACAAAAAAAGGTATATAAAAGGAGGGGTAGAGAAAATGTTGAACAATTTTTAAAGTTTCCTCTTATGTGTAGTTTTTAATATATTTTTCTATATGTCCCTCCTCTATTAAGCCCTCTTTTATAATTAAAAAAACAGCTTAACACTATGACTACATCAGACTACATCTGTACCATTCCACATCTGTAGTCCCCGAACTCTCTAATTAGAGAAAGGAAGTGTTTTTCATTATCTCTTTTCCAGAATCACAAGAATGATCAATGGGATTAATCTGAATTCAGGGGTGTTTTATTATTGTTTTCATATTATTTTTCTGGTTCTGCTTATAGTCTTTAATTTTTACAATTCTGACATTTTACATACAAAGTCTCTATCCATCCCTTCCACAACCACTCCTACACTTAAACATTTCAAATAAATATTTTTTTAATTTTATTAACTATCTTCTAAATTTTTCAGTGATATTTGACACTAGGCAAAAGAAAACACATCATCCCTTTCTTACTAGAAAAAGGTCTATAATCATTTATATTCTTGATACTTTATTTATAAATTAAATTTATACAGTCCTTTGAAGTATTTAACACTAATATATAACCGTAAAACAACAGGTACTATAAATGTGGAAATAAGGGTACCAAAGGATAGAAGAGTCCCCATGAGAAATGGAAGCAGAAATACACAGGGAAGATGGTGGTCAGGAAGCACAAAAAAGGGCAATTTCATGATCAGGATAAATAAAAGCTATTGTGATTTCTTAGCCAAAATCTGAGGGATGAAATTATTCCCTAGTTTATTTTCTGGAAAATTTTAAAAGGTGAGGGAATTCAGGTAATTCAAGATAATTTTTCATGGTTCTATCTTTTGTCTTGCAGTGATTGGATACTAGATCTCCTGGTCTTTGCTTCTAGGTATACAGAGGGCTACTTTATAGGCTTCTCCCTAGAGTATCTTTCTTTATGCTTACCCTGACATGACAAACTATTTCCCTGTGATAATTTTATTACCCTATTTCATCTACATCACTACCCAACACCCAAAAGCACAGGCAAAGCTAACATTTCATGGAGTCAGGAATAAAGACTTTTGTCTTCAATGTCACTCTTCTTTCCCCTGTCCATAACCAAAAATAACATTTCATGGAGATAGGAGAGAAATATAGTCAAGATGCCAATTCTTCACACCCTCAGAATCTTAAAGTTCTAAAAGACCTTAGTAATTATCTAGTCCAAATTTCTCACTCCAAATAGAAAATCACCACACAAAATTATTGTGTCTGTTTGAATACTCCAAAGAAGCTTTCTAATCCATTTTAAGATATCTCTAATTGTTAGAACTTTCTCCCATTCTGGTTCCCTGTAAATTCTTCCCATTATAACTAGTTCTGCCATCCAGGGCAACACAGAACGTGTTTATTCTTTATTTCACATGACAGTTTTTCAAGTATTTGAAGAGAGCTAATTGTGTGTGTTCCTGAAGCCTCCTTTCTTGGGTCTAAAGGCTATGAGAGAGAGAGGAGTCGGAGGGGATCTCCTGGGGAAATATGGCAGCATAGGCTCCCCTCTGGTTTAAGACCTGGGAGAGCAATAAAAGAGATGATGAGGAAGCAAGAGAGATGAGTAGAGCCAGAAGCTTGAAAAGCACACAAAAATCAATAGGAAGGCAGGAGAATCAATGAGAAAACAAGAGAAAGGGGAGATGAAAGGAGAGGAGTGCAAAGAATTAAAAGATCAATATTGGGGATCATCAACATTTATATATAAAGGGACAATGGAATTCATGGAAGTACACAAAGTACTCTGATAATTAACTAGTACCCAGGGCAAACACTGGAGTAGGAATTGAGAGTCCTCTATTTTGGGTCCATTTCCATTACTAACTAGCTATGAAACCTTGGCCAAGTCATTTAATCTACTTCCTCATCTATAAAAAAAAGGCTAGAAACTTGCATTATTTATCTCACAGGTTACCGTCTCAAGTGTGAAATTTATAAAGCATAGTGTAACTGTAAATTATTATAACAAATATAAGTTCACAAGTCAAGCGATGACTTTTGAATGTAAAAACAAAATAAAAAGTAAAGATAAGTTCTTCTGTGAGAGTTGCAATTTGAATCTAATGACAGGTCCCAAAGAGGAATTCCAAATGTTTTCAGCAGTTACTAACTTTTTAGATTAAGTTTACTGTATTCTAAGGTGACCATTTTGAAAAACAATGCAATCCATAACTAAATAAACTACAGCATCATTTTTGTTTTAGAATTCAATACTTACAAGATACACTTGGTTGAAAATTAATGCTAAGCAAAATTTCCAATTACTTAAGAGTTAACATATTTGAGTAGGAAAATGCCAAAGGTGAAATCATTCTCACATACAGCCCACATCAAGAATGAAATTTCAGTTATGCACAAGTATATTAACATAAGGATCTATTGTGTACTGTTAGAAATGCAGCTCTTTAGCAATCATACTTCTTTAGACTAATGACCAGATTACCAAATGTTCCACCAACACATTTGGAGAGGCCTCATTAAAATCATTGTTAGAATGTGTCAGAGTTATGGTCAAACCAAGGTCTCACAATTTCAAATCCAGTTTTCTTTCTTATTTATGACATTTATTGATTCCATTTTCATACTAGCTATGTACACATATAGCTCTGCCCCCATCTGGACTCTCTCTTGGAATAAAGAAAAATAGTAAAGCAAAATAAATGGCATAGCAATAGTGTCTAACAGGTAAACAACACTGTGAACTTATATTTCCTCACCTATCTACCCAGGGAGGAAGAGCGCAGTGTCCATAATGTCTTTATCTGTTCTCAAAGGAGCAGGATTGGTCATTATCATAAATCAGATTTCACATGCCCTTTTTTTTAAGCTCATTAAAGTCAAACTATATATTATTATGCCTCTGTTTTCTTCACTTTCCATCAGTTCATACAAATAATCTCATGTTTCGACTATGACGTCACTGGATTTCCTGCAGCCATGCACCACTAACACTAGACTACTCTTCAAGATTCCCTAGCATATGTCACAAGAGAAGGTTCAATCATTAGCTTTCTTGATACGTCTACTCTGAAAAGACTACAAGGGAGAACTAGTAAATAAATGAGGATGCAAGATATGAGGAATCACATTTTTAATGCATTTTAAATCTCCTTTGGAATTTTAAAATAACTTATAATCTCTCATAACTACCAAAAGTCAGGAACAAAGAAAATCAGCAATCATTTTTAGTAGTCATGAAAAATTCACCAAACAACATATTAAAACATCTTTGGACAGTTTTTTAAACACCCACCCAAGCACCTAGCCAATGATCTCTAAAGTTTTTGTAAAAAATAGACCATTCCAAGAATTCAAAACCTTGGAATATTTAGTTTATGTATTATCTACAATTGGTTTGTTGTTGTTGTTAAGTCATTTCAGTAATATCCAATGCTTCATGACCCCATTTGGGGTTTTCTTGGCAAAGATACAGAAGAGTTTTGCCATTTCCTTCTCCAGCTCATTTTACAGATGAGGAAACTGAGGCAAACAAGATGAAGTGATTTGTTTTACAGCTAGTAAGGTTCTAAAGCCAGATTTGAACTCAGGTCTTCCTGACTCTAGCCCTGGTGCTCTAGCCACTTTGCCTCCCAGTTGCCCCCCATTTAGTTCTATTTGCCTCAGTTTCCTCATCTGTAAAATGAGCTGGAGAAGGAAATGGCAAACCACTCCAGTGTCTTTGCCTAGAAAACCCAAAATAGGGTCACTGAGAATTAGACTTGACTGAAAATGACTCAAGAGCAACAAAAACAATTTTTTAAATGTGCTGCATTTTTTAGAGAAAGGATACGAAGTAAAAAACAGAGTTCTCTGTGATGTAGAGAATAAGAGAACTTTCCAAACAAAGACAAATTTCGTAATATTTCAGTGTGATCGTGAGTCTATTTGCCACCATAGGAAGTCACTGAAGAGACTTCATCTCCTAGGGCTCTAGCATTTTGCCCTGTGCCTTGCCCATATTAAGTGTTCAATAAATATTTGTTAAACGTATAATGAACTTTTCTGTTCCAGCACTTTGCCCTGAGCCTTGCACATGCTAGGTGATCAATAAATGTCTGTAAAATGTATATTGAACTTTTCTGCATTATGATCCTTGGCTGAAATTCTTGTTTTCTACTTATTCCCTTTTAGTCTTTGTCAAGTAGCTCTACTGCCCAAGCCTCAGTCTTTTTATCTGTAAAATGAGGAGGTAGCATTAAGTGATGTGAAAGGTCTCCTCTAGCTCTCACGTTCTGTAATTCTATGGAAATTATTTAACTTCTGTTGTAAAATGTTGGTCATCAACTTCTTCCACTAGCATTCAGTTTGATACCCATAATTCAGTAATATAACAATGAAATAGGAAGAGTGTAAGACGAAGGAAAGATTCAGATCAAATCCTACCTCCAAAACTAACCACCTGTGTTGATGATGGACAAATTATTTAGCTTCTCTGAGCTTCAATCTCTCACCCATAAAAGAGGTATTTGTAGTGCCTACAACTCACAAGTTTATTGTGAGGATCAAATGTCCAATAAAGGATGAAGTTTTTTGTCTTTCCTCAGTCTTAAATGTCAATTCTATTATTGCTTCTTGGCCATTTGATAGTAAATGCTAATTATCAGGATTTTTATGCCTATTATATCTATAAATCTATATCAGACAGCTATGTCCTTTTAAAAAATTAATTTCCTTCTAATATTTTCAGGAATATCCAAATATCCAAAGAAACCTTGCCTGGTACACAAAATCCCTCTATTAGGAAAAAAATCCCTTTCTGGAAACCAAAAGTTAGCAGCAGTTTCCAATGTCTTACAAGAAAAAGTCTCAGGACAAATCTCAGGTATAGTATAAACAGACTAATGTTACTATTGCCAGCAATTAACAGTTACACCTGTGTCTGACATTGCTAACACAAAATTTGCCATTATTGACCTCTAAATGAAAATCGAGATGACTGCAAAGTTATCATCCTCCAAAAAAATGATTCAGAATACATAAAAGGAAAGAAAAATGCATGAGATTAGTTTAGAAATAAATCTGGAATGTAGGGTAAAGGACAGAAAATTCATCCAATATAAAATTACATGAGATGACTAGAAATCATCCTGACCTTTCATCTACATGAGCAAGATCATGCAGCTTCCTTCTTTCATTTTCTCTGGCTGAGTAAATGTCACAGTGTTCAATGAAGAAAACAAATTCCACTTTTGGGATGAAGTAGAGAAAGCAAAGAGAAGAATTGGCCCTTAGCAAAACTGTAAAGTAGTAAAAATGTGTCTTCTGTGCTGTCTCATCAAAATCAGGCACCCCACCTAGACCTGCTTCTACCTAGTAGTATCTGATATTCCTAAATTAGGTTACTTTATTCCACAGTCCTTGGGAAAACTTCCATTCATCTTGGAGCCACTGACTTCATGTTAGAAAAGCACCTCTATTAAACTAATTCACACCAAGGTGGGAATCTCATCTACTGGACTTGCCCAAATCTATGCCTAAAGTTTTACAGGAACACTATATAAAATTATATATATAAATCCTTGGTTTAACAGATTGAGTGTACCCTATTACAGTGCCAGTGGTATGGGACAGGAGAGTTGGGGAAAGCAGAAAGGCAGAGTATGAGTTAACAAGTGTTTATCATTCATTGACACCTTTGTGTGGTCAAGTTTATCAGATATATTCCAACCTCCTCGTTAAAACCTGAGGAGAAGAGGAAGGTAATGGTAAACTCAATGATTTTAGAAAAAAAAACATGGAAAGACACAAAATAACACAGAGCAAAATGAGCAGAATCAAGAGAACACTGTATATGGTACCAGAAATATTGTTTTAAAAACAACTTTGAGTAAATAAGTTATTTTGACTATTTTAAATACCCAAATTAACTACAAAAAACATATGAATAAAGACACTATCTTCATCCAGAGAAAGAATTGATAAATACAAGTGTACACATACACACAACACTCACATACACACACACACACACACACACACACACACCTATTTGTGTATAATGATAGCCATCTCTAGGCTGGGTGTGGGAGAAAAAAAAGAAATCTCCTTGATAATTTTGCTATATATTTGAAAGAAACAGCAATTTGTATGCAGTAGATTTACAGTTTCATGTGCTATGTTGTGGAAATCCTTGCTTTATTCCATAAATTTAAAATATTTTTTAAAAGAGAGAGATTTAAAAGAAAAGATACTCTAAATTGAAGGGGAAAGAAATAAAAGATTCAGACAGCTAGAGTTAGGAAGTCTTCTAGTTCAATCTTCCTACTTTACAGATTAGGAAATTGGCACCCAAAGATATAAATCTACTTGATCTAGATTCCAGGAAAAGTAAAGAACAGAACCAGGATTCATACAAAGTTCCTGGAACACCATCTTTTAGCGCTATCTTTTCACTTCATCTACTTCATAACTATATCCTAGGGTTGACTCTATTTACGTTCCGCCCATAAGTGCTGTTTATTATAAATTTTGAAAGTCCATTAAGTGTTTACCTGATAGAGTGTTCTGTGTTTAGTGATTTAGTATTGGCTAAGTAAGCTAAGCAGTATATTAGAGAAGAAAGGAGAATTTTAATTCTGGCTGTAGTACTGAATTACTGTGGAAAGGAAGTGTCTAGAGAGGTGCCCTTGGAGTCTATGCCTTGTCCTGCTTTATGTTTAACTTCTTATATTAATAATTCAATCAAAGGTACAGATGGTATTGTTTATCAAATTTACAGATGACACAACTGCACACCTGGCATATTACAAAACATAATTAGGACACAAAGAGCTCCTGGAAGGCTAAAACACTGAGCCAAATCTAATAGCCATCAAACACAATAGGGATAAATGCAAAGCTCTACACCTTGATTCAAAAAATCAAAAATCAAAAAATTTCACAAGTGCAAGATGAGGGAGATGTAGTTAAACCACAGTTTATCTGAAAGAAATTTGAAGGTTTTAGTGAATTTCAAACTCCGTATAATCCAATGAGGTATGATATAGCAATCAAGAGTGAATGCATTCTTAAAACTGCTATTGCATTGACAATACTCCGAAGGATTAGTACTACTATTCTCTGCCCTGGTCAGACCATTAATGAAGCAATGTATTCAATTCTAGGTGCCATATTTAAGGAAGGACATTGCTAAAGTGAAGAACATTCAAATGATGGCAACTAGGGTCATAAGGAGCCTCCTCAAGATCATGTCATATGAAAACTAATTGAAGGAACTGTGACTGTTAAATCCAGAGAAGAGAAGACTTTGAAGAGATATGGTAATTGTGTTCCAGTATTTTGCATGCTTGTCATAAAAATGAAAGAATATATTTTTCTGCTTCTTTAAAAAAAGGTGGAACTAGGAATTATGAGCTATAAATCATGAATTATGAGGAACTAGATCTTAGTTCTTCTTATAAAGAAACAAATTTAGATTTGAAGCAAAAGAAAACCTCCACAACAATTACAACTATCCCAAAATGAAACAGGTTCCCTTGGGAAAGCAGAGAGTGGGATCTTTCACTGGAGATCTTCAAGTAAATGGTGGACAAATATTTACTAAAGATATTGTAGAGAGGATTCTTGTTCAGGTGGGGTTTAGTACCAGCTATACAGAGTCTCCAATGTACCTTCCAACTCCATGATCCTGTGACACCAGGATAGACACAGAGTTATCAACAGGTCAATAAAAATCAATTTTAAATTCTAGGACAATGTTTCCTATTTTACTTAATGTGCTCAATACACTAAATAATCCATTATTGCATCAACATGGATAATCCCTCTGATCTCAAATCCAAACCCTCTACAAATTAATAGATAGTGTGTGAGTTTCTGAGACAAAAGAATTCATCACAACAAGACCAATCTGCTCATTGAAACCTCAAATTAAAGTAGCCTGGTGTAAGGGTAATTTAAATGGGAAGATCTTTCCCATCCATTAATAGGCCCATGTGACCTACCTGAGTCACATGGAAGTCTGAGTCACATAGAGCCTGTGGTGGGAAGAGTTTGCTGAGCAGATAAAGCAGGAAGAGAGTCAGAGCTGGGAAAGAGAGAGTAGGCAGCAACTAGTGTGAGTGGGAGAGCATGTTTGTGATTTTGTTTAAACGAGTTGGTTTGTGGGAAGCCTAACAGAGGGAAGGCTTGAGGATGGTAGTACACCCTGCATTGTTATTATGAACCGATTTCTTCGTTGCTATAGTGGATTTGGTATTCTGCTGTTGGGATTCAGCTTTCTGGTATTTGAATAAATGTTTTGGTTCTGTCATCCACATGGAAAGTCTGTTATATTTTGAGATTCAGAATTGTTCTGGGATATTTATAGTGAATATTATCATATTGGCACTACATTTGGCAACGAGGATGGAATTGAGAAATATCAGAACTCTATTTGGAGTCAGAAAGGCTTTAAAGGAAGAAATGAATATACCATCATGGGAGGAGTTATCTTATTCCTCCCTAGCAAGACAATGAGTTAAAAGCACAAAGCTCTGGGAAAATTGGGAGCCAAGGCATCAGAAGGAAAAACCTAGAGATTTGGAAAGATGTTTGCAAGGAATACCAATAGAACTAGGGAAAGAACTGGCAGTGGTGTATAGGACCAGATAAGACTTATTGACAAGTTATCACCTTATGTGCAGGAACAGAGACAGGCTGCTGAGAAAATTTAGATGGAAAATTAATTAGCTGTGTTGTATATGAAGCTTTCTAAGCTACAGTATTCTAAGTTTCCTTTGGAGGAGCAAGGTAGAAGGTTTGAGGTGGTAGAAGAAAAAGTTGTCCGTTTAACTCAGGAAAATAAGAAAAGGGGGAACACCAGGAAGGTTCATGCAGGGGCTTTGGGGTTTGCACAGGCTGTGGCTTGATTGGGGCCCAAATACCTGCCAGGAGGATGTGTGGAAGGAGAATGAAACAAAGCTAGATGATGAGGTTGAAGTTCTTCTAATATTAAGAAAAAAGCAAGAGAATTGGGGGGGCCCACAGTATTTGGGGAAGTAATTGAGGATTTTACTCAGTAGCAGGTCACATATATTTTGAGTCAGTTCATCCAAAGGATGGGAAAAATCACTAGTATCATAGATGGTGAGAATCAGTGAAAAAGATAAATTTCCCTGAGAGAGAAGAGTAAATAGCCAGCATACTCAAAGTTAGAATAGATTGATAAGAAAAGAATTTTTTACTGATCTATTGAAAGAACGGGTAGATTTTGGAAGAATAGATGGCACTGAACTATATAACATGTAATGAGAAAAGGGGCTTGATATTAGACTAAGCAGGAAAATAAGAACTGCTCCTACAGATCCTCCTGAAACATTATGTCCAAGTTCATCACACCTGCAGGGAGAATAGGAAATTGGCCAGGTCCCAGCTCAGATTAAATAAAGTATACCTCAAGGCAGAATGATGACCCCAAAACTGGAAATTAGAAAACAGTAAACAACAGTGAATGAGGCTATGATAGTGGGTTCATGGACTCCAGAAGCATGGCTGACCCTATAGTTACCCTACTTCTGGTTATTGTCTCCTTGTTTCCTTTTTGCTTTTTGTCTGTTTTTGTTTGTGAGATTTGTTTTCTGCAGGTTTAACATCCTCCACTTGTAGATCCTCATTGCTTAAGCCAGTGTCACGCTGTCCAATGTGCTGTGTCACCTCTGGACCTGGTGTCAACCAAAGTTGCTTGTTGCTGGCTGAGGAACTGACTCCTTGAATGGGACAGAGACAGCTCTACATCCAATTTCAGTAGGAAGCAGTTATGGAAAAGGAGACCTTTGTCCCTTACCCTAAGGGATTTGGAGCCCCATTTCTTTGAGAGGAGAGTGATGGGGTACTTCTGCTCAAACCCCACCTTGAGATATTGTTTTATATGCTTATTTTCTGTTATAAAGTTCTGTTGATACTAGTTGCCCCACTGACCTATGTAATGAATACCAAAGCTCTTGGGGTCAAATGTATTGGTAATTTAAATGTAAAGATCTTTCCCATCCATTAATAGGCCCATGTAACCTGCCTGGGTCACATAGAAATCTAAGTCACATAAAACCTATGGCGGAAGGAGTTTCCTGAACAGATAAAGCAGAAAGTTAGTCAGAGCTGGGAAAAAGAGAGCAGGCAGCTACTAGTGTGAGTGGGAGATTGTTGGTGATTTGTTCAAAGGATTTGAATTCCTTTGCTGTTATGATAGATTTGGTTTTCTGGTGTTGGGATTTGGCTTTCTGGTGTTTGAATAAATGTTTTGTTCCTGTCTTTCATGCAGAGAGTTCATTATATTTTGTGATTCAGAACTGTACTGGCATATTTATAACTGCATAGGCACTGTGAATATTGCATTGCTACATCTGGGCAGCAGATATAACCTATCATAGAGAAAAGCCTATTCTACTCAAAATCCTTCTAGTTAAGTCATATATACCAGAGCTTGGGCTCCATTAGCACAAAATCCAGGCTTACCTTGACAGCACAATGAAGCAACAAAACAGGATGTCAACAAAGTCTTAATCATAGACAAAGGGAATAGTTCATCTGCCACATGTGAAACATGATAAAAATGACTGTGACACATTTGCAAAATATAAATTGCTATTTAAATGTTTAAAATAATGGAATCACTATGGGAAATAAGTAATCAGTGGTTTTGAGATGCAAAGCATCTATGTAGTCTAAGTAATAAGCTACAATTTTAAAATCTAAATTTATATGGTGATCTCTATCAATATACTATTCAGACAACAACTTTATTTTCTTTTGCATTTAGTTATTGTACTGACGTGATGATCACTGAAATGGGATAGAAAAATTTAAAATAAGAGGATCTGGAAAGACTAATCAATCAACAAGTTTTTGTTGTTATTTCATCATTTTTCAGTTGTGTCCAACTCTAATGGCGAAGACTAAGGTTTTTCTGCCTTACATGTAAACAAATAGCAGAGTTCACAAACAACAAGATCAAAGGTACATGAATGGTTGACCAAGCTATGGTATATGACTATAATGAGATTCTATGGTGCAATAAGAAATGAACAGGAAAATTTCAGAAAAAACTATAAAGGCTTGTACGAACTGATGCAAAGTGAAAAAGCAGAACCAAGAAAACACTGTACACAGTACAGCAGCACTGTGTGATATCAACTATGAATGACTCAACCCTTCTCAGCAACACAATGATTCAAGACTCACAAAGGAAAAAGCTATCCATATCCAGATAAAGAAATGATGTTCTCTGAATGCAGATCAAAGCATACTTTTTTCACTTACTTTATTCTTTCTTGTGTTTTTTTTTCCTTTTGGTCTGTTTCTTCATTCACAACTATGACTAGAAATATTTTTACATGATAGCACATGTATAAAGTATATCAGACTGTCTACCATTTTCAGGAGGAGGAGAACAGAGAGGTAGAAAAATATGTACCTCAAAATCTTACAAAAAAGAATGCTAAAAATTTTCCTGACATGTAAACTGGGGAGAAAAATAAAATTAAAAAAAAGTTTTTAAAGAACAAGGGTATTTGAAGAGGAGTTGGCCCAGGCAAAAAGGATATGTAGCCTTTATCACAGGCTACATAGAGTACAGGCAATTTCTAAAATCCCTTCAAATTCTAATTTCACCTGGCTAGGATGATTTTTATTTAAAAAGGATCCTTTTTAGTTTTTACAACTAGTATCAGTGATAAAGGCCTCATTTCTAAAATATATAAAGAACTGAGTCAAATTTACAAGAATACAAGCCATTCCCCAATTGATAAATGGGCAAAGGATATGAATAGGCAGTTTTTAGAAGGTTAATTAAAGCTTTCTATAATCATATGAAAAAATGCTCTAAATAACTATTGGTTAGAGAGATGCAAATCAAAATAACTGTGAGGTACCACATCACACTGTAGCAGCAAGCACCCTGACACACCCAGGATGACCTGACAGCACAGTTTTTTTAATCTTCTTTTCTGAAAGGAAAGCAACTTTTGAGGGGTCAACAATATTCTTTATATTCACCAACAGAGAAAATACAAACAGAGAAAGAAGGACTAACAGGACTTCTAACTATCTGACCACAAGCAATACACACATCACAGATCAACAGACAGATCCAACTATCTGATCCTTACATACATACGTACGCAGTTGCTAAAGAAAGAAGCAGAACTTCTCGATATTCAAAGGTGGGGGCTCCTTAACAACTACTCAGAGTCTCATCTGGCCTAATCACATGAATTCTCTTCCAAAGACTGAGCCCCCCAAAGCAAAATATATACACGCTTTTCAGAGTTGGAGGACATCACAACACTTGTGATTCAGTGGCTCATTAACAATTAACAAAAGGAGTGGGCCTTTCTACAAAACAAGCCTCCCCACTCTAGTTTCCCTTAACGGGCTACACTGGAGGCCTATTAATAGACATTTAACTCTTATTGCCTATGATTGTTTACATTATACATACCTATCAGATTGTCTAACGACAAAACAGGAAAATGATAAATGTTGGAGAAGATGTGGGAGAGTTGGAACACTACTCATTGTTGATGGAGCTATAAGCTGATCCAACCATTCTGGAGAGTGATTTGGAACTATAACTAAAGGGCTATAAAAAGGTGAATACAATACCCTTTGACTCAGCAATACCACTTCTAGGGATGTATTCCAAAGAGATCATAAAAATGGGAAAAGGTCCCATATGTACAAAAATACTTACAGCAGCTCTTTTTGTAGTGGCCAAGAACTGGAAATCAAGGGAATGCCTATCAACTGGGGAATGACTGAACAAGCTGTGGTATATGAATGTAATGGAATACTATTGTGCCAAAAGAAGTGATGAGCAGGTAGATTTCAGAAATACCTGAACAGACTTATATGATCTCCTGCTTGAGTGAAGTGAGCAGAGCTAGGAGAACATTATACACAGTAACAGTCCCATGTGTGAGGACTGTTTTTGATACTTAGCCCTTCAGAGCAATGCAAGGACCTAAAACACATCCAAAGGACTTGTGATGCAAAATACCATCCACATCTGGAGAAAGAACTATGGAGTCAGAACACAGAAGAAAGCAAACTATTTTCTCCTTTGTTAGGTTTTGTTTTGTTTTTCTCATGGTTTCACTTATTCATTTTAATTCTTCTATGCAATATGACTAATGTGAAAATGTATTTAATAGGAATGTATGTGTAGATCTCATATAAGATTGCATGCCATCTTAGGGAGGGGGAGAGGAGAGGGGGAGAAAATTTGAAAATTATGGAAGTGATTGTTGAAAACTGAAAACAAATTAATAAATTTGGGGGGAGAGAAAAATTGCAGGAATCTCAAAGGAAAAAAAAGGATCCTTTTTTAAAAATTTTTTAAATAATCCTTTTTCTCATTACTACAACTTAAGAAATCCAAACCTTAAACACCAAAACCTAACCACTGAGTATCTAAATGTGTATTTGTTCCAAAGAAATAGTATTGCTAAAAAAAAAATAAAAATTGCTTTCCTCATAAAGTCAGTATTGCTACAATTCCATCAAGCATTTGATTCCTAAATGGAAGGATCTTAGAGTTCATCTAATCCAACCCCCTCATTTTACAGATGGCAAAAATGAGGTAAAAAAGGCAAAATAAATTGCTTATGATCCATAAGTAATAAGTAACAGAACTTACATCTGAACTCAGATCCTGACTCCAAATTTGTGTTTTTGTATGTGGTTCCACTTTAAGGAAGATCTGTATCAGATACATGACTGGTATGTTCAATTAACTATTCTGTTCTATGTATACCATAATTTAGATTCATCTTAAACATATAATTTTAGGGTTGAGGTTTAGGTATGGTTTGGGGTTTTTTGGAGAGTGGGTCTCCCCATGCCATTAGCCTGACCCAACTGCCGATCAGCCCAGAAGCTTTGGCTTTCTCCATTTCTAATCTGTAAAAGTTTGCCCCTCATTAGAAAGTTTGGTTGGCCCTCTGCTTACACACACACATACACACACACACACACACACACACACACACACACACACACACACACACGCTCACCGTATTGGCGCTATACTTAGTATAGACACAAGATCAGCTTTAATCTTGTTGCTCAGACCTCCCAAACTCAAGTGGTTCACCAACCTTCAGACCCTGCAACAGCAGAGACTGTAGGCATCAGCCTCCATACCTGGCCTTTACATAGATTCTTAAAAACATTTTTACCAAGCCTGTAAACATTTCTCAAGTAGATCTCCCAAACAGAATTTCAAATAATTGTCCAAGATCCTAATGAAAAGAAAATATTTTCAAGCCCTAGTCAGTGATCCCTCAGTGAATAATCCAACCCAGAAGAGGTTGGGCTGGATTATTCACAATTATTATGAGCTTCTACTAAAATCACAGAAGAAGCAATCTACCCTAACTTCTCGCCCAGCTTTACGATAATATGAAGGATATGGTAATACAGAAAGAAATATGAGGTTCTTATACAGATGAAGCCACAGCTGCCTAAATGGTACACTATAATCTGCCCTGACATCCATGGGACCTACAAAAAATTCCACTCAAGAACATGAACTTAATAAAATATGAGATATCACAGATAAAAGGCTAAGGTCAGCCACAATCTCCTGCTCAGAGCAAATGGTGTTCCAACAAGACCGTGCCCAACAAATCTGGCATCATCTTCTCTCTGGTTCCGATATTTGTTCATCAGCCAGGTCTCAAACTGTCTTGACTGCTGCTAATTTGATCTTAATCCCGGGTGATCGCATCTTTAGTTTACCATCATGAATGATAACTTCTGAACATAAATTGTGCTAGTAATTTTTCCCATTCACAATCTGTCTAACCATTCATTTCCCATATCATCACAATAATCATCAGCAATTTTCCCAAACACAATGCCTATTCATCTAACTATACCTCTCCCTTTAAATCCTGTCAGTGCCTTGTCTTATTCTGACTTTAGCCCATCATACCATATCATCTCTTATTCAAGTACTTGCCAGCCCTGCTCTCCTTAGCTAAAATAGTAATAGCTACTGACAGTAGTATATAGATAAGGTCTTCAACCTCAAGAATTCTTAATGTTTGGAAAACTATAATAAATAATCAATTATAAATTCAATTCCTCAAGAATATCATGTCCCCAGTATAATAATTTGAACATAGGAGGACTTAATAAAAGTGTGCTGATTGAATGCTGTTAGACAATCAAATGAATACATTCATTGCCCAGATTTACCCTTAGACTCAATCTTTTTACATGTTTTGCTGAAAGTGAAATGAGCACAGATTTGCTCAGAAAATAGTACACTTTCTCATCTGGAAATTCTTGTGATCTGTACATTATACTTTTATAAATGCAAGCTAAGACCAAGTCAGATTTTTACCAGTTCTATCATGCTACTAACAAGTAGTACAGTGCATAGTAAGCATGGTATATAAACGTAATAAATGTTTGTTGCTTTGCTTTTATTTGATGTCTTTAAAAGATATAAATACATATATAATTATACTTTCCGGTGATAACTCTGCTTGATGATTCTTTATGTACTAACATCAGGCAAAGCATAAAACAAAGAGACGTATGATTACCAAGTATGTTTGCTACTATCATAGAGAATGTCCAATGCAAAGTCCAAGTGGAAGAGGGATTTATTATATATGATAAGGTCCTTCATATTTTCAGATGTTTTCAGATGATACTGTGCTAATCAATGAACACTGACCTACTGCAGACTCCTAAATGAGATCCATAAATATTCAGAAGAATTTGGGTCTAACTATCACACAGGAAAAACCCAGCAGAAGAAGAATATTTATTGTGCAACCTATTTAATATATGCAGCTAGATGGCTAACCCATAGAGTTGGTTCATCACCATATATACTTGGGACAGCCAATGTAGACAAATAATGAACCAGACCCAGAATTGAACAGGAGGAAGCAAACTACTTAGGGTTTTTAATGATCTACAGATTTTTCCCTAAAACAAAGACCCAACTTTTTAACATCAGTATTCTTCTTATGAGATAACATAGCTACAAGATAGGAAACAACATTGTCTTAAGAATTAAAGTTGTGAGATATGAGATGTGAGACAAAGATGGTGGACATGAGTAGTCTTACATAAGTAACTTATTACCAAAGATGAATTGTATGTTTCTAAAACAGCCTGAGGAATAAGTCAAAACTTCATTATATACCATTATATATTATTATATACCACAAACATCTTGTCATCCACCATGCTACTGCTCCCACTAAATCAAAGGTTATATTAGGGAACCTTAACCCTTTCAACTCTGGAATGTCTCTCTTCCACCCTGTGCTATCCTTATTGAGTGCCTCACATGGCCCATTTTATTTAGGCATCCCAAAGCAAGCTTCATTTTACAACCTAACCATCTTCTTCTTAACTGTTACCATGGTAGAGGCATCAAAGATTATGCCATGGGTGACTTAATCCTTTTGGCTCCAGATCCCATACTTTGCTGATTTATTAAGTGCCTCACTTAGCCTATAATATCTAGCTTGCCACAGTCATGCTTCATTTATATCCTGACCATGTTCTTGCCTTTGTTATCTGCATAGTGTGTACACACACACACACACACACACACACACACACACACACCACTTGCTTTCTACATCTGGAGCCATAATCAAATCAGTACTATTGCTCCGACTGCTGTCACACCTGTGATTTACCAAACCAAAATACCCCTTCCTTGGTAACCCTTCCCCTTTATGCACTGTCTCCACAATTTGAGTTTATAGAGAACAAGAATTGCCTCATTGTTGCATCCTCTAGAAACTGACTCAGTCCTTAGCATATAAGGAATTTTTAATAAATTTTTCATTCATTTATCAGGCAAATATATGTATGATCAAAAAAGGCAATGGGCCAGTTACATAGCAAAATCAACTTCCCTTCAAGGGGCAGCTGTCCTTCAGTATCTGTGCATCAAGAGATCTGCAGGAAGCTGTCATGGAAATCTTTCAGAAGGACATAGACAAGAGTTCAATAGGATGAGAAAGTGAAGATGGATTGAAATACATACCCTTAGAATACCCATATCAATGAGTCCAGAAATCCATCACAATATAAAAAAAAAATGACTGCCCAGGCTATCCTGTCACAATGTGAAAGGTCATCAAAGCAGAGAACTGATTACACAGGATAGAGGGCAAAACCAATTTGACACAATATTGGAGAAGAGATCTAGTGCAGAGAGGAGCACTGTATAGAACATGGCAGAAGTCAAATGATTAACTTTATAAAAATTGTGCTTGGGGATTAAAAATCTAAACTTATGTTCCATCACTTATTTTAAGCAAATAAGAAATCTAAGTATTTTTTTCAAAAATTAATTATAAATAATAAATCCTCTAACAATGGAAAAATATAGTAACATGTAGATAATACTACATAAGAAATAATTTCACATTATAAACTGAGGAGAATTCAACTCTGTTTGGTTTTAATAGCCTCTATTTGTAACAGAACTGGTATCTTTTAAGACGCTTATCTTGGCAGCACAGAGAACCAATTCAGAGTTGATCTAACTACATTGGGTTTTTCTATTAAATTAGGGCAAGATTAACTTCCAAGTCCCCCTGCACAGAGCCACATGTGGCACCTTAATTCCAACTGTGATTTTTAAAAAGAAAAAAATAAAGACTTTTCTCAATACCTTTATTCTTTTCCATACATGTGGGTAAAATGTCTTTTAAAACTGATGTCTATCACTTCTGACAACATTATAATGCAACCTTCCTATAGAAAGAACCTCTGTCATTTTATTTAGTCCCCAATATAATGACCAGTGCCAGAATTCACTTACCAAATATCATTTGGTTAATTAATCTTGACTAAACTCTCAGTCATCATAGTCAATATATTCAATGAAAAAATAATAGCCCAAAAGAGATTTGTATTTAATAGATTCCTTAGGATGCCAGTACTATATCTTAGGTTCTTACAATGTTCAAATATAGGTATAGTGAAAAGAGCTTTAGATTCAGAGTCAGAAGAACTGGGCTTGAATCTTAGCCTAGTAACTTCCTGGTTGTGTGACTTTAGGAAAGTTATTACATCTCTCCAACCTTGAGTTTTCTCATCTGTAAAATAAGAAGATTGCCTAGATGATCTCCAAAACCACGTGTAAATTTTCTAAAGACTCATTCATGAATAAACATAGCAAAGAGACATATATAAGACTTTTTTGCCTTAAAAGTTAACAGGTAACAGAGCTCTCGGACATGAAGAATTCTTAGCAGAACTTTTAAGAGGACAGTTAGGTAAACTGTATTTTGAGGATACAAAGGAATATAAAGGAAATAAAGGAAATAAAAATAACAATACAAAAGTATATGTTGTAAAATATCCATACTATAATACGAAAATCTCCATAAGATTTACCCCAATATTCTATTTTACCAAAAAAAGTAAATATGCCTTCCACCAATACCCAAACGCTCATTCAAATTCATAAATTTAAGATGTTTCTGTATTTATTATCAATGCTCATTATTTGACATAAAGAAATTCACAATTAAAATTGCCTTGAAACAGGTCTGGTAAAAATGGTTTAGGACTTTTTTTGTATTTTCTTCAATGGTCTTAGACCAGAACCAGAATCTTGTGGTAAAAATTCATTTTATTCGTGGTTAACAAATGGATAGTTTTTAAATATGGTGCTAAACTTATAAGGCTACCTCCTATTTGCTAGATTGCTAAGGAAAACATTTATCAGATACCATAACTCAGCACTCTTGTTCATGAAAACCAGAATCTCTACATCTCTTAGGATACAGACTGGGCAAAATATTGTGTATATTTGTGCAATTAGCAATAATGAGGAGGTTTTTTTTATTGACTAAATTTATTTTTAAGATCCCTTGAGTTTACCTAAAAAGTGAATTCAGCTCTTGAACACATCTGAGTAAACTGTACATAATGTAGCATTTTATATGATAAACTTTTCTAACTCACCTCATTATAAGGTGCTTTTTAAGTGATTTTACTTTTTTCATCAGAAAGCTCTAGAAAACAGCCTTCAATTTAATAAATATATTTTTATAGACCTAATTTGTGTAAAGCACTCTGCTAGGTACTGAGAAACATAAAAAGATAAATATGACTGTCTTTGCCATCAGTACCTCTGGTTTTAATGCTATTACTGGGAACACCATTGTGTGACTGGCATTGACCACCTGGTCACCACAAAGAATGACATATTGCAAGCACAAATCTGTTGGCAACAAGCACCAGAGAGGGATTCTGGCTGGGAAAACAGCTCCAGCCACCCTGGTTGTTGCCTGGTCACTTAGCTGGGGGCAGTCATTACCATATTACTATGTCATCTCCACATATCCACCCACCATTCTTTTCTCATTGAATTTGTTCAGTATATCGACACCAAGTGTTAACAACACTTGTTAACTTGCCACCGAACTCCATGGGCAAGACAAAAACCCATGCTGACATCATATTTAGAGTTGTATGTAACTTTTTCTGTTTTCTTTATTCTATGAATTTTGTTACCCCTGACCATATTCATGGCTCAGGGCATGACAGACTGGTCCATGTTCCCTAAAGAGTTGGACCCTGCTAGTTTATCTGTCTTGTCAGGTGTACATGGTTACCAGAGGATGGCCACTAGAAGGTCATCAGTCTACAATAAGGCTTGATTCCATAGACTGAAAAGTCTGAGCCTGCTTTTGTTTGGAAACAAGGTAAGGGAACCAGTTGGCTGTGGCATGCCTAAGGACTTGAGATTTTATTTTAAATAACTGGGCCCCTCCTTTGCCCATCCATTTATTTACAATCTCCTAAAATGCTAGGCAGCAACGTTTTTTTGTTTTGTTTTCTTTTCTTTTCTTTTCTTTTCTTTTTACTGTATCTCTGTCATTCAGATGGAAGGACCAGTTCAAAAAAGCTCCTTCCCTAGTTGTTGCTTCTAGTGAAATAATCTGTTTAGGTCCCAGAGCACTTTGTCTCTACAAAAATATTTTCCAGTTCATTTTTATTAACATTCCTAATATAAGTGTTATCTAAATGCTAAATAACTACAACATTGATTCTCATTTGCAGCACGAGGAAATAGTCTGCTGATAGAATGATTCCTCTCAAACTAATTTACAAAAAGTAAACTGAGGACATATCTCATATATGAACAACTGCCTAATATTCATTTGCCCAAGAAAACCATATGTGTATGTAACTTCAGCCTCAGTGGAATTGCTCAGAAAAAAAAATTCCCAAAGATAAGCTCAGTCATCTTACAGTTAACTGGCACTATAAAAATTAGCTTTGGGACTCTTTTAGTTTGCAAACCTTACAGCAATGAAAATTTAATAAATCAGAAACACACTGTAGAAAAGGAAGCTGACAGGCAGTCACTAGAGGAAATATATCTGCTGAAAAATACCACACATACTCTGTCCCAATCATGGTACCAACACAATCCACTTCATTTCAAACCCAAATAAAATTCCTGAGAATTCTAGTACCCATCATGGAATAAATAAGATCACACCATTAATTAAGAAAAACAGCAACCATTTTCCCCTTTTGCTCCTAACATTACTTTAGGTTACTACTCTATACCAGATTCTGCCTATTCACTCATTGTACTCTTTTAGCTCTACTAGAGTAGATGTTCAGTTGAAGACTGCACAATTTTCAACTCCCAAAAGAAAAAATTTAGAATTCTCAACTATCATTTTCTCCTTATTTCTCTTTATAGTAGAGTTCAAGACAACCTTCTTGCTATTATTTCTTGGTTCTCAACTATACAGAACAGGTCCCCTCTGCTTTTGAACTCTGCAGAGCCAATACTTCTCGACGATGATTTTTCATCTTCTACATCTAAAGTACTAACAAAAAGCATGCTCACTTGCTCCTATCAGTTAGCAGACAATATTTTTCATGTTGAAGGTGGATAGGACATCACATGAGGTAATAACGTATAGAAAATTACTACACAGATTAATGGATGTCAGTGCCTCTGGTTGGCTTTAGGGCACTGGTTAAAAAGTTCAAGAGAAGATGCACTAGCACTTCTACAAGGAACTACCAAGTTTCTATTTTCTACATGAAAAGCGAGATAGAAGATCTCATCATACTCATCTCTCCCCATGTCAAGAACAATAAACATTAGATTCACTTGGCAAAGTTGGCTTGTTCAGAGAGTCAGCTAAGAACAACTTAGAACTTAGGCTTCTTAGAAGGCAACTTAGAAATCGTTACACTTTTATTGGCTTCTGGAAGCTCATGCTTATACATGAAGTCAAGCACTTTTATTAAATATCTATGTTTATTTCTTCACTTATTACTCTTAAGGGGTAGAGTTAGGAATGTAATAACAAATATATATATATATATATATATATATATATATATATATATAACACATACATACACACACACACACACACACACATATATACATATATATATATATATATATATATATATATACACAAATATATTATATACATTCAGAACACCCAGTGTGGAACATTCTCAGTGTTTGTATAATTCTCACATTCAAAGCACATGTAATAGACATATGTACATTAGAAAGGCAGTTTGGTATGGAAAGCACAGAACCTGGAGTCACAAGAAAGAGGTTCAGTCCCCAGCCTGAACATTTTTCCAACTTGTGGGACTGAGCAAGTTATTTATTCTCTTTGAATTTTAGTTTCTTTATCTATACAATGTGAATAATAGTGGAAAGAGACTAGGTTAGTGGTTTCAATGGCAATGGACCTCCCATTTAAGGAAACTCCATCTACCAATGCACATCATATTTAACAAATATTGGACTCTTGTAATGGCAAATAAAGTAGAATCTTTAGCTATTTTTGTTTTAGTATAATCAAGAAGTATAATGCCTCTATTTTAATGTGACTGAAAAGGATCTTTCCCACCCATTGTCAAGCCTGGGAAGATTTGTAAGAAGGTCCAAGCTTTTTGTTAATGATGCACTGGTTCTCAAGGGATGTGATGCCCTCTGGCTATAAAAAGTGTATTAAAAGACTCTTAGGTGTAGTTTTATTTTGGGACTTAATTTTGGTAAGAAAGTTTGAGTGCCAGATGAGGACTCTAGGAAGTCACTAAAGAGCCCCGCAACTTTGAGAACCCAGATGTTGTACTTCCCTCTCTGTTAACTGGTCAGACAGCTGTACCTGTCTGTTGAATTATGGTCAGACAGAGGAAGTCATGTCTGTTAATTACTTTAGGGTTCAGAGTGTTGACTCTCCTGAACTAGGTGAATGATATATGTGCTTCACTAAAGGATTGATACATGTGCTTGATTGAAGTGATTGTTAACCCCTCAAAAGTTGCCTTTCCTTCTATGAATGCAAATCTAAGAACCTATGATAGGTCCCACCTGTGTATGTTGGGGTACTTACTGATACAGCTCTCCATGATGTTGCATGGAACAACACGAAGGTCATAATCTCTCATTATTCTGAACAATCAGTTAACTGGCATTTATCAGTCACCTACTATGTGCCAAGCACTGGAGATATAAAAAGAGACAACCCTCCAAAAAAATCCCAGTTCTCAATGACGTCACAGTCTAATGACTAATACATTCTTCCTGGAATTTATATGACTTCAATGACAACGTCAACTTTCTTGGATTTGTGCTCTCCTTTTAGTGACTGTGACCATCGATCTCTCAGGAGTACATCCTTCAAGGGTCTGTGATCTATCTCCTCACTCCTCAACTGATATAGAGCCAATTAAAATCCACTTAAGAGTTATTATATAAACCTTAAAAAGTGACCACCTGCCCAGAGTACACAACTAAAAAGTAGCAGACATGGGATATGAACCTTGAACTAAGGTCTTTGTGACTCAAAGATCTATCAGACACACTACATTATATTTCATGAGCACAAGACTATTTAAAAAACCAAACATTATATTGATCTAAGCAGAGCAAAATTAATCAGAAGTATATTTGACAAATATATTCATAATGTGAGGCTTCTGAACAAAGTAGTTATGTAATTTTCATAGAGATTCATGGTTAAATTCTTCATAAATTCAGAAGATGTTAGAACTAGGAGGAATCTCAGATATCAACTTCTCAAACTGCCTCATTTTATAGATGAAGGAACGAAGGCCAAAAAAGATTCAATGATATACCCAAGGTTATACTGGTAGTAGAAGGACTAATATTCTAAATATCTCCTGGCTACTAGTTCAAAGATTTTCCGTCTTCAACATCTCATCATAAATGTCTCCTAGTCCACAATAATAAGATAAAAATCTGAGGAATACTCTGAAGTTCTGTGTTTGGGTCTCTGGTCTCACCATGACACCTAGAAGATCTAAGTGATCAATAAGCATTTGCTAGTAAGACATATTGTTACATTAAAAAACCAAGCTCAGGTAATATTATAAGTTCAATCATCTGAGGTTTCACGAAGTTTATAACATAGCTTCCTTTTTTTCTTCTGAAAGTATAACCAAACTTCATCAAGGTATTTTCTCATAATGCTACTTAACATTCTTCTCACTTAAATGGATGTTCGTCCTTCATTGCCAAGGAAGACCATGCCATCAGAGAAATAATGACATGACTTGCACTTGACTTTGTTTTGAGTGAGGGAGGGCTGTGCAGGTCACCAGCCTCACTTCTTCTCCAGAGTCATCTGAATCCAGTGACCAGATGTTCATCAGGATGGCTGGAGATGACCCAGGATGAGGCAATTGGGGTTGTGACTTGGCCAAGGTCACACAGCTAGTGAGTGTCAAGTGTCTGAGGTGAGATTTGAACCTAGGTCCTCCTGACTCCTGCACTGATGCTCTATCCACTGTACCATCTAGCTGCCCCTTCTCCCTTAAGTGGTGCTAAAAAGAAGAAAGTGATGTCAAACATTTTCTGGACTAACCTATTAAGTAATAAATAGCAAGTAATACTCAACTGCTTTAACTTGGGGTATAGCTAGAAAGAGGCTTATCAGCAAGAATGATCTGTATTTTGCGCATGTATTGAAACCTTATCACAAAAAGAGGCTTTCAGAGTATTATTATAAATAGAATATAATCTACTCAATTATGTTGAAACTACTTGGCACTTTCACCCACTTTTGAAATATCAAGACTCAATGGGTGATATTTTCATACTTAAGAAGTTCAAAAGCACTTTACGGTATTATCTTCTAATCTCTACCCCTATATGATAATGCAGCAGAATATAAATGTTTTCAGCAAATAGATTCTAACATATTTTGAGAAACAATTGTGGCAACAAAAGGGAAAATATGAATCATATATCCAGACAAAACATTCCATATCTGGCAATACAGTTCCTGTATACGAGATGATATGTGTAAAATGTTTTGCAGACTTAAAGAACTATGTAAGTCGTATTTATTATTATATGATCAGAAACAGGTCTGATTTTCTGTAGCATCAAGAATTTACAAGAAGCTAGCTTGGTCTTAGGAAGTTTACAAGATTAATTTAACAGAAACGGCCCCTTTCAGGAGGAATTTACGACATGAAGATTTATGAAGTCCCTTCCAACTTTAAAGGAGCACTGACCTAGGAATCAAGATGCCCAAGTTTTAGCCCTAGCTAGGCCATTACCATGCAGTGTGCCTAGCACAATTAAGTTCACTCCGCATCTCCCTTCCCTCATCTGTAAACTAGGAGAGATGATCTAGACAGTCGCAGGTATACGCTGCTTAAATGATCTCTAAGAGCCTGCCCAAATCGTTATGTTCTAAACTGGACAGAAGGACGCTGATAGAGATGTTAAAATGAAAGGAAATACTAACATACATCTTAAGGTATGATTTGGCACCAAAGTTAAAAATTTGATGATTATATGTGCATTTTTGTGCGTACGATGTATGTATATGCATATGTTAATTTTAGGATTTAGATTTTTTGGTATCCAGAAATGTGTACTAATCATTGAAACGAATCTTATGGTAGAAAAAACAGTAGATCAAGAATCAAGATATCTAATTATATCCCCTGACCTTGGGTAAGTCACCTTACCCTTCAATATCTCTTTCTTGAGGATAAAGTAAAGGGTCTGGACAAGATTCTTTTATCCAAGCTGTGAAAATTTAAAGCTATTTTGGTACCTATTTCAATATAACTGTATACCTTTGCAGTCCTCCTTATTTTATGCATTTAAAAATCTTATTCTGAGAAATCCAAAGACTTAACCAAACTTCCTGAGAAATCAAAAAAGGTAAAAATATCCTGGTTTAAATTATCTTTAAGATACTTTCCAGCTCAAAAACACTATGGTTTCAAAATGGAAAAGGGAAATTATTCCATCTTACTTTCAATAGAGAAGACTTCTTAGAATTAATTCAAGGGTATTTTGCATGGGTGCTTAGAAAATAGAGTGAAAGAAAGGGAATAACAATGAAAGTTTCTGTTTCCCTAACCACTCTGCATTCTAACAACTACTTTCTTTTTTGAAAGTCATTGTTCAGTCATGTTCGAATCTTCACAAGCCTGGGGACCAGATTATTCAAGTTTTCTTGGTAAAGATACTAGAGTGGTTTACCAGGAGATTACAACAAACTGAGGTTAAATGACTTACTCAGGGTCACATAGCTAGTAAGTGTCTGAGGCTGAATTTGAACTCAGATCTTCCTAACTCCAGATCCAGCACTCTATCCACTGAGCCACCTATCTGCCTTAAGAGTTAGTGATCAAATTATTTTCTCCATTTTACCAAAGAAGAAACTGAGGCAGAAAGGGCTAAATATTTAAAAAGCTAGTGTTATACTTGAACCCAAATCTTTCTGACTTCAAGACCAGTTTCCTTTTCACTAAACCATACTGACTCCTTAAAGTAGTCCAAAAAAAGAATTCTGTTTATGTAAAAGTATGAAGCATGGTCATTCATGAGGGCAATTAGAATGGCATATACACCTTTGAGATCATGCCATCTGAGGACTAATGAAGAAATTGAGGATGTTTAGACACAGTAAGAGAAAGCTTAGGGAGGCCATGAAAGCCATCTTCAAGTATTTGAAGGGATGTTATAAAAAAAAAAGCCCTTAGAGCTTTTCACAGTCTGCCTTAGGGTATAGTCTGAACTAGAAAATGAAACTGGATGACTACTTGTAAGAATGTTATGGAGGGGATTCCAATTTAAGTCCAAGTTGTACTAGATAACCTCTGAGTGCCTTCTAATTTGAGATTTTTTTTATTTTATGATTCCTGATAGAACATTAGGAAATGCAGAAAGTAAGGCAACCCTAAGGCAGGTGTTAGGAACCAATAAGTAACTCTGGACCACATTATAGTCTAATGGTTTAGCAAGAGATCTGAGAGTCAGCTTCAGAGTTGTCTCTCCACAACAAAATGAGATTTTTTTATATTATGAATAAACTAAAATCTCTCCACGGGACCTCCTGAGCTATGCCCTGAATGACAAATTCCACTAAGCTTGGCACCACTTTCACAGAGCCATGCTGTGCAGATTAGTCAGCAAAGACACAAATGATGTGCTACATCTAACCAGCCATAGATGCTGCACAATGCTTCGTATACCACTAGAGCATATGTATCCTCTTCCCTCATCTCATACCTTCCATCATTTTCTCTGGCAACGGTAATCAAATCAATACTACTATTGTTTCTTGAAAGGACCTGTCAAATGATCTGCCTCTGGCTCCACTCATTCTCCTCATATCCAAATATCCAAAACAATATGCCCTTTCCGATCATCTTGCCTTTATGTGTATTATCTTTCACTATTAGAATGTAAGCTCCTTAATGCTAGTGACAGTTTTGCTTTCACAGATATACATATACACATCCTTGTACGTGCACATATATGCATGTATATATGCATGTGTATATTTATTTCCACTGCTTAGTACAGTACTTAACATCCTAACATTTTTCATTCATTCTCTTATCTATTCTCTTATTTTTCTTTTCTACAAAACTGAGGGGAGAGAAGTATTTACTTATCAGTTGAAGATATTTGTTTAAAAAGCTCATCAAATACTATATAAAATCCAAAATAGAGATTTTTCAAGAGTACAGCTAACTTGTATTATTCTTTACTGGGTTGATCTTCTATATTAATCTCAAAAGTAACACCTAGATATATGTCCACAAAAGTTTACAAAATACTATTTGTGAAAACAAATGGCATATTAGTGTTTTCCCTAATCCATAAGGAAAAACTGATTCATAAGAAATCTATTATATGGTATTTATACTAGAAATGCAGGGCTGATTCAATACTAGGAAAAGTATCAGCATAATTGACCATATCAAAACAAAACCAACAGAAATCATATGATTATCTCAATAAATGTAGAAAAAGTCTTTGACAAAATACAACACCCATTCCTATTAAATCACCAGAGAGCAAAGGAATAAAGGACATGTTCCTTAAACTGATAAATAATATTTATCTAAAACCGTCTGTAATGGATAAACTAGATGCTTTCCCAATAAGATTAGAAGTGAAGCAAGAATGACCATTATCACGCCTATTATTTAATGCTGTATCAGCAATATTAGCTATATCAATAAGAGAAGAAAGGAGAATTAAAGGAATTAGAACAGACAATGAGGAAACAAAAATATCACTCTTTACAGATGACATAATGTTATACTTGGAAAATCCTAGATAATCAACTAAAAAAATCACTTGAAATTATTTACTCATAGGTGGGCTGAGCCAATATAATAAAAATGACAATTCTACCTAAATTAATCTATTTATTCAGTTCCACAATAATCAAACCATCAAAAAATTATTTTATAGAGCTAGACAAAATATTAATAAAATTCATCTGGAGGAACAAAAGCTCAAGGATATCAAGGCAATCAATGAAAAAAGTTACAAAAGAAGGTGGTCTAGCCATACCAGATCTCAAATTATATTATAAGGTGGTAATTATCAAAACAATCTGATATATATTATAAGCCCAAAGATCCAAGCTTTTGGAACAAAAACTCATCATGTGACCAAAAACTGCTGAGAAAATTGGAAAACAGTATGGCAGAAACTAGGTGTGGACTAACATCTCACACTGTATCCCAAGACAAGGTCAAAATGGGCACATGATTTATACATAAAGGGTGATAACGTAAGCAAATTAAGGCAGCATGGAACAGTCTGTCAGACTGACGGATAAGAGAAGACTTTAGGACCAAGGAACATATAGAGGACACTAGAGGATGTAAAATGGATCATTTTGATTTAAAATTTACAAGTCTTTGCACAAACAAAACCAATGCAATCAAAATTACAAGGAATGCAGAAAATGGAGGAAAAAATTGCAACAATTATCTCTGATAAAGGGTTTATTTCTCAAATATATAGAGACCTGAGTCAAATTTATAAAGCTACAAGTCATTCCCCAGTTGATAACTGATCAAAGGATATGAACAGGCAGTTCTCAGACAAAGAAATAAATCTAACTATGGTCACATGAAAAAATTCTTTAAATCATTATTGATCAGAAAAATACAAATCTAGACAATCCTGAGGTACCCGTTAGAGTAACTAATGTGACAAGAAAGAGGAGAATGTTGGGTGTGGGAGGGAAGTGGGCGCGCTGGGGCACTACTGTACTGCTGCTAGAGCTGTGGACTGATCCAACCGTTCTGGAGAGCACCTTGGAACTCTGCCCAAAAGGCCATAAAACTGTGCACACTATTGGATCCAGCAATACCACTTCCGAGTCTGTATCCCAAAGACATCCAAAAATGGGAAGGAAAGGACCTATTTGTACAAAAATGTGTATAGCACCTTTTTGTGTGGTGGCTAAGAACTGGAAATCAAGGGATTATCAATCATTTGGGGAACGGCTAAACAAGTTGTGGTATATAATTGTAAGGGAATATTATTGTGTTCTAAGAAATGACAAACAGGATGATTTCAGAAAAACCTGAAAAGACTTGCATGAACTGATGCATGGTGAAGCGAACAGAATCAGGAGAACATGGTACACAGTAATTGCAATACTGTTCAATGAAGGACTGTGAATGACTTAGGTATTCTCAGCAATACAATGATCCAAGACAATCCCAAACAACTAATGATAAAGCGTGTTATCCACCTCCAGAGAAAGAACTGATATTGATTGAATACAGATTGAAGCATGTTATTTTTCACTTTCTTTTTTCTTTTATTCAAATGTTCTTGGACAAAATGGTTAATATGGAAACGTTTTACATAATTGCACAAGTATAATCTATATGTGATTGCTTACCGTATCAGGGAGAGGAAGGAGGAAGTGAGAGAATTTGGAACTCAAAACTTTAAATAAAAATGCTAAAAAAAAAAAAATGGGGAAAAAAATCTATTAAAAAGCTAACTCTCTACAGCATTTACAAAGCACCCTACATGTATCATCTCATGTGAGGCTTACAACAGCCCAGGGAGGTAGATGTTTTTATTATTTCCATTTTCCGTGTAAGATAATGGAACATAAGTGAAGTTAAGTGATTTGGCCAAGGTCACACAGCTATTTCTGAAGCAGAATCCTAACTTGGACTATGGGGCACTATGCCACCTAGTTACCGACAAACACAAACACACACACATGCAACACTCTACATACATATCTATGGATGGATGGATGGATGGGTAGATGGACAAAGTTGATTCCCATCCCTAGTAGTCTTCAAGGAGTCAGCTGTCCATTTGTCAAGGATGGTGTAGAAGTGATCCCTGAGGTATCTCTGAGGTACCTCCTACGCAACTAGGTGGAAAAGTAGATAGAACGGTGGGCTAGAAGTCAGAAGACATGAGTTCAAATCTAGTCTTAGATACTTCCGAACTCTGAGATCCTGAAAAAACCACTTTATTGCTCTCTACCTCTGTTTTCTCCAGTGTAAAATGGAGGAAATAACAATACTTATACATGACAGTTGTGAGGATTAAATGGAATAATCTATAAGCACTTAATACAGTGTCTGTCATGCACTAAGTGTTTAATAGATGCTTGTGCCTTTGCCTTCCTCTCATGAAACTGTGTGATCCTCTGATTCTTTGTTAAATGGGAATTTTGTTGGAAAAAATATTACTGAACAATGAAATGAATGGGTGTTTCACTCAAGCTTGAAAACTATTTATTTTAAAAAGATTCTTGTGTTGGAGTATTCAATGTGGTAGAATTGAATCTATATGAATAAATAATGTAGCAGGTAAGGGGATAGAAAGTTATAATTAATACGGGAATGAAAGAATGTAGTTATCTGACACCGTTTGTTACGGCTGCAATAGGTATTAATAAATCACAATCCTACCTAAGTTTATCAGTAGAAACCATCAAATTGCTCAAATCCTCTTTGCCTGTTCATGCGTTTCTTTCTTTTGGTGCCCAAGATTCTACCAGATGACCTCTTTAGAGGATTAGAGCAAGGCTAATCTAAAGGTTAACATGAACAAAATGTGTTTTTATTTTTAACTTCAGATGACGTTTTGACTGGCAAACATGAATCTGCCTAAATACTGTTCCATGAAGTGAACCAGAGATGCTCAGATTTCAAAGCCCTCATGATACTGTAATTTCCAAGATGTATTACAGTAAGGCTTTATGCTTGAGGCTCTGTTGAAAAACAATTTGTGGCTGAATCTATTACAAAGCTCAAGAGTATGACTGCTTAAGGGGGAGTCAACCAAGCAAGATCATAGTATTCACAAATTCTCTTACCGGTACTGCACCTGCGACGTATCATTTAGGAAAATTCAAGATCCTAAATATCATATGTTTCATGAGAACTATCATTCCCACTTCAAGCTGGGAGCTATGCTGAATAAAGAAAAAAATACAATACTTGCCAAAGCTTAAACAAAACAAAATCTCACAGTACCTAAGATATTTAGTTCAATATTTCGATATCACATCTTTTTGTATACCCTCTACAAAGATCCAGATTGTGATAAACTAATGCCTACCGGTCCTGGGTAAGTATTGTTCATGTACTCCCACTAAATCTTTCATAGGCTGTCCAACCAACATGCCACAGAGCTTCCCCTAGTTCTATACATATTGTCCAGAAACCAATGGAAAAGGGAGGCTATCACTCATTCTTGAATCTCACCATATGATCCACTCAACTTTTTTCTGATCATATTTCTTTTTGGTTATATAATTTATACTACTTCTCTTGCCAAATTCTTGGTCTGTATAATGTGCTTAAGCCTGCTTATTACCAAAATATGCCTCTCAATTGCCCATAAAAATGTTAGAATTGGAAATGACATTAAAGGTCATTTAATTCAACAGTTCCCAATTTCTTGCTGTGATGGAACCTTTCACTTTAAACAGAGCTGCAGGAAACTATTTCAAATGAACAAATAATAACAATATTGGTTTTCTGACTGGGAAAAAATCTTTGCATTAAATATCTCTAAGAGTTTAATATTCAAGATATATAAATAACAGAAATAAAATGAAAAGCCATTTCCCAATAAAAGCATGATCAAAGTATATGTGCAGTTTCCCAAAGAAAAACAGCATACTATTAGCAACAATATGAAAGAAAATTCCAGATCACTAGTAATATGAAAAATGCAAATAAAAGCAAGTCTGAGATTTCACCTCACACCCCTCATACTGACAACGATGACCAACGATGGGAACGTCTATGTTATAAAAGTTATGGGAAGAGGTATACTAAAGCTTTGCAAGTAGAGTAATGAATTGTTACAGTCATTTTGGAAAGCAATTTAAATATGCAAATAAATGTGACTGAAATGCCCATATCCAGAGATTCTACTATTAAGAATATACCTAAGGAGTCACTGAAAATGCATGACTGATATATACAAATACATACATACATGCACACATATACAACACATATGCCAACTTTTGGTCATATAGTAAATTTCATGAGCGGAAATCTTCAGTGTTTCTCTATATCAACTACATACACACATTGCCCCAGTTACTACACAGACAGCAAAAAAGACAAGCCTATTAATAAAGGCTTGTCAATTGTTACCATTTTTGAGTTTCGAACCCTTTGGACAAACTTATGGGACACCAGGTTTTACAGAACTCAATTTTAGAAACCTTTAATCTAATGCCCTAACTTTTCAGATGAAGATACTGAAACCTAAAAGGTTGAGGGTAATGCCCAATGGCTCATAAGTAGTTAGACACAAAAGGTGAACTGTAATTACAAATCCAGTAATTCAGTCTGCTCAACTGTCTCTCAGTCTATTACCATCTTTCCTTGGCAGATATAAGACTGAGTCAGGGAATGCATGCTCTATTTAGCAGGAAGGTGATAACTTTTTTTTAAACTATTGATTAGAATTTGGATTTCTGCTTCAATCTCTTCTGCTTTTACTGTCATAGCAAATAACTCAAAATCAGTAAAATGACCAAGGGAAAAAAGGAACACTGCATCAAAAGCACATCACTAGATGAAAACTCCATACTCCTTCAGCTTTGTTTTTGATCTATGTTAACGTTATTTTTAATGCTGTTATCATGATAATTTAAGCTAAGGAACTCTAGTATAAGCTATTTTCTCTGTTCCCTCCCTCATATCTTGGATAGCTTGCCAAATTGATGCACTCCTAGTGTTCAGGTACTAAAAAAAGTAGTATTACACTTCATGGCAAACACAAAACACTAAACATATGGATGTCTCTGCTCAATTGTCCGAATGATAATTCAACATGATCATTAGTGATTTAGATGCTCTGAAAACTGTAGCCAGTGTCATTTCTAAAATAATCATATGATGCTCTAGTTAGCACTGGAAAGCATCACAAAATGTACACTGGCCAGTCAGGTTGGTATTTAAACATAATACTAAAAAATGCATTTCACACCCAGCTTCATCAATCACCACCCAGTCTCACATTACATCTTGGCTTGCCAGGAGAAAATAGGATTTGTTTCCCTGAAGAAATATGTCAATGTTCAGCCGCTTTACCCTTCCAGAGAGAAACAAAGTCAACAATACAAAGAAAATAAGATACAGGATGCCATCTACAGACTGTTTCCAGCACCGCTCATCTGCTCATTAAGAGTGTGTGTGTGTGTGTGTGTGTGTGTGTGTGTGTGCGTCTGTACCATGCAGCAGCACAAAAAAGACAGAATGCAGGAATGGGAGTGGTCACAAAATAAACACTGTATTTGTAATACTAATTCCATAAGTGAAATTATTCTTGACACAAGCAGTTTCCACAGAAGCTGACTTAAGGATTTCCTTTATAAACAAATGGCTGGAGGGAAGGTCACTGTAACTCAACTTCTTTCCTGGCTACCACTCCTTAGCACTCCTTTCTCTCTCCCCTCTCTCTCTGGCCTGCAGATATCTGAGAATGGCCACCAAACCCAAACCCCCATCCCCAAGCCTGTCCACATTTTCCACTTTACTCTAAGTTTGGTTGTGAGGGGATGTGAGATGGCAAGACTAAGTAAGGGATGGGAAGGGATAGGAAAAGGCCAATGATCCCCTCAAGGGGGCACTTAGGTGGCGCACTAGATAGAGTGTTGAACCAAAAGTCAAGAAAACTCATCTCCCTGAATTCAAAGCTGGCCTCAGACAATTACTAGCTGTGTAATCCTGGACAAGTCACTTAATCCTATTTGCCTCAGTTTCCTCATCTGTAAAATGAGCTGGAGAAGGAAATGGCAAATCATTCCAGTGTCTTTGCCAAGAAAACCCCTAGTGAGGTCATGAAAAGCGGGACATGACTGAGTCACAAAATACCCTGAAGTTTCTCCTCCTTCCCATGTCTTCCTTCACAGATACTAGGCAGTCTCTAAAATCCTGTTCATCTCAAAATTCAAAGACATCCCGGGTCTACTATTCCTCTCAAGATGATAATGATGATTGAGATTTATGTAATGCTTCAAGGTTTGTGAAGCACTTTACCTCTGTGGCTGCATTTGAGTCTCTCCACAGTCTTATGAAGTAGGTTCTACAAATATTATTAATACCACTTAAACAGATGAAAACACTGAAACCTAAGAGAGGTCAGACGAGGAATAACTGTAAAAGGTGGAAATGAACCCAAGTCCTCCTGATTGCAGAGCTAACACATTTCCTACTATAAACACACTAAATCTGACATGCAAATGAATCTTGTTTCAGTCCTTCCTGTGTTGTGCTCTGATTTGCCATTAGTTGCCTCTAATAAGGTCTTAGAGAAAATGGGAAAGAGGTGGCATCAGAGGAAGCCTTTCCCCCCCAGTTCCTGCTATTGCTAGCAGCAAAACTCTTAGGAAATCTCAGAAGCCTGTCTTCTTTTGAGTCAAGGGAATAGAAAACAAACTGAAGTCTGGTTTCTTCTGTTCAGCAGTGGGGATAGGAAAGAAAGAAATTGTGGTTGGAAGCAATTGGAGCCAAGATTTCAACCCATGTCTTCTTTCTTAACTCTCCTTAAACTCAGTCCCATGGCCGAATTCAAAACAGACACAGAAATCTGATCTATGAATTAATGGTCACACAAATTTTTTAAAGAGGATTTTTTTATAAGAGCTAAAAGTGGTTTGTTAAAAATGGACATAGCAACTCCATTTTGTTCTGTATTTGCCAGGTTTTTTTATTGACTTTTTTTATGACTGTTCAGTCATTTCAATTGTGTCCAACTCTTTATGACTGTTGGCAAAGATACTGGAGTGGTTTATCATTTTCTTCTCCATTTCATTTTACAGATGAGGAAACTGAGGCAAACAGGGTTAGACGACTTGGCCAGGGTCACACTGCTAGTAAGTGTCTGAGGCAGGATTTGAACTCAGGTCTTCTTGACTTCAAGCCTGGCTCTCTCTCTGGCACCACCTAGCTGACCTATTTGCCACATAAGTCTTAACAAATGTTTATTAATTGATAAAAGAAGGTACTGGTGTTTTTGATTTGTTTTGGGGCTGACTGGAGGGGAGACTAGGGTTTGTAGTGTAAACGGCTGTGGGAACAAGAACATAAAGTGCAGAGCCTGGAGTCAAGAAGACATCTTTCAGAGTTCCAATCTGGCCTCAGACACCTACCAGTTGTATGATCCCAGGCAAATCACTTCCCTGTTTGCCTCAGTTTCCTCATCTATAAAATGGCAAGCCATTTTATCCATTATCTTTGCCAAGAAAACTCCAAGTGGGATCACAAAGACCAGAAACAAGGACACATTCTTTTTCCTTTGTAACAATTTAAGCATGCTCTTTTGGTGTAATAAATACCTTTTCCATCTAAATGTTCTATTTGCTCTGACCAAACTGCACCTCCCTTTTGTTACTCTTTCTGGCTCAAGTAGCTTGGAAGGGAGAATATATAAACATCACCTGCCAAATTATTGGACACATGTTTCTATCAACTGCTGATGGGGTGTGACACACTCCTGAGAGAGTAAATAAACTACAGTTTTCCAGTCTGTCTTTATGCTGTCCTGGTTTATTTACTGGCAATAGCTAGTCAGGACCCAAAGAAAATTCATGCAACAGTATTCACACTATCAATGAAATTTTCTTTTTTCAAATTAAAATTGGATGGGTTATTTTAATGAAGAAAATTACAAAAACAGTCTTTTAAAGATGAAAAAGCTTTTAGATTTCTAAGATAAATCCATACATCCTTACCCACTGTTTGTCACATGACAGTTACACCATGATTGCTGATCTAGTGGCCAGCCTACCAGTGAAGAATGTTTCTATACTCAGCAAGGATAGTCCCTAAACTGCAAACCCAGTCTGTCACAGGTACTTTCTATCATGGCAGAACCTATGCACCCCATTGGCAGTTTTTGTGAACCCAGGTTCACCTGCACAGTTCTACAATATAGGCAAAATGATACCAAATGGAGAGCCCAATCATTGCACTGCCAATTCTGTGATGTTAAAAAGATGTAGATAAAGGAATGGTACATTAAGTAGCTGAAGATTTATGTAAGAAAATGGACAAGCACTGGACAAAATGAGGAGACATGAATGGTTGGCAATCCCCACTACTAGAGGGAACACATATTGAGGAAATAACATATCCTCTGAAATATGAAATATTGGAAGCAAAAGTACCAATCAAACTTTTTATCTTCAATATCCATTCAGTTTCATTCTATTTACTTCTTTCAAAAAAATAATAACCTTCAGAGGCATCAGTATTTAAACTTTTTTTTTTTTTGGCAATAAGAATCAGTATTTAACTTAGCAGGCAGCTAGGGAGTACCATACTTAAAATCAGGAAGATGTGAGTTCAAAGTCAACCTCAGACCCTTGTTAGCTGTGGGACCCTTTTTGCAAGGTCAGGGAAGTCACTGTCTGCCTCAGTTTATCTTATCTGTAAAATGGGGATAATTTTAGTACCTTCTTCCAGTGTCATTGTGAAGATAAAATGAGATGATAATTCTTAAGTTCTTTACAAACTTTAAAGCACTGTGTAAATGTTAGCTATTATTATGTACGTACTTTTGTGTTCAATTGTTAAAATAAACACAATAGCAAAGGAAGTCTTAATAATACATTTACATAAATAAGAAAAAATATATACTAGATATCTTAAAAAAACTAAATAACATGCTAAAAATTTCTCCTCCATAATCAATCTGAAAGACCTGTGTGGAGGAAAACTCAATTCCCAAGTATTCAAAACACAGGTTAATGTGCTGTATTACTATTAGTGTATCTACTAATGTAGTGTATCTACTAATATTATTTTATGTCTGCAAGCTATGCAAAACATTCACTTTGTCCTATAAGAGATTTAAAAGACAGTTTCATTTCATATTCCATATTATATATCTCTCTCAAGATGAACTGATATAAAATATTCCTTCTCAGCTCCTTAACATACATACAAATCAAAGACACCAAACCCTCTTATGTTAGGCTGTTACAAGTGTCCTGGGCCCTAAGAACCTTGACACAAATCCAAGTCATAATATTGCATAACATAATATTGCACACTAATAAGAGCTGGAAGTTAAAAAATAAGGATTATCTAGGTATGAAAATTTCTTAGAAAAGCCCCAATTTTAAAAGGATACTTTTAAGAATTAGCTGCAGGATTCTCCAAGGGAAAGGAAGGGGTCAACTACTGACTTCTACCTTTTCCTAAACAGTATTATATAAACATACAAAAACATTGTTGGATACAATTTTACTTGAATTTTAAACATTCTTTTGCCATTGTTACAGCAACTACACACAAGCTACTTATGACTGCTCATGTTTTGCTTTGCAAAGTTAAAAATCCCACAATGAAACTTTTAGCAAGGGTCTCTGTCCTCCAGAGGAAAACATTTTTAGAACTGGTATTTCCATTTAAGAGTCTTACTATGCCTAGCATAGTGCCTCAGAACTCAGTAAAGTTCTGATAAATTGATCTAAATCCCACAGCTGGAAGGCACCGGCTGTGGCACGAAGGACATTGGGATTGGAGATGAAAACCTGAATCTGAATGCCATTGAAGCTACTTACTTACCACCTTATTTGGTACAGGGCAAACCATTTGATCTCTCCCTACTTCCTTGGTTTCCTTACCTTTCGGTAGTTAGAACTCAAGCTCTTTGATACAGAGAGCCAAGGCAGACACACTTATTAGGTAGAACACACAAGATTTGAGTGAGAGGAAAAGCTTTCCAAAGAAATTGGGAAGATAAGATGGTTCTGACTGTTATTATTAATATCACTTATATAGCATTTAGTTTTTACAAAGCAATTGACATGTTATCTCTCCCAACAATCCTGTAAGGCAGGTGCTCATAACTGCACACTTTTACAGATAAGAAACCTGAGAAGGGTTAAATATTGCCCAGGATAATACAATCAGTAAAGTTCTGAGGCCAGCTTTGAACTCAGATCTTCCTGACCAAGTTCAGCACCTTGCTTCCTCAGTGGCGAATGATTCACCTACCCTTCCTTCTGATTTGAAAAGAATCTAATAGCAGACAGCCACTGCCTTTCTTTTGGGGCATCCTACATAATTTTTTCAAAGACTAAAGGGACAGAGATATGGGGAGAAGTCAAGTGTAGAACCTGAAACATCCCTTGCCCTGTACCTCTAGGCAGCTAGAAGACTCAGTGGAGAGAGAGTGGTGGATGTAGAGTCAGGAAGACTTGAGTTCAAATCCAAACTCAAACATATACTAATTGTGTGACCCTGGGCAAGTCACTTAACCTTCATTTCCCTTAATTCACTGGAAAATGAAATGGTAAACCACTCCAGGATCTTTGCCAAGGGATAGCATTAGAGCGAACGGTCCAGAGGGTCACAAAGAGTCTAATGCAACTGATCTACTAAACAACAAATGCCCTGGCACCTGGTACGACCCTGATTGCTCAGGTAATACCATCCTATGAAGAGTTGCTGAGGATATTCTTCATTTCTTGCATTACATCAAAGTGAAGTCTCACTTCAGAAACTAAATCTGGGAATAGAAAAACCTTTTTTTATTCAGCTCATGAATGGGATCAATTGAATTTCGAAACAACTGGTCTGTATTCTCAATGGGCTTCTTCCCTTGGGAGCAGTTAGGTCTACAATTCTAGTAAAACATATGGTGTATGTCTATGCAACAAGCTGACTAATGATTCTGTTTCTATGACTTTTGATTTAATCTAAAGGAATGTTTATTGTAGTATGCCCTTGACTTAAAGATAAATCAATGAAGTACATAGGGATGTAAAGGATGAAGGGAAGTTTTCCTTGCAGTTTAGAGGCTGAAAGGTTTTTCCACACGGGTCTATCCTAAATCAATGAAGCAAATATTGCCACCCCCAATTAAAGGGAGAGATGCAGCAGCTTACTCAGAACCAGAGAGCTTGGTAGCTGCCACTGAGTGCCCTCTGGTGTTGAATGGTGTGTATAGTAGCAGGAGATGACTATCACACAGCTAGTCATCACTATGAAACATAATTAGTCACAGGGTTCCCAGGCAGCGACATGTAAAATGAGGAGGGTTAGCCTAGATAATAATCTCTATTGTTAGCTTCCCACTTTAAAAGAAAAATCCTATTCTATCCCATGGTCTGAAAAAAGAAAAAGAAAAGAAAAAAGTTTCCAAAGTTCTTTCTACAACAAAATAAGGACCAGAAAAGTAACTTTGAGCCAAAAACTCTAGGAATAAGATATAAATTCTACATATGCGAAATGACTTCTGGGAAGACAAGGAAGGGAGGAAGGGAGAAAGGGAGGAAGGAAGGAAGAGAGGAAGAGTGGGGGTTGGGATTTACTCTAAAGTATTATTCAGGCTTTTGCATTTTTCACATATGATTAATATAATATAATAAAGCCCTCATTAATCAGAATCCTTAAGAAATGAGGAAGTGCTCTAGTTCGTTAAAACTTCTGATTAACTCAGGGTTAACCAAAAAATTCTTTTTATTTCAAACTTTATTAAAGTCTGTCAGGTTACTAAGGCCCAGGACCACCTAATCCCCTGACCTTTTCTAGCCCTTGCCCCTAAGCATTCTTCCACATACACAACCAAGAGGGAACTCAGAAGCCCATGCAGTCCTAGCCAGAATCTATATTAAAGCTTTCTATCATCCTAAACTCAACATTGGTATACTCTGCATTGCCCTGGCACTACCCAAAGGGGTGTCAAACAGGTTACATACCTATACCTACCCCATACATTTCCTGTATGTTCCCCCTCCCTTCGTTTTTCATATCATCCTCCCTCTCTGGACACTCCCAAAACTCTGAGTCCAGGTCCCCTCTCAGCCTTCCACGTTTTCAATCTCTTGAGGATACGCCTAGACACCGGCTCATTAAAGCACACTCCAGTTAGAACTCTATTCTGTTCACTCAAGCACTCCAACTCAACATGCTTTGTCACGTACTCTTGAATATACACTCATTGAAGCCATCAGCACTCTTTCCACACTTGCATGGACTGTCTTCACAGCATGGTTTCCCTAACCATGAAAACAGAGAGACGATGCCAATACTGAGATACGTCCACCTAAATATGACCGTTGAAATAGAAAAACATTTCTTCCCACAATCACCCCTAGAAGGAGGAGGAGAGTTTGGGGGGAGGGAGAATTGTGAGAGGATCCACTTCTGCCTCTGACTTCTGCAGCATCGTAAATTCTGACAGAAACTACATAAATATTTGAGGTGTACATGCTCTTAGATCCAGGTAGGTTTGCTCCTATATCTGTATATTTATATATATGTACACACTCACACACTTCGATTGATAAAGCTGTATCAAATAAAAATTTATAGGAAAGTTGATGTATAAATAGCCTGGCCTATGTGTTTGGGGAAGTAGAGGTAGATACAGAGAGAACTAATAAAATTGTAATGCTTATGAGTTAAAGGCCTGCCCATTTAAAGAAGCTTGATTAGAGGAGACCCACATCTTTTGTTAACTTTTTAATATAATTTATTTCTCAGTTCTCAGCATTCACTTCCACAAGAATTTGAATCCAAAATTTTCTCCCCATCTCTCCTCACCCCAGGACAGCATGTACCCCCTCCACCCCTTCCTCTAGTCCGTCCTCCCTTCCACCATCCATCCTTCATCCATCCCCCCTTCCCCTCTATTTTCCTGGAGGGCAAAATAGATTTCTATACTCCATTGCCCATATATTTTAATTTCCAGGGGCATGCTAAAATAATTTTTAACATTCATTACCAAGCTTTGAGTTCCATATTCTCTCCCTCCCTCCCCACCCACTCCCATTGAGAAAACAAGTAATTCAATATAGGTCATACATGTGTAACAATGCAAAGCACTTCCATAATAGGTTGTAAAAGACTAACGACATTTCCCTCTGTCCTATCCTGCCTTCAATCTTTTCCATTCTCTCCCTGACTTATCCTCACACAATACTGCTTGCTTCTGATATCCTATTCCCCAATATGCCATCTCTTCCATTATCTTCCCTCTCCTATCCTCTTCTCCCCTGCCATCCTGCAGGGTAAAATAGATTTCCATATCCAGTTGAGTGTGTGTTATTCCTCCTTAAGCCAAATCCCATGAAAGCAAAGCTCACTCATTTCCTTTCATCTCCCTCATCTTCCCCTCCATTATAAAAGTTCCTTCTTCCCTCTTCCATGCAAGATGATTTGCTACATTCTACCTCTCCCTTTCTCCTACTTCCAGTACATTCCATTCAACAGTAAATTTTATTTTTTTAAGTATTCTCCCTTCACATTCAGCTCACCTTGTGCCCTCTGTCTATGTATATACACACATATATACAAACATACACACATACACCCATGTACATATACATATCTACACATATATAATATACACATACATACATACCCATACATGCCTACATATATATTCCCTCTAACTACCCTAATGCTGGAAAAGGTCTCAGGAGTCACAAATAACATCTTTACATGTAGGAATGTAAACAGTTCAACTTTAATAAGTTTCTTAAGGTTTCTCTTTCCTCTTTATCTTTTCATGTTTCTCTTGATTCTTGAATTTGAAAGTCAAATTTTCTATTCAGCTCTCGTCTTTTCAACAAGAATGTTTGGAAATCCTCTATTTAATTGAAATTCCATTTTTCCCAGAAGTATTTGTACTCAGTTTTGCTGGGTAGGTGATTCTTGGTTTTAATCCTATCACCTTTGACCTATGAAATATCATTTTCCAAGCCCTTCAATCCCTTAGTGTAGAAACTGCTAAATCCTGTGTTATCCTGATTGTATTTCCACAATACTTGAATTGTTTCTTTCTGGCTGCTTATAATATTTTCTCTCTGGAATTTAGTTACAATATTCTTAGGAGCTTTCCTTTTGGGGCCTCTTTCAGGAGGTGATCAGTGAATTCTTTCCATTTCTATTTTATCCTCTGGTTCTGGAATATCAGGGCAGTTTTCATTGATAATTTCTTGGAAGATGAGGTCTACACTCTTTTTTTATCATGGTTTTCAAGTAGACCAATAATTTTTAAATTATCTCTCCTGGATCTATTTGCCACTTCAGTTGTTTCTCCAATGAGATATTTCACATTATCTTCTATTTTTTCATTCTTTTGGTTTTGTTTTATATTTTCTTGGTTTCTCATGAAGTCATTAGTTTCCATCTGCTCCATTCTAATTTTTAAAAAATTATTTTCTTCAGTGAGCTTTTGAAAGTCCTTTTCCATTTGTCCAATTCTGCTTTTTTAAAGCATTCTTCTTCTCACTGGCTTTTTGGACCTCTTTTGCCATTTGGGTTAGTCTATTTTTGAAGGTGTTATTTTCTTCAGCATTTCTTTGGGTCTCCTTTAGCAAGCTGTTGACTCACTTTTCATGATTTTCTTGTATCATTCTCATTTCTCTTCCCAATTTTTCCTCTACTTCTCTTACTTGATTTTCAAAATCCTTTTGGAGTTTTGCCATTGCATATTTTTTTTGGAAGCTTTGCATGTAGAAGTCTTGAATTTTATATCTTCCTCTGATGGGATGCTTTGTTCTTCCTCATCCAAAAGGAAAGAAGAAAATACCTTTTCACTAAGAAAGTAACCTTCTATAGTCTTATTTTTTTTCCCTTTTTTGGGCATTTTCCCAGCCAGTTACTTGACTTTTGAGTCCTTTTGTCAAGAGAATGGTATATTCTAGGGACCTGTAAGTTCTCAGTTCCTCCAGAGTGGCACAATCAAGGGAGAGGAGCTTACTCCTCTCCTGCACTCTGGTCTGTGAGCAACCACAAGCACTCTTTTTCTGTCCTGGATCCGCAAGTAGGATCCCCTCTCCAGAACCACCACCACCAGCTCCACCTCACCAGTGCACCTTCTCACCCCAGGACTGCCACTCAGGGCTGGGACTCAGATCAGCTGCTGGATTTCCCCAAGGTCTTTAGGCTGAGGGTTCCAAAAGTGGATGCTGCTGCCACCCTGGGGCGAGGGCAGGACCAGGCTCCCCTCTTACCCAGGTGAAAGAGTTTTCTTACTGACCTTTGAAGCTGTCTTTGGCATTTGTGGGTTGAAAAATTTGGGAACCAGTTACTACCCATGATTCCACACTCTGAAGCTGTTCCAGTCCTGTCTGGGCCAAGCCTTGTGGCCCAGTTTGGGCTGTACTCCCCTCTGAACCCCATGAGATAGACCTTTCCTGTTGATGTTCTACTTGGGTTGAAAATCTGTTTCACTCTGTCATTTTGTGGCTTCTGCTGCTATAGAATTCATTTAGAGTCATTTTTTACAGGTATTTTATGGGCTATGAGGGGAGCTAGAGGAGTTCTCTCCTTCTACTTTGCCACCCTGGCTCCGCCCCCCACCTTTTGTTAATTTCTAATGAGGCACTGATTCTCAAGTGTTCTGATGCCCTCTGGCTCTGAAAAGTGTATACTCTGAGGTGAGGTTTTACTTTGAGGTTTGTTTACTCGTTGGAAATGTTTGTTTGGCCAGATGAAATTCTGCGCAGCTGCTAAGGAGATCCCCAGCTTTGAAAATTCAAATGTTGGTGCTTCTCTCTCTGATAACCATGTATATATGGTCAGACAGTTGGATCTGTCTGTTGATTTGTGATGTATGTATTGTTTATGGTCAGACAGTTGGTGGTTGATCTTTATTTCTCTATTTGTATTTTCTCTGAAGTTCAGGGTGCTGACTTTTTCCCTTGAACTAACTAAATGATATATGAGCTTGATTAAGGTGATTGCAGACCCCCTCAAAAGTTACTTCCCTTTTAGAAAAGTGGATCTAAAAACCTGTACAGAAGGCCCTCCTATGTATGTGGAAGTTCTCGCTTATACAAACCTACAGAATTTGATAAAAATGTACAAGTGAGGAACTGCCATAGCAATAGTTACTGGCAGTAATATAGTATGTATCACTATGTATATGATATATCTATATGCCATTCATATAGATATATATAAATATATACATGTATATATATATATATATATATATATATATATATATATATATATATATATATATATATGTTGTACATCATTTTATATATAAAATGTTCATAAAAGTCATAAAAGTCCAAGGAACCATGCAGCCTCAAAATAAGTGATTTCACAATGCCACATACATCCAGCTAAAAATAAGAGATTTTTTAAAAAATTAAAAGCCAGCACCCTTTCAGAGTCAATATCTGACTGAATGTATATTCCATAAACACAGGACTACACTTTATCTAAAGGTAACAATTCCCCCAGCATGACACCTGGCAAACAGAAAGTGCTTAATAGAACTTGGTTGGTTTTGACTAAATGCAAAAGAAGTCCCAGAATCTCTATATTCCTCCCATAATCTATCATATTTCAATTTTGTCCAATATATCCACATAAAGATTGAATCCTTGTCCTTGGCTTCTTAGGGTCATGGTCCATACAACCAAGCTGACTGAACATTAGGAGAAACATGGAGCTTACCAATGTTTGGTGGCGTTACCACAGCTGGTGGAGTCTTTGGGTTTGTATTTTCCTTCACTTTACCAGGTTTTTCTGAATTCAAAATTTCCTCCTTCTTTCCCCTTCTCTTAGGAGGTAGAGGGGATGAGTTGTCACTGGAACCAATAGTTGACTTAGACTGACGATCATTTCCCTAAATGGAAAGAGAAATAGATTCTTATTGACTAACTGCAATCTAAGAATGACTTCCCACAAGAGATAATATTTACTAGATGCAAGAAAAAAAAGGGGTAAAAAAGCTAGAATTTCTTCCATTGATTTAAAATCTACCTTAAAAGGCCATATTGTTAAATGGATAAATTTTAGGAAGTAACTTTTAATCTTGACTGATATTAACAAACTGGGTAGCTGTGAGCAAATTAACTTAACTCTCTGATCTTCAGTTTCTTCATCCTTAAAAATGGGGATAACTAATACCTCACAAATGACTGTGAGAAAAGAAACATGTATATTTTAATGTGCTACATAAAGATGTGAGATAGCATGGAAATAAGTGAATAGATCACCATCCAACTCCAAATCTATGATATCCTATTATATTTATCACATTTTAAATTGTACAGGAACCATAACTTTCTATTTCCATATGCAAAAAAAGAAATACTCTCCTGCCCAATGTGAGGGGAAAAAAGACTCAATATAATCACAATTCAGAGAAAAGAAAAGGTCAATATAAGCACAGATTCTGAATAATATGAAGCTTGCAATATTTGCAAAAAGTTATGGTGACATAAGTCATTATTCTGAAAAAATACACCATCACTAGAGAAACACCATGATGGGATAGAAAGAAAGTTGGACTTCTGAGTAAGGAGAAACCAAGCTTCAAATTCTGCCTCTGGCATAAGTTGTGTGACAAAGTTAACCCTTTTCAGCCTTGGTTTCATCATTTGCAAAATGGGAATTAACAATACCTGCAGCCCTTATCTCACGAGTTTGTTCGAAGGATAAAACGAGATGATTAATACATGCAAAAAGCATTGCAAAACAATGTGTTGTAGAGCCATTAGCCATCTTCACCACCATCATTAATACCATGCAGTAACATAGCGTAGTGAGAAGCGGCGCTGAAGCCAGGGAGAACGGGTTCAAATCCTATTTCTGATAGATGCTGCCTAATGTTGAGTGCTTCACTTAATCTTCATCACCATCATTAACACCATGCAGTAACATAGTGTAGTGAGAGGCGGCGCTGAAGCCAGGGAGAACGGGTTCAAATCCTATTTCTGATAGATGCTGCCTAATGTTGGGTG